>CM042686.1:572630542-573230542 GCA_023614405.1 Avena insularis | reverse complement strand
TTTAGAGATTTTGCTTCTTATATTGAAATTCGAAAAAAGGGGATGGAATAAGTACCATGCACCTTATAAAGATATTGTTGACCGTGTTCCTGTTGGGAGCACTGAGTGTTGCATTATCGATCATATCTTACCTGAACCTTATATCGAGAAGATTCCCTTCCCAGATAAGGTAAAGGATCATCCTATGATAACTAATGTACTCACTAAAAGTGAAAAGAGAACTGTAAAACCTGATGAACAAATAAACATTGAACCTGTTGTAGCAATTGTGAAAGACCTTGTCACTAAAAGCGTAGAAGATGGGCACATAGTCTTCTGTGAGGATGCTTCTAATATTGTTTCACATCCTAATATAACTAAAAAGTCTAGTGTTTCTGTGCTTTCTGTTAAGATTGGTGATCATTGCTATTATGGTTTGTGTGATATTGGTGCAAGTTCCAGTGCTATTCCTTATGAGCTTTACAGAGAAATTATGCATGAAATTAGTCCCTGCGAGTTGGAAGAAATTGATGTGGTTATTCACCTTGCTAATAGAGACCATCTCTCCAATTGGTATCGTACGAGACGTGGAAGTCCTTTGTGGTAAGATCAAGTATCCTGCTGATTTTCTAGTACTTGGTTCATCTGCTAGTAAAACTTATCCTATCATTTTTGGTAGACCTTTCTTGAGTACTTGTGGAGCTATTATTGATTGTAAGAGGGAGAAAATCTTGACTAAGTTTGATGGGGAATCTTATGAGTTTAATTTTTCGAAATTTACTAAAGAACCTTGCGAAGAGGAAACCCATAATGAGGATTTTAGAGTTGAACAACTTGCTTCTATCTCTCTTGCTCCTAACAATGCTTTGCAGCAATTTATGGAAGACCACGAAAGTGAGATCTTCATGGAAGAAAGGAATGAGATTGACGAGATCCTCCATCGTCAACCTAGTTTGCTTAAGCATGACTTGCCTGTAGAAGACTTGGGTACCACTTTGCCACCTAAAAAGGAACTAGTCTTCGATCTAAAACCTCTCCCTGATGATCTTAAATATGCTTATATTGATGATAAAAAGATATATCATGTTATTATTAGCTCTAAACTTTCAGGAAAGGAAGAAGAAAGGTTGTTGGAGGTTTTGAAGAAACACCGAGGAGCTATGGGCTACACTCTGGATGATTTGAAAGGGATTTCACCTACTATATGTGTAACTACCTCGGTGAATTACGCTCCTAGTTATAAGCCTGGATGAGCGGAAATGGTTAAAATAGTACGGTGGGGCCCAAATGCCACTCACAGGTAGACCTTTCGGCCGTCCTAACCATTTCCAAACATCGGGACAAGAACGGGCGAATCGGCAAAGTAAGGATCAACTACATACACAAATGAGTATGTATGCAAGACACCATACAACAGTCCTCAGAGCCATTCCATATAAAAGAAATAGAAATATTGCAACGCCATACGGCAAGATCCAAATATCCTAGATAGTTATAATAGTTTAGGATATCTCCTCATACATCAAACATCAGAGTATCAGGCGGAAGCGGAAAACAAGATCCGAGTACAGATAAGAAGCAAATCGGCATAAGATGCCCCATAAATAAACACATCTCGCCCACAGATCTCGCAGATCCCCGTTCCCGGAATCTCTACACCAAAAGATCGTTGCCCACATCGTCCGTCTCCTCCACCCAGTATCCATCTTGCGAGTTTACCTGTTCATCTGAATCAAACAATTTATCGTGTGAGACCCTAGGGGTACTCAGCAAGTCTTTATGCCTCTAAAGGGGACACAACCTGGGGGTGACGCAATTGCAGCAAAAGATAATACCTAACAATTCTATAGATACTCGCTAACCATCCGCCTAACCAAAGATAGACGGATGTCCGTGAATTAGAAACAACAGTTATAACGGTAATATTAACAGATCCATCCCCCTCCTCGCTTACCAACGAGGAAGCGGACGAACAACCCCCCATCCGTTGGCAGTTTTATTATCCATTCCATGAGTGTTGCACTATTTACTAGTCAGGTACTTAGTCAAATTAAAGGCGGTACTTTAGTTATACTTGTCTATGATCGAGAAACTGTGCTCCAAGTCATCCATAACCGCGGACACGGCTTTCAGAAAGTTTTACCCTGCAGGGGTGCACAAATAGCAACACACACTCGATCAACCTCGGAAAAACCAAATCAAAACCCAACGAGGCAGTCACGACAAAGCGATCACAGGATTCAGAAATATTTCAGGGGGCCACCCCATTAAGCTACCCGCGACGAAGTTGGCCGGCTCCGAGACGGACTCAAGGTTTGCGTCAGTGGCTGTAAACGACTGGGAACCCAAAAGTGTGACTGGGCTTGTCGATACCGCGAAAACACTCCGCCTCCCAAAACAGTACAAGTGCTCCTCGCACAATCTTAAATAAAGCAGTAAAGCATGGCATAAGTACAGGATAGTAATAAAGCCCCAAACTACTTTGTGGCCCCAAGAAATAAGAATGAATCAAGCTCGCTCGGGGGTCCATAGGCCTCCTGGATGTGGATAGTGAATATTCAAGGAACAGAATCAAGTACTCGGGTCCCACGGACACAAGTGAGCATGAAAACCAAATAGCGATATTGCTCACCGGTGCCACTTTCATTAGTTATCCCATTACTACTCAGGTTAAGTTGTTTAGGTACCTCGTTATCCATCAGACACTCACATACCCTACACATGCTGTTCTACGACTCGCATGGCTCAAACAACTCCTGTAGTAATGGCTCATGGGATGGAGGAACAAGCTTCGGTGGGGTTTAAAAGTAAAGGCTATGCAGTACTTGGGATTCATTTTAATGCAATCGCGACTCAATGATGCAAGAATAAGATAGAGGCAATAGATACTATATGTATGCAAGCATGTGGTAGTGCTTGCCTGGCAGCTCAGTTGAAGCGAGAGAAGGATCTGGGTAGTGCTCCTGGGTTTCTTGATATATCCCCTGCTCAGCGTCTATTCGATGAAGAACCAAACAAACAAGGGCCAACATAAATAAAGTGCACAAGCATATGAATAAAATGCGTCAAGCAAACAATCATGCCATGATGAATGATGCACAATTTGCATGGCAATAAAGTAGCATGGCATGGGTGAGGTGTGGAATACAAGAAATAAACATTTTATGGGGTTTTAATCATATTTTATACTCAAATAAGTTGCTGTATACTTTATATTTATATGATGCATGCTGCAATTCAGAACATGGAATGCATAAATAGAAAGGTCTCGTCGAGCTGATCATTTTAGACATATCATTTGTCAAATTTGGAGTTATAAAACAAAAGTTATTAATTAATTAAGGAAAAGGGCATTTTATTGTGATTTTAATCAACTCGAAATTTAAAGTGTTCAAAATATATTTTGGATGGCATATTTGAAATCCTCACATTTTTCTGATTCAAAAACATATATTACATGTTTAATTTGGATTTATAATTTAAAAGTTATTTAAATACAGATTTGAATTTGAATATAAATCAAATTTGAAAAGTTTAAATTAAAACAGAAAAGTACAGAAACTTTTGTTACTCAGCCCAGACCTAGCCACAGTCATTGACAAGTGGGGTCAGGGCTGACCGGGACACAGCGCGCGGAAAACCTCTTTGTCACCATGGGCTCGCTTAGCCACAGAGTGTGACAGATGGGGCCAAGAAACTGAGGCCCACGTGATTAGCAAGGGGCCGAGCCGAGCGCGGGTTATGGCCAGAGAAACAGAGGGACTTCTCTGCAAAAAGCTAGTGCGGCTGACAGGTGGGGCTAGTACATGGGTTGAACGAGAGAAAAACGGAGGGGCTAATCGCAAAACAGCAGGCATCAGATCGTCTCCCGGTCGACGGAAAATGGCGCGGTGCAGAAAGGGGGATCGAACGGGTCGCGGCCGTCTGCTGATGGGGCTAGCCAGCGGCTGGCTCGGGAGGTTGCTAGGGGATGGGCGGCTAGATGAGGTTCTTCGCGACGCGACGACGCAGAGGACGCACGCGCCCGCGACGCACCGAGAGCGCTCGACGGTTGGTCCGGCGAGAACAGGGAGCCACGGCGAGGACGGAGGTGTCAGGGGGAAGGAGGAGCTCACCGGGAGGTTGTTGGTGCGGTCGGATCGGGCAGAGGAGCAGCGGATCGACGACGAGGCCGGGCGGTCCGCGATCTAGGGTTTCGCGAACGGTGATGGTCTGGTGGCTCTGGTCCTCCTCCTCCTCCTGACGCACAGACGGCGGGGAGGGTCCTCGGTCTTCCTCGACACCAGAGCACCTCGCCACTGGCTGCAAGAGGGGAGGTGGAGACCGACGGTGGCCGTGATGGGGTAGGTGGTTGGGGAAGCGGGGAAAGGGGGCGGCCTGGGGAGATCTGGGAGAGGTAGGGAGACGTGGGGAAAGAGGGTAAGCAGGAGAGGAGGGGGAGGCGCCGTGGGGATCAGGTTGGAGATAAAGGTGGCTTAGGCCACCTTTTTCCCTTCTCCTCCTCACGTGCTCGAGCTGGAGCTCGTCTAGGGCAGGTAGGGCAGCTGGCAGGTGGGCCAGGGGAGGCACGGCAGATGGTCTCTGGCTGGTGGGGTCGCACGGCAGGGAGAGAAAGGAGAGGAGGGTGGCTCGGGTTTAGCTTCGGCTAGGGCTAGAGGCTCGGGTTAGGGTTGTGCTAGGGTTGGGGTTAGGAGGGTAGCTCGGCCAGGGAGAGAGAGAGAGGGCCCGAGAGAGAGAGAGAGCTAGGGTAGGATGGAGAGGGATGGCTCGGTTTAGCTAGGGGGGCTCGGTTTAGGGCTTGGAGAAAGGGGTTAGGTGGAGTGTTTTCTTTTGACAAAAACAAGCAAGAACAAGCCAAGATCAAACAAGATTTAGTCAAAAGAGAGGATGAGATAAAAGGTGGTGAGGGTTTAGAGATAGAAAAGAGAGAGGGGTTTTTAGGGTTAGGGATGGTTTGGTTTAGCCAAACCAAAGAGTAGGTTTATATTATGGTTTAAGAGATTCAAAAACAAAGAGACATCTAGTTTGAATTTAAAAGCAAGGCTCAAACCAAAATAAAACAAAACAAAGAGAAAAAGGCCAAGGGTTATGATTGCATGGGCCATGCATAAACATTAATGCTAGGTTTTATCTTGTGAAAACAAAATAAATATCCATGGCATTTATACCTATGCATTCCAAAATATGGAATAAAGCCAAGCTAAAAGAATTAAAGGAATGCTCCATGTGGAGTAGAAGGGGATGACCATATTTGAATAAAAATGGGACATGCTAGTGTGTATGTGCCACTAGGTATTTAGTAAGCCCAAAAATATCCCAACATGATAATAACCCCAAAACAACCCATATGGAAGCTATAAAAGGGTTCCACTCACAAGGCATGCAAAGGTGGCCATGTGGCTCTCATAAACCAGTAATGTGGAAACAATATGGTGCATATATGAGAGCATGTGGAGATAGAATTGGATCCATCCCAACCCACATGAGCTAGAGGTAAAACCAAATAAGTTGCCATGCTCATATATGGTAGAATGGTGGAATGATGGGGTGATGACAAGAAAGGTGGTGGAGTTAATAAAAGATATGCCCCCAACTCAACTTGGGCATTAAACAATATATCAATAACCAAATACAATATATCAAGAGGCAAATACAATTAATAATGCATATGAGTGAAGATCCAAAACAAAAAGGGTTTTATATGATGCTCAAATGCAAGGTGGCATGATGACATGAGCAAGATATAATTATGATGCAACAATTATATATATGAAGTAGCCATTATATTACTAGACCAAGTAGCAATACAATTGTTAGACAATTGGGATGCTACAACTCTCCCCCACTAAACAGGAATCTCGCCCCGAGATTCTAGGAAGAAGAAGAAGAAGACTCAAAGAGGGTAGGATACTTGGCACGGAGCTCATCTTCACGTTCCCAAGTGGCTTCATCAACAGAATGGTGCGACCACTGCACCTTGCAGAACTTGATGGACTTGTTGCAAGTCCTTCTTTCTGCGACTTCAAGGATTTTTGTGGGGTGTTCTTGATAAGACAGGTCTTCTTGGAGATTGATAAGCTCATGGTCCACGGTCCTGCCGGGGTCCTTGAAGCACTTCTTGAGTTGAGAGATGTGGAAAACATCATGGACCTTGAGTTTTTCCGGGAGCTCAAGAGCATAAGCAACTTCTCCTCTTCTTCCACGAATTTTGAATGGACCGATGTATCTAGGAGCCAGCTTTCCTTTGATACCAAAGCGGTGCGTGCCTCTCATGGGAGTGACACGAAGGTAAACGAGATCACCAGGGACATACTCCATGTCCGTGTGCTTTCTGTCATAATTGCTCTTCTGGCGACTTTGAGCAATCTTCAGATTTTCAAGAATGATGTGAACCTTCTCCTCCGCTTGAGTTACAATGTCAGGGCCAAAGAATATTCTTTCACCTGCACCCGACCAACCAATCGGAGTTCTGCATTTGCGACCCTAGAGAGCCTCAAATGGTGCCATCTTTAGACTTTTCTGGAAGCTGTTGTTGTAAGAGAATTCAGCATAAGGAAGACATTCTTCCCACTTCATGCCAAAAGAGATGACGCAAGCACGGAGCATATCTTCCGTAACTGATTGATCCTTTCAACTTGTCCTTGCGATCGAGGGTGGTAAGTCTTTGAAGTTCAATTTTTTCCCAAAGCATTTTGGAAACTTTCCTAACTTGGAAGTGAAGATGCTTCCACGACCGAACTGATCTCAAGCGGAACCCCATACAGAGAGACAATTGCTTGATATAGAGCTCACCAACCGAATTGCGTAAATTGTTTCCTTGACGGGAAAGAAGTGAGCCACTTTAGAAAGCTGTCAATGACAACAAAGATTGCATTGTTGCCCTTCGCGACCTTGGAAAACCAGTGATGAAGTCCATCTCTACTTTCTCCCATTTCCATTTCGGGGTTTCAATGGCTGTAGAAGACCGGAAGGTTTCGATGGATGCTTTCACTCACAGCGCACATCACACCGAGACATACTTGGCACAATATCGCTTCAATCCCGCCACCAATATTGTGTTTTCAAATCCATGTACATCTTTGTGCCGCCAGGTGGATAGAAAGAATGTAATCATGCCTCCTTGAGAACTTGCTCTCTCAAACCCGGGTAGTTCGGAACAAACATCCGGTGTTCAAAGAAAAGCGTGCCTTGGTCATCGACGTGGAAGGACTCATACTTCGGAAGCTGAAGTCTGGAGATGATCTTTTTGGTGTACGGATCACCAAGTTGAAAGGAGCGAACCTTTTCTTCCAAGAGAGGGGTTGCCAGAAGGTTCAGAAGATACCCTTGTTCCACAATTTCAAGGTTGAGCTTGCGGAATTCCTCGCACAAGAGCGGCTGTTGTTCTTCCAAAGATGAGGTTCTTGACATAAGCTTTATGGTCGAGAGCATCGGCCATGACATTAGCTTTGCCCGGAGTGTAGTTGATGGTCAGATCGAAATCATTGATTGCTTCAATCCACCTCCTCTGACGAAGGTTGAGATCAGGCTGTGTGAAGATATACTTCAAGCTCTTGTGATCAGAATAGATTTCACAACGGTTGCCCAGCAAGTAATGCCTCCATACTTTCAAAGCAAAGACAACTGCTGCGAGTTCGAGGTCATGTGTAGGATAGTTGATCTCATGCGTCTTCAACTGTCGAGAGGCATAAGCAACAACTTGTTTTTCTTGCATAAGGACCGCACCCAATCCTTGCAAAGATGCGTCGCAGAATATCTGGAAATGCTTGGATGTATCCGGAGGAACCAAGACTGGTGTGGAAGTGAGCTTCTCTTTGAGTGTTTCAAAGCTTGCTTGACATGCAGGAGTCCAAAGGTATTTCTTGCCTTTCTTGAGGAGATCGGTAAGAGGCTTCGCTATCTTCGAAAAGTTCTGAACGAAGCGACGACAATAACTAGCCAAACCAAGGAAGCTCCGGACTTCTTTGACATTTACAGAAGGAAGCCAGTCAACAATTGTCTTTACAGTTTCCGGGTTGACGGCAATGCCCTTGGCAGAGATGACGTGACCAAGATAGGTGACTTGAGGCAGCCAAAACTCACACTTGGAGAACTTTGCATATAGGCGGTTCTCACGAAGCTTGTTTAGGACACACCGAAGGTGTTCTTCATGTTCTTCCTTTGACTTAGAATAGACTAGGATGTCATCCAGATAGACCACAACGAACTTATCAAGATACTCCATGAAAACCGAGTTCATAAGCCTTGAGAAGGTGGCAGGTGTGTTGGTGAGACCGAAAGACATGACCGTGTACTCATACAGGCCATAGCAGGTGGTGAAAGCTGTTTTAGGAACATCTTCCTTGCGAATCTTGATTTGATGATAACCACTTCTCAAGTCAAGATTAGAGAATACCACAGCTCCAGCTAGCTGATCGAAGAGATCATTAATCCGCGGAAGGGGATATTTATTCTTGATGGTTTTAGCATTGAGAGCCCGATAGTCAACACAAAGTCTATCAGTCTTGTCTCGCTTCTTCACAAAGAGGGCTGGGCTACCCCACGAAGAAGTACTGTGTTGAATGAAACCCAACTTCTCTTGTTCATCAAGTTGACGTTTGAGTTCAGCCAACTCAGCAGGACCCATTTTATAAGGCCGCTTGGAGATAGGAGCCGTTCCAGGTTCAAGCTCAATTACAAACTCAACCTCACGATTCGGAGGCATACCTGGCAACTCTTTAGGAAAGACATCTGGGAATTCACAGACCACCGGAACACTCTGAATAGCTTCCATAGCATCATCATTCAGAGCCGCCAAAGAGAAAAGCTGAAAAGCAGGAGTCTGACTTGGAGAATAGACTATATGGCCTTGGTATTTTCAGAGAAACCGAGCGCTCAAAGACAATCAATCACAGCTGCATTTGCTGTCAACCAATCCATGCCCAAGATGACATCAATGTCAGAATTGCCCAGAATGATTAAGGACGCCGAGAACGAAGAGCCACCAATCTCAATTTGGTTGCCATGGCTGATTTTAGAAGCTGCCATCTTTGCTCCAGGAGAAAGGACCATTAACCGCTTAAGAAGAGGATCCATAGCTAACTCATTCTCATGTGCAAATTTGTGAGAAACAAAAGAATGCGATGCACCAGAATCAAACAAAACTCGTGCAGGGACTGAGTTAACGGGAAGCATACCCATCACAACCTGTGCATGCTCAGCTTGAGCGGCGTTGACACAGCTTAGCACGAGCAATGAGACCCGGGCTTGGTGTTGATGTTGAGAGCCCGAGGTGGTGGTGCACGAACCATAAGAGAGCTTGCCGCAGGTCTTGGAGGTGGTGGAGGAAGAGCTTTGTTTTTCATCGGACAGTTCCAGTATTGATGCCCAGTGTCTCCACAAGTGTAACAAGCACCAGGTGGACGTGGAGCAACGTAGCTGTGGACTCCGCCAGCGCCTGTGGTAGTGGTGGTTGTAGCCCTCGGGAGCAGCAGTGAGGAAGTTTGGTGGCCTTGCCGTAGCTTGAAGGTCTTGGTGGAGCCGGAGCGACGGTGGGGTGTTAGGAACCCAAACGACGCTTAGAAGGAGTTGACATAGCTGAAGAGCTTGCTGCATCACGGTTGTGTTTCTTTGACTCCTCAAACACTTGCCTACTTGCTTCTTCCTGCAGAGCTGTATGCTGAAGTTCCAGAAAAGATGCCGGCCTTGCATGTGTGATTGCATATTTAATCGATGCATTGAGCCCTTGCCGGAACCTCTTTTGCTTCTTCTTGTCATCAGAGATCTCATCGCCACCATAACGAGAAAGGTTCATGAAGTTTCTGATGTAGGTATTGACATTGTCATTGCCCTGCTTGAGGTTGAGAAACACTTCCTTCATCCCTTCCATGACAATTTCTGACAGATACTGCTCTTTGAAAGCTCCAGTGAACTGTTCCCAAGTAGGCTGAAAACCAGTGCAGTTTGCCTTCAGGTAATTCTCCCACCACAGAGCTGCATCTCCCTTCAGAAGGTGAGTGGCACACTTTACCCATTCTTGCTCAGGAACATCAGCAGTCGCCAGTAACCTTGCCATTTCACGCAACCAATCATCAGCATCAAGTGGTTGATCGGACACATCAAATTGGCGTGGGTTGAACTTCAGAAAGCTTTTGATGTCTCCTCGCTTGGGAGGTGGAGGTAGCGGAACAAACTCATTCCTCCTGACACTTTCTTCAAAATGCTGCTGTTCTCGCTGCATTGCTGCCAAGGCATTGGCGATGCTTGACAACGCGGCCCCCAATTCAGGTTGTATGTCCTCATCAGAACGGCGTGGTGGTGCCATCCTGTGATTGATATAAAACACAAGTCAATACTATAATGGAGAATAATAATAATCCAAAATAGTACCAAGATGGAATTAACCAAGATTAAAGGATACAATTTACTAAGATGATATTAAAATATCAACAAAGTTCAAAGCACCTAGAAGATATTAAGCATATCGCACACGACTGAAAAGGAGTGTGGTACACAACTATCAAAGAAAAATTTTCCGCAAATTTCGGCATTAAAATACCAATAGATGCGCAAAATCACTTAACGAATCAAGATTAGTGACTCTACCAATTCAATATACAAGAGCGAATGATAACAGTAGTGGTATGGTCGCGACTCCATCCCGCACTCAAATCATTACTCCGCACATGAATAAGTAGAACACATATCCCAACACCTTCTTCTCAAGATGAACCTAAAGATTAGTAACTACGGAAACGAACACCCCAAACAAGATAACATCGTATAACAAAGAGTAAGACAGATCAAGGTATACAACGAATCGATAGATCGCGTCGGTTTGCAAAAGCCTGTCGGTATGGAATGTACCAACAGTTGATAACCAAAAGGCCGATAAAGATAACATGTTGGATGCAACAGATAGACAAGGAATTCACACACACACACACACTCAACCTATGGTACTACGGAAACCCAGAACACGTGAATCCTAGTTTGAATTTAAGAAGAGGATAGAAAACGTTACACTTCCTTACCAGAAAAGGGTGGGTGGGTGGGTAAGAAGAAAAGTGGAAGCAGTCCTACTCTCGCGTTTTATTTTTCCCTAGTATACATAGCTACCAAAAATATTTGCTAGACTGACAACGAACATTTGGTCGAGACCACGAAGGGCGGATGGCTCGATACCAATTGTAACTACCTCGGTGAATTACGCCCTAGTTACAAGCCTGGATGAGCGGAAATGGTTAAAATAGTACTGGGACCCAAATGCCACTCACAGTAGACCTTTCTAGTCTCTAACCATTTCCAAACATCGACAAGAACGGGCGGCGAATCGGCAAAGCGAAGGATCAACTACATACACAAATAAGTATGTATGCAAGCCACCATACAACAATCCTCAGAGCCATTCCATCTAAAAGAAATAGAAATATTGCAACGCCATACGGCAAGATCCAAATATCCTAGATAGTTATAATAGTTTAGGATATCTCCTCATACATCAAACATCAGAGTATCAGGCGAAAGCGGAAAACAAGATCCGAGTACGGATAAGAAGCAAATCGGCATAAGATGCCCCATAAATAAACATATCCCGCCCATAGATCTCGCGGATCCCTGTTCCCGGAATCTCTACACCGAAAGATCGTTGCCCACATCGTCCGTCTCCTCCACCCAGTATCCATCTTGCGAGTTTACCTGTTCATCTGAATCAAACAATTTATCGTGTGAGACCCTAGGGGTACTCAGCAAGTCTTTATGCCTCTAAAGGGGACACAACCTGGGGGTGACGCAATTGCAGCAAAAGATAATACCTAACAATTCTATAGATACTCGCTAACCATCCGCCTAACCAAAGATAGACGGATGTCCGTGAATTAGAAACAACAGTTATAACGGTAATATTAACAGATCCATCCCCCTCCTCGCTTACCAACGAGGAAGACGAACAACCCCCATCCGCTGGCAGTTTTATTATCCATTCCATGAGTGTTGCACTATTTACTAGTCGTGTACTTAGTCAAATTAAAGGCGGTACTTTAGTTATACTTGTCTATGATCGAGAAAGCGTGCTCTTCGAAGTCGCCCATAACCGCGACACGGCTTTCAGAAGTTTTACCTAGGGTGCACAAATAGCAACACACACTCGATCAACCTCGAAAACCAAATCAAAACCCAACGAGGCACGACAAAGCGATCACAGGATTCAGAAATATTTCAGGGGCCACCCATTAAGCTACCCGCGACGGTTGGCGGCTCAGACGGACTCAAGGTTTGCGCTGGCCAAGGTGTAAACGATCGGGAACCCGAAAGTGTGACTGGCTTGTCGATACCACGAAAACACTCCGCCTCCAAAATAAAGACTGGTGCTCTCGCACAATCTTAAATAAAGCAAGAAAGCATGGCATAAGTACAGATAGTAATAAAGCCCCAAACTACTTTGTGGCCCCAAGAAATAAGAATGAATCAAGCTCGCCTGGGGGTCCATAGGCCTCCTGATGTGGATAGCGAATATTCAAGGAACAGAATCAAGTACTGGGTCCCACGGACACAAGTGAGCATGAAAACCAAATAGCAGATATTGCTCACCGTGCCACTTTCATTAGTTATCCCATTACTACTCGTTAAGTTGTTTAGGTACCTCGTTATCCATCAGACACTCACATACCCTACACATGTTGTTCTACGACTCGCATGGCTCAAACAACTCCTGTAGTAATGGCTCATGGGATGGAGGAACAAGCTTGATTGGGTTTAAAAGTAAAGGCTATGCAGTACTTGGGATTCATTTTAATGCAATCGCGACTCAATGATGCAAGAATAAGATAGAGGCAATAGGTACTATATGTATGCAAGCATGTGGTAGTGCTTGCCTGGCAGCTCAGTTGAAGCGAGAGAAGGATTTGGGTAGTGCTCCTGGGTTTCTTGATATATCCCCTGCTCAGCGTCTATTCGATGAAGAACCAAACAAACAAGGGCCAACATAAATAAAGTGCACAAGCATATGAATAAAATGCGTCAAGCAAACAATCATGCCATGATGAATGATGCACAATTTGCATGGCAATAAAGTAGCATGGCATGGGTGAGGTGTGGAATACAAGAAATAAACATTTTATGGGGTTTTAATCATATTTTATACTCAAATAAGTTGCTGTATACTTTATATTTATATGATGCATGCTGCAATTCAGAACATGGAATGCATAAACAGAAAGGTCTCGTCGAGCTGATCATTTTAGACATATCATTTGTCAAATTTGGAGTTATAAAACAAAAGTTATTAATTAATTAAGGAAAAGGGCATTTTATTGTGATTTTTGTTCAAAATATATTTTGGATGGCATATTTGAAATCCTCACATTTTTCTGATTCAAAAACATATATTACATATTTAATTTGGATTTATAATTTAAAAGTTATTTAAATACAGATTTGAATTTGAATTTAAATCAAATTTGAAAAGTTTAAATTAAAACAGAAATCAGAAACTTTGTTACTTTTACTAGCCTAGCCACATCATTGACAAGTGGGGCCAGGACCACCAGACAAGACCAGGAAAACCTCTTTTGTCACCATGGGCTTAGCATGTACAGTGTGTGGATGGTAACGGAGGCCAACAGCGGAGGCGAGCTTAAGTGAAACAAAGGGCCGAAATGAGGCCTGGTTACGTGGTGAGAGAACAGAGGGACTTCTGCAAAAAGCTAGTGGCCGGTGGGGGCTAGCGAGTACCTCAGGTTTAACGAGATAAAAAGGAGGAGCTAACTGCAAAACAGCCATGTGATCAGATTGCCTCCACGGTCTCGACGGAAAACCGCCTTGTGCAGAGCGGGGGTGATCGAACGCGGGTCGCGGCCGTCCGTGCTGATGGGGCTAGCCAGTGCGGCTGGCTCGGGGAGGTTGCTAGGAGGGGGATGGGCGGCTAGATGAGGTTCTTCGCGACGCGACAACGCAGAGGAAGCACGCGCCTGCGACGCACCGAGAGCGCTCGACGGTTGGTCCGGCGAGAACAGGGAGCCACGGCGAGGACGGAGGTGTCAGGGGGAAGGAGGAGCTCACCGGGAGGTTGTTGGTGCGGTCGGATCGGGCAGAGGAGCAGCGGATCGACGACGAGGCTGGCAGTCCGGCGATCTAGGGTTTCGGCGAACGGTGATGGTCCTGGTGGCTCTGGTCCTCCTCCTCCTTGCTGGTACGTCAGACGGGCAGGAGGGTCCTCCTTTCCTCGACACCCAGAGCACCTCGGCACCGGCTGCAAGAGGGGGGAACGGTGGAGACCGACGGTGGTCGGTGATGGGGTAGGTGGTTGTAGGGGAAGGCAGGGAGAAAGGGGAGCGGCCTGGGGAGATCTGGGAGAGGTAGGGAGACGTGGGGAAAGAGGGTAAGCAGGAGAGGAGGGGGAGGCGCCGTGGGGATCAGGTTGGAGATAAAGGTGGCTTCGGCCACCTTTTTCCCTTCTCCTCCTCACGTGCTCGAGCTGGAGCTCGTCTAGGGCAGGTAGGGCAGCTGGCAGGTGGGCCAGGGGAGGCACGGCAGACGGTCTCTGGCTGGTGGGGTCGCACGGCAGAGAGAGAAAGGAGAGAAGGGTGGCTCGGTTTTAGCTTCGGCTAGGGCTAGAGGCTCGGGTTAGGGTTGTGCTAGGGTTGGGGTTAGGAGGGTAGCTCGGCCAGGGAGAGAGAGAGGGCCCGAGAGAGAGAGAGAGAGAGAGAGAGCTAGGGTAGGATGGAGAGGGATGGCTCGGTTTAGCTAGGGGGCTCGGTTTAGGGCTTGGAGAAAGGGGTTAGGTGGAGTGTTTTCTTTTGACAAAAACAAGCAAGAACAAGCCAAGATCAAACAAGATTTAGTCAAAAGAGAGGATGAGATAAAAGGTGGTGAGGGTTTAGAGATAGAAAAGAGAGAGGGGGTTTTAGGGTTAGGGATGGTTTGGTTTAGCCAAACCAAAGAGTAGGTTTATATTATGGTTTAAGAGATTCAAAAACAAAGAGACATCTAGTTTGAATTTAAAAGCAAGGCTCAAACCAAAATAAAACAAAACAAAGAGAAGAAGGCCAAGGGTTATGATTGCATGGGCCATGCATAAACATTAATGCTAGGTTTTATCTTGTGAAAACAAAATAAATATCCATGGCATTTATACCTATGCATTCCAAAATATGGAATAAAGCCAAGCTAAAAGAATTAAAGGAATGCTCCATGTGGAGTAGAAGGGGATGACCATATTTGAATAAAAATGGGACATGCTAGTGTGTATGTCCCACTAGGTATTTAGTAAGCCCAAAAATATCCCAACATGATAATAACCCCAAAACAACCCATATGGAAGCTAGAAAAGGGTTCCACTCACAAGGCATGCAAAGGTGGCCATGTGGCTCTCATAAACCAGTAATGTGAAAACAATATGGTGCATATATGAGAGCATGTGGAGATAGAATTGGATCCATCCCAACCCACATGAGCTAGAGGTAAAACCAAATAAGTTGCCATGCTCATATATGGTAGAATGGTGGAATGATGGGGTGATGACAAGAAAGGTGGTGGAGTTAATAAAAGATATGCCCCCAACTCAACTTGGGCATTAAACAATATATCAATAACCAAATACAATATATCAAGAGGCAAATACAATTAATAATGCATATGAGTGAAGATCCAAAACAAAAAGGGTTTTATATGATGCTCAAATGCAAGGTGGCATGATGACATGAGCAAGATATAATTATGATGCAACAATTATATATATGAAGTAGCCATTATATTACTAGAACAAGTAGCAATACAATTGTTAGACAATTGGGATGCTACAATATGTCAACACTCTATCAACATAGAACCAGATGCAAAGCCATTAGTGGAACACCAAAGACGTTTAAATCCTAAGATGAAGGAAGTGGTAAGGAATGAGGTATTGAAACTCCTTGATGCTGGTATTATTTACCCTATTGCTGATAGTGAATGGGTTAGTCATGTTCATTGTGTTCCTAAAAAGGGAGGTATTACCGTTGTCCCTAATGATAATGATGAGCTTATTCCTCAAAGAATAGTGGTAGGCTATAGGATGTGCATCGATTTTAGGAAATTCAATAAAGTTACTAAGAAAGATCACTATCCGCTTCCTTTTATTGATCAAATGTTGGAAAGGTTGTCTAAAAAGACCCATTTTTGTTTTCTTGATGGTTATTCTGGTTTCTCTCAAATTGCTGTTAAACAACAAGATCAAGAAAATACTACTTTTACTTGCCCTTATGGAACCTATGCTTATAGACGTATGCCTTTTGGTTTATGTAATGCTCCTGCTACTTTCCAAAGATGTATGTCTGCTATCTTTCATGGTTTTTGTGAGGAAATTGTAGAAGTGTTCATGGATGACTTTTCTGTCTATGGAACTTCTTTTGATAATTGTCTGCACAACCTTGATAAAGTTTTGTAGAGATGTGAGGAAACTAATCTTGTTCTTAATTGGGAGAAATGCCACTTCATGGTTAATGAAGGGATTGTTCTTGGGCATAAGGTTTCTAAAAGAGGCATAGAAGTTGATAGAGCTAAGGTTGAAGCAATCGAGAAGATGCCATGTCCAAGAGACATCAAAGGTATTCGTAGTATCCTTGGTCATGCTGGTTTCTATAGGAGGTTTATTAAAGACTTCTCTAGGATATCAAAACCTCTCACTAATATTCTTCAAAAAGATGTACCCTTCGTTTTTGATGATGATTGTAGGGAGGCTTTTGAAACTCTTAAGAAGGCTTTAACTACAGCCCCTATTGTTCAACCACCTGATTGGAATTTACCCTTTGAAATAATGTGTGATGCTAGTGATTTTGCTGTAGGGGCTATCCTTGGGCAACGTATTGATAAAAAGTTAAATGTTATCCATTATGCTAGTAAGACCCTAGACGCTGCTCAGAGGAATTATGCCACTACTAAAAAGGAATTTCTAGCTGTTGTTTTTGCCTGTGATAGTTTTAGGCCCTATATTGTGGACTCAAAAGTAACCATTCATACTGACCATGCTGCTATTAAATATCTTATGACGAAAAAGGACGCTAAGCCTAGGCTTATTAGATGGGTACTGCTTTTACAAGAGTTTGATCTACATATAGTAGATAGGAAGGGTGCTGAAAACCCTGTAGCTGATAATTTATCTCGTTTGGAAAACATCTCTTTTGACCCTATGCCTGTTAATGATAGTTTCCCAAATGAACAGCTAGCTGCAGTAGGGGTGAGCTCGCGAGGAAGCCCTTGGCATGCTGATTATGCTAACTTTATTGTCTCCAAGTATTTGCCTCCAACTTTTACAGCTCAGCAAAGAAGAAAGTTCTTCTATGATTTGAGGCATTATTTTTGGGATGACCCACACTTATACAAAGAAGGAGTTGATGGTATTATGCAAAGATGTGTTCCAGAATATGAACAAAAGGAGATATTGCGTAAATGTCATGGTAGTGCCTATGGAGGACATCATGTAGGAGATAGAACTGCACAAAAGGTACTGCAATCAGGTTTCTACTGGCCTACCCTTTTTAAAGATGCAAGAAATTTTGTCCTATCTTGTGATGAATGTCAGCGTGTTGGTAATATTTCTAGACGCAATGAAATGCCTATGAACTACTCTCTAGTTATTGAACCTTTTGATTGTTGGGGATTTGACTTTATGGGTCCTTTCCCTCCTTCGAAAGGATACACTCATATTCTTGTTGCCGTTGATTATGTTACTAAGTGGGTAGAAGTTATTCCTACAAAGAGTGCTGACGGAGAGACTTCTCTAAAAATGCTTAAGGATGTTATCTTTCCTAGGTTTGGGGTCCCTAGGTATGTCATGACCGATGGGGGTTCTCATTTCATTCATGGTGGTTTTAGGAAGACCCTTGCTAAATATGATGTTAATCATAGAATTGCTTCAGCTTATCACCCCCAAACTAGCGGGCAAGTAGAGTTATGAAATAGAGAGATTAAATCTATCTTGCAAAATACTATTAATAGGTCTAGGAAAAACTGGGCTAAGAAGTTGAATGATGCTTTATGGGCTTATAGAACTGCTTACAAAAATTCTATGGGAATGTCTCCTTATAAAATGGTTTATGGGAAAGCTTGTCACCTACCCTTAGAATTAGAACACAAATCTTACTAGGCAGTGAAAGAACTAAATAGAGATTGTAAGCTCGCTGGTGAGAAAAGATTATTTGACTTAAATTCTTTAGACGAATGGAGGAGTGAAGCCTATGAGAATGCTAGGCTCTTTAAGGAAAAAGTTAAAAGATGGCATGATAAACGAATACTTAAGAGAGAAATTCATGTTGGTGAGAAAGTTCTATTGTATAGGTCTCGTCTCACATTTTTTGCAGGTAAGCTACTATCAAAATGGGAAGGACCTTTCATCATTGAAGAAGTATACCGTTCAGGAGCAATAAAAATTTCTTCTCTAAAAGATAATACTACACAAGTAGTGAATGGACAACGACTCAAACACTATATTGCTAGAGATTCTTACAATGAAGATGTTGATGCCTTTCAAGTTATAACTCTAGAGAAATTCATTGAGGACCAAATTCAGAGACCTGTAGAGTCTGTTTTCATATAGGTAACAGTTTTGGTAAGAAAAGTTCCGCGAAAATACTATCCAACTATATTTTTGCAGTTTTCAGTCAATAAGGAAAGTTACGAAGCGAAAAAGGGGCGGAAACAGAGACGGGGTGACCCACACCACCCCATGGCGCGAGCCCACCCCTGGCCGTGCCACCAGGTGGTGAGGTCACCCAGGACTCCGCCTCCGACTCGTTTTCTCCCAGTACCTTCCTTTTGATACGAAACTTCATAATATATAACCCCCCGGATCTTCTGAGGTTCGTATATCGTGTTTTCGTCGTGTTTTTGTTTCGATCTGTTTCTGCTAGGTAAAATCTTAGATTTGTAGCCTCAATGTCTTCCACTGGATCAGTTAAGGGATATTCCTTGGAAGATATCATCAACCCATACATGAGAGAATTGAAGATTCATCCCAAGGAGTTATTGCTCGAAGGTGGGGAGGTTCGGATTAAAGAGGTTCCAGGCCCTAAAGGTGAAGGAAGTCTGGAGGACAGGATGGAAGCATTAGAACAAGAAGTCTTTAGGTACAAGAAGATGGCGGAGCGTGAAGTGGATATCATCCATAAGATTTGTTCCGAACTCATCACCGAGCACCAAAAGGAGACTGCTGAACTCAAAGACGAAGTCCTTGCACTCCGCCAAAGAACCAATGAACTGCAAGCACAGTTCTATGACGTTCAAAATCAAAACTGTGAGTATGAGGCTAGATTTAAACTCATAAGTGTTGCTGCAAGTGTTAGGATGTTGGAAACCACGATGTCCTTTGTTGATGGGAAGCCTTTACCTTGGAATACGGACGAAGATGAGAGGATACCACCACCACCTAAGGAGTAATTCGTCATCAGGTTTGGCATCCCCTTGGTTTGTTCCAAGATTGGGGGAGTGCCGCGGTATCACATCACTATCTTCTATCTTTTTACCTTATTAGTAGAGTCATGTCATGAATAGAGGAGTTATTTTATAGTATGGTTTGCATTGTGAAAGTGTCCCCTCTCTCGTTAGATATGTATCCCTTGGTGTGATTGCCGTTATGGAATATTAATGAGAAGTTCTATCATTCACTCTTTTGCATAGCTTATATTAGTTTTCAATTCGTGGTTATATGATTGATCTTGTTGTTAGTATTGGTAGCACTCTGGGATCATTGAGTTAATTTAGTTGGTTTTGGCAAACCCGGCTCGGTCAGTAGCAACACCTTTTTGAGAGTTGAATGAAAAAGATAGAAGTACTCTAAAGAAAAATAATTTCATCGTCTTTCTTTCTTGATTTGCTCATAAGTCTAGTATTCTCTAGTTAAGATCTTTTGTGCTTCCAAGGAAGATTGCATGTTTGTCTTTATCACTTGTATGTTTGTTTGTTTCCTTCAACTCTTGTACTTGCTACCAAGCCTTGCTAGCCAAAAACCTGTACTGAGAGGGAATTCTTCTCGTGCATCCACCTCCTTTAAACCAAAACCTTTGCCATTTGTG
Organism: Avena insularis; assembly: GCA_023614405.1. Taxonomy (NCBI): domain Eukaryota; kingdom Viridiplantae; phylum Streptophyta; class Magnoliopsida; order Poales; family Poaceae; genus Avena; species Avena insularis. Next base: position 573,210,539 of record CM042686.1, on the reverse strand, counting down.
TCCACCATACCTACCTATTAGCATTATTGCTCTTCCAAGTAAATTCTTGTTTTATCTACCTCCCAAATTAAACTTGTTATGTGAAAATTAGTGATTAAAGCTCTCACGGACTTGATGGCACACATTACTTTCTTGCACTTAATAAACTTAAACCATTGTGCTCACCTATGTTGCGTATATGCTTGCGCTTTGTAAGTTGTGAATTAGCAGAACCATGCTATCATGGGGAACGCTTTCAACATTGCACTGGTACTTTGTACCAAGTTGATATCATGTTCTTTTGTCTATGGATGTCGTCGGTGTGAAATGAAAGGGGAGCTTGTAAGTCCATGGAGTTATGCATGTGTGTTAGAGAAATGCCTGGGCCGCTGGTCTAATCCATGATGACATGGTGGAAACCTACAGCTTAACCATAACGAGTATCTATGAAGCATTCTTCTTATAAAAAAAGAGTCCGATATTGAGAAAAAAGAGAAAAAAGGAGATATTATGAAAAAAGGAAAGAGATAAAAAGCACCATATTCCCATGGTAAATAAAAATTTGCTGAGATACTTGTTGTCTGCTTGCCTTGTCATTTTGATATGGGGATTCTTCCGTATCATCGGGCAAGGGGTACCCCGTTGGCGGTTCTCTATGATACACATATGTTTACGATGACAAGAACTTACCGATGACTAAACTTGAGTAGCATTAGGAGCGGCCCTCGTATTCAAGGGACATGAGATTCTCAATTTACAACTTGTCAATGCATATCCTCATTTTTGATCACTTTAACCTTAATCACCTAAAGATGCCTATGATAGGGGCAATGAGAGCTGAAAGCTAGTAAGTATCATAATTTTTGGGAGCTCTTTATGAGACTTGCAATCCCTGCTTCCCTCTTTGAAGGGCCTTTCTTTTACTTTGTAGTTAAGTCAGCAAACCTAATCCCTTCTATCTCAGCAAGTATTTTGAGTTGTTGTGTTTCATTCATGCATATGATGATTTATGCAATCATGTCTTATGTTCCTTGTTTTGCACATTGCTCTTATCTTGATGTTTACTACTTTGAAAGCTATCATTGAAAAACCAGTTATTTGTGAACTCCAGCAAATTATCAACTATTCTTCGACCAAGAGCTAAGTTTGCCATTACCAATTATGATTCACTTTATGTATCTTTATTGTGTTTCCTTTACTTATTACAAGTTGAGTTATATAATAGTGAGTTGTCTTCTATTATGATCTATGTATTTGATGAATGTGATGCTTCTTGTCTGTATTATTTTATCAACTCTTCACTCCATAAACCTGAGGCCATGTTTATTGAGCTCAGTTTCGCTTGGGGACAAGCGAAGTCTAAGCTTGGGGGGAGTTGATACGTCCATTTTGCATCACTTTTCTATGTGTTAATTCACTATTATTCATTGATATATTTCATATTCAGAGGTGATACTCATGTTATTTTATCTATTTTTGCATGGTTGATGACTTTTGGAGCATGGACCGCTGCAGTCAGGATTCTGATGGAAAAGGTGCTGTTTGGAGGCAAAATTCGCGAAGATCAGAAAATCCGGGAAAATATACGGAAAATCCTATTTTTCCAGAAGACTAAGGATGCCAGAAGATGGAGTGGAGATGGGCCATAGGGGGCCCACACCTCCCCATGGCGCGGGCAGGCCTAGGCCGCGCCAGGAGGTGGTGTGCCCACCCTGGCCCACTCCAGCCTCTCCCCTCTGGCGTATATCAACCTCCTGAAACCCTAAGACTCGGGGAGCAACCACAGAAAGATTCCGCCGCCTCTGCAGGGCAGAAAACACCGAGAGAGAAAGATCTCTCTGGTAGACAGATTTCTGCCGGGGGAATTCCTTCCCGGAGAGGGGAGATCATTGCCATCAACACCACCATCAAGCTGGACTTCATCGGGATCATCATCATCATCATCACCACCATCATCACCATCATCACCCTCATCACCATCTCCCTCATCACCATCTATTGAATCTTGCATAAATCATAGGGGAAACTTTCCCAGTGTTGATTACTCTTTGTAGTTGATGCTATTGAGTGAACCGTTGAATTATTGTTTATGTTCAGATTGTTATACATCATTATTCCATCTCTGATCATGATCCATATGATGTCTTGTGAGTAGTTTGTTTTATTCTTGAGGACATGGGAGAAGTCTTGTTGTTAGTAGTGGAGTTGTGTTGAGAAAGATTCAATAGTTTGATATTTAAGTTGTGGTGTACTTCTTCTAGTGGTGCCATGTGAACGTCGACTACATGACACTTCACCTTTATGGGCCTAGGGGAATGCATTGTGTATTTGGCTACTAATCGTAGGGGTTGCCGGAGTGACAGAAACCTGAACCCCCATTAGGAAACCATTACACAAGGGACGTAAGGGTCTTAGAGTTTAAAGCTGTGGTTAGGTTTCTACCTTAATTACTTTCTTGTACTTACGGATGTTTGCAAGGGGTATAATCACAAGTATGTATTAGTCTTGGATGGGGCGGTACATTAGCACAGGTTCACCCACACAACACTTAGCAAGCTAAAGAAGATTAATCAACTATATGAAGCGAAAGCACTTGACAGTCTTCCCATGTGTCCTCGAGAACGTTTGGTCATCTTAAGTAATACAACCGGCTTGTCCTTTGCTGCATAAAGGATTGAGCCACTTGCAGCATTTATTCCTACTGTCTTTTATTTACTCGTACTTTGTTTACTTGCTTTATTGAAAACCCCTAAAAATCTGTTTGCTAAGTATTTGTAGAGAATTCCTGATCCATACCACTAGCCAGCACCTTCTGCTCCTCGTTGGGTTCGACACTCTTACTTATCTAAAATACTGTGATACACCCCCTATACTTGTGGGTCATCAGGGATTCAAGGGCGTAGGGTAAAATTTTATTGTTTTCATACGCGGAACCCCTACAGTGGTATCAGAGCTAGATCTATGCATAGTAATGCTAGTACGGGTAGAACACACGAGATGTAGCGTATGGGCGTTGATCTTTTAGTTGTTACCCTCCCACGTGTACTTGTGTATACCGCAATAATGCTTGATGAAGTGGCCCCCAACCGACTTTACGCGTTCATTCGCGTGACTGGTCCATGCTTGACATACGGCTTGTGCCGTATAAAGTGGCTTAGGGGGGTGTCTGTCTCTCTCGCATTAGTTGGTATGCCATTTGCAATGGAGGGCCCCAAAAGGGGTGTAGTATAGACAACTACTTGATCAACGTTGTGCTAGAAGTTCGTAGGTAAGAACGGTTCTTGTGCGAAAGCCCATTCAGCCACGTAAAACATTCAAATATAAAGTAGAGGCGTCTAACTTTGTTTTGCAGGGGGCGTTGCTTTGTGATATGGTTGTGGCAAAGGTAAAGTGATTACCTTTTGTTACGTAGTAGTAGATAGTCACGGAGGTGACGGACTACCACGCCGGAATGACACTGGTACCCTGGTGTCTACAGCGCCGGAACCCTGGCGCCGGAATTTTAGTGACGACGGATGGAGATCACGACGTGAAGGACCATATCACATTGCATTTACATTCAATGTTATTGTTTGTATATCTTATTGTGTGCTAGTATTAGATACTCGACGGTAGCCTAATAAGATCATCCCTGTTAAAATTACCAACGATTGTGTTCCCCCTTAGTGTGCACCACCAAGAAAGTTCTTCGGTATGAGGCGATCCAGGGTACAGGCATGAGTGTCAGACATATCTACATTCACATACAGTGGGTTTAAGCCATGTTACACAGCGAATACACTAAGGTTGAGTTGGCAAGCCTAGCACGCCATGGAAGTGTGGCCTCGGAACACGGATGGTCGAAAGATCGAGCACGAGTCGCATGAATGATGTGACCAGCATTTAGCGTCCACCCTTGAACCCACATTGATGGTCGTGACAACCGGGGGAGATGTGGCTGATAGGGGTCGTGTTATCAGTAGGAACCCTTTTGGGGATAGGTGTTTCTGAGTGGAGTTATTATTAACTCATTTAATTATAAACTTAGTCTAAATTCCTTTTGCATATATAAATGTAGAAAATGGTTCTCCCCGAGATTACCTTCCCTATTGACGATTGGTTAAAAGGAGAAAAGCTCAAGTTAGATGGATCCAACTTCTCTGCATGGGTCATGCGCCTTTTCGATCTCCTTGGTGAGAACAAAGTGGTTGACTACATGATCTATGAGATGTACTTGGAGCCACCCTATTCTCATGAGACGCAGGAGCAGCGGGATCTCCGCTGCCATCGTCGTGTGATGGCCACATTCATATCAGTGATGATGCGCCTCGGGATGGAGGATGCGCTATGGCCAATGGTGGGAAGTCTTACTCCCCGAATGGTCATGGCACATCTGAGATCACATTTCGTGGAACAAGTGCGCATGTGGGAGTATGAGTTGATGCGAGACTTCCTCTCCATAAAGATGGAGGAGGGCTCCTCACTGGACGAGCACTTATTGAGCATGTATGATGCATACATGAGTCTGGCATACTACCTGGACAACTGGTTCACAAGCTCTTTTGCAATGGGAGTTGTGATGCGATCTCTACCACCAAGCTTCCAAGCACAAGTCAGGATTTGCATTATGAGAGGTGACACGGAAACACTGGATTTCCATGAGTTCATATCACATTTCAGAGGTGTGGTGGTTGAACCCAGTGTTGTTGGGGTCATCAATGACAAAGGTATATATTTGATATACAATTTTTATAAATGTTATAATCTTGCAAACACATTTGCAGTGTTAAGTATATTTGATAATTGTTCTATTTTGCTGAAAACAGGTCCTTCTGCATGAGAGGTGCTTGCTGGAGAGGAGGTGACATTGCGTGTTGATGGCGAGCATGATGATGATGGCCGACGACACTCTCCCTCGACATTTATCACTTAGTTTATGGTTTTGGATAGTTATTGTAATCAAAATATTATGAACTTCTTTAGTGTGTCTCACACTTTGTGAGATGGTTATTCATAAGAGTTTGTAACAAAAAGTTGTTCTACTTTTATGAATGATTTCTATTCGTGTTCATATCTTGTTTGATTACTTGTGAATTATCCTTGTTGTTTGAAACTAATTGATAATACATGAACATTTGTAAAATATTGAAATGCCTTTAAAATACCCAACTTAATGATATTTCATTAACGAATGAAACCATTGTTAAAATTCAAAGTTATAATGATAATATGTGAAAGTCATTCGATTTCTTATCACATATAAATCATGCCTAAAGTTCGGAAAAATAACTTGAACACCGTGTATTACTTGAATACAAAGTGTTTAATGAATTGTTGAAAGGAAATACATATTCGATGTATTGTGTTTTAACGAAAATGGTAATTATCATTACACGATTGTTTAAAAGTGTAAAGAAGTTTACCAAAGGAAACATGAATATGAAACTATTTGATTTGATCGAAGTGTTTCATCAATAAAGGGTATGAATATAAAAGAGAATCTAATTACTATGATTTGATCAATAGTAATGAAATTCGACTTTATAAGAATGGCATAAAAGAAATTGTGAAATACAAAGCATTTTGAAACGTCAAAATGCAAAGCATCACAATGTGATATTAGATATCAAAGTGGGTGAATAGAAGGCACCAAATAAATCGTTGTAGTGTAGATTTAGAGACCATTAGTTAAGAAATAGTTAGCACTCAATTAGAAAATATAGTGAACCATTTGAATTCGTGGAAGTTTTGAGGTTATTCGATATGACCGAAACAATAGCGAATAAGTCCTTGTAGAGTGTTCATTGGAAACTTTGAATACGGAATCCATAGCTGAAACCAAAAGGGAAGCAAGATTCGTACTGCTTAGATTTTTGAGCATTCTTGAGAAAGCTCACTTCTAGTGCTGTTTCTCAATTATGGGGCAAATGGAAATTAGTGAAAAACACGATGAGGATTCAAATCCCTGCATTAGAGTGTTGAGAAGCGCAACGGACAAAATTCCTGAATGATTCTCTTCACAGAAGGAAAGAATCAATGATAATGATCATTGTGTTTCCCCACTAGTGTTTTCACTACATGAAGTAGGATTCAAAATGAAATCCATATCTAGTATGGAGACATTTGAGAATCATTTGTCATGATTCTTGGAATATGACATACCTACGAAATACTAAGGAAATAATGGTAAACTAGAATTATGAGAAATCCCATAGCAAAATTCCATTGAGATTAGAAAGCAGTTCATTGCTGAATCTCACAAGTAAAAGGGGTTACTTGGAATCTTCCCAAATGACTGCAAAGCCATAGTGGAAAAGGGGGTGAATGAGAAAAGCACAATTTGTCAAGTATTGGACAAATTCAAATGAATTTGATTCAAGTGTGCTAAATGTCTAGTGGATTTAAAACTAGCAATAGTACTAGTGTCTCATAGTAAATCTCTCACTTTGATATTTGATCAAAGGATTTGAAGTTGTTCAAAATCGTGAGTAGATATGCAATTTGCATGAAATTGAGTGGGAGCTATGAAAGTCTTCCTAAAACAATATGTTGGTGACATATTTTTGAGTGGGAGCTTATATAGTGATTCTTAAGGGTGTTAAGAATAAAAGCGCAAGTACTTATAAATAATGATTTATAAGATGTAGAAGTTGATAATAGATGTATTATAATATTATGTAGTATTCCTTAAGGGATTCTGAAAAGGGTTTCAGAATAGAAGTTAATTAAGGAACTGGTCCTTAATAACTCAAATTAGGAATAGTATTAAGTTTAACATCAATGTTTGAAAGAAAGAAAGGATGATCATCATCCACTATGTTGAGACATAGGTTCTATCTTAGAAAACCATGATGATAACTTAACATAATATGTGATCTAATAAGGAACATTTAAAAGTGATTAAGTTTGAATCACAGAACATAGAGCTAAGTATGTCTGCAGTGTCTAATAGAGAACTGTAGACATATTTTTCCAAATCCGTAAAAGGGTGACATATCTTAAAGCATAAAGGGTTATGTTATAAGGGAATATGTTGGAAACTCCCGTAATACCAATTAGAGTCAAGTAGGAAGCGAGGTGAACGAAAACATCGAAAGTTGCACAGAGTGCACTAGTGTTTCGATGGCTACATTTATAATAATAGATAAGGGTACCATCTAAAGTGTTGTATAATGTTATGGCAGGGCTAGTTCGCTTTTAACATAGAATGATGTGTCCTAGGGCACAATGCCCATGAGAAAGCCCTCGAGGTTGATCTAACGTCACTGTAGGCTCCTGGAATCAGGCCTCGTTCTGCTGCCATAACGACGATGCATACACACAGATGCTATCATGTGATGATAAAGTATTAATGTCAATCAAGGTGACATTAGTAAGTTGCAAAGGATTTGGGACTATAAAGTACATACCTAAGACTCAACCTCTTCCATGAGCAAGAATGTTCAGGGTACCGGTTATGGGGAAAATGATTAAGAACAAATGCATCTAGTGTATTTGTACTCTAGTGCAAGTGGGAGACTGTTGGAAATATGCCCTAGAGACAAATAGTAATAAGGACTATTATCATATTTCATATAGTTTATGATTAAGTTTTATATCATGCTATAACTGTATTGAGTGGAAACATTAGTACACGTGTGATATACAAACAACCAGGGGTTCCCAGTGAAACTCTAGTCACTGGTTCATTGGTCAACAGATGATCATGTTTCCTGATCATGTGGCATTTATGCCAGTTGGAAATGGAGTCATCTCATTCCGAGAATGAGATGATGAACCAATACCCAACCTAAACATCATGACCCGATCATGTCACGAAGTTCAAGTTACGATGATTAGAAATGGATCCTTGTAGACTATTCCTTAGACCGTGAGGCTATATCAATCACTGTCTCCCGAGAGTGCTTAGATAGCATCAAGCGCCACTTGGTAATACAGTGGTTATAAAGGTGTGTTCAGGTAATCGGAGGAAACCATAGAGGCAATATATGTCAAGAGCGGGATTTTTCGGTCCATGTGACGGGAAGATACTCAAGGGCCCACTCGGAGAAGTAATATCCAATAGCTGCGCAACGTGTGATTTGATCACGGGGATATCACTTGTCGGAACGAGTCAAGTAGCGTTGTTCAGTAACAAGATTGAACACGACATGGTGATGTCATTGATTAGATCTCGGGCAATGCAAGTATCGAGTGACAAAGGGAATAAGACACGACTGTCCCGGTTCAAACCACGAAAGATCTTCGTGGAACGCACATGGGTCACATGGCCATCCAGGTCCCTCTGTCGATCATTGGTGCGGGAGTGTCCCGACCATGTCTGGAGTGTTCCTGAACCGTGGGGTATCACGCTTAAGGGCTTGATGATGCTTAGAGAGTGTTTATAGGATCGGTAGAATCACCAAAGAATAGTAGAGAGAAAACCGGAAGGGTTTCGGTAAGTCCGGAGGATGCCCGAAGTGGAGGTGGAAGGTGTTCCATAGCCATGGAGGTTGAATAATATGTGAATGAATGTTAAATATTGATTTAATCATTTATTCATAATTATTTAATAAAGAAAAAAATCAATTTAAATGGTCAAAGGCTTAATGGGCCAATTCCCGGAGGGGAGAGGGCCCATTAGGGAAATGAGAGAGGGAGAAGGGGGCCAAGGGGGTGGTAGGCGCCCTGGTGGGCCAGCCCCCCTGCGTGGGGCCCATGGGGCTGGCCGGCGGTGCCACCCCTCCCCCTCCTCTCCTTTAGTCCCACCCCGGGACTTTGAGGGAGGTAGTACCTCCCCTCCCCCTATATATAGTGGGGGTATTTGGCCAAATAAAATACACCAATAATCAATAAAGGTCTTCTCACTTTTGGGAGGACCTCTAATTGATATTTTCTCCCTCCCCCTCTCTCTCTCGTGACCGTGGTCCCAAGTCTAGACTGCGTGAGCGAGAGACATCTTCACCGCAGAGTGCCGTCGCGTTGTGGGATTCGGATCCGGGAGCTCTACTTCCGCAACTGCTGCTGGATCGGGGAAGCGGGAGTCATCGTCAGGCACCGGACATGTGCAACTCCCCGCGAGGTGTAGCACTTGAGGCACTCAAGTCGTTGGAGCCAAAGGAGCGTAAGGACTTCATCACGACCTTGAGGTCGGCTTCGGCTCGTCTACATCAACCACGCTCTCCTGAGCGTTGACAACGCTTTTTGGTCTTCAAGGGTAAGTTCACGAAAAGCCCCTCCCGTTACTTTATTACTAATAGATAGGTCCTAGCAGCTTCAGGGGTTCAGGGGCGTAGGGTAAAATTTTATTGTTTTCATACGCGGAACCCCTACAAGAACTTGTATGGGGAGAAGTGTGTGTTAGATGGAGTAGCATGGGGGTAGAGATTAAATTGTGACACATATTATTCAATATCTACTTTGGTTTTTACCTTTCTTTTGCTGCCTCTCACTAGGGGTAAGTGAAATCATGTGCTATAGTTATCATGTGATAGTGTGATGACCTTGACTAGATCAAGGTAGCATATTTTGTATTTCAAACATCATATAATATTGCTTAAAGCTATACTCTGATTTGTTCTTAAATCAAGATTGCATGAAGATTTCCCTTCTAGAGGAGTATAAGAGAGAGATGCATTCCATCTCAATATTAGAATGTGATGCCCATATTAATTCCTTTTATCAAGCACTTGTAGAATTTTCATAAATCTTTATCATTGATGAATTGTTTTGTGATCACTACAACCTAAAAAGAGAGTAGACAAGTGAACCCATGAACTGAAGGAAATATGCCCTGAGAGGCAATAATAAAGTTGTTATTATGTATTCCTTGTATATGATAGATGTTTATTTTACATGCTATAATTGTATTGATAGGAAACATCAATACATGTGTGTTTAATAAACAAAAAGGGTTCCTAGTTATGCCTCTCTTATAGACTAGCTTGTTGATTAACAAGATGATCAAGGTTTCCTGATCATGGACATTGGATGTTGTTAATAACAAGGTCACAGCATTTTTGAAATGATGTGATGAACATTCATCCGAAGTATAGCATTACGATCAAGTCATTATGTTTATATTGCTATAACATCATACGAAGTAATCTTTATCCTTAGACCATGAGATCATGTTAATTGCTAACACCAGAAGAGTATCTTGATAACATCAAACGTCACACCGTAACAGGGTGACTATAAAGATGGGTTCAGTACTACGAAGGTGTTATGTTGAGGCTCATGGATCAAGAGTGGAATTTGTCAATCCAGATGACGGATAGATATACTCTAGGCCCTCTCGGTGATATCACATTAGGATAGCTTGCAAGCAAGTGATGTGATCACTAGAATGTTATATCACGGGAACAAGAAAAGAGTGCATGTCGATAACGAGATCAAACTAGGTATGGAGATACCGATGATCGAATCTCGGACATGTAATATATCGAGAGACAAAGGGATTTAGTTACAAGCGTTAAAGGTTCTCACGATCACAGGAGTCATCGTTGAATGTGTAGGAGTCACGGATCTCCGTGTCCAGCTGATTATTGATCGGAGAAGGGTCTCGATCATGTCTCGCATTATTCGAACCATAGGGTGGCACACTTAAGAGTTAGGACACCATTTTGGAGCACATATGTTTCAGATAAAGAATTGCAAAGCGCAGGAATTGTTTCAATAGAAACCGGAAATTGTTTTGGGTGAAATTGCAGAAGGTGGTTCTGCATGTGATATTGAAATATTGCAAGGGGCTATATGTGAATGTTTGTTAATTAAAGTAATTAACAAAATTCTGAATAAATTTAATAAAAAGAAATTTAATGCATTTAAAGTGGAGACTTTAAAAGGGAATGTGAAGAGGCATTTTAATGTGGAGGGGTTACCACCACATGAATGGGGGAGGTGAGGGGTCACCCCCCATGCGCCGGCCATGGAGAGAGGGGGCACCCCCTCCTCCTATAAAAGGCCACCCATTCCCTCCTTCATCCTCATACCTCCTTGTGAAGGATCTCTCTCCCCCTCTAGAATTATTCCCCCATGGTCTCGAATTAGCGAGATACATGTTCCCGGTGGCATTTCGTCTGGAAGGAGTTGCTGCTTCCGCTGGATCGCTGGAGCGAGGAGGTGGAGGTTGTCCGGTGGCTTGAACGTGTGTGCGAGGACGGATGCGCTGCTGATTTGCGGCGCTCGGACTTCCTCACGATCTTGAGATCGGCAAGCGTATGACTACATCAACCACGAGTTCCTACTCGTTAACAAAACTCGTTGTCTTCGAGGGTAAGTTCTCCATGGATGTATGTCCACCCGTTGCTCTGTATCTAGTAGATAGATCTTGGCGTATAGTTCTCATTGTAGGAATTTTTTGTTTTCTATGCTGGACCCAAAAGTGGTATCGAGAGCCTGATCTATGCGTAGGTGCTTTGCGGGTAGTACATATGTTTATATGTGGGCGATGATGATCATGTTATTGCATCTTCTATGTACTTTGGATATTGGTGGCATAGTGGGATGAAGCGGCCCGGACCAACCTTACATGTCATCGTACATGAGACCGGTTCCACGACTGACATGCAACTAGTTTTGCATAAGTGGCTAGCGGGTGTCTGTCTCTCCTACTATAGTCAATATCTGATTTACAACGAGTTGCTAATAACTTGGTTATCCTTGTTGTGGTTCATGTTCGTAGGTAAGACCGGTTCTATCTCCGAAAGCCCTAAGCCACGTAAAACTTGCAATTGATAAATTAGAGGCGTCTAGTTTAGATCGTTGTTGGGCTAGTGTCTTGATATGGTATTGTTGTAAGTAGATGTATGATAGATACTCTTACAACTCACTTAACGTGTAAGTTCCATAGACCTTGGCCTTACACACAAAGGAATGATAGAGATCATACCATGATGCAAATGATAGAGATCAAATGCATGGACCATATCACCTCACTTCACACATTAGCATCTTATATTGCTAGTTTGCTTTTGGTAGCATTATAAGATGATCCCTCATTTAGATATCAAGATAAAATGTGTTCTTCCTTAAGTATGCACCGTTTGTGGATCGTGTTTTGAGGCATCACGTGATGATCGGGTGTTCTCGACTCACGATTTCATACAACGGGTGTAAGACGATTTACACGCATAAATACTAAGGTTCTTACTTGACGAGCCTAGCATGTACAGACATGGCCTCGGAACACGGACCAAAAGGTTAAGCATGAGTCATATAGTTGATATGATGCCCATATAGATGCTCGCCTTTGAAGCTACACCGACTCACGTGATGATCGGACTTGGTGTAGTGGATTTGGTTCATGTAATCACCAAAAGGACACGAGGGATGTCGTTTTTGAGTGGGAGTTCATTAGTAATTTGGATTAGTTGAACTCAATCTATCATAAACTTAGTATAAATATATTTTACAAATTCTGTTGTAGATGGCACAACCTGCTTTTAATTTCAATGTGTTCATGGAGAAAGAGAAGCTTGCTGCGAATGGTAGCAACTTCACCAACTGGGCTATGAATTTGAGGATTCTCCTCACTGCTGCACAAAAGCAATATGTGCTAGAGGCGCTAGGCCCCCACCAGATCTCGATGCCTGACGAGGAAAAGAACGTCTATATAACTCATCGGAGGACCACAACTTAGTTCATTGCGGCATCTTGTATGGGCTAGAGCGAACTTGACGTTTGAAAATGGCAATGCCTTTGATACCATGGGAGAATTGAAAATGATTTTCGATACCCATGCTGTCGTAGAGAGTTATAATGCTTCTGAAAAGTTCTTTAGCTGCATGATGGAAGAGAACAGCTCCGTTAGTGAGCACGTAATCAAAATGTGTCCTTGGGAATAACGATTCCCATTGACTTAGGCATACATCGTGTTCTCCAATCTCTGACACCTAGCTACAAGAGCTTCGTGATGAACTATAATATGCAGGGCATGAAGAAGTCTCTTCCCGAGCTTCTGTCAATGCTTAAGACTGCAGAAGTGGAGATTAGGAAAGAACATCAAGTGTTGATGATCAATAAGACCACCGGTTTCAAGAAGGACAAGAAAGGCAAGGAGAAGGGAAAGAAGGGCAGCAAATCTATTGCCGCGCCTGAAAAGAAACCCCGAGCTGGCCCTAAGTCTGACACTGAGTGCTACTATTGCAAGGGGACTGGCCATTGGAAGCGCAACTGCCCCAAGTATTTGGCGGACAAGAAGGCCGGCAAGGCAAACAAAGGTATATGTGATATACATATTATTGATGTGTACTTGACTAGTACTCGTAGTAGCACCTGGGTATTTGATACGGGATCGGTTGCTAATATATGTAACTCGGTTCAAGGGCTGCGGAACAAGCGACAACTAGCAAGGGATGAGGTCACGATGCGGGTCGGCAATGGATCAAGAGTTGATGTGATCGCCGTCGGAACGCTGCCTCTCCATATGCCGTCGGGATTAGCTATAAACCTGAATAATTTTTATTTGGTGCCTGCACTGAGCATGAACATTGTATCCGGATCGTGTTTGATGCAAAGTGGTTATTCGTTTAAGTCTGAAAACAATGCTTGTTCGATTTATATGAATAATATCTTTTATGGTCATGCACCTGTGGTGAATGGTTTATTTCTGTTGGATCTCGATAGTAGTATTACGCATATTCATAATGTTGACGCTAAAAGGATTAAACTTGATAATGATATATCTACATATATGTGGCACTGCCGTCTAGGTCATATTGGCGTTAAACGCATGAAGAAACTCCATTCTGATGGACTTTTGGAATCACTTGATTTTGAATCATTTGATACATGTGAGCCATGCCTTATGGGCAAGATGACTAGAATGTCGTTTTCCGGTTCAATGGAACGGGCAACAGATTTATTGGAAATCATACATACTGATGTGTGTGGACCAATGAGTGTGTCGGCGCGAGGTGGATATCATTATTTTGTTACTTTCACGGATGATTTGAGTAGATACGGGTATATCTATTTGATGAAACATAAGTCTGAAACCTTTGAAAGGTTCAAAGAATTTCAGAATGAAGTGGAAAATCATCATAACAGAAAGATCAAATTTCTGCGGTCCTACCGTGGAGGAGAGTATTTTAGTTACGAGTTTAGCACACATATGAAAGACTGTGGAATAGTTTCACAACTCACGCCTGTCGGAACACCACAACGTAATGGTGTGTCAGAACGTCGTAATCGTACTTTATTGGATATGGTTCGATCTATGATGTCTCTGACTGACTTGTCACTGTCATTTTGGGGTTATGCACTAGAAACAGCTGCATTCACTTTAAATCAGGCACCATCTAAATCCGTTGAAACGACACCGTATGAATTATGGTTTGGAAACAAACCTAAGTTGTCATTTCTTAAAGTTTGGGGATGCGATGTTTATGTGAAGAAACTTCAGCCGGATAAACTTGAACCCAAAGCGGAAAAATGCATCTTCATAGGATACCCTAAGGAAACGATTGGGTATACCTTCTATCACAGATCCGAGGGCAAGGTTTTTGTTGCCAAGAATGGATCCTTTCCTGAGAAGGAGTTTCTCGTGAAAGGTGTGAGTAGTCGGAAGGTAGAACTCGAAGAGGTTATTGAACCTTCTCTTCATGAAATGGCGAGTGGCGCAGCACCGGAAGTTGTTTCGGAGTTGACTTCACCTAATGAAGAGAGAGCTAATGATATTGATCATGAAACTCCGAAAGAGGAAACTACCAAACCTCGCAGGTCAAGCAGGACACGTCAGCCTCTGAACTGCATTTACAATCCTATTGTGAATTTCATGGTTGATGAAATGGATGACCCTGCGACGTATGAAGAAGCGATGATGAGCCCGGATTCCAACAAATGGCTAGAAGCCATGAAATCCGAGATGGAATCCATGTACGAGAACCAAGTTTGGACCTTGGTGGACTTACCTCACGATCGAAAGGCCGTTGAGAATAAATGGATCTTCAAAAGAAAAACTGATGCTGATGGTAATGTGACCATCTATAAGGCTCGACTTGTCGCAAAGGGGTTTCGACAAATTCAAGGAGTTGACTATGATGAGACATTCTCTCCCGTAGCGATGCTTAAGTCAGTTAGGATTATGTTAGCAATTGCTGCATATTTCAATTATGAAATATGGCAGATGGATGTCAAAACTGCGTTCCTCAATGGTAATATTGAAGAAGAGTTGTATATGATACAACCTAAGGGTTTTGTCGATCCTAAGGATGTTGATAAGGTGTGCAAACTTCAGCGATCCATCTATGGACTGAAGCAAGCATCCCGGAGTTGGAATCTCCGCTTTGATGAGGTGATCAAAGAGTTTGGATTTGTCCAAACTTATGGAGAGGCTTGTATTTACAAGAAAGTGAGTGGGAGCAATGTGGCATTTCTGATATTATATATGGATGACATATTATTGATTGGAAATGATATAGATCTTTTAAACAGTGTTAAAAGTTATCTAAACAGCAAAATTTTTGATGAAGGACCTTGGTGAAGCTTCATATATATTAGGCATTAAAATCTATAGAGATAGATCAAGATGCCTAATTGGGCTATCGCAGAGTACATACCTTGATAAGATATTAAAGAAGTTTAATATGGACAAAAGTAAGAAGGGGTTCTTACCTATGTTGCAAGGCAAGACATTGAGTAAGACTCAAAGTCCGGCTACGGCGGAAGAAAGAGAGATAATGGATAAGATCCCCTATGCCTCAGCCATAGGCTCTATAATATATGCCATGCTATGTACAAGACCGGATGTGGCACTTGCTATTAGTTTGACTAGTAGGTACCAATCTGATCCAGGTTCAGAACACTGGATAGCGGTAAAGAACATCCTCAAGTACTTGAGAAGAACTAAGGATATGTTTCTTGTATACAGAGGTGAAGAAGAGCTAGTCGCTAAGTGTTATGTTGATGCTAGCTTTGACACTGATCCGGATGACTCTAAGTCTCAATCCGGATACATATTTCTCTTGAAGGGAGCAGCAGTTAGTTGGAGGAGCTCCAAACAACCTGTGGTGGCTGGATCAATGACGGAGGCGGAATATGTTGCTGCTTCAGAAGCAGCGCAGGAAGCGGTTTGGATGAAGGAGTTCATAACGGAACTAGGTGTGGTTCCTATTACGTTGGACCCAATGGTGATCTATTGTGACAATAATGGAGCCATAGCCAACGCCAAGGAACCAAGGTCTCACAAGAATTCCAAGCATATTAAGCGCCGGTTTCACTCCATCCGCGAGCATGTCAAGGATGGAGTTATAAAGATTTGTAAAGTGCACACGGACCTGAATGTAGCAGATCCGTTGACTAAAGTACTCCCTAGGGCAAAACATGATCAACACCAGAACTCCATGGGTGTTAGATTTATCACTATATAAACTAGATTATTGTCTCTAGTGCAAGTGGGAGACTGAAGGAAATATGCCCTGAGAGGCAATAATAAAGTTGTTATTATGTATTCCTTGTATATGATAGATGTTTATTTTGCATGTTATAATTGTATTGATAGGAAACATCAATACATGTGTGTTTAATAAACAAAAAGGGTTCCTAGTTATGCCTCTCTTATAGACTAGCTTGTTGATTAACAAGATGATCAAGGTTTCCTGATCATGGACATTGGATGTTGTTAATAACAAGGTCACAGCATTTGTAAAATGATGTGATGAACATTCATCTGAAGTATAGCATTATGATCAAGTCATTATGTTTATATTGCTATAACATCATACGAAGTAATCTTTATCCTTAGACCATGAGATCATGTTAATTGCTAACACCGGGAGAGTATCTTGATAACATCAAACGTCACACCATAACAGGGTGACTATAAAGATGGGTTCAGTACTACGAAGGTGTTATGTTGAGGCTCATGGATCAAGAGTGGAATTTGTCAATCCAGATGATGGATAGATATACTCTAGGCCCTCTCGGTGATATCACATTAGGATAGCTTGCAAGCAAGTGATGTGATCACTAGAATGTTATATCACGAGAACGAGAAAAGAGTGCATGTCGGTAACGAGATCAAACTAGGTATGGAGATACCGATGATCGAATCTCGAACATGTAATATATCGAGAGACAAAGGGATTTAGTTACAAGCGTTAAAGGTTCTCACGATCACAAGAGTCATCGTTGAATGTGTAGGAGTCAGTACGGATCTCTAGGTCCTGCTGCTGATTATTGATCGGAGAAGGGTCTCGATCATGTCTGCATTATTTGCGAACCGTAGGGTGGCACACTTAAGAGTTACCGGACACCATTTTGGAGCACATATGTTTCAGACGAAAGAATTGCAAAGCGCGGGAATTGTTTCAATAGAAACCGGAAATTGTTTCGGGTGAAATTGCAGAAGGTGGTTCTGCATGTGATATTGAAATATTGCACGGGGCTATATGTGAATGTTTGTTAATTAAAGTAATTAACAAAATTCTGAATAAATTTAATAAAAAGAGTTTTATTAAATGAGAGAGCATTAAATTTGGAGAAATTTAATGCATTTAAAGTGGAGACTTTAAAAGGGAATGTGAAGAGGCATTTTAATGTGGAGGGGTTACCACCACATGAATGGGGGAGGTGAGGGGTCACCCCCCCATGCGCCGGCCATGGAGAGAGGGGGCACCCCCCTCCTCCTATAAAAGGCCACACATTCCCTCCTTCATCCTCACACCTCCTTGTGAAGGATCTCTCTCCCCCTCTAGAAGTATTCTCCCATGGTCTCGGATTAGCGAGATACATGTTCCCAGTGGCATTTCGTCTGGAAGGAGTTGCTGCTTCCGCTGGATCGCTGGAGCGAGGAGGTGGAGGTTGTCCGGTGGCTTGAACGTGTGTGTGAGGACGGATGTGCTGCTGATTTGCGGCGCTTGGACTTCCACACGATCTTAAGATCGGCAAGCGTACGACTACATCAACCACGAGTTCCTACTCGTTAACAAAACTCGTTGTCTTCGAGGGTAAGTTCTCCATGGATGTATGTCCACCCGTTGCTCTGTATCTAGTAGATAGATCTTGGCATATAGTTCTCATCGTAGGAATTTTTTTGTTTTCTATGCTGTGGACCCAACATGAACCCTGGTCCGATTTTTATCATAATAAACACCTTTCCATTGCATGTACTTTCGAAAATACAAAAATATTTTCTCTACTTGCAATCACTTAGAAAAACCTATAAACAACTCTACTATCTTCCATATCATCTAGTTTGCATTACTTTACTTTATTTACTTTAGTTTTTATTTTATTTTATTTCATATTACTAATACGAAACCTTGTGCTTGACAACCACTTGGTGGATTTGGGGACATAAGACAAATTATTTTACTTTACAGGTTACTTGAAGAGGAGAAGACAAACATCCTTCCATAACCAATTTCCCGAGAGTTTGATATAAACCCTCGAGTCACCCAAAGAAGCTTGCTACAACATTCTGCACTTGGAGTCCCAATGAAAAGTGGCTGCATTTGTTGCCATCAAGACTATTTTCTGGCGCCATTGCCGGGGAATTGGAAGAAGGATACATCATAGTGGTTGCTGTGTGGTGAAGCACAAGTCAACTCCCACTACAACTGCCAGACTATTTTCTGGCATCGTTGCCGGGGAATTGGCGAAGGTACATCACAACTAAATCCTCATCAAGTTTGAAGAGCAAGTTTAAAGAGCAACATAACTCCCACGACAACTGCTTATTTTCTTGCGTCGTCATCTTCATCCACTTGTGCAACAACCCAAGTTTGGGGAGCTTGCACCATTGTGACCCTTTTCTTCTCCTTTTAGATTTTTTAATTATATTGTCTTGTTTTTAGTTTTTTTAAAACAGAAAAAACATAAAAATTAGTATAACCTCTAAATATGCATGCTAAAATATGGAGAAACTTGGAATCCACATACCTATAGGTCATGTCAAAATGTTGAAAGTCTACTATGAATATAGATCAACCGAAGAAGGAAATAGAATGGATGAATTGCTTATAGATTTCAATCATTTTGCTATTGACTTTTGTGAATCACATGATATAACTTGTTGCACTAAAAAGACTATAAACACTCTCACTATCAACATAAGCAAATAGTGATCCTATTATTGCTTCTTACCAAGAGTGAAAAATTTATGCCATGATATAGAACAAGTTGAGAAATATGTTGCCTATGTTGGAGCATATGATCTAGACTCTCTTATAAATAATTTTTTTTGAAACTAGTGATGATGCTCGTGTATGAAGGAAATATGCCCTGAGAGGCAATAATAAAGTTGTTATTATGTATTCCTTATATATGATAGATGTTTATTTTGCATGCTAGAATTGTATTGATCGGAAACATCAATACATGTGTGTTTAATAAACAAAAAGGGTTCCTAGTTATGCCTCTCTTATAGACTAGCTTGTTGATTAACAAGATGATCAAGGTTTCCTGATCATGGACATTGGATGTTGTTAATAACAAGGTCACACCATTGGTGGAATGATGTGATGACATTCATCCGAAGTATAGCATTACGATCAAGTAATTATGTTTATATTGCTATAACATCATACGAAGTAATCTTTATCCTTAGACCATGAGATCATGTTAATTGCTAACACCGGAAGAGTACCTTGATAACATCAAACGTCACACCGTAACAGGGTGACTATAAAGATGGGTACAGTACTACGAAGGTGTTATGTTGAGGCTCATGGATCAAGAGTGGAATTTGTCAATCCCGATGATGGATAGATATACTCTGGGCCTTCTCGGTGATATCACATTGAGATAGCTTGCAAGCAAGTGATGTGATCACTAGAATGTTATATCACGGGAACGAGAAAAGAGTGCATGTCGGTAACAAGATCAAACTAGGTATGGAGATACCGATGATCGAATCTTAGACATGTAATATATCGCGAGACAAAGGGATTTAGTTACAAGCGTTAAAGGTTCTCATGATCACAGAAGTCATCGTTGAATGTGTAGGAGTCGACGATCTCCGTGTCCTCATCGATTATTGATCGGAGAAGGGTCTCGATCATGTCTGCATTATTTGTGAACCGTAGGGTGACACACTTAAGAGTTACCGGACACCATTTTGGAGCACATATGTTTTAGACGAAAGAATTGCAAAGCGCAGGAATTGTTTCAATAGAAACCGGAAATTGTTTCGGATGAAATTGCAGAAAGTGGTTCTGCATGTGATATTGAAATATTGCAAGGGGCTATATGTGAATGTTTGTTAATTAAAGTAATTAACAAAATTCTGAATAAATTTAATAAAATAGTTTTATTAAATGAGAGAGCATTAAACTTGGAGAATTTTAATGCATTTAAAGTGAAGACTTTAAAAGGGAATGTGAAGAGGCATTTTAATGTGGAGGGGTTACCACCACATGTATGGGGGAGGTGAGGGGTCACCCCATGCATGACCATGGAGAGGGGCACCCTCCTCCTATAAAAGGCCACCCATTCCCTCCGTCATCCTCACACCTCCTAGTGAAGGATCTCTCTCCCCCTCTAGAATTATTCCCTCATGGTCTCGGATTAGCGAGATACATGTTCCTAGTGGCATTTCGTCTGGAAGGAGTTGCTGCTTCCGCTGGATCGCTGGAGCGAGGAGGTGGAGGTTGTCCGGTGGCTTGAATATGTGTGCGAGTACGGATGTGCTGCTGAGTTGCGGCGCTCGGACTTCCACTCGATCTTGAGATCGGCAAGTGTACGACTACATCAACCACGAGTTCCTACTCATTAACAAAACTCGTTGTCTTCGAGGGTAAGTTCTCGTTGGATGTATGTCCACCCGTTGCTTTGTACCTAGTAGATAGATCTTGGCGTATAGTTCTCATCGTAGGGAAAAATTTGTTTTCTATGCATGGACCCAACAAAGGGTATCGAGCTCGATCTATGCGTAGGTGCTTTGCACGGGTAGTACACATATGTTTATATGTGGGCGATGATGATCATGTTATTGCATCTTCTATGTATTTTGGATATTGGTGGCATAGTGGGATGAAGCGGCCCGGACCAACCTTACATGTCATTGTACATGAGACCGGTTCCACGACTGACATGCAACTTGTTTTGCATAAGTGGTTGGCGGGTGTCTGTCTCTCCTACTATAGTCAATATCTGATTTACAACGAGTTGCTAATAACTTAGTTATCCTCGTTGTGGTTCATGTTCGTAGGTGAGAACGGTTCTATCTCCGAAAGCCCTAAGCCATGTAAAACTTGCAATTGATAAATTAGAGGCGTCTAGTTTAGATCGTTGCTGGGCTAGTGTATTGATATGGTATTGTTGTAAGTAGATGTATGATAGATACTCTTACAACATACTCAACTTGTAAGTTCCATAGACCTTGGCCTTAGACACAAAGGAATGATAGAGATCATACCACGATGCAAGTGATAGAGATCAAATGCATGGACCATATCATCTCACTTTACACATTAGATGTTAGCATCTTATAATGCTAGTTTGGCGCTTTTGGTAGCATTGTAAGATGATCCCTCATTTAGATATCAAGATAAAAATGTGTTCTTCCTTGAGTATGCACCGTTCTGTGGATCGTGTTTCGAGACATCACGTTATGATCGGGTGTACTCGAATCTACGCTTTCATAGGAATGGGTGTAAGATAGTTTTACACACGCGAATACTAAGGTTCTTACTTGGCGAGCCTAGCATGTACAGACATGGCCTCGGAACACGGACCGAAAGGTTAAGCATGAGTCATATGGTTGATATGATGCCCATATAGATGTTTGCCTTTGAAGCTACACCGACTCACGTGATGATCGGACTTGGTGTAGTGGATTTGGTTCATGTAATCACCAAAAAGGGACAAGGGATGTCGTTTTTGAGTGGGAGTTCATAAGTAATTTGGATTAGTTAAACTCAATCTATTATAAACTTAGTCTAAATAAACTTTACAAATTCTGTTGTAGATGGCACCACCTGCTTTTAATTTCAATGTGTTCATGGAGAAAGAGAAACTTGCTGCGAATGGTAGCAACTTCACTAACTGGGCTATGAATTTGAGGATTCTCCTCACTTCTGCACAAAAGCAATATGTGCTAGATGCGCCGCTAGGCCCCCACCAGCTCCTGATGCCCCTGACGAGGAAAAGAATGTCTATGCGACTCGTCAGGAGGACCACAACTTAGTTCATTGCGACATACTGTATGGGCTAGAGCCAGAACTTCGAAAGCGTTTCGAAAATGGCAATGCCTTTGATACCATGGGAGAATTGAAAATGATTTTCGATACCCATGCTGCCATAGAGAGTTATAATGCTACTAAAAAGTTCTTTAGCTGCATCATGGAGGAGAACAGCTCCGTTAGTGAGCATGTACTCAAAATGTCTAGGTACGCTGATAAGCTTGTGTCCTTGGGAATAACGATTCCCATTGACTTGGGCATACATCGTGTTCCCCAATCTATGCCACCTAGCTACAAGAGCTTCGTGATGAACTATAATGTGCAAGGCATGAAGAAGACTCTTCCTGAGCTTCTATCAATGCTTAAGACTGCAGAAGTGGAGATTAGGAAAGAACATCAAGTGTTGATGATCAATAGGACCACCGGTTTCAAGAAGGACAAGAAAGGCAAGCACAAGGGAAATAAGGGTGGCAAATCTGTTGCCGCGCCTGAAAAGAAACCCCGAGCTGGCCCTAAGTCCGATACCGAGTGCTACTATTGCAAGGGGACTGCCCATTGGAAGCACAACTGCCCCAAGTATTTGGCGGACAAGAATTCCGGCAAGGTAACCAAAGGTATATGTGATATACATGTTATTGATGTGTACTTGACTAGTACTCGTAGTAGCACCTGGGTATTTGATACGGGATAGGTTGCTAATATATGTAACTCGATTCAGGGGTTGCGGAACAAGCGACAACTTGCAAGGGATGAGGTCAGGATGCGAGTCGGCAATGGATCAAAAGTTGATGTGATCTCCGTCAGGACGCTACCTCTCCATATGCCATCGAGATTAGTTATAAACCTAAATAATTGTTATTTGGTGCCTGCACTGAGCATGAACATTGTATCCGGATCATGTTTGATGCAAAGTGGTCATTCCTTTAAATCTGAAAACAATGGTTGTTCGATTTATAAGAATGATATATTCTATGGTCATGCACCTATGTTGAATGGTTTATTTCTGATGGATCTCGATAGTAATATTACGCATATTCATAATTTTAATGCTTAAAAGATTAAACTTGATAATGATATATCTGCATATATGTGGCACTGCCGTCTAGGTCATATTAGTGTTAAACGCATGAAGAAACTCCATTCTGATGGACTTTTGGAATCACTTGATTTTGAATCATTTGATACATGTGAGCCATGCCTTATGGGCAAGATGACTAGAACGCTGTTTTCCGATTCAATGGAATGGGCGACAGATCTATTGGAAATCATACATACTGATGTGTGTGGACCAATGAGTGTGTCGGTGCGAGGTGGATATCGTTATTTTGTTACTTTCACGGATGATTTGAGTAGATACGGGTATATCTATTTGATGAAACACAAGTCTGAAACTTTTGAAAATTTCAAGGAATTTCAAAATGAAGTGGAAAATCATCGTAATAGAAAGATCAAATTTCTACGGTCTGACCATGGAGGAGAGTATCTAAGTTACGAGTTTAGCACACACATGAAAGAGTGTGGAATAGTTTCACAACTCACGCCTGCCAGAACACCACAACGTAATCGTGTGTCGGAACGTCGTAATCGTACCTTATTGGATATGGTTCGATCTATGATGTCTCTGACTGACTTGCCACTGTCATTTTGGGGTTATGTACTAGAAATAGCTGCATTCACTTTAAATCGGGCACCATCTAAATCCGTTGAAACGACACCGTATGAATTATGGTTTGGAAACAAACCTAAGTTGTCATTTTTTAAAGTTTGGGGATGCGATGTTTATGTGAAGAAACTTCAGCCGGATAAACTCGAACCCAAAGCGGAAAAATGCATCTTCATAGGATACCCTAAGGAAACGATTGGGTATACCTTCTATCACAGATCCGAGGGCAAGGTTTTTGTTGCCAAGAATGGATCCTTTCCTGAGAAGGAGTTTCTCGCGAAAGGTGTGAGTAGTCGGAAGGTAGAACTCGAAGAGGTTACTGAACCTTCTCTTCATGAAATGGCGAGTGGCGCAGCACCGGAAGTTGTTTCGGAGTTGACTTCACCTAATGAAGAGAGAGCTAATGATATTGATCATGAAACTCCGAAAGAGGAAACTGCCAAACCTCGCAGGTCAAGCAGGACACGTGCAGCTCCTGAACTGTACGACAATCCTGTTGTGAATTTCATGGTTGATGAAATGGATGACCCTGCGACGTATGAAGAAGCGATGATGAGCCCGGATTCCAACAAATGGCTAGAAGCCATGAAATCCGAGATGGAATCCATGTACGAGAACCAAGTTTGGACCTTGGTGGACTTACCTCACTATCGAAAGGCCGTTGAGAATAAATGGATCTTCAAAAGAAAAACTGATGATGATGGTAATGTGACCATCTATAAGGCTCGACTTGTCGCAAAGGGGTTTCGACAAATTCAAGGAGTTGACTATGATGAGACATTCTCTCCCGTAGCGATGCTTAAGTCAGTTAGGATTATGTTAGCAATTGCTGCATATTTCGATTATGAAATATGGCAGATGGATGTCAAAACTGCGTTCCTCAATGGTAATATTGAAGAAGAGTTGTATATGATACAACCTAAGGGTTTTGTCGATCCTAAGGATGCTAATAAGGTATGCAAACTTCAGCGATCCATCGATGGACTGAAGCAAGCATCCCGGAGTTGGAATCTCTGCTTTGATGAGGTGATCAAAGAGTTTGGATTTGTCCAAACTTATGGAGAGGCTTGTATTTACAAGAAAGTGAGTGGGAGCAATGTGGCATTTCTGATATTATATGTGGATGACATATTATTGATTGGAAATGATATAGATCTTTTAAACAGTGTTAAAAGTTATCTAAACAGCAAAATTTTCGATGAAGGACCTTGGTGAAGCTTCATATATATTAGGCATTAAAATCTATAGAGAAAGATCAAGGCGCCTAATTGGGCTATCGCAGAGTACATACCTTGATAAGATATTAAAGAAGTTTAATATGGACGAAAGTAAGAAGGGGTTCTTACCTATGTTGCAAGGCAAGACATTAAGTAAGACTCAAAGTCCGGCTACGGCGCAAGAAAGAGAGATGATGGATAAGATCCCCTATGCCTCGGCCATAGGCTCTATAATGTATGCCATGCTATGTACAAGACCGGATGTGGCACATGCTATTGGTTTGACTAGTAGGTACCAATCTGATCTAGGTTCGGAACACTGGATAGCGGTAAAGAACATCCTCAAGTACTTGAGAAGAACTAGGGATATGTTTCTTATATACGGAGGTGAAGAAGAGCTAGTCGCTAAGTGTTATGTCGTTGCTAGCTTTAACACTGATCCGGATGACTCTAAGTCTCAATCCGGATACGTATTTCTCTTGAACGGAGCAGCAGTTAGTTGGAGGAGTTCCAAACAACCTGTGGTGGCTGGATCAATGACGGAGGCGGAATATGTTGCTACTTCAGAAGCAGCACAGGAAGCGGTTTGGATGAAAGAGTTCATTATGGAACTAGGAGTGGTTCCTAGTGCATTGGAACCAATGGTGATCTATTGTGACAACAATGGATCCATAGCCAATGCAAAGGAACCGAGGTCTCACAAGAATTCCAAGCATATTAAGCACCGGTTTCACTCCATCTGCGAGCATGTCAAGGATGGAGATATAAAGATTTGTAAAGTACACACGGACCTAAATGTAGCAGATCTGTTGACTAAAGTTCTCCCTAGGGCAAAACATGATCAACACCAGAACTCCATGGGTGTTAGATTTATCACTATGTGAACTAGATTATTGTCTCTAGTGCAAGTGGGAGACTGAAGAAAATATGCCCTGAGAAGCAATAATAAAGTTGTTATTATGTATTCCTTATATATGATAGATGTTTATTTTGCATGCTAGAATTGTATTGATCGGAAACATCAATACATGTGTTTTTAATAAACAAAAAGGGTTCCTAGTTATGCCTGTCTTATAGACTAGCTTGTTGATTAACAAGATGATCAAGGTTTCCTGATCATGGACATTGGATGTTGTTAATAACAAGGTCACAACATTTTTGAAATGATGTGATGAACATTCATCCGAAGTATAGCATTACGATCAAGTCATTATGTTTATATTGCTATAACATCATACGAAGTAATCTTTATCCTTAGACCATGAGATCATGTTAATTGCTAACACCGGAAGAGTATCTTGATAACATCAAACGTCACACCGTAACAGGGTGACTATAAAGATGAGTTCAGTACTACGAAGGTGTTATGTTGAGGCTCATAGATCAAGAGTGGAATTTGTCAATCCCGATGACGGATAGATATACTCTGGGCCCTCTCGGTGATATCACATTGAGATAGCTTGCAAGCAAGTGATGTGATCACTAGAATGTTATATCACGGGAACAAGAAAAGAGTGCATGTCGGTAACGAGATCAAACTAGGTATGGAGATACCGATGATCGAATCTCGGACATGTAATATATCGAGAGACAAAGGGATTTAGTTACAAGAGTTAAAGGTTCTCACGATCACAGGAGTCATCGTTGAATGTGTAGGAGTCAGTACGGATCTCCAGGTCCCGCTGCTGATTATTGATCGGAGAAGGGCCTCGATCATGTCTGCATTATTCGCGAACCGTAGGGTGACACACTTAAGAGTTACCGGACACCATTTTGGAGCACATATGTTTCAGACGAAAGATTTGCAAAGCGCAGGAATTGTTTCAATAGAAACCGGAAATTGTTTCGGGTGAAATTGCAGAAAGTGGTTCTGCATGTGATATTGAAATATTGCAAGGGGCTATATGTGAATGTTTGTTAATTAAAGTAATTAACAAAATTCTGAATAAATTTAATAAAATAGTTTTATTAAATGAGAGAGCATTAAACTTGGAGAATTTTAATGCATTTAAAGTGAAGACTTTAAAAGGGAATGTGAAGAGGCATTTTAATGTGGAGGGGTTACCACCACATGTATGGGGGAGGTGAGGGGTCACCCCCCATGCACCGGCCATGGAGAGGAGGGGCACCCCCCTCCTCCTATAAAAGGCCACCCATTCCCTCCGTCATCCTCACACCTCCTTGTGAAGGATCTCTCTCCCCCTCTAGAATTATTCCCCCATGGTCTCGGATTAGCGAGATACATGTTCCCGGTGGCATTTCGTCTGGAAGGAGTTGCTGCTTCCGCTGGATCGCTGGAGTGAGGAGGTGGAGGTTGTCCGGTGGCTTGAACGTGTGTGCGAGTACGGATGCGCTGCTGAGTTGCGGCGCTCGGACTTCCACTCGATCTTGAGATCGGCAATTGTACGACTACATCAACCACGAGTTCCTACTCGTTAACAAAACTCGTTGTCTTCGAGGGTAAGTTCTCGTTGGATGTATGTCCACCCGTTGATTTGTACCTAGTAGATAGATCCTGGCGTATAGTTCTCATCGTAGGAATTTTTTGTTTTCTATGTTGCGGACCCAACAGTGTAATGAAAGGACACATACATATTATCCTTCAAATTTGCAATGAAGAATTTAGTGATAATGCTTATGTTATTAAACATAAAATAACTCTTGTTGCCATGGAAAGTAATTATATATTGCAAGAAAAAGATGATGAAAACATAAGCTTGGAAGAACAAGTGTGTGAAGAAGAAAATGAAGTAGAGATAATCCAACCTAAGCTTGGGTAAGAGTGGGATATTACACCTTCACAATCAAAAAATGATAGTAACACTCAAACTCAAAACTCATTTGTCATCTATGATAACCCATGCTATGATAATTGTCCAACTAAAAATCCATGCATTTCTTGTGAGGAAATTGAAAGTCAAATGGTTATTTATGAGAACCCTTCCTATTATGATGAAACTAATGATGCACCTTTGACTACTAATAATGCTACTACTAAAATTATTGATAA
The DNA here is from genome assembly GCA_023614405.1 of Avena insularis. Taxonomy (NCBI): domain Eukaryota; kingdom Viridiplantae; phylum Streptophyta; class Magnoliopsida; order Poales; family Poaceae; genus Avena; species Avena insularis. Next base: position 573,182,585 of record CM042686.1, on the reverse strand, counting down.
TAATGAGAAATTTTGTTTAGATATGTGATTGCCCAAAATATATCGAGCTCGTTGGGGAACCCCAAGAGGAAGGTATGATGAGCACAGCAACAAGTTTTCCCTCAGTACGAAACCAAGGTTTAATCGAACCAGTAGGAGCAAGGAAACACCCCAAAGGTGTAGCTAGCTCAGCCTTGGCAGGGCACACTACCGGTGCCAGCAGCAACATGGAGACCTACACAACACAACCACAAAACTTTGCCCCCAACTTGCGATGAGGTTGTCAATCTCACCGGTTTTGCTGAAAACAAAGGGTTAAACATATCGAGTGGAAGAAAGTAATAGTTTGCAGAAAGTAAACACAAAGCAATAAATAGTTGATTGTAGATTGATTGTAAAAGAAAGGACCGGGGTCCATAGTTCACTAGAGGTGGCTCTCCTTATGATAGATAACATGTTGGGTGAACAAATTACAGCGGGGCAATTGACAAACATCGAGAAAGCATACTAGCACATACTACTCATCTTGAGTCCTTTGAGATTCGATTGGGCATTACAAAATTATACATAGACCATCATCCAACTGCATCTATGACTAATAATCCACCTTCATGTTATTATCTGAACCCCCTCCAGTATTAAGTTGCAAGCAACGGATAATTGCATTACGAATTGCGTGTAAAGTAAACAATACGATTGTTCTATGAACAAAGGATTGTTGTTTTCTCCCTAGTAGCAACAACACACCTAGTACCTTAGAGATTTATGTCACTTCCCCAGATTACCAGAGGCATGAACCCACTATCGAGCATAAATACTAACTCTTGGAGTTGCTAGCATCTACTTGGCCAAGATAGCTACTAACAACGGAAAGCATGCAAGATCACAAATAACAAAGACATGATAGAATCAATAATAAATCTGAAATAGCATCTCAATATCCATCGGATCCCCACAAACACAACATGCAGAATTACAAATAGATGATCTTGATCATGAACGGAGCTCACAAGATCTAAACATGAAAGCACAAAGGAGGAGAACCATCCATCTAGCTACTACATGGACCCGTAGTCCAGATATGAACTACTCATGCATCACACCGGAGGCTTACATGATGATGAAGAAGGCCTCCAGGGTGAATTCCCCTCTCCGGTAGGGTGCCTGGAAGAGCTTCAGATCCCTCCCGGTCTAGGGATGGAGATGACGGCGGCTACAGACTCTTTCGTGGATTTTTGATTGGGTCCTTAGGGTTTCCGTATCAGAGGCAATATATAGACGGAAGGAGAGGCCGAGGGTGCACGGGCGGCAGACCACCTGGCGCTGGCCAGCCTGGCCACGCTGCCAGGTGGTGGCCGACCCATCCCTCTCCGTCTCAGATTCGGCTCTAGGTGTCCTCGAAAATCGACTTTGGCTTTTGTCCCGTCTAATTCGAGAATATTCATTTTCGACTTTCCGGAACCCAAAACAAGTAGAAAGCAGTACCGCACTGTGGCTCTTGTTAATAGGTTAGTCCAAGAAATCATAAGATAAGTACTCCAAAGTGTGGACAAAACACAAGAAAGTAGATAAAACCAAGCTTGGAACATAAAAAATTATAGATACATTTGCAATGTATCAATATGCTATATGAAAATGCTTTAGCTGATGGTCTTATGCTTCTTGATAACCATCCATGTATAAAAAATGAAGATATAAATGATAAACTTGTTGCCTATGATGATACCCTTATGGCTAAGAGTCCTATGTCATTCTTGAACTCTCCTATGTTAACCATAGAAGAGAAATTTGCACTTGCTAGAAATTATATATATGGTTTGCAATTACTTTATGTTGAAAATTATCATTGCAACCATAATCTTAATAATGAAAATATTACTAGCAACTATTTTGAAAGGGGAAAGCATGCTAATGAATACCATGATAATTATTACGATTCTCATCATATAACAAACTTTACAAACTTGCATGCTTCCAATGGTCATATTGCTAAATTTACTTCTAGTGCTTGCAACTATTATGAAAGAGGAGGTTGTCAATTCCCTCCTTGTGTTGATATTAATTATAAAACAAATTCACCTACCGATAATATGCATAGTTATACTCTTGTTTGCTTTACCTTATTCGAATATAAAAGCCCTATGCATAGGAAGAAAGTTAGACTTTGTTATCATCACTTTTATGTTTTGTGTTGCTCTATACCATGTTCCTATTTTATCATTTTTTTGATTGGCATGAGAACACCATGGGAGCCTGATATAATGCATGGAACACTTTCCAAGGAAGAATGAGGTATCTAAGAAGCACAAGTTATCCCATGAGTTCCACATTACCTAAACCAAGTAAGTAAAGCCTAGCTATATGGCTATAAAGAAAACGCTTTGCGGGAGGCAACCCGTTTTTTTTTTTGAATTTTGTTTTAAACTATTTCTGTATCAAGAGAGTTTGGTTTTGGTTTTCTTTCTGTAATTTTTAATAAAGTACCAAGTGGAACCCGTTTTGGATGTTTTAAAAGTTGCTAAACATATGGAGTAGCAAATTTCTGCAGAACAGTTTTTAGTGCGTGAATTTTCTGATTTTTTTGTAACTCCAATTGTGCTCATACTCGTACCACGTTTACAACTTTGCATCCTATGTATGAACAACAATTGGATAAAATTACTGACATTTCTAAGTGGACGAAAACAATTCGTTTTGCTATTGCTGCAAATCTGGACAAATTCTGCCATGTTTTGTTTTAACCATTCCCAACTGTCCTAAGATGATTTGTATGAGTCATATTATATGCTAGGGATATGTAGGAACATTATATGCTTGCTGGAACATTTAGAAAGAATTTTATCTTTGATATATAGGCAGCAACTATTATATTCTTATGCCACTAATGCCACCTCTCAGAAAAAGAGATGGGAGAAAAAGTTTTGTGTTAAAGTTTTTTGACAAGGAATAGAGGAACACCACACCAAGAGCAATCCAAGGATGGTGAAAACCATAAGCTTGGGGATTCCCAAGGTACCCCATTGGACCAACTCAACTCTCGGTTTGCAAACCACTAAACTTTGTTTTTTGAGCAACATAGAACTTTCATAGAAACTTGGAGCGTCTGTTTTGTCATTTTACTATTTGTTTTGCATTAAAAAGACCACCAGCACCATTATCATAAATTTTTATGATCATCTACTGGATAGAAACTCTACCTTAATGAGATTAAAACTAAAAAGGAATTTCATGGAATAAAAAAAGGGAAATAAAAACAAAAGATAAAATTCATGTTGTGTCTAGTTCTTAAGGTCAAGTGCTTTATATGAAACATGATATGTTTTATGCCTATTAATTTCTATCATTTTCTTATGCATATTTATGTTCAACATTAATAAGCAAGGTGAGAAAATAAATGTTGATATTATGAACTAGATGGTACACTCTTTAGATCTCTTTTTGCTACGCCTTTTCTGCACAAGCTAAGACTTGTTCCAAGCCCCTTAAAACTAGACTAGGCATATCCACCTACTTGTGAAAAAAGCTACTTTCAAATATAGTATGTATGTTAATCCTCCAAACACTCTTAAAAACACCCTTTTTCATGTATTTTAAAGCTCATAAGAAAGTAAGGTTTGGGATGATACCACTATGGAATTTTTTGTGCTTTAGATCTTATTAGTTGTTGTTGGCTAAACCATGTTGGCATGGCACAGACTCTTAATGTTGAATGTTGATAATCAATCGTGTTTAAAATTCTACCTATGGATTGTATCGATGTGAAATTCTACCTATGGATTGCATCGACGTGAAGAAATGTTAAATTTTATACATAATAATGTATCGTATTCTCAACAAAATAGTGGAAATCATTATTTCGTACTTCATTGTGAATTTAAGTGAATATAAGTATTTACTTAGTGAAATATATTATTGAAGTTATTTGAATTGTTCAAATGATTTCAAAGTGAAGAAGGATATTGAATTAACAGAAATACAAAGTCTCTTCGATTTGATCGACATGACTAAAGTATTTAAGTTATTTTTTTGGCATAAAAGGACTTGTGAAAGATGTTTTACAAATTATGACAATTGCGCAAATTCAAAGTGTATTGAAATGCCTGAAGATCAAAATCATGTTGCATTAGATACATATGGTCTAATCTTATCTCTTATTAGGGTTATAGTTATCGTTTAGAGTTAGAAATCGAAATGAGCAAACACTCATCTGAGATACAAAGGAACATCTAAAGATCCATGGAAACAACACCATAAGAGTTATGGCACGTTTGAGCTTTTGGAGATTTCGATAATTCAAAATCATGGTGAATAAACAAGTCTTTATAAAAATAAGGTATTTGACCTTGCCTCTTGATTATTGAGTGGCGCAATGGAATTTTTTCTGTGAAACCGAACTCTACAAATTGAGGAGAAACTAATGATAATGATCACAAAGTTTCAGCGAATACTTTTACTAAAGAAAGTAGGATTTGACGATATATTCTGCAAGTTTGCGGAATTATATTTTTGATTCACTTGTCGTGTTATTTGAACAAGACATACCTATGAACTACAAAGAAGCATGATGGACCTAAGTGAGAGAAATGACTAGAAGTTATAAAATCCTATATTAAATTACATTTAAGATTGCAAAGTAATATGTTACTCAATCTCATTAAGTAAAGATGTTTACTTGATATTTCTAAATGGCTGCAAAGTCAAAAGAAGGAAATGAAACTTAATAAAGGACATAAAGCTCTATTTGTCACAAAGTATGTTTGGAAAAATTCGAGGAATTGGCTACGAATGTAGCAATGCTTGAGTATACTGGATTTTCACCAGCAATATATAGATATTGAAATCTCGTAGCTAGAATTCGCAAATTTGATGATTATCAAAGAATTTTGGAATGTCCAAAATTATTAAGAGGACCTGCATTTGAGTGGGAGCTAATCAGCTTGGCTAAATCTTAATATGTAAAAGACATATTTTGAGTGGGAGCTAAGTGAAATCCCTGGATCTCGTATATGGATGCCATATTGAGTGGGAGCGTGACATCATTCTAAAATATGTGGATGACATATATGAATGATGTGACTGGCATTAATAACATTTAAGTTAGTAAATATGGATAAAGTTGAACAAGTTATTAAACAATGAGATATGTTGAGATAAATTGGTAAGTTTAATGAACATTGTTGTCAAATGCATTCTGGACTTAATTCTGAAAATGTTTAGAATATCCTAGACAAGATTCTGAAGTAGTTTAGAATGGAACGAGGTAATAAATAAGTTCTTACTTGTATGAAGCATTGAGTTAGTCTCGGTAATACAACTATGGTTAAAAAAATAAAGAGATGTGTTGCATCTCCTATGCCCCAGCCATAGGTTCTTCCATACAACCATATTGTATATTCGACGTAATATGACCCAATGGTTTGGTTGGAAGAACAAGCCCTTAATTGTAAGAACTAACATGTTTTGAGGTGATTCCTAAGTAAATCACTGAACCAGAATTAAGTTTGTCCTTAAATAGCAAGAAGCAAAGTTAGGCACATATTTGCATTTTATATACTAGGATCTAGATAGATATAGAAGCATAGGTTTTGGCTAAGGAAGTTCGACTTCTATTAAGTGTGTTTCTAAGTTTACATGACAACTGTGAAAGTTGAATTGACTGATCGACCGTCATTGCAAACACTAGAAACAAAGTCTCACTCTGTCGCCAAACAAATACTTCAACCCATTATGAGATAATGGTGTAAATGTCAAAATTAGGAAGACATTAACGATTTGCAAAAGACATAATGATCTAGTAAAACATAACATAGACGAGACGTTTTCCATGAGCATGCATGATCAATAAACACATGGTTTATGATTAGTAAAATGCGAGCGAGATTATTTGTACTCTAGTGCAAGTGGAAGACTGAAGTAGATAATAAATGGATTTAATTATCATATCACAATTAGTTCGTAATAGTTTCATATTATGCTATAACTATATCAAGTGGAAACATTGGTACATGTGTGGTATGAAACAAACCAAGTCCCTAGTAGCCTCTATTCATACTAGTTTGTTGGGCAACCGATGATCAAGGTTTCCTGATTGTGAAGCTTTTATGCCAATTGATAATAAGATAATACCATTGGTGAATGATGTGATGGATATTACCCAAAGACTATGACACGATCAAGTCACAGAGTTCATTGTTGCAATAGTTAGAAACATAGTCCCCTTCTCCTTAGACTGTGAGATCATATTACTCACTGTCTCCCGAGGCTACCTTAACTGCATGAAACGTCACTCAGTTAAATGGTGATTATAAAGGTGTACATTAGGTATTTTAGAGGAACGGTAGATGATATATGACTCAAGACCGGGATTTGTTCACCCAGGTGACGTGTAAGATACACACAACTGACTTGGTGAGATTATATGCATAATGTTGCAACATGTGACTAGGGCATAGGGATCTAATATCGCGGCAATAAGTAAAACAGAACTTGTCGGTAATGAGATTGAACAAGGTATGTGATACCAATGATCGGATCTCGGACAAGTCGTATCAGAGAAACAAAGGGAATTGGACTCGACATTTTATGGTTCAAATGATATTGTCATCATGGAATACGCATGGGTCATTATGGGTATCCCAGTCCTGCTATTGATCATTGATGGGATCATGTTTGTGCCATTTCTGAGCCGTGGGGAAATACACTTAAGGTTATGATGAGATAGAGATCATCTGTAAGTTGGGATCACGGTAGAGAAAGAGAAAGTCAGAATTGTTCCGAAGAGAGATCCGAAATTGTTCAGAGAAAGGAAGAAAGGAAATCGCTGAAACGTGTTTCGGATAAATGGCAATTTAATATATGTATTTATTATATGTTAATTATGAATTAATATATACTAAATAAATATTAAAATTAAAATTTATTGGGCAACTTCCTCATTAGGCCAAAAACCCGGAAGGAAATGGCTACGAGGAAGCCACCCTTGAAAAGGGAAGTAATAAAACAACAAATATGCCACTGCGTGTTGGCCAGGCGACCCACACAGGTGAGTGGGCGGGCAAAGCTGGGCTCCGCACAGGGTAGCGCGCAGCTAACCGCCGCCTGGCCCCGCGCATGCAAACTGGGCCGCGGGGGTGGGCAACACCGACCCACCCGGGCACCAGCCACGAGATGCCGCGCGAGGCGTTGCGCGTGCTGGGCCATGGGCGTGGCACCGGCCCACCCGGGCCACACGGCGCTGCAGGCAGCCTGCTGCCTTGCGGGCCACGGGGCAGGTGGTCGGCCCACCCGGCCAGCACTGGTCGCCACCAGTTGCTGGGTCATGGGGGCAAGCCAACCCACCCAGGGCCTGGCTGTCTACTTCTGCTCGTTAGCTGGGCCACCGGCGGGGTGGCCCAGCCAGCCAGTCCCCTCCGTTTGCCCCCTTTTCCTTTATCTTTTAGTCCCATATGGGACACCCAATGGAGAGGGCACACCCCCTCCGCCTATATAAATGGATGTCCATGGATGGGATCATACACACACCAATTTGAGATGTTTTCTAAGGCATTTTCCTTAGGGAATTTTCTCCCCTCTCTCTCTAGTTGTCTCCATGCGAAGGGACGATCACATGAAAGGACTGTTAGATTAGCACAAGAGACGTCGCACCTGTAACACGCCATTGTGATGCGGGGATTCCAAGCCAGAGATCTACTTCCGCACTCCCGATAGGGATCAAAAGAGCCACAGGTCGTCATCGTACATCATATGTGTACGAAAACTCGAGGGTGCCTTATATGAGGGCATCTTGGATGTCGTGAGCCAAAGCTGCTGCATGATGAAGATGGAGCAAGGGGTGACCTGCGAGGAGCTTCATGACCTTGAGGTTGGCCACGAGTTCAACTACTTCAACCACGTTCCTCTCGGAACATTATCCGCGTGCGAACTACAAGGGTATGTATTCTATACACTCCGGTCATTACTGCATTACTACATAGATAGATCTCGGACAGTTAGGACGTTCCACGTAGGATTTTTTTGTTTTTTTTGCTATGGAACCCTTCACACCACTGCCCTAACATGAAGTAATTTATCTAGATACATCCAAATTTTGATAAACTTGGGATATCTATTTTGAGATAGAGGGAGTACAAGATCACCGGAAAACATAATTAAACCCAGAAATAAGGAGTCCGGTCAAAACTTTGTCGAGTTCGCCACATTTTGTGCATGTTGCCTCTAACATCATGCTAGCCAAATAACCCAACATTCCTTTGAATCAATGAAACCCGAAGCCCCGAACTCATCAAAATCATTAGGGGTGTGTTTGCTTGCCCGTGCTCTTTAGTCGCACCTGAAGATCATGGCTCCACAGAAACTGCGTGCAACAATGCAACCTCTGGTGCCTAAAGGTGAAAGAACATGTGTGCTCCATGTGTGGTTTTGGTAATTAATGACAATCTTTATGGACTTATGTTTGCATTGATTTCTACTTGTAGGATTTGTCCATAGGCAATGCTTGAACCATATGTTGGCTTCAAGGTTGGAAGAAGAAGAAAGTGAAGAAGATCAAGTGTTGATCAAGGTTTCAAGGAATGATCCGGAGATTGATCAAGTAGAAGTTGAGCCTATGGCAAGTGTGTCTTGAATAATAAGATGATCTCAAGTGTAGCTTTCCATCCTTATGGTGATCATGGATATGTGAAGATATGCCTAAAAGAGAGGCTCTTCCATAGTGGAGTATGGGGGAGCAAATTCCAAGTCTTCACCAAGCTAGCGCAATCAAGAAAGGTGTTCCATCTTGAGGTGTAGAAAATCGTCATCATCAACATCAGGTGGAATATACACAAGGCAATTGTTTGATCTTGATAGGGTTTCTTTCTTACCGGTCTCGTGGTGTTAGTTGGGGAGACCGGTTTATAGGATAGATAACCGTACTATCAAGAGGGGCTCTCGAGTGAGTAACTTGATCATATCCCTCGGTGAGAGCTCAAACCTTTGCATACTTGGCATCATCTTTCTTGGTTCTTATTTGGGTCTTACTCATGTGAGTATTTAGAGCTCAAGTTCATCGAAAACGAATTTCATATGCTTTCTCTATTGCGTTTTCGATGTTGGAGGTTTTATCGGTTCGTCTTTTTGGGAGAGGTCAAACCTTTCGTCATTTGGTTCTATCCTACCTTTTTGGACTATGATGTTTCTATGGATGATCTTGTAGATCTCATTGTCCTCTTTAAAACGATCCCAAGATCATCAAAAACGGAGTCCGGATGCAAAAGTTATGATTGTTTCTGGCCATTTCTTGCCAGGGGGGCGGATTATTCGGCCCAATTTTCGGAAAACGGCTAAGGACTTTGAGGCATGGCTCCCAGTAACAGAGGCGGATTATCCGGGCCTCCGGGGGCGGATTATCCGGCCCAAATATCCGCCCCCTATACTGAGGGTTGCGCCGCGAAGTCCTTAGCCATATTTTGGCCCGGGGAACCTGGAATATCCGGGGGAGGGGCGGATTATCCGGCCTGGGAGGTCCCAAACGGTCATATTTCGTTGGGGAGGGGTATAAATAGACCCCTTCTTCCTCCTTAGGCTGGTGGCTTGCATTCTCTCTCCTCCATTGTTTTGACCTTCAAGAGCTTGCAAATTCTCTCAATCCCTCCCATATTTCTTGAATCTTTTTGGGGGATTTGAAAGGGGTGGTCTAGATCTACAACTCCACCAATCCATCTCTCCTTTATGTGAGAGGAACATATTGGGATCTAGATCTTCGGGTTTCTTTTGTGGATTTCCTCTTGTGTTCTTCCTCTCTTATTCTCCCACTAGCTTTTGTAGCTTTGATGGGATTTGGGAAAGAAGTACTTGGGCACTTCTTGTGTTCTTGCCATTGCATTTGGTGCATAGGTTTGAGTTCTCGGTGAGGATTTGATTGGGTGAAAGGTGAGAAGCTTTTTACTCTTGGGTTCTTGAAACCCTAGACGGTTTAGTTGTTTTGCAGGTTTGTGGATTACTTGGGGCCTCCAATTAAGTTGTGGAGCTTTCCCCGAGCTTGTTTGTTGGGAGCCTCCAATTGAGTTGTGCAGAAGTGCCCCAATCTTTGTGAGAGGTTACGGATTGCCACCGACAAGTGCACTGATAGTGAAGAAGTGAACCGGGCCTCTTGTGGCGAGGTTCATAGGAGAATAGGGTGAGGCCTTTTGTGGCGTGGTGGTCCTAGTACCGTCCACCCCTCCAACGAGACGTACTCCCTTTATGGGAGGAACTCGGTAATAAATCATTGTCTCCGCGTGCCTCGGTTATCTCTATACCCGAGCTATTACTTATGCACTTCACTTTGTGATAGCCTTCGTGCTTGAAGTCTTATATCTAGCTATCACATAGTTGCTTGTATTGCTTAGCATAAGTTGTTGGTGCACATAGGTGAACCGTAGTTTATATAAGTTTTGTGCTTGACAAAGTAAATGCTAGTTTTATTCTGCCTTTGTTAAGCCCATATCATAAAAGTTTTAAACCTCCTATTCACCCCCCCTCTAGGCGGCATCTGTATCCTTTTCAAAAGGGCACTTCATTTGGTTTAGTGCATTTTCGTTTCTTTGTGGTTTGGGAAGCAATGCCCAGTTGTTTGTTTGCATGTTTTCTTTGTTTTCAGCATTTTGGAACTCGTTTGACTTGTTGCATTCTACCTGATATCCCTATCTCCTTGCGTGTGTGGTGAGCTTACCCATGACAACAACATTGCACACCACACAATTCAGACAACTATAATTCAGAGAACACATAACTTAAGACTGAATCCACATAATCAGCCAGGACGTGTGTGCTGCACCACGAGTTTAGGAACAACTACCCGTGACGCAGCACAAAATCGTCACAAACAGAGGGGTTATAACTGAATACCACCTCCCAAAGTATACAGACAATAGTTCAGGGGTCACCGCAACCAAAGTTCATGGGCCTAGCTACTCCAAAATACACACCAGTCATCATCATCAACACCGCTACCAGCACCTTCTCAAATAGCTCAGTCCACTACTCAGAGGTAGTGCTTATTCAGAAAAACCGTGAACCAGCTCATCCCGCGCTCAGGGGTCATGGCAAGATACATGGTCGCCTATCCACTATGCTCCATCAGGTGGCTAAGAGCATGGTGTACCACGGTCGGAGAGATGGGCACAACGGGAATGCGAGGATAGTAGATTATCTTCATCTTGAGCATAGTTCTCAATGTGTTTGTTAATCAACTCGATGTCCTTCAGCTGAGTCTACATGAGAATCACAGTTAGTTCAAAACATGTAGTTCATATTGTGAGCTTTACAACTACTCAATGTACCGATGCAAGTGCAAATATATCGAACCTTGATGTACGCATAGTAATGATCGTCGTCCATCATGATAGCATAGGTCGCCTCAACCCAGCGCATGTTCTCAAACCTCTTGATCCTCAGCACCATGACACCTGGTTCGCAGTGACTGTCTGGCCACAAAACTTGAAGACATCATCTGCAATCAAGCGCATGTCCGACTCTCTGAATCCCCGAACAACTGAACCCCCTTTATGGATCAACTAGCAGACCCGATTCAAGACGAAGGTGGATAAAGATGTTGGCCATGACATGGTCAACTTCTTCTGGCACACCGCATCAGGCATCGACACATAAAGCAGAGGCAACACAGAAGTTTCTGACATATTAGGGGACGCAACCAACTCCTACGGCACTAGAGATACGCAATATGTTCAGTTCTAGGGGAAGAACTATATTTGTAACACCAACCCTTCGTACACCACACGACAATCCTCATAGTACATCATGAATAATGACCACAAAAGGTCCATATCTATTAGGAACGAGCACATACGAATACATGAACTATGAGCGAGAACATGGTAACAAATCTAAGTTGCGAGAGCTAGGGTTAGGTGTCTCTTACCATGATCTCAATTTCGACCGATGAGGACATGTCGAGACTGAGACCTGCTTTAAAACTCATGCGGTGCAAAGTTTCTCTACCACGTGTGTAACCAAATGCTCTTATTTCTTCCCGCCAGGTGCGAAAAACGCGGACTACACCATACCAAACACCCTAGATCAGAGGCGGACGCCGGAATTTATCGAAGCCTAGGCGCGCCGCAAAGGCAACTAAAAAATTTCTCAGGCCATCTCCAAAAGAAAAATCTTGGACGGAGCAAAATATTGGTCTCATAATAGTTTTTGTGCTTAAACACAAATAAAATATATTAGACGTTCACAACATATTCCAATAGTCACAACAAAATTCAAATCTTTACAAGTTTAAAACACATTGAAAAGTGCAAATGCGCCAACATTAGATATGATAGGACTTAGCAAGAACTCCCAAAAGCCTAATGAAACTCCAATGATCTTTGAGGCGGTGGTTGTTGTAAACTTCTTACGGGCGTGCCACTACCCCTGCCCAACCAACCTGTACCCGAGAAAATCCCAGTTAAAACAAAACAAATGAGACTGACATGTGGGACTCGACTATTTCAGAGGAAAGAACTGTTGTGCCTGAGAGTAGCGTGCGAATAGGTACAAACGACGAGCACATGTGGCAATACTATTCACATGGGCAAAAAAGTCTTACCGCAAATAGACGGACGAGATTCGTTGGAAGGGCTCGATCGGACGGCCCATGTGCCCTAATCGTTGGGAGCCTCCTGGAGCTTGCACCGTTTATACCTTTGGACTAGCTGAATGCCCGCGCGTTGCCACGACCTCTAAGGTTATCCAACATATCTCGCACATGTCGGACCCTTGAGTTTTTTAATCACAATTTGATTAAATCGAAGAAACAATATTTTTTTAAAAAACCCTCAATTAAATCTCTACATTTTTTATTATTCTCTTGAACTTGAAAGTTGCTCTTAAAAGAACAAAATGACATCATACTGATACCTTGGAAAAAAATAGGTGTTTATGAAAGCTGCAAGCGCAATGAGCTGGAGACTTCACAACTAAAGTTGATTTCTTCAATGCACTTTCTCTAGTTCACCCAGTGCATGAAAATGTTCTGAGAACTATAGCATCGACCAGCTTAAGTTAAAAAACAACTGCCCATTTCAGTGGCCCGGCCTCCATTCAGAGCCAACGATTTACAAAGAAGCAAACATATGTACTATTCCAAGATTAGCAGTTTCTCATAGCACATACATAGTCTACTGTATCAGCATGCATACCGTGGTTTATGTTGTTTATCCAACAAATAAACAGGAACTGCAACATGGTGCTTAGTGCAGCTATGTACAATCTGTTGACCAGTTCTTAGTTTGAGCTTCAATTATATCTCAACCTCCTATCGATAGTTTATTCATCCAAAACAATAGCTACACATGAAAAGCACAACATCAAAGAGGACTGTTGCTTCCAGACAAAGATCGCATTGCAGCCAATCTAGATCCTGATGCTAAACTACCACATCCACCAACCTTTTGAGAACCATGTTCTACGCATGTCCTTGACGTTATGGTAGCATGACCCGCATAAAAACGAACCTAGCAGCACCTGGAACTTGGGAGCAAGGGCACACAGCGGGGATAACCTTAGGTTTGTGGCATGTCACGTGCGACAACCACCAGAATTGTGAGGGTAATCACCGCGACGGTGACACAGATCTCCTCCGGGGGCTGCTGGCAGATCTAGTGCTCGACCTGGCAAACAAAAGATACAATGACATACTAAGAAAAAAATGGTAACCCGGAACAATCCTCTCAAGATTCTCAAAATTTCCTTGTAGAATTAAATAAGTTTAGCTTGTCCGGTACATACATCTACTATCTCGAGATACGTATCTGATTTCAAACAACGAACCAGGAAGTGATTATCATTAGTCAAGATGCTCAAGCATGCAGCTGCGTACTTTTCATAAGCCTGAGCAATTTGAACCTACAACATTTTTTCACGCATGACATGTCATGAACAGATGTTGTCTTACTATTTTCTATAGAGAAGATACAAGCTTGAGAGTGACATATGTGACTGCTGGATACTACTTTTCTTAGATGCTTCTGAATACTACTAATAGCTATCACCTAATGTATTCATGTTTGAAAACAAGATCACGTCATGATACCTCTTTGTCGACACGCCTAACTAATCATGGATGACACTGGTAGTAAACATAGATAAATTTGTGATACACTCAATATCCTACTGGCCTGCATGATAAAGGATGTCAAGAAAAATGTCAGAGAATTGCGGAGATCCATTTATCAACCTCCAATAGGATTGTACATTTCATTCAATTTCCCATGAACAAAATATAAATAGAAGAAAGCAAGTAGAAACTGAGATTTTAATTACCTCGTCAATGACACTCGTAACTAAAGCATATGGTTTTAAAACCTACAGCCGAACTCACCCACAGGATACTTCACCCCCTGCTACTTCGCCCACCGGGAGAAAATATCAAACATTTCGTATGCACTAACAAATATACTGTATGGAAAATTAATTAGAAATCGCAGGCCTAATGGAATCCGGGGTTCTGCAGTTGAGTGTGTGCCGTGATAGGACAGGACCGGCTAGTGGCCGAGTAGAGATGGGACCGACGGGCACATGCGAGCAGGGAGCCCGTGGTGCAGCAACATTGAGGACGACCACGTGGGGGACGCGCAAGTCGGGGCAAGTGCTGGGCTGCTGGCGGCGGAGCACACGCACACGGGCAAGGGAGCGTCTGCTGGAGGTTGAGATCCCAGCGATGGCCAGCACACGTACACGTAACATTGTAGTATAGTGGTTAATAGCTAAACATCGGTCAGTTGCTATGGAAATAAAAAATTGTATGACCATATCGTAACAGCGAAAAGACAACATCTCGCTTCCTACAGAGGTTATTTCCTTATTTGATCATACCAACTAAATTTAGCTTGATATAAAAACTTATAAAATTAATAATTAAAATAGAATATTATTTTCTATGCAAATATATGAAAATTAGTCAGATACAATCACTATCTTGTACTCCTCTCGTTTGCTCTGGTTCATTTGAATCCTATCACGTAGATGTTGCAGATCATAAGGAAATATGAATGTAAAATATAAAATATTCAG
This sequence comes from Avena insularis, assembly GCA_023614405.1. Classification (NCBI taxonomy): domain Eukaryota; kingdom Viridiplantae; phylum Streptophyta; class Magnoliopsida; order Poales; family Poaceae; genus Avena; species Avena insularis. Next base: position 573,167,567 of record CM042686.1, on the reverse strand, counting down.
GTGGGGATTTGTTTCCCCACAGTAAACATTAAAAAAAAGTGAGTGAAGTGGTTTTCATTATTACTGAAACAGCCGGAGATATGTCCCAAACAAGAACCAAGTATGTCAACACTCGAAAACCAAAGAGAGATGACTCTAGTGATATCGAAGAATCCTAACTGGGCAGTTTAAGAGTGAGGTTTCTCTGACAACACTTGACCCTAGAAAAAGCATGTTGCAGAAATTGCAGTCCTTTAAAGCATTTTGGTAGTAGAACTCTAAGTAGTGAACCCAGCAAACGGACTGCATAGATCAGATTAATAAACTAGTGTAACGAACCGGACACTGGAAATGGAGCCGAGCTCCAGGGAGCCTTTATTTAAAAAAAATTAAAATCATATTTCAAAGTTTCCAAAACTTCCGAAGAAAATTATTTCACAATCAGACTTTTGCACAGTTATAGTATATATCAATGACTATCTCCAGCATTTTTCCAGAATTGTCTGATACTTTGGAATATGTTTCTTTGATTTTTCAAAATAGAGGACTCCTTGTAGCTCGAGAGCTATTTGTCAACACTCCGAACCGAAACAACTACTCCAAGTTTGTTTGGCAAGAAAGCACCACCCGTGCAAAAGGGCATATACTTAATCCAAATGTAACCTACAGAAGACCCATGAACTTTTTCTCCATAGATTATACGATAAAGTGTGCATCTGACTGTTATTGCTATCTCAGAAAATTTTAGCAGATTAGCAGGACATCTTTAGGAGCTTAATTCAGCTATATAGTATACATTTACACAATACCATGTTTCATCTACTAACAAAAGCTACAAAAATAAATTATTGTTGCATCAAAGTGGCTCGTAGCTGTCTTTCATCTTGACAGTATTGGCATCAGTTAGAACGACCATCTGCATAAAAGGCCTAACCACTATTGGTATGCAATGATATATTCAAAACACATGGCTGCCACAGAACATTTGTACGACAACTCATCAGAGATGGTGGAATAGTCCTTGTTGTCGATGCCCTTCATCACACCCAGAATGTCCGTGAGCCGAGGAAACCGAACATGTCGCCGCGCTTGCGCCTGTGCTACTTTGGTACTTTCAATCTTACATGGTTCAAGTGCAGAATAAAATGAGCGCGCACTATCCTTAGTAGATGTGAGCTCGTTCAGTTCATGCCTACAATTAAACTTACCGAGAGCAATAAACGAAACTCCCGTGATGCTTTCAACCCCATATACTGATCCCCATCTCAATAACCAGCACCCGATGCCACAATTGTTTAACGAAGACCCAAATCAGAAAGTAGCAGAGATATATTAACAGCACTGTACCTTCAACTGTAGCTCCACCTTTGTAGAAAAATCATAGTCCCTGGTGGAGACGTGCTAGGCGAGTGAGGCCAATGGCGTCAGGCCCTCCATGGCACCCAGATCCGCAACGCTGCCCAACACGGCTAGATCCCTTCAATTTTCGCGGTCTAAATAGGCGGTGCGGTAGGCGGTGACCCCAATTTCTCCCGTCGAACTTGCCACACACGGGTGAGCTCCCGCCATCATTCCATTGCACGAGCGCGTATATCTTCTTCTCCTGCGAGCGTGAGAAAAAACTGGCTCCGTAGAAACGTCTGATTTCAGCGTTCCTCTAGGGCCAGACTGAGACCTGCTTTAAAACTCATACGGTGCAAAGTTTCTCTACCACGTGTGTAACCAAATGCTCTTATTTCTTCCCGCCCGGTGCGAAAAACGCGGACTGCACCATACCAAACACCCTAGATCAGAGGCGGACGCCGGAATTTATCGAAGCCTGGGCGCGCCGCAAAGGCAACTAAAAAATTTCTCGGACCATCTCCAAAAGAAAAATCTTGGACGGAGCAAAATATTGGTCTCATAATAGTTTTTGTGCTTAAACACAAATAAAATACATTAGACGTTCACAACATATTCCAATAGTCACAACAAAATTCAAATCTTTACAACTTTAAAACACATTCAAAAGTGCAAATGCACCAATATTAGATATGATAGGACTTAGCAAGAACTCCCAAAAGCCTAATGAAACTACAATGATCTTTGAGGCGGTGGTTGTTGTAAACTTCTTGCGGGCGTGCCACTACCCCTGCCCAAACAACCTGTACCCGAGAAAATCCCAGTTAAAACAAAACAAATGAGGCTGACATGTGGGACTCGACTATTTCTGAGAAAAGAACTCAGCTGTGCCTGAGAGTAGCGTGCGAATAGATACAAACGACGAGAACATGTGGCAATACTATTCACATGGGCAAAAAAGTCTTACCGCAAATAGACGGACGAGATTCGTTGGAAGGGCTCGATTGGACGGCCCATGTGCCCTAATCGCTGGGAGCCTCCTGGAGCTTGCACCGTTTATACCTTTGGACTAGCTGAATACCCGTGCGTTGCCACGACCTCTAAGATTATCCAACATATCTCGCACATGTCGGACCCTTGAGTTTTTTAATCACAATTTGATTAAATCGAAGAAACAATTTTTTTTTAAAAAAACCTCAATTAAATCTCTACATTTCTTATTATTCTCTTGAACTCGAAAGTTGCTCTTGAAAGAACAAAATGACATCATACTGATACCTTGGAAAAAATAGATGTTTATGAAAGCTGCAAGCGCAATGAGCTGGAGACTTCCCAACTAAAGTTGATGTCTTCAATGCACTTTCTCTAGTTCACCCAGTGCATGAAAATGTACTGAGAACTATAGCATCGACCAGCTTAAGTTAAAAAACAACTATCCATTTCAGTAGCCCGGCCTTCATTCAGAGCCAACGATTTACAAAGAAGCAAACATATGTGCTATTCCAAGCTTAGCAGTTTCTCATATCACATACATAGTCTACTGTATCAGCATGCATACCATGGTTTATGTTGTTTATCCAACAAATAAACAGGAACTGCAACATGGTGCTTAGTGCAGCTATGTACAATTTGTTGACCAATTCTTAGTTTGAGCTTCAATTTTATCTCAACCTCCTATCGATAGTTTATTCATCCAAAACAATAGCTACACATGAAAAACACAACATCAAAGAGGATTGTTGCTTCCAGACAAAGATCGCATTGCAGCCAATCTAGATCCTGATGCTAAACTACCACATCCACCAACCTTTTGAGAACCATGTTCTACGCATGTCCTTGACGTTATGGCAGCATGACCCGCATAAAAACGAACCTAGCAGCACCTGGAACTTGGGAGCAAGGGCACACAGCGGGGATAACCTTAGGTTTGTGGCATGTCACGTGCGACAACCACCAGAATTGTGAGGGTAATCACCGCGACGATGACACAGATCTCCTCCGGGGGCTGCTGGTGATGATCCACAAGTATAGGGGGTGTATCGCAGTATTTTTGATAAGTAAGAGTGTCGAACCCAACGAGGAGCAGAAGGTGCTGGCTAGTGGTATGGATCAGGAATTCTCTGCAAATACTTAGCAAACGGATTTTTAGGGGTTTTCGATAAAGCAAGTAAACAAAGTACGAGTAAACAAAAGACAGTAAGAACGAATGCAGCAAGTGACCCAATCCTTTATGCAGCAAAAGACAAGCCGGTTGTATTTCTATAGATGACCAAACGTTCTCGAGGACACATGGAAAGACTGTCAAGTGCTTTTGTTTCATATAGTCGATTAATCTTTTTTAGCTTGCTAAGTGTTGTGTGGGTGAACCTGTGCTAATGTACCGTCCCATCCAAGACTTAATACATACTTGTGATTAAACCCCCTTGCAAACATCCGTAAGTACAAGAAAGTAATTAAGGTAAAACCTAACCACAACTTTAAACTCTAAGACCCTTACGTCCCTTGTGCAATGGTTTCCTAACGGGGGTTCAAGTTTCTGTCACTTCGACAACCCCTACGATTAGTAGCCAAATACACAATGCATTCCCCTAGGCCCTTATAGGTGAAGTGTCATGTAGTCGACGTTCACATGACACCACTAGAAGAAGTACACCACAACTTAAATAACAATCTATTGAATCTTTCTCAACGCAACTCCGCTACTAACAACAAGACTTCTCCCATGTCCTCAAGAACAAAACGAACTACTCACAAGACATCATATGGATCATGATCAGAGATGGAATAATGATGTATAACAATCTGAACATAAACAATAATTCAATGGTTTACTCAATAGCATCAACTACAAAGAGTAATCAACACCGGGAAAGTTTCCCCTATGAACTATACCAAGATTCAACCAATTGTTACAGCAATATGGAGATGGTGATGAGGGTGCTGATGGTGATGATGGTGGTGATGATGATGATGATCTCGATGAAGTCCAGCTTGATGGTGGTGTTGATGGCGATGATCTCCCTCTCGGAAGGAATTCCCGTGAGACATGTAGGAGAGATCTTCTCTCTCGGTTTTCCGCTTCAGAGGCGTGAAATCTTTCTATGGTCGCTCCCGAGTCTTAGGGTTTCGGAGGAAGATATCGCCAGCAGGAGAGCTGGAGTGGGCAGTGGTGGCCACACCACTCCTGACAGCGGCTGGGCTTGCAGCTTATAGGTGTGTGGGCCTGTGGGCCCACCTCGACTCCATCTTCTGGCATCTTGAGTCTTCTGAAAAAATAGAATTTTCCGTATATTTTCCCGGATTTTCTGATCTTCGCGAATTTTGCCTCCAAACAGCACATTTTCCATCAGAATCCTGACTGCAGCGGTCCATGCTTCAAAAGTCATCAACCATGCAAAAACAGATGAAATAACATAAGTATCACCTCTCAATACGAAATATATCAATGAATAATAGTGAACTAAGACATAGAATAGTGATGCAAAATGGACGTATCAGCTGACAGATCCAGTGCTCGACCTGGCAAACAACAGATACAATAACATACTAAGAAAAAATGGTAACCCGGAACAATCCTCTCAAGATTCTCAAAATTTCGTTGTAGAATTAAATAAGTTTAGCTTGTCCGGTACATACATCTACTATCTCGAGATACAGATACAATTTCAAACAACGAACCAGGAAGTGATTATCATTAGTCAAGATGCTCAAGCATGCAGCTGCGTACTTTTCATAAGCCTGAGCAATTTGAACCTACAACATTTTTTCATGCATGACATGTCATGAACAGATGTTGTCTTACTATTTTCTATAGAGAAGATACAAGCTTGAGAGTGACATATGTGACTGCTGGATACTACTTTTCTTAGATGCTTCTGAATACTACTAATAGCTATCACCTAATGTATTCATGTTTGAAAACAAGATCACATCATGATACCTCTTTGTCGACACGCCTAACTAATCATGGATGACACTGGTAGTAAACATAGATAAATTTGTGATACACTCAATATCCCACTGGCCTGCATGATAAAGGATGTCAAAAAATGTCAGGGAATTGCGGAGATCTATTTATCAACCTCCAATAGGATTGTACATTTCATTCAATTTCCCATGAACAAAATATAAATGGAAGAAAACAAGTAGAAACTGAGATTTTAATTACCTCGCCAATGACACTAGTAACTAAAGCACATGGTTTTAAAACCTACAGCAGAACTCACCCACGGGATACTTCACCCCCTGCTACTTCGCCCACAGGGAGCAAGTATCAAACACTTCGTATGCACTAACAAATATACTCTATGGAGAATTAATTAGAAATCGCAGGCCTAATGAAATCCGGGGTTCTGCAGTTGAGTGTGTGCCGCGACAGGACAGGACCGGCTAGTGGTCGAGTAGAGATGGGGCCGACGGGCGCATGCGAGCAGGGAGCCCGCGGTGCAGCAACATTGAGGACGACCACGTCGGGGACGCGCAGGTCGGGGCATGTGTTGGGCTGCTGGCGGCGGAGCACACGCACACGGGGAAGGGAGCGTCTGCTGGAGGTTGAGATCCCAACGATGGCCAGCACCATGTACGCGTAACATTGTAGTATAGTGGTTAATAGCTAAACATCGGTCAGTTGCTATGGAAATAAAAAATTGTATGACCATATCGTAACAGCGAAAAGACAACATCTCGCTTCCTACAGAGGTTATTTCCAAATGGATTTATTTGATCATACTAACTAAATTTAGCTTGGTATAAAAACTTATAAAATTAATAATTAAAATAGCATATTATTTTCTATGCAAATATATGAAAATTAGTCAGATACAATCACTATCTTGTACTCCTCTCGTTTGCTCTGGTTCATTTGAATCCTATCCTGTAGATGTTGCAGATCATAAGAAAATATGAATGTAAAATATAAAATATTCAGGTGGGGATTTGTTTCCCGACAGTAAACATTAAAAAAACAAGTGAGTGAAGTGGTTTTCATTATTACTGAAACAGTCGGAGATATGTCCCAAACAAGAACCAAGTATGTCAACACTCGAAAACCAAAGAGAGATGACTCTAGTGATCTCGAAGAATCCTAACTGGGCAGTTCAAGAGTGAGGTTTCTCTGACAACACTTGACCCTAGAAAAAGCATGTTGCAGAAATTGCAGTCCTTTAAAGCATTTTGGTAGTAGAACTCTAAGTAGTGAACCCAGCAAACGGACTGCATAGATCAGATTAATAAACCAGTGTAACGAACCGGAAACTGGAAATGGAGCCGAGCTCCATGGAGCCTTTATTTAAAAAAAATTAAAATCATATTTCAAAGTTTCCAAAACTTCCGAAGAAAATTATTTCACAGTCAGACTTTTGCACAGTTATAGTATATATCAATGACTATCTCCAACATTTTTCCAGAATTGTCTGATACTTTGGAATATGTTTCTTTGATTTTTCAAAATAGAGGACTCCTTGTAGTTCGAGAACTATTTGTCAAGACTCCGAACCGAAACAACTACTCCTAGTTTGTTTGGCAAGAAAGCACCTACGGTGCAAAAGGGCATATACTTGATCCAAATGTAACCTACATAAGACCCATGAACTTTTTCTCCATAGATTATACGATAAAGTGTGCATCTGACTGTTATTGCTATCTCAGAAAATTTTAGCAGATTAGCAGGACATCTTTAGGAGCTTAATTCAGCTATATAGTATACATTTACACAATACCATGTTTCATCTACTAACAAAAGCTACAAAAATAAATTATTGTTGCATCAAAGTGGCTCGTAGCTGTCTTTCATCTTGACAGTATTGGCATCAGTTAGAACAACCATCTGCATAAAAGGCCTAACCAATATTGGTATGCAATGATATATTCAAAACACATGGCTGTCACAGAACATTCGTACGACAACTCATCAGAGATGGTGGAATAGTCCTTGTTGTCGATGCCCTTCATCACACCCAGAATGTCCGTGAGCCGAGGAAACCGAACATGTCGCCGCGCTTGCGCCTGTGCTACTTTGGTACTTTCAATCTTACATGGTTCAAGTGCAGAATAAAATGAGCGCGCACTATCCTTAGTAGATGTGAGCTCGTTCAGTTCATGCCTACAATTAAACTTACCGAGAGCAATAAACGAAACTCCCGTGATGCTTTCAACCCCATATACTGATCCCCATCTCAATAACCAGCACCCGATGCCACAATTGTTTAACGAAGACCCAAATCAGAAAGTAGCAGAGATATATTAACAACACTGTACCTTCAACTGTAGCTCCACCTTTGTAGAAAAATCATAGTCCCTGGTGGAGACGTGCTAGGCGAGTGAGGCCAATGGCGTCAGGCCCTCCATGGCACCCAGATCCGCAACGCTGCCCAACACGGCTAGATCCCTTCAATTTTCGCGGTCTAAATAGGCGGTGCGGTAGGCGGTGACCCCAATTTCTCCCGTCGAACTTGCCACACACGGGTGAGCTCCCGCCATCATTCCATTGCACGAGCGCGTATATCTTCTTCTCCTGCGAGCGTGAGAAAAAACTGGCTCCGTAGAAACGTCTGATTTCAGCGTTCCTCTAGGGCCAGACTGAGACCTGCTTTAAAACTCATACGGTGCAAAGTTTCTCTACCACGTGTGTAACCAAATGCTCTTATTTCTTCCCGCCCGGTGCGAAAAACGTGTACTGCACCATACCAAACACCCTAGATCAGAGGCGGACGCCGGAATTTATCGAAGCCTGGGCGCGCCGCAAAGGCAACTAAAAAATTTCTCGGACCATCTCCAAAAGAAAAATCTTGGACGGAGCAAAATATTGGTCTCATAATAGTTTTTGTGCTTAAACACAAATAAAATACATTAGACGTTCACAACATATTCCAATAGTCACAACAAAATTCAAATCTTTACAACTTTAAAACACATTCAAAAGTGCAAATGCACCAATATTAGATATGATAGGACTTAGCAAGAACTCCCAAAAGCCTAATGAAACTACAATGATCTTTGAGGCGGTGGTTGTTGTAAACTTCTTGCGGGCGTGCCACTACCCCTGCCCAAACAACCTGTACCCGAGAAAATCCCAGCTAAAACAAAACAAATGAGACTGACATGTGGGACTCGACTATTTCTGAGAAAAGAACTCAGCTGTGCCTGAGAGTAGCGTGCGAATAGATACAAACGACGAGCACATGTGGCAATACTATTCACATGGGCAAAAAAGTCTTACCGCAAATAGACGGACGAGATTCGTTGGAAGGGCTCGATTGGACGGCCCATGTGCCCTAATCGCTGGGAGCCTCCTGGAGCTTGCACCGTTTATACCTTTGGACTAGCTGAATACCCGTGCGTTGCCACGACCTCTAAGATTATCCAACATATCTCGCACATGTCGGACCCTTGAGTTTTTTAATCACAATTTGATTAAATCGAAGAAACAATATTTTTTAAAAAAAACCTCAATTAAATCTCTACATTTCTTATTATTCTCTTGAACTCGAAAGTTGCTCTTGAAAGAACAAAATGACATCATACTGATACCTGGAAAAAATAGATGTTTATGAAAGCTGCAAGCGCAATGAGCTGGAGACTTCCCAACTAAAGTTGATGTCTTCAATGCACTTTCTCTAGTTCACCCAGTGCATGAAAATGTACTGAGAACTATAGCATCGACCAGCTTAAGTTAAAAAACAACTGTCCATTTCAGTAGTCCGGCCTTCATTCAGAGCCAACGATTTACAAAGAAGCAAACACATGTGCTATTCCAAGCTTAGCAGTTTCTCATAGCACATACATAGTCTACTGTATCAGCATGCATACCATGGTTTATGTTGTTTATCCAACAAATAAACAGGAACTGCAACATGGTGCTTAGTGCAGCTATGTACAATTTGTTGACCAATTCTTAGTTTGAGCTTCAATTTTATCTCAACCTCCTATCGATAGTTTATTCATCCAAAACAATAGCTACACATGAAAAACACAACATCAAAGAGGATTGTTGCTTCCAGACAAAGATCGCATTGCAGCCAATCTAGATCCTGATGCTAAACTACCACATCCACCAACCTTTTGAGAACCATGTTCTACGCATGTCCTTGACGTTATGGCAGCATGACCCGCATAAAAACGAACCTAGCAAAGACTGGAACTTGGGAGCAAGGGCACACAGGGATAACCTTAGGTTTGTGGCATGTCACGTCATGACAACCACCAGAATTGTGAGGGTAATCACATGACGATGACGATGATCTCCTCCGGGAGCTGGTGATGATCCACAAGTATAGGGGTGTATCGCGATTTTTGATAAGTAAGAGTGTCGAACCCAACGAGGAGCGAAGGTCTTGGCTAGTGGTATGGATCAGGAATTCTCTGCAAATACTTAGCAAACGGATTTTTAGGGGTTTTCGATAAAGCAAGTAAACAAAGTACGAGTAAACAAAAGACAGTAAGAACGAATGCAGCAAGTGACCCAATCCTTTATGCAGCAAAGGACAAGCCGGTTGTATTTCTATAGATGACCAAACGTTCTCGAGGACACATGGAAAGACTGTCAAGTGCTTTCGTTTCATATAGTCGATTAATCTTTTTTAGCTTGCTAAGTGTTGTGTGGGTGAACCTGTGCTAATGTACCGTCCCATCCAAGACTTAATACATACTTGTGATTAAACCCCCTTGCAAACATCCGTAAGTACAAGAAATAAATTAAGGTAAAACCTAACCACAGCTTTAAACTCTAAGACCCTTACGTCCCTTGTGCAATGGTTTCCTAACGGGGGTTCAAGTTTCTGTCACTCCGACAACCCCTACGATTAGTAGCCAAATACACAATGCATTTCCCTAGGCCCTTATAGGTGAAGTGTCATGTAGTCGACGTTTACATGACACCACTAGAAGAAGTACACCACAACTTAAATAACAATCTATTGAATCTTTCTCAACGCAACTCCGCTACTAACAACAAGACTTCTCCCATGTCCTCAAGAACAAAACGAACTACTCACAAGACATCATATGGATCATGATCAGAGATGGAATAATGATGTATAACAATCTGAACATAAACAATAATTCAATGGTTTACTCAATAGCATCAACTACAAAGAGTAATCAACACCGGGAAAGTTTCCCCTATGAACTATACCAAGATTCAACCAATTGTTACAGCAATATGGAGATGGTGATGAGGGTGCTGATGGTGATGATGGTGGTGATGATGATGATGATCTCGATGAAGTCCAGCTTATGGTGGTGTTGATGGCGATGATCTCCCCTCTCCAGGAAGGAATTCCCCCGGCAGAAATCTGTCTGCCGGAGAGATCTTTCTCTCTCGGTGTTTTCCGCCCCGCAGAGGCGGCGAAATCTTTCTATGGTCGCTCCCCGAGTCTTAGGGTTTCGGGAGGAAGATATACGCCAGAGGGGAGAGGCTGGAGTGGGCTAGGGTGGCCACACCACTCCCTGACGCGGCCTGGGCTTGCCCGCGCTATGGGGTGGTGTGGGCCCCCTGTGGCCCACCTCGACTCCATCTTCTGGCATCTTGAGTCTTCTGAAAAAATAGAATTTTCCGTATATTTTTCCGGATTTTCTGATCTTCGCGAATTTTGCCTCCAAACAGCACATTTTCCATCAGAATCCTGACTGCAGCGGTCCATGCTTCAAAAGTCATCAACCATGCAAAAACAGATGAAATAACATAAGTATCACCTCTAAATACGAAATATATCAATGAATAATAGTGAACTAAGACATAGAATAGTGATGAAAAATGGACGTATCAGCTGACAAATCCAGTGCTCGACCTGGCAAACAACAGATACAATAACATACTAAGAAAAATTGGTAACCCGGAACAATCCTCTCAAGATTCTCAAAATTTACTTGTAGAATTAAATAAGTTTAGCTTGTCCGGTACATACATCTACTATCTCGAGATACAGATACAGTTTCAAACAACGAACCAGGAAGTGATTATCATTAGTCAAGATGCTCAAGCATGCAGCTGCGTACTTTTCATAAGCCTGAGCAATTTGAACCTACAACATTTTTTCATGCATGACATGTCATGAACAGATGTTGTCTTACTATTTTCTATAGAGAAGATACAAGCTTGAGAGTGACATATGTGACTGCTGGATACTACTTTTCTTAGATGCTTCTGAATACTACTAATAGCTATCACCTAATGTATTCATGTTTGAAAACAAGATCACATCATGATACCTCTTTGTCGACACGCCTAACTAATCATGGATGACACTGGTAGTAAACATAGATAAATTTGTGATACACTCAATATCCCACTGGCCTGCATGATAAAGGATGTCAAAAAATGTCAGGGAATTGCGGAGATCTATTTATCAACCTCCAATAGGATTGTACATTTCATTCAATTTCCCATGAACAAAATATAAATGGAAGAAAACAAGTAGAAACTGAGATTTTAATTACCTCGCCAATGACACTAGTAACTAAAGCACATGGTTTTAAAACCTACAGCAGAACTCACCCACGGGATACTTCACCCCCTGCTACTTCGCCCACAGGGAGCAAGTATCAAACACTCTGTATGCACTAACAAATATACTCTATGGAGAATTAATTAGAAATCGCAGGCCTAATGAAATCCGGGGTTCTGCAGTTGAGTGTGTGCCGCGACAGGACAGGACCGGCTAGTGGTCGAGTAGAGATGGGGCCGACGGGCGCATGCGAGCAGGGAGCCCGCGGTGCAGCAACATTGAGGACGACCACGCCGGGGACGCGCAGGTCGGGGCATGTGTTGGGCTGCTGGCGGCGGAGCACACGCACACGGGCAAGGGAGCGTCTGCTGGAGGTTGAGATCCCAACGATGGCCAGTACCATGTACGCGTAACATTGTAGTATAGTGGTTAATAGCTAAACATCGGTCAGTTGCTATGGAAATAAAAAATTGTATGACCATATCGTGACAGCGAAAAGACAACATCTCGCTTCCTACAGAGGTTATTTCCAAATGGATTTATTTGATCATACTAACTAAATTTAGCTTGATATAAAAACTTATAAAATTAATAATTAAAATAGCATATTATTTTCTATGCAAATATATGAAAATTAGTCAGATACAATCACTATCTTGTACTCCTCTCGTTTGCTCTGGTTCATTTGAATCCTATCCTGTAGATGTTGCAGATCATAAGAAAATATGAATGTAAAATATAAAATATTCAGGTGGGGATTTGTTTCCCGACAGTAAACATTAAAAAAACAAGTGAGTGAAGTGGTTTTCATTATTACTGAAACAGTCGGAGATATGTCCCAAACAAGAACCAAGTATGTCAACACTCGAAAACCAAAGAGAGATGACTCTAGTGATCTCGAAGAATCCTAACTGGGCAGTTCAAGAGTGAGGTTTCTCTGACAACACTTGACCCTAGAAAAAGCATGTTGCAGAAATTGCAGTCCTTTAAAGCATTTTGGTAGTAGAACTCTAAGTAGTGAACCCAGCAAACGGACTGCATAGATCAGATTAATAAACCAGTGTAACGAACCGGAAACTGGAAATGGAGCCGAGCTCCAGGGAGCCTTTATTTAAAAAAAATTAAAATCATATTTCAAAGTTTCCAAAACTTCCGAAGAAAATTATTTCACAGTCAGACTTTTGCATAGTTATAGTATATATCAATGACTATCTCCAGCATTTTTCCAGAATTGTCTGATACTTTGGAATATGTTTCTTTGATTTTTCAAAATAGAGGACTCCTTGTAGTTCGAGAACTATTTGTCAACACTCCGAACCGAAACAACTACTCCAAGTTTGTTTGGCAAGAAAGCACCTACTGTGCAAAAGGGCATATACTTGATCCAAATGTAACCTACAGAAGACCCATGAACTTTTTCTCCATAGATTATACGATAAAGTGTGCATCTGACTGTTATTGCTATCTCAGAAAATTTTAGCAGATTAGCAGGACATCTTTAGGAGCTTAATTCAGCTATATAGTACACATTTACACAATACCATGTTTCATCTACTAACAAAAGCTACAAAAATAAATTATTGTTGCATCAAAGTGGCTCGTAGCTATCTTTCATCTTGACAGTATTGGCATCAGTTAGAACGACCATCTGCATAAAAGGCCTAACCACTATTGGTATGCAATGATATATTCAGAACACATGGCTGCCACAGAACATTCGTACGACAACTCATCAGAGATGATGGAATAGTCCCTGTTGTCGATGCCCTTCATCACACCCAGAATGTCCGTGAGCCGAGGAAACCGAACATGTCGCCGCGCTTGCGCCTATGCTACTTTGGTACTTTCGATCTTACATGGTTCAAGTGCAGAATAAAATGAGCGCGCATTATCCTTAGTAGATGTGAGCTCGTTCAGTTCATGCCTACAATTAAACTTACCGAGAGCAATAAACGAAACTCCCGTGATGCTTTCAACCCCATATACTGATCCCCATCTCAATAACCAACACCTGATGCCACAATTGTTTAACCAAGACCCAAATCAGAAAGTAGCATAGATATATTAACAACACTGTACCTTCAACTGCAGCTCCACCTTTGTAGAAAAATCGTAGTCCCTGGTGGAGACGTGCTAGGCGAGTGAGGCCAATGGCATCAGGCCCTCCATGGCACCCAGATCCGCAGCGCTGCCCAACATGGCCAGGTCCCGTCAATGGCGTCAGTCGCCGCCGCTAAGAGGAGGAGCAGGGGCGGAGAGGTGGGGAAGGCCTCGCTGCGTGCCGCCGGGATGGCGCCTCTCATCGGCGGGAGAGGAGCAGGGACGGAGGGGCGGCCTCGCTGCGCGATGTCCATGCCGTCCACCTCGGCCAAGGAGAAGGGGGAACCGAGAGTGGACTGGAGGCGAGAGGATTACTTGACGGTGGTAGAAGGGTAATTCCAGCAAACCACCAGGGGCAAAATCGTAAACAATCCGGCATACGGAAAAATTGGACTGACGAACGACGCGAATCTTTTTAATAGTACTAGTTAAATGCCCGTGCGTTGCCGCGGTCCAACAATAGCAATGGTAGACATTTATAATTCATGATATATGTATTGCATAGCTATTGTGACAATTATTGCTTTATGTTTACTTTTTCCAGGTGATTATCGTCACATGCTCTTTAAGTTTCTTTCCTCTCCGCACATTTAAAATCTTTACTATGGCGCATATCTGGAGATATCCACAAGGACAAGATAGACAAATTAAGAATGTTTAATTATTTAAAAAACTATGCCTAATGATGAGGTCATCGATGTTTTATCCTTTAATGTCATGTTGGTAAATTTAAATCCATTCATGTGCATTGATCTCTAAATAAAGAAACTAAATTCTAAAAGACGAAGAGATTCCTACTTGGTTCATGAGTCATATAAGACCAGATTGAATGCATTAAAATGCTAAAAAACCTGACAAATAGTATGGGAAGAACTAACAAAACAACAAGGAAGATGTATCATTATGTTCTGTCATGCAGCAACAACGGTCTCAACACACATTAGTCTTTGCACAAATACGAGGATGCACAAGCACTGATAGTTCGAGAGCAAATTAGTAGTCGGTTCTTTGATTTCTCTACCAACGTTTGCAGCATCCCATAGTTATGTTATTTTCTGTACCATGAGCCTAGGATCCTTGAAGGGATGGAGTTCTTCGCGGCGCAAGTGAACCAAGACATAAGCTTCTGAAAAAGAACCTAGAAAGTCATCTGCACTGATTAGTGACTCTCACGGTTGTCATTGCTATTTACTACTAATAACTGCAATTACTTCCTATTCCTATGACAAAACAACATTTTGAAAACAGGTAGGCAACATTTAAAGAATTGGCAAAAATTTACCATGTAGAATTAAGAATTTATAAGTCGTATTGCAGTTTCTGACAAGTCACGGGCATTAAGAATGAACAACAACTTCATCACCAGAATCTATCTATAGACTGCACACTAATGAAAGTGTTTCATGAATGAAGGAACAATTCTGCACTCAACATATATGGAGATAAAAATAAACAATTCCTAAAGATATTATAACAGATGGATTGAATTTTAAGTTTTCAGAATGTAAAAATATATTTTTCGCACTCTAGAACCATATCAAGATATAATATTTTCATTTTGTTATTCTAACCACCATTTTTTTTATAGAATCAACATATAATTATTAGTCTAAGATAAGACCAATCCTAGATCAGTCGTGTTACATTGTCTCAAATGCGGTTTACTCTAGATAAATATCTCCAAAGAATAGCGTAATATTTCACATTATCCATTAAGTACCTTATCAAGTATGATTCAGTCTCTTTCCCAGGGGACCAATCAATAGAAGAACCACTTATGCGAATCACGGATATGAAAACTGAGCTCCCCAACTCTTTCATCATGGACTTTTTAGAATAAATATAAGATATAACAAAAGTATAAAACGTTGTTAGTGAAATTATTCAGAGAAGTAGGCCTCACAAGGAGATAGAACAATGAAGAGATGTTTGCAATTCTTAATTGGGTTTTGTTCAAGCCAAGAAAATCAAAACTTGAAGCTATTAGATTAGGTGAGATTACCTACACAAAGTGAAAATTCTAAGCATTTTACCATAACAAAATTCACTTGGACGATTATAGTTAAGTGAAGAAACTAAATTCCTGGTAGTATTTAAAAGTGGAAAATTAACTGAAACGTGAAGCTGCAGAAGTATACTGACAAGTACTTGACGATAAATCTATACGACAGGCAGAGCTCCAAGATAGTTTCATTTATTTCCCTTGTCATCGCTGGACTTACATGCGAAAATATGAGTTTCAGTCACTGTTTATATGGATCTTGAGAGAGCCAAAATGACGAGGAAATAAATTACTTATCTTGGTTAGAGCACTTTCATGGCTCTTTACACCTTCAGAATACAGACCGATCAGAATTCAAGGGGGTAGTGGACTCATGAAGGTAGCCACTTACCAGTATTCATCACAATGATAGAGATCTAAATTATAGGTTCAGAATACTCATTAGTGTACATGCCAACAATGATTGAAACTCCTCGATGCAACTTACCATTTACCCCGGTTTTGTTTTATTTTACTGACCAGCAATGCCACATGAAGATGACCATGAGTGTCATATCTTTCACCATGAGGAAGTCCAGCTGCCTAAAGGTAGTCCTGAAACATGCGTACAAGCTGTGTCCGCTTCAACTTTCTTAGTCTCATACTTTGGTGAAGCTAGAATAGACAAGTTTTGTACTTTGGTATTACCTATTAACATGAAAATTGGTGCAAAAGAAATAACTCGGAAAAAAATTGAATAAAGGAGAAGGAGCCTGATAGCCAAATACAGATCATAAAACAGAAATAAAGTTTGCACCCTCCAAAGGAAAACGGGTAGGAGGATTGGAGGTAGTACCATACGATATTCATTACAAGTAACTGATTGCAGAGATAAATGTGCTCAACAAAATCAGCCTTGCACTATTAATTGAAAAGGATCACTATGCTTGCACTTGTTGCATGTCTGCTACGATGAGAAAATCATTACTCCATGTCAATGTTACAACATTAAATCATCTTTTGCTTAATGAATCTAAGAATTATAGAAGATGTTAGGGCTTTTTCGATTAGCATTTTCAGCGTCATCTTTCTTTTCAGTTTCCTTTAGGTTTGTGTATGGAGGAAAAAATTCTTCATTTCTATTTGAAGTGATTTTTACACAGTAACCTCCTCGTTAGTAAACGATTTCCTGATGCTTCTGAGCGAACTGTCCACATAAAGGTTAAGTTAGGTGCAACAAAATAGAACAACTCAAACACAAAAATGGCAACATCAAGCGTGTGCACCTCTGAGCTTTTCAAAGGTTCAATGAAAGCCTCATATCTCTTGGTAAATGCATGCCTCCGGTCACACAGTTGAGGTAAATCAGCATATCAAGTAACAACGAAAATCAAAGTTTACATGGAATCCAAGGCTTCGTGAAAAGGCACTCAGTGTAAATTTCGCAGCATAGATTATTGATTAACTATACAAGTAGTGAGGTAGTAACTGAATGAAACCAAAAGTGTTCCTAACTTCTCTAAGAGCTGCATATACTCAACCGATGTACCAAGGCATGAACAAAACTCATCTAGTATAAAAGTTGAGTCACTGATCAGGTAAGGCTTAGATAAAAAATTATAGATTATCCATAGTTGTGAGCGCTTGACAATATACATAACATCACAATTTTGTCAAAATCTAGTATTATGCTGATTTTCATTTTTTAATCTAGAAGAGACGACAAAACTAAGTATCACATGCTTTATGCAGAAAACTGTTCAGAAAGGCGAGCTCTTGCCCTCAATTAAGAAAGAATCTTAAATAATTATTACATTACAGGAGTAAATCACAAACAAACTCATACACAGGAGAATTGATAGCATGCATCTGCATTGCAGTAATTGAATGAAACATATTACACAAATGATACTAAACAAAATATTTAGACGTTGCGACATTGTTCCACATGTCCAATAATAAAGATCTCATAAACATCGACGATACCTTTTTTCTGCAGGTTGTTGAGTTCCTTCGCTGTGTAATCGCAATACTATTAAATCATATCATAAAAAGATGATTGGTTCATCTCCACAATCAGCCCTCCCATCTGGATTGCAGAAGAAAATATATATCAAAATATTCAACTCATGCTCACCATTTTGGACAGTCGGGGCGAAGGATAGGCAGATAATGTCAGAGTTTGGACATGTATGAGATTGTAGTATGAGTTCCAGATTCACGGAAGAAGGCACATGCATATCTTCCACTCGTCCATGGTCATCTCCTTCTCGTCCACCCAGCTTATCCTTGCAGTACCCCTCCTTCGTCATCGCCGTGTGCCATTCTCGCCTCCTCTTATGTTGCTGGTTCTCTTCTTCTGGTGGATTGTGACATAATCTCTACTATCTCTACTATCAAAAAGGAGAAAGGGGTTCCGTTTTCTGCCATACTGCACTACGTCGCTCCGCTTCGTCCGACTACCTGCCCATCCCTTCTTGCGTGTACTATGCGTCGCTAGATTAACGCGTCTTGGACACTCAGAACCCGTCCCCAGTTCGTTTCATTTGCCACTCCCCAGCAGACCTCCAACACGACCCTCCGCCTTCGTCCCCCAGGCAACGGGCCACCGGCGGCGCCCTCCTCTCTAGGCCATCGATGACGCCCTCCCAACTCGGCCACCGTCGGCTTCCTTCCCTTTCGGCCACGGGCGGAGCCATCCCTTCCCGAGCGCAACAGTGAGCGGACGCGTGCCAGCGCTAGATCAGACGACCACGGGGGGAGGGGATCTCAATCGATCGATCTGGCCATGACTCCCGAGTAGTAAGTTGCCACTTCCTGCCCCTCCCATCTCTCTGCTTGAATTGGCTTGGGATCTAGGTGCTCCTGGTCCCGGGCGGGCATCCGGTTAGGATGTGATTGCGAATTCGTGATGAACTTCTTGTGGATTTCTATCACGGCTTCACGCCGATCATCAATGTTTTTTCTGTATTCGGCGATCCTAGGTTGTTGATGGATGTACACCAAACGATGGTTCATAGAAGTACATGGTCGTGTTAATTTTGCATTGAAATCGGAAACCTGACTGTTGATTTTCCAATCAGCTTCCTTTTTCCTCTTTTCAGATTCAACTTTGTAATCTGCACTGCTGCACTACTACGACTGAATCATACTCTGTAACCTGCCTATTGCATATACTTTGTAACCTGCACTGATGCACAAAATTGTAAGCCTCCCTGAAGATGCCATGGCGATATGGCGGAGGTGGCGGCAGCAATTTTTCCTGGGTGGTGCCCTCACCAAGTGCAGCAGCGAGCGGGTGCATTCTTTCAGGTTCTTAATTCATCCTGCATTTTGAAGTTTCTGATAGGGGAAGGCCGCTATGGTGGAATCGAGCGAATTCCAGTCTGTGAGTTTGCCAACGCCCAACTTGAGGCACCTATCAGGTTCTTCTGTATATATGTGTTTCATTTGATATCGTCACACCAGTTGTGTTACAACCGATGAACACTCGGTGCAGGTCCAAACTATCCTAAGTTTGTGCTGATGTGTTGTGCTAATTCTATTTGTTATCTGTTACTGTCAAAATGGATCTCAAGCCATTCTTAATTATTTTGAAATTTCCGTGATTCTGTAAAGTTATGCACTTCTTGTACCTTGATATACCCAGATGATATGTAAAAGATAATATTGGGAGCAAACAGACGTTGGTTGCTGCTGTAAGCAACTCAGTTTTTTTTCTTGTACTCATTGTGCTAATAGTTAGTTGGTTTGAGGGAAGGCCGTTGATTCAAATCAGAAGTGTGCAGACTTGAAGTCATTATCTGTTAATTCTCATAGGTGGTTATGTGCTTGTGGATACGTACGTTCATGCAAAAATTAGTTTCATGCAGACTCTTTTGATTAGCATTTTTTCCTTTCATTTCTAATACATCCAATCCATATTAAAATTCTGTTCATGCGCATCTGATGAAGGTCTGAATTTAATTGGTATTCCTTTGTGAAGGATTTTCCCACGGGAGTGCATTGAGTTAGTGTTGCGGGGAGACAAAATCAAAGAAAATCAGATGATAGCTACGCACAAAAACTCGTGTGGAATTAGCTCGTGTGGGAGATACCATTGCAGTCTATATAGTGCCGCTGGAAGCATCTTCGTCGGAGGCCAGCTCGGCAAGAATACATGAAGGTCCGTCTGGACTACCTGGTAGTTGCTCTACAGCGTTGGGTGCAAGCATGCAAGAAATTCTTTGCCTGATTCAAACACTATTTCTGAAGAATAGGGGGTGGAGTTGGCGGCAATGCTGCTGACAGGTCATGGCGGTGATGCAGTTGATTCGCAGCAGCCATTGTCATCTTATCCAGTGCTGGTATCAACACCAGTAACTCAAGCTACAGAATCCACTTTTCTTGTCAAAAGGTAGCCTTTTTCTCCTCTACATGTTTATTTGTCATGTTCAGCTACTTACTGACAGAATTTGGTGTGTATTGTTGTTTGGCAGTTATTAATACTAGGTAGATGAGCGCGGCGGCACGCAGCGCGTTCTTTGCTATCCTCGAGCAGTGAGGAAAATAAAATTAGAATACACGGCAAAATTTGATTGAAGTTCATGCATAAAATTAGTAGCATATATCGCCGTAGTTGTAACTTACAGTTATGGTGGTAAGCTTTTGTTAGTTGAGTACATAAATTATCTAATGAATTATGTTTAAATATCAATCACTGTATTTCAGAGGGTAATTTGTAGCATATTTTAAATTAAATTCAATGTGTTACATCAAAGCACTCCCAAGAGAAACATGTAAAAAAGGTAGGATCATGAAAACAAAGCCTGGTGGCACATGCTGAGTTACTTCGCCCTGGTTATTTGTAAAGGTTCTGGAAAAAAGTCAACATTTAAGCTTTAAGATATTATGCACTTGTAATAGTAATCAGTAAGTAAAATGGGGAACAGATATTAAGAAGACATTTACATCCCTTTAAAATTATGTTACCTTTTTGCTTGTGGTTGCTCCATTTCTTATGTAGGAAATATCTTGTGCTCAAGGGACCATTTTTCCTTGCTATGTTCAGCTAGCTGAGTGTCTCACTTTTCTTCACCGCCGCTTCTCCATGCTGCTCCTAAGCGTCGCTGGTCGTGGCCTGAACCTTCGGCGTAGTCGCACAAGTGAATTTCCTCAAACGCATGGGTGGAATCCTGGTTGAAGCCCCTACACGCATCCTATCTCCAATCCATGGGAGTCCATGGGTTATTGCGGCGAAGAATTGAGCTTGGTCGCCTGAGCAGATGGTAGCAGGAACCACGTTTTGCAGCATGGGTTCTTGGGAGGTTATTTATTTTTCATGGCGCACTTCTCAAAATTTGGTTTCTGGTAGTCATTACCACTGCATGTTAATTCTTCTTACATCTCCGATTAATTCTCATGTTTATAGCAGCGTGATAGTAGTTCAGACGATTTTCTTCTCTTAAAAATCTGGCGATTATTATGTCGCTTGACAAGGAGACCTAGGCCAGGTTGCTACATACTGTTGGCGAGGGAGTTTTTCACCGTGTGGGACGACATTCCACAGTACTGAAGCTGACAGAGTTTTTTCGGCCCTTAAAAATCTGACGATTATTATGGGGCTGGACTGGGAGACCTAGGGCAGGTGCTACATCCTGTTGGCGAGGGAGCTGTTCACCATTTGGGTGACACACCGCATCTCATATTCTAATGCAAATCGTTTGAACTACAATCTAGTGTGTGTTCATATAGATTGTACCAATTATGTACAACTTGTGTTTCTGATTACTTTTGCCATGTGATCTTATTCGCCTCCAATAGGTATTGCAATTGGTTTTATTGTGCTGAGAAAACTTAATTCCTGAGAAAGATAATACAATTTATGAACATGTAACTGTATCCAAATATTTGGAGTGGAGTGTGTACTCCATCTTTACAAATACATAGTGAACCAATACTATGCTTGCTGAAAAACTTCATGTGTAGCATTGTACAAAAGCCGGGTTCAGAACCTTTGGAAGTAATGCGATCTATAAATAAAGTTAGGTTTAGAAACTTTAGAGATCTTGAAATCCGGTTATTGGTTTAATGCAGTTGCCGTGTCTACGGAGATAAGTTGACTAAAATTGTCACTCATACTACCATGTCTGCTGCGCTAAATAGACTGATATTGTCACTGCTACTTGTTGTAAGACTGATATTGTCACTACTACTTGTTGTAATGTTGTTTTAGTTGTACACAACTGCAAGTTAGCATGTTTATATGATGTACTCCCTCCGTCCCAAAATATAAGGAGCCTAAGTTTTAATCAAGAGTCAACGTTTTCTAAGTTTGACCAAGATTATACATAAAATTATAAATATTTACAATACCAAATCAATATCAATAGATTTATCATAAAGTATATTTTCTTAATGTGTCCATTCCCTAACGTAGATGTACATATTTTTTCCTAAATATTTGGTCAAAGTTAGTAAGATTCGGTTTTTTTTCCCACAGACGGCGCCAATTGACGAGGGTTTAACTCATCAATGCCTATTGTTATGGACTTGGGTTTGGAGAAGGGAGCGCTGGAAGCATCAATCGGCTAGCAAACAAGCCCACAGGGACGCAAGGTTTACCCAGGTTCAGACCTCGTAGAGGTCTCTACTCCTACTTGTCTGCTCGTGGAATTAACAGAGGAATCGAAGATTACAATGGTGCGTAGATGCAATCTAGCGAGGGTTGTGGAAACTAGGGTTGCGTGTGTCCTCCTCGCCGCCCCCTCCTAGCCTTTATATAGATAGACTAGGTCTCAGGTAGCAGGTCGAGTAGGTTACAGGTTAGGGTTTTCCCTTTAAATTTTCTATCTTTAACTTCTTCTTGTTTCGCAAGCAATCGAGAGTCCGTAGGTTAATCGAGTTCTCCATTTGGGCCTTGGCAACGCCGTGGGCTTCCGCTGTATTCAGGCCATGTATACCAAGCTCGAGTACCTGTAGGGTATGCCCATGTTAGAGGGAGTACAACATTAGATGGATACAATTTGCTGGTGTAAAAGGTGTGAAGATGATATTTATGGAGAATCTATATACAAAACTGATAGGTGGGTGTTCGGTAAATCAACATGGTGCTAAATTTTGTCACAATATTAGGACAACTTTGAAACATGGTGTTCATATATCTAATCAAATTTTAATACGGTATAATTTTATTTTTCCGTAGCAACACGGACACCTTACTAGTAAACAAAAAATGGGATAGAAAGATGTCAGGTAGCTATATACATGACAAACATATATATTTGGATATGTAAAAAATGAATAAATGATAATGTTAAAATCAAATCAAATCGATCGACAAGGATCGTGGCAAGTAGAAAACAAAAACAATTAACTTACATTGAGGGTGGCTTGGTTTCAGTAGGCGTTCAATCATCAGAAACTTTCATGTAATTGTCCAATTCATCAAACATATTAACATGTTGAAGCAGTGTGTTATGCAAGGGATACCTTGGCAATATCACAAACACTTGGCCTGCATAAGAGAGGGAGGGAGGCAGACATGGAAGGAGCAGAATAGCACAATGGATGAGAGAGGAAGAGGGAGCGCGGTGGCGAGGAATTCCACATGTGCAGCGCGACGGCTGCATCCAAACTACCGAAGCATGGCACGGCGTTCTGGCGGCGACAAGTCGCTGCAGGAAGACTGCGCGTGGAGTTGCAAGGCGACAATGTCCAAGCCCACTTAAGTGAGAAGGGAGCGGGGGCTGCGATGCGGTGGGGAAAAAGGCGATCCGCTTGTGGAGCTCAAGGGCGGCAGCGTCCATGCCCGCATGGTGGGTGACGACGATGCCCAGGCCAGCGGCTGAGATGTAGGGCGCCGTCGGCGTCCTTTAGGGGTAGACGATTGGCCCGCGGCGTGATTTGGGATAGAAACGGAGGAAGTTAATGCGTGATTTGGACGAACGACTGGACGAGCGTGACGAAGGTTGGACGAAGCGAAGACGTAGTGCGGTAGAGGGCAGAAAACACAACCTCGATTTTTTTTAGATAGTAGAGAAGAGAAGATAGAGATAGAGATAGAGAAGAGTAGAGGTAGATTCGCCTTTTACTTGAGATTTTTTTTCATGCTTGTGATTCGAATCGAATCAACAAACGGATACCCCTCTTCCCCCGTACAGTAAACACCTACTTATCCGAGTCAGAGGGGGCAAAGCGATCCTCTATCCTAGTCGGACCATACTTCCATCCCACCCCTCGCGCCGCCCCTATATTTGCGAACCAGGACTTCCACCCAGCGCACCTTATTCCGTCAGGCCACGCGACGTCGTCGTCTCGAAGCAAACCCACGCGACGCCCACACCGCACCGCACCGCACCGAAACGAACCAAACCAAACCCTCGCACTCCCCCACCTCTTTCGCCGAGCCGGCCATGGCGGCGGTGGCGACGGTGAGCTCCGCGAGCGGGATCCTCGCCATGCTCCAGGAGCCGGCGGAGGAGCTCAAGCTGCACGCGCTCGCCAGCCTCAACTCCGTCGTCCACCTCTTCTACCCGGAGATCTCCACCAGCATCCCCACCATGTGAGCCACCCCTCTGCTCCCTCCTCTCCTCTCTCGTGTACCCTCGCTCCTCCCCCCTGCGTTACCTAGCTGCCGCCGCCTCGGTCCGCACCGCTGTCGCGGTTAGCTGCCGCGCTCTGTCCGTGCGATTCGTTCCGGCGCCTTGGCTTGGATGCGGATTTTAGTCTTCTTTACAACTGCTTAGATGATTGATGAGGACTCCGGATGAGAAGTTGCCCTAGGTGCGATTCGTTTGGTTGGCCTCGTTCGGTTCGATCTGGAGTTTGTGCCTGGGGAACCTGCTTAAGCTCTGATCTGTCAACCTCGGGACTCCGGGGATCCAGTGTGCGGTTGTGCTCCCCAGGATGAATCTGGGGAGTTTATAAGACGAAATTCACAATTTTTAACCAGTAAATTGTGTGCTAGGATTGATACCATCGTAAAAAAATTGAACTTTCTGCACTTTGCTCTGTGCTTGGACACAGCGAGAGTTTGTAGGAGTGAAGTGTGAACCGAGGAGGGATGATAATTCAGAAGGCTTTGAGATTTCAGTTTTCTACTCCCTCCGTCCATAAATAACTGACTTGGATTTGTATAAATTCGAATCTAGAAAAATCCAAGTCACTTATTTCTGGACAGAGGGAGTAGTTGTTTTAGAATTTTTCATGCGTTCGGTTTATTATGCCTGTCCTGTGCTAACAAAAGATCTAGGAATTTGTTGTTTAGAAGTTAATCTGGTACTGCCTCCGTTCCTAAATATAAGATGTTTTCGTAGGCTAAAATAGTCTACCAAAACTTCTTATATTTTGAAACAGAGGTAATATCTGTTTCATCAGTTTGGGGTATGTAATTTTTATACTTGTTCGTTCCACTCGAAATTGGAATAATGTGTCATGTACTCATGTTAACTGTCCACACCTAGTTTTTTTTAACAGAGAAGATTTAATAGGATATGGTTGATTAAATTATGTTGAGTGGGAGTTCTCTAGGGCCTAGTCGGTGAAAGTTTTTATTTCCAAAGAAGTAAGTCAATAATTTGTTTCATTCGTATCCTTTTCTCTGCAGTGAGAGCTTATATGAAGATGAAGAATTTGACCAGAGACAGCTTGCTGCACTAGTTGTTTCTAAGGTAGTTTCGCGTGTTATTTTGTATCTTCTATAGAAATGTCATCTTTGGTACTGCTTATATTGATGCCTGTTGTATTGTATATAATGTAGGTATTTTACTACCTGGGCGAGTTAAATGATTCGCTATCCTATGCACTTGGTGCTGGACCTCTGTTTGACGTATCGGAGGATTCAGATTATGCTCATGCTCTTTTAGGTGAGTTGTCTTAAGCCCACACTGGATGGTGTTTCACATGAATTTCTTTTGCTCATTATGTCGAGTTGGTGGTTCCTTTCCTTCAGCCAAAGCATTAGATGAGTATGCAAGTTTCAAGACGAGAGCTTCTACAGCTGCAGAGGAAGAAGAAAATGTGGATCCCAGATTAGAGGTCATAGTGGAGAGGATGTTGGAGAAGTATAATACTATATCCTACCATTTCCTCATATCCTCCTAGTTATTAGATGGAGTGTTCAGCTAATGGTTACTCTTTGCTGTAGGTGTATTCTTGACGGGAAATACCAACAGGCCATGGGTATGGCCGTTGAATGTAGGAGACTAGATAAGCTGGAGGAAGCAATTGTTCAGTGTGATAATATTCACGGGGCTCTTACGTATTGCATCAACCTTTCCCATCAATACGTTAGTCACCGTGAGTATCGCTGTGAGGTATGGCCATGTTGTGCATGCCAAATTGTCACACTTTACAATTATATTTGGCCTGGTTGGTTTATTGAACGTATTATATTTAAAAAGTTACTTTACAGTAAGCTAAATTTAACATTCTTTTCCGAGTTTGACCAAATGATTCACTTTATTGTCAGGTCCTTCGCTGTGTTGTTAAAATATACCAGACTTTGCCGCATCCAGATTATCTGAGCATTTGCCAGTGCCTTATGTTTTTGGGTGAGCCTGAAACTGTTGCAAACATATTGGACACACTGCATTCTGGAAGCAAGGTATTTGTTTGTTCTTTACTCTGCCCACTACATTACTTGTCGTCTCTGTTGCTTACTTGAGATATCATGTTCATTATGCAGGATGATACTCTCCTTGCATACCAAATTGCTTTTGACCTCGTTGAAAATGAAAACCAGGCCTTCCTTTTGAATGTGAGGAATCGTCTGGACTCACATACTCCTGTTCAGTCTATCCCTGATAATGGATCAGCTTTACCGGGTGATCAGACTGTTAACTCGGGTACAACTAGCACAGAACCGGCCAGTGATGTTCAGATGGGAGATGAGACAACTACAGCCAATGGAAATGCTCACCCAGTGGATCCAAATGAGGCAGCACATGCTGATAGGCTTGCAAAAATTAAAGCAATACTGTCTGGGGAGAAGTCTATTCAGCTTACACTACAGTTTTTGTATAGCCACAATAGGTAAAGTAACCATTGTTTCCTAATGTTGCAGTCTGGCCTCTCCTATCTTTTATATCTGACATTGCCTAAACGGGTTGTTTCTTTGATAGGTCTGATCTTCTGATTCTGAAAACAATAAAGCAAGCTGTGGAAATGAGGAACAGTGTTTGCCACAGTGCAACTATTTGTTCCAATGCAATCATGCATGCAGGAACAACTGTAGATACCTTCCTAAGAGAGAATCTGGTAAGTGTCTACTGGTTGTCCTGTTGTCATGGATGCTTTTTTTCTGCCTCTCTAATGTCTCATGTTGGTATTGTCTTGCAGGAGTGGTTAAGCAGGGCAACTAATTGGGCTAAATTTAGTGCAACTGCTGGACTAGGTGTCATCCATAGAGGTCACCTACAACAAGGTCGGGCTTTAATGGCCCCATACCTACCTCAAAGTGGTGCAGTTGGTGGTGGCAGTCCATACTCAGAAGGTGGTGCCCTCTATGCTCTAGGTTTGATTCATGCCAACCATGGTGAAGGAATCAAACAATTCCTCCGTGAAAGCCTTCGCAACACCAGCGCAGAGGTGACATTTTGTTTCTTGTCTTTCTCGTGATTGTTGTTCACTTTTGAGTACATTTTTTCTTACTTCAAACCATTATACAGGTCATCCAGCATGGTGCCTGTTTGGGACTTGGGCTTGCATCTCTGGGGACAGCAGATGAAGAAGTGTATGAGGACATAAAGAATGTACTTTACACAGACAGTGCTGTGGCTGGTGAAGCAGCTGGTATTGGCATGGGTTTGCTCATGGTTGGCACGGCTAGCGAGAAGGCTAGTGAGATGCTCGCTTATGCACATGATACACAGCATGAAAAAATTATCAGGTCAGTGCTGTTTAATTACTGTTGCAGTATTTCTGAAGATGCATCCAACTCTTGTTCTAACATTTCTCTCTGTAGGGGTTTGGCACTTGGCATCGCATTGACAGTGTATGGCAGGGAGGAGGAAGCTGACACCTTAATCGAACAAATGACTAGAGATCAAGATCCCATACTACGTTATGGTGGTATGTATGCATTGGCTCTAGCCTACAGAGGAACGGCAAATAACAAAGCTATTCATCAGCTGCTGCATTTTGCTGTTTCGGACGTCAGTGATGATGTTCGTAGGACTGCAGTTATGGCTCTTGGCTTTGTTCTATACAACGAACCTGAGCAGGTCCGCAAACTTTTGATGCCTTTTATTTATTAATTGATGCAACATTTCTTTGGCATCTTATGGAAAAACTGCTAAAAATAAACAATCATCAATAACTTTGATTTACACCTTACATCTTCTGTTTTGATCATGCAGACTCCAAGAATTGTGTCCCTGCTCTCTGAATCGTACAACCCACATGTTCGTTATGGTGCAGCTTTAGCTGTTGGAATATCCTGTGCAGGAACAGGGTTAAGTGATGCCATTTCCTTGCTGGAACCTCTCACATCGGATGTCGTTGACTTCGTACGCCAGGGGGCTCTAATTGCTATGGCAATGGTGATGATCCAGACTAACGAATCCTTTGATTCTCGTGTTGGAACATTCAGGCGTCAGTTGGAAAAGATCATTCTTGACAAGCATGAGGACACAATGAGCAAAATGGGCGCCATACTTGCTTCTGGTATTCTAGATGCTGGTGGTAGGAATGTGACAATCAAACTTCTCTCAAGGAACAAGCATGACAAGCTCACTGCTGTGATTGGCCTTGCCGTGTTCACTCAGTTCTGGTACTGGTATCCTCTCCTATACTTCATCAGCCTGGCCTTCTCGCCAACAGCCATCATTGGTCTCAACTCTGATCTGGAATTGCCGAAGTTTGAATTCTTATCACATGCTAAACCATCCCTCTTTGAGTATCCAAAGCCGACGACTCAGCAGACTACAACTTCAGCAGTCAAGCTGCCCACAGCCATTTTGTCAACTTATGCAAAGGCAAAATCTAGGGCGAAGAAGGATGCAGAAAGCAAAGCTAACCTGGAGAAGACAACAGAAGCAGAAAGCAAAGCTAACCAGGAGAAGCCAACAGACGCAGAAAGCAAAACTAACGGGGAGAAGACATCGGAAGATTCTTCTGGTTCTACTTCAGCCAAGGCAGCTAAAACACAGGAGAAGGATGGTGATGCAATGCAGGTAAGCATGAACTTTACTGTATCTTCTTTGTTTCACTTTTTCTATCATGTGTTCACATCCAAGAATTTACCAACTTTGAAGGTTTGGCTCATAATTAAACCATGCTAGTTACTTTATATGCTTATTACTGGAGTAGCTATCAGTAACTAAATATCACATAGCTACCCCTAACTAGATATCACATCACAGTTCAGCATAGCACTGGGACTGCAAAATAGAACCTTAGTTGTTAATGTGCAACCTTGTGGTGTTCAATAGTGAACTTGTGATGCATATATCTATTTGAAGTTACTGTTATTTTTTTTTTGCATTTTAGCTCTAAAGAACCTGCTCAGTTCATATTTACCAACCCCAATTTGCTTTGGCCTATTTGGATTTACCCGTCTTGATCTTTGTTACCAGGTTGATAGTACGGTAGAGAAGAAGGCCCCGGAACCAGAACCGACCTTCCAGATCCTGGCGAACCCAGCTCGCGTCCTCCCTGCACAGGAGAAGTTCATCAAGTTCATCGAGGACAGTCGATATGTCCCAGTGAGACCCGCCCCTTCTGGATTCATCCTCCTCCGAGATACGCAGCCCACTGAGCCCGAGGAACTCGTGCTCACCGACGCCCCTGCAACTGTGGCCTCAAACACCGGCAACGCTGCAGCAGCTGCAGGGCAACCGGCCGCCATGGCTGTCGATGAGGAGCCCCAGCCGCCTCAGCCTTTTGAGTACACTTCGTAATCCATGTCATAGGAGCATTTGCCTGTACCCACTAGTCCTTCTAGGCCTGCTACACGTTGCTTATTCCTTTTTTGAGCATGTATTGTGCGGAAATCTGTTGTTTGTTGGAAACTTCTGTAGAATCATCACTTCAGCAGTAGAGAATTTAAATCGGATGGGGGATGAGTGTTTGTGGGGAACTTTGGATATCAGCTGAGCATGTCTTCTCCAATTGATGCAACATGCTCAATGATGTAGGCATCAAGGAGCATGGCATGGTTTCAATTCCCTGTTGCAAGATTTTCGACCAATGGGCAGCCCCTAGCTTGTATTGTAAAATTTATATATTATTCTTTGTTTACTATGAAATTACTCTGGTTCTTGCACAGGTTCAGGGCTCTTTTGATTCAACGTTATGTTGGTTTTTCCTAGTATTGTTTCATTCGTGGGAACAGAATCCTTTGGAAATTCCAAATATCCCTTTGCACTCTCTTTTTGAAGATTTTTTTTCATTGGCTTAAACATTTTTATAGTCTTCATTTGTTTTTCTTGTTTTGTTTAACATTACAAATTCTTCTAGTTTCCAAAATCATGTAACATTGTCGTTGGCCCTGACAATTCTTGTGTGTTTTTCTTTATCATATGTTTCAAGGATACTTTCACATATAAGTATCCTGCAAATCCAGTCTCGCCTTAACAACGGATCCACTCACATGCAGCACGGGGATACCAAAGGCACAAATAGTTGTAGATCGTAGTTTGGCACAAATTGAGAATACACAAAGCACAACCATAGTGAGGTAGACCTTCAGGGCCATGTTGCTAACTGGGGTAAACACATCTCTCCTCGACATAATCCATACCTCTACAGAACCATTGGATCCATATCAGCTCAGCAATGTCGAACAGACAGTGCAGTTAAGTAGGCAAAATAAATGTATGGAACAACCAGACTCCCCAGGAAGTAAGAAAGTCAGAGTGGATTTCTCCGGAGGGCAAAGCCATCAGAAGGTTATATGCCAGTAGTTACATAACATCACGCTGACGTGCGCTTGTAAGGGCAATAATGCTTGCTTGCACGCTACATATGTGATGTGTCTGCAACTTGCACCCAAAGACGGTGTTGCCTTTAGTCGTGGGGCTAGGCAGTCCGCAGGCCAAAACATTGTCACCAGACCGAAACAGCAGGTGCAATTTCAAAATGAGATATCACCTACTGTTCCTTGTTCTTGAGTTCGGTTTCAATGAGCCGTAGCTTCAGATTGCTCTCCTCGTTGAGGAGCGAGAGCCTCTCGAGCGCAGACTTCATCAGCGACATCTGGGACTCTGTAACATGGCTTCTTCCAGCTTTTGGTGCCTGCCACGGTGCCATCCCTGTGCCAGCTGCACCGCCCAAGGACGGGCTGGCAAACCGTTTCATCCTCGCGCTCAGGGCAGCAATGGAAGAACGCAGAGCATCCAGCTCCACGTCTGCAAACCGATCTGCAAGTTTTAGCGGGGATACAAAGCAATGTTAGGATACGAAGCTGCTTAGAAAGGAGAGGAGATGAAGTCAGATTTCTCAGCTACAGACCAAGCTGTGACTTGAACTCCAGCTCTGCTTGAGACAATGGCTTCTTGTTTGCGGCAGGCAGCACCTTGAAGCTCTCTATGCGCTTCTCCAACAGATCGTATACCTTGGAGGCCCGAGCTATCCGCTTGTTTAACTCCTCATCTTTGGCTTCTATGGATAGAAGTGATTGCTTCACTGCCTGCAAGCGTTTCTGCTTGTCTTCAATCTCTGTCTTCACATAATCTCCATGTTCCTTGAGCTCAATGAAAACCTGAGCATCATTAAAATGAACTCTGTCAGTAATGATGTGTTCATACTGTGAGGAAATGTAACAGGTTCAGATATATGCAGAACCGTTTCAGCCAATAATTGCAGATGACATGTTCTAAGTTGAGGAAGAGATTTACACAAAATATCATAATGAAAGCACTTACCTTGTGCCCATACTCCACATAGTGCTCATGGAAAACCTTAATATAGTGATGAAGTGTGGACTTCCCTTCAATGGAGTCAGGAGTCAACGACCTCAGGCCTGATGATGAGGGAAGTATGGGTGGATCTGGACCAGCAATAAGCTCTTTGCTGATCATTCCAGTTGTGAAAGATTCCACATCCTTGATGCTCTTGCTATGTATGTCAAGTTGAAGAGGTGTTGGTTCCTTCCAACCCTTCATCTCTACCACAAAGCACTCACCAGTGTGTGTGATGCCAACTAACTGAACATGGCCATACACATCCGCTATGGCGACAAATCCAGAAAGGAAGGGAGAACTTGTATCACTGTTGCCTGTCGTGAGTACAGGATGCACTGAGGGTGGTGTCGAAGCCATCTCAGGGTATGAAAATGGCAGGAAGTGCAATGTGACCATGTCAAGTCCCCCACCATGTGCACAATAAAACCTCTCTGGGACAAGGGGATCCAGAAACAATGATAAAGAGCTACCTTTAGAAGTTTTTGGTAGTGCCAAATCCACAATTGAGAGTCTTAGCAAAGGAGGAGAGTGTCCCATCCAGACAGCTTCTGTATTGCTCTTCACATTTGATCCCGTACTGGATGTGCGTTGTGATCTCAGGGCCAACGAATCTTGTGGATTAGAGTCACATATCATAGCAACACTCTTTATGTGTCCATGTGAATTGACATTAAGGCGAGTAGGAACCCCAATGCTCCATTGTGGTTGAATTTCATCAGCTAGAGCATCAATCTGGAGCTGTCCACTACTCCAGGCGGTTACAAGAACTGAATCTTTGCCAACAGAACTGTACACAAAACTCACAGCTTTACCGTCACAAGAGCTGCTCTTGCCTTCAAGTTCATTGTTTTCCTCGCAAACTCTACAAAGAGGCCCCTGCATGGGTGCTCAATCTGGTTAATACACATAGAATCATAATAAAAGCATAGGATGGTAGTTACATAGACAATTGGCAGACAGAATTTGGATAATCAGATCCTCATGACAAGAAATGATGACATTTCCCTGTTACCAAAGCAATTTAGGAATAGCTGGTAATGTTTTCCTAACAACACTGGTATTTGTAATTTTTGCATTTAAAAAAATTGTATCATTTAATTCCAACATTTAGGATACAGATTGGTCTCGTGTCTTCAACTCACTTCAGAATCCGATTTAAGTACTAGAAATTAGTTTACAGAAAAAATTCTACCTTCAGTCAAGTAGAACCAATTCAATGGTTTTCGAAGAGCCCTATAACAGTAAATCAATGTTCAACATATTTAGCCCAGTGTCCGGTCATGACCAAAACTGTGGTACAGTAGCTGGTAATTTCTAGGATACATCCGAATCTAGACAAATCTGAGTCCATTAAAATTGCGTCTGCAGAGGAAGTGCCACCTAGACATGTGTGTGGCAGACAAAACTATGTGCAATCTGTGCTAATGTTTTGTCACAAACCAAAAAGCTCCTACTTTTACAAATAATCAACCTTATGTACTAGAAATGCATTGGATTGAGTATGAGCACTAACAGGAAAGTTACTAGTTTAAGAGGCACGAGTGTTGCTGGCTCTTCATCATGACTGTGTTACAGTATCCTGACTTTATACACACAAACCAATAGAGTGCTGCGGTCTCACCCCAAAATATTTCTGAACAGAAGTCATTTCTATCTTTCCAAACACATTTATTTATACTAACATGTTCAACCTATTATGGAGCAATGCATGAGGAAATTCCATACGTCTAGCCGCACGAAGGTCAAAGAAGCATCAGACCACATTCAAACTCACAGGCTGAATTCTCCAGTTAAACACAAACAGCCACATTTGCTGGGTCATTCTCAGACAAATATTTCACAAAGTTAAAAGAAGCAGACCTGTAGAGTCAAAGAATCGTCTACTGGGGCATACGGACGAGCTCTTGCCATCAGTGTGCTGCTATCTGCAGGTTGACGTAACAACTCTGGAAATGTTGCCTCCAACCATGCAATGGCCAAATGTGAGTTCGTGACAACATTTGGATTTGAAGATTTCAAGCCAAATGTATTAACATCTTCATATAGTTCTTCAATATATCTCTTACTATAGTCACTGCATCATAGAAAAATAAATCATCAAAACCAACATGGAGATGAACTAAATAGAACCAATAACTGGCATTAAGTACTTCTCACATTGTTAGGATTCACTGATTATAAGGGCTAAAACTAAGGGGGGAAGATAGAAGTGCAATATTACCTTCCAAATGGAACAATGGGACAGAGCACAAAAATTGAACCATCACTGAATAAGATGAAAACCTGCAATGAAGGATGGACTTACATGTGAAACCAAGCACAAGGATTGGCTACTCAACATACATCACATAATCCTAATCAGGTAACTATGAAGAGACTACATATGTATGTCTAAACAACATATCAAATGCCAACTTCAAAGAAATTTTAATATGCATGAGCCATCAAGTGAGTTTCTGTAACTACTATAGTTAGCATGGGCATTTACTTCACCCACAGAAAAATAGTACTGACAAAGAAACAGGCAAATCAGCATGGCATTCCCAAATTCGTTAGATAAAATACTGTGTAGACAGTAGTGTTATCGATTGATACCCTAAATACTTGTACTATGACGTAAACTTAACCTAGCGAAAAGATAAATCTCCACATGTCAAATTCACCACCAAATTGCTCCAAAGCTGGTTTGAAGTTATTTTAATATCCCCTTTAGGTGGTAACTAACTGTGATGCCATTTTGGTTGCTAGAATAATAATCCTGATGAACATGGTAACAGTTCTAGTTTCCTTTGCACCTAATAAGGACAAGGGATAATGTCAAGCATAAAGTTTGCTCAGAGGGCTTTCATTATCTAGGCAAACTGCCATCAAGAGACATACCGAAAATTTATCCCACAGATGATCACTCCCATAAGAAAATGCCACTGGACAAATTGACGAAGCATTCTGACATCTTCCAGGTAGAATTGGCTCTAAATAAAATTCCTGCTCTGGTTCCGCTAAGTCATTTGAAAGGTCAAATAACCTGCATAAATAGTTGTTGATTTTTATCAAAGAGTCATGGAACAATTTGGATAGAACTCAGTATAATGTTTCCATTAAATTAATCTAACAATATCGTATTATTTTTTCTCAAAAAGTGATGAATGATGGGTATTATAAGACATAAATAAAGATACTTGATGCCACACAGAAAGAAGGTACTTAATGGAGGACAACACATATGGGAATGGAGGAGGAAAATATATTATCAGCTCCAACAATTGTAGGTCAAGTAAGCTTAAGACTAGCATTGCTCCACGTAGCATCAAATTTCATTTAGCTTACCTGAAAACAGCATCAGATGTTAAAACCCCACAATGACTGCTGCTAAAAGGGTGCCAGGATGTCTGCAGCACTTCTATGCCATCATTGTTGCGAGGTAAGATTTGAGAAGCAACTGGTGCAGTCCTGTAGCCAAATATAGAGGGAGAAAACATTACAGTAAGCTGGAAACAATGCCATCAGAAGAAGAAGAAAAAGGTCATTACAGCCTACATGTATCATTAATCTAAACTGAAGACCAAATGGCAACTCTGTAGATTCCCTTTTGAATACCACAATGAGGAGAGTAGTTGGAAGATTGCTTTTGATGATGCATGAATAATGACATGCAGGAGAACTAAAAGAAGATTTTTCCATTGATTTTAAGTATTATTGCAAGATAAGTACTTATAACTAGAATAATCTCAGACCGTTCAGGAAATAAAAGAGCAAGAGTGCAAATGAACATGAGATAAAGTTGTAATGAAGATATATACATGCATATGATTGTATCACCATCTTCTGATACCCTCTCATGTACATACAAAACATTTATGTTATGTGATCCAGCTACGAGCAGTGATGAACCATCAGTATTGAGTGATATATGGGTGACCTCGTAACCAAGGTCTATCTCCGACATCAACATCTGAACAGCACAAGAAGAAACAGCAGTTGTGTCAACACAAGAGACAAGACAGTACAGAACAATCATCTCTGGAAAGAAAGATTGTTCAATGTTGGAAATTATAAAAAATTCTGTTCACAAGCTATGCGTAAAAGCACAACACTGAGGGTTTTTCCTAAATTCAATTATGACAGGGTTTCATGGAAAAAATGAGATCAAATGAAGCAATATTGCTGCAAACGAAACAGGATAAAAATGCAAAATCGTCCCTATTTTTGGCATAGTAATATGCACCTTCCAGAAAAAGCTGTCATATCACAATGCAAGGATAGAAATTTCCCCATTATGAGGAGGGAACCGGTTAATTTGCAATCCTAGTCGGCATGAAGAAACACACAACTTCTGTTCAATATCATTTATATGTCATATGTCAAGAGCTAAATATACGGTAGCCAATATATACTCCGCATAGGACAAAGTTTGTCCCAGTTGGTAGTTATATATATATATATATATATATATATATATATATATATATAATTGGAGCCCTAGACAGTCTAGCCATATACCATATCATGGGTTGTGGGCTACCCTGGAAGGAGTGGTGTGCTGGCCCCGTCTCTGTTCTCATCAAATCTCTAAAACATGAAAGTGCACAACTTACATGGTGCATTTTCGTGTCCATAAACATGATATCTATATTGTATATACCAATGTGACGATTAAAACTTATTTTACATAGTTCTATTATGAGCCTGGGGAAGCTTTAATGTTACAGAACCGTTCAAACCCAATCTCCGTAAGATGTATGGGAAGGTAAACCCCTCCTCTTCTCACCCTGTTTCTATCAAACATCATAATAATGACTTCCCAAATTAGATAAAATCAAATGCTGCGTTATACTTCCTACAGCATAGTGCAAACCCCTTGGGAAGATTGTGCTCAGGGTAGCAAACAGTACTAGCTAAATTCTCATACGACCCCAACACTAAAGAACAAATCCAAATGATCCACGCTATGCTCAGTTGCACAACACTTCACACTGCAGAAGCTTCTCCCGTTTTTTTTCAGTATTAAGGTACTAGTGAATTGCAAGTTACCCCAATCTCCAATGTAAATTCTCAAACGTATGCCTCTGGTCTAGTGAACAGAAAGCAATCCGAGAGAAAAATACGGGGAGAAACGATGCTATCCGTACCATTTCGCAGGCTATTTGCTAGGAAAGTGCAAATCACAAGCGAAAATTACATCACCTCGGAAGGCACGGCGGCTTCCACGGCGACCTCCTCCCCGTCCTTCTCCGCCTCCGCATCGCGAATCCGCACGGATATCCGGTGGGCGCCGCGCGCCGAAGGGTCCCACACGTACAGCCTCGACGCGGCAGCATCCCACGCGGCACCGCCGCCGCCCTGGCCGCCACGCAGCGAGAAGGCGGGGTGAGAGGAGATGGGGACCCACTGTGCCGGGGAGTATTTCCTCTTGGGCGACGGCCTGGGCTTGGGCCTCGAGGAGGTGCCGGAGGTGGAGGCGGAGGAGGGAGTGAGAGCGAGGGACGGGGATGGGGAATGGCGGCGACGAGAGGGCGGGGTCGCCGGGGCCGGGGAACGGCGCAAGGGAGGTGGGGAGTCCGGGGGCGAGGGCGACAGCTCTGGCGCGGTGATGCGAGTCATCGGCGACGAGGTTCCGCTTTGCTGCCGGAGCCGGAGCGGAGCGGTCGTGGGGTTTGAGGTTTGCAGGAGGGAGGAAGGGGATTTTGGGCTTTGAGGGGATCTATAGCCGGAACGGGAACAGTTTTCGATGGGCTTTGAGCGGAACTGAATGAGTATCATTTGTGTGTGTTTTTACCTAGTTTCAAATTTTTGTTTTTGTCTTTTACCTGAAATTTTGTTTAGTTTTTAGTTCCGCTAAAAGTATCTGTTTAGCTTCCCTCTATTTTTTAGAAACCGTGAAAATAAATAAATAAGCTCATAAATAATTATGGAAGCGCATAGAGTGAATAAGAAGAGGTGTGGATACTTAGATATGTTTGCCGGAAAATAAATCACCTATAATTGTGGAAAATAACACAACTAAAACACGTTTCAATTTAGAAATATCACTACAATTTTATGATATATCAAAGTTATATAATGAAATGTTAAATAGGCTGTAGGAGAGTAATGAGGTTGTAAAGAGGAGAAGGACTAACGATTATGGTGATGGTATGATCCAATGCTGGGCCACATGTCTATGGAACATGAGACCTGGTTACACGCATAAGAAAAATGGAAATTCTCCTTCAAAGAAAAGAATAGGGATCTTTGTATGTTTTTTCTAATACAGGTGATACCCCGGCCTATGCATAAAAATAATACACATTGTTTATTATTCAAATAAAATATAGATATCAACCCGATGCCACCTCATCAAAGACTCACAAAACCTATAAACCCAATGAAGGGGGTGGTCATGTCGGAGTCGTTGCCGTAACCTCACACATACACACATTCTCGTAAAACCGGAGGACTCACCCAACCGCTCAGCGGCGAGCTGGGAGCACAAACATGTCCGACTGCCCCTCAACGCACACCAGCGTGCATGCTCGAGAAGTCGCACCGCCATCTTTGGCCGACCCATCTCTGAGACATGATTTTTCTATCATGTTGAATCTAAAATGGATATGCTTAATTTCATGGATCAGTGTGGAAGCTACTAAATGAATCCTTGGTGATAATCCCGTGTCAAAATCTTTGAAAATACTGTATCTATCATATATCTTCTATTTATCTCTATTTAATCTTATTGGAACTATTTGAAAATTGTATCTTGTACTAGTCTCTGTTTTCTCATAAGATTTATTTAGGCTTCATTGCATTTTTTCTTCTATGTATTGATATCTGAATAAACCATGTACCTATTTGTATTAATCATGTATGGATTTTGTGAAACATGATTTTGAATCCTTGATTTGTATTAATCATGTATGGATTTTGTGAAACATGATTTTGAATCCTATTGAATCTTATGAAACATATTTGGTAAGAAATTGTTAATTAATCTTGATAAATCTTTGAGTAAGTTTGGCTTCATCCAGCAAACAACCTCTGAGTGTGTGATGTGAAGCAGAACCATCACATGTATTTGTTTTTAAAAACTTAGGGGGCATGCTGCAAAATGCAATGGACTTAAAAAATAGACAGTATAAATGTGGAGGGGAAATTTGCAAAGTCCGTGGCCTGAATCTCCAAGCAATGCATGGAACATATAGTGTCGGGGTCCCAACTTACTTGCATTTCTCGAGTGATGAAGAACAAATCCTTACAAAGGTGATAGGGTTTACGATGCTATTTGTCAACTTCGTAATGCCAATTCACTCACACAAAGAGTAAATAAGGTTGCTAATGAAAATGAGAGTCAAATCCAACAAGCATGGATCTATCACCATCCAGCGAAACGCTTATCCTGAAAGAATAAACAACGACTAAATGTTTTGACCATATTGTTTAAACTACATTATTATCTGAACCGCAACTAACTCATGTCCAATCGTATTATTCTCAGCTACATGTGTGCTTCAGCGACAACAATGATCGTCAGAAAAAAGCTAGATTATACGGTGGAGATTACACTACCAGACGACACCATCAAATTGTCTTAAGGAAACACTTGAAGGAGATATGCCCTCGAGATAAATAATAAATATGTTTATTATCATATCCCATTAGTTTATAATAGTTTTATATCATGTTATAACTGTATTAATCGAAAACATTGATACAAGTGTGATATATAAACAAACCAAAGGTCCCTAGTAGCCTCTATTCAACTAGTTCGTTGGGCAGCTAATGATCAAGGTTTCCTGATCATGGTGCATTTGTGCCAACTAAGAATAAAGTCACATCATCTGGAAAATGATGTGATAGACATTACCCACATAAAATTGTTGCAACACGATCAAGTCACAAAGTTTAGATTTACAATAGTTAGAAACAAAGTGTCTTAATCCTTAGACCATGAGATTATATTTAATCAGTGTCATCTGAGGCTGCTTTGACTACATCAACCGCCATGGCCATAATTGGGTGACCATAAAAGTGTATGTTGGATATTCCAGAGGGGCAGGTTGAGGCGTATGTATCGAAATCGGGATTTGTTCTCTTGTGTGATAAGAAGATACACTAGACCCATGGTGAATTACATCCATAAGTTGCGCAACATATGACTAGGATATGGAGATGGAATATCACGAGAACGAGTAAAACAATACTTCTTAGAAACGAGATTGAACAAGATATCATGATACCAATGATCAGATCTCGTACAAATCAGGTATCAAAGTAATAAGAATTAGATTCAACGTTTATGGTTCAAACGGCGTTGAAATCATGAAATGCATAAGGTCATTATAGGCATCCTAGTCCCGCTATTGATCATTGATCCGAGAATGTCTCGATCATGTCTGTGATGTTCCCAAACCATAGGATAACACACTTAAGGGCTTTATGACGTCTGGAGATCGTTCTGGAATTGATGGAATCACATGTAGAAAGAAAAAGGAATACCAGAAGTGTTCCATGAGAGAGCCAAAATCGTTCCGGAAAATTTCTAAGGAAATTGGAGAGAACCAAAAGGAGTTTCAAGTCAAAAGGATTTATTGAATATGTATTTGATATTAATTATTGTAATTAATAATAAAACAACATTTAGTTAAAAAAGGGGCAACTTCCCTACTAGGCCAAGTTCCCCGGAGGGAACAATGTCCAAGAGGAAGGTCCGCAGGGAGCAGCCACTGCCACCGCTTGGTGGGCGGGTGGGTGGGGCCTACCCAGACACCGGCACCTTTATGGGCCGCGCGCGGGTGGACCACCTGGCCCCGCCTGGCCGGCTGTCCGCCGCCTCCTCTCGTGCGCGCACGCCTCCTCCTCCCTTTAGTCCCACCTGTGACTTTAGTGGATGAGGGTGCCCTCTTTTCCCCTATATAAGAAAGTCCATATAGGAGGGAAAAAGAGCACCAGTTTCCACCTAATATTCTCTAAGGCATCTTTCCTTAGAGGATTTTCTCTCTCTCTCTTCTCTTGCAACTATAGCCCCAAAGAAAGGGTTGCACGAGTGGGAGACTGCTTCGCTACGACACGCCATTATGCTATGGTGATTCTGTCCAGGAGATATACTTCTGCAATCTCGATAGAGATGAGAGATCCAGGAGTCATCGTCTTGCACTGTACGTGTGTGATACCTCGGGGGTGCTGCCACTTGTGGCACCGGACGTCGTACAAGGATGCGGTGACCTAGCATACCACTACATGATGTAGTATACTATAGTCATTGACATGGCACCAATAAAACACCGTTCACTAGTATTACATCCCTTACAGTGGTACAACAGAAACACAGCAGGTCCAGGACATGGCTATAGATTACAACTCGACTCTTTACAAAATATCCAGAGAACACTCTAGGTTAAAGAGAGAGAAAGAAACTTCTTACATAGAAGAAGTAGAAATAATAACTCAAAACTATCTAGCTAATAAGACTAGCATCTAAACTATCTGGCTTGCAATTGCTGCTAGTGCAATGCTCTACAGAAGTAGGAGTTATGTCTAGAGTATCTACTCCTATCTAATCAAGATCTTCACCTTTGTTTCGGTTGATGTATGTGTTGACTTCATTGACTTTATTGAAGAATTTGAGCTGCTGATGATGGTTTATTGAGCAGAAATTGATGTTTACATCGTTTTCAGCGACTCAGAACCTAGCAAGGGTTAAGAAGGTACAGTTGAGTACGAGCGTACTCAGCAAGTTCACTAAAATGAGTGTATGATGCACTATCTCTACAGCCACAGACCATAGGTCGTAGGCAATGCAGGTTTTCGTAAACATTTTTTCAAAGGTTGCTTTTATTCTAAAAACTATGTCCGACAACCTTCACAGGTTGACTAGAACCTTCGTGGGGTTCCTTTCCTGCTGTGTTCGTAGCTCCTTCCCGGAACAAGGAATAACATGTCACAGTTCTTACACTCTGTAGAGGTGCATTACTTTACCCATGAGAGACCAACTCCTTGTTGCACAACCGGGGCAGCTTATTCCTGTCCACAATTCCGTGATGTGGGGCCCAGTAGATGATCCAAGCCAATCACTGCCCCTTCGTGACCCCGCATGTCCCCTTGGTGTACGCCATGCCCACATCTTGAATTACGGCAATGGTTGGTACAGACCGTCAGATGGCAGAACTATCATGGGACGTTGAGGGTTCCCACCCATACGCTGCATATCCTCTATGAATTATCAATTAGTGCACGCTATGAGGATAACAGCCATGACCTAGCCATCCGGATGCATGCGAGAGGAAGAAGATACAGCTGACTTCTCCGTCCCATTCCAAATCTCATGGTTAACGTGTAATATACGGCGCTAGAATCACTAGCGACATTGGTTGTTAAGTCCTATATGATACATTCCTGTACAATGGTGTTTCCATTGCCAGTTATAATAGATTAGCTAATCACCCTGGATCAGTAACCGATACTTCCAGATAATTATGAAATAGTATTTTCGACCTTTTTAAAATACAGGTGATGACAACATTTGAGTTACAAGCATTTGATAAAAAATAATCAAATGACATGAGTAAGATGTGAACTTGCCTTTTATGATTGCAAGATTATGCACTCACGGTCTTCAAGACAATAGAAGATCTAAATTCTGTAAACAACATCATTGGTTCGGTAAGGTCTAATATTTAAAGAAGCAAGATGCAACGATGCATAAATAATATAATGCAATTTGATAAACGCGAACCCCCGGACTAATCATATTTGATCTAGGATTCAGAAACTGGGAAGGTTTCTTTAAGATGTGTTTCACTTTTAGATCACCTTCACACTTATGCTTCTTATTAAGGCTGATGAGAGTGTGTGAAACAATAGGTAAATACAATAAATAGCATACAATACTAAAGCATTCAAATGGAGCATGGTGTCTGAAATATTTCTTAAACAAGATTAAGAATCAATTAGAGCTTTCAAAGAAGTGCTCAAGATTTACTTTTAATGTTGCTTAAAATAATAACTCTTGAGGAAAGTATTACTTTACAAAGTAAAAAGTATTTAAACTTTAAGCTAACACTTTAAGTTTTTTTTATTAATTACAAGTATTAAAGTAGAAAACAATTAGTATTTTTTAAATAACTATTCCACTAGCAAATGGAAACTTTTAACACTCATGAAGGTGAAACAAAAGTATTATGCCTTTATGGAAGTGATGTTCTCTTGATTTATAAGTGAATAGAATCACTTACTTATTATAGAATTAATACTTATTTCTATAAACATGGAAATGGCATCATGTTAAATACTTAAAGATTTTGTTTAGCTTATAAAGTGGATTCCCAAACTTGTAAAATAATTAGTACTCAAATCTTGATGATTTTATAATTGATAAAATATTTTTGGAGAGTAAAACTTACTTAATTTTAAACGGTAGTTTTAGTAAGTGCAATTTAAAATGGTTAGACTTATCTTAACTTCACTTAAACATCAATTGAACTTGTTATTATACTTTTAGATTTTAAATAACTTGTATTAAAGGCATAAGCAAAGTTTTATATAATTTGTATGCATTAAAATAAAAGAAAAGAGTTTAAACTAGTTTTATTAAACCTTTACCTTTTATTTTACCTTTAAATTGAGAGTGGATATTTTTATTGTGTAGATTTTATTTTTGTGAACAATTTGGTATATTATAAGTATTTTTGTGATTTTTAAATAATAATATATGATTTTATAAGTTTTATCACTTTATAAAGACTTAATAAATAATAATATTTAGTTAAGTGACACAAAAATGTACAAAATTAGTTTCTAAATGCATATTTTGTTTTTATAAGAATTTTTATATATTATACTTATTTTTTATGAATTTTAACTAATAAAATATATCTATTTAAGATTTATTCCTCATAGTTTATTTACTAATAATAATTATTGTCTTACTTAAGTTGGAAAATAAAATATGATAATAGGTTTAAAATATAGAATTTACTTTTTTGAAAATTTTGGTATATAATATATATTTTTCTAAATTATAAAACAAAAGATATTCAATTTCTAAGATTTAATCTTTTTCTTAAATTCCTGAAAAATATTTATAATCGAATTTATACTATTTAATCTATTTCCTAAACAGGAACTACTTTTTATATCGACACCGACCCTAGCCTGAGTCACAGGCAGGCGGGCCACAGGCCACGTCGGCAAGCCATGCGGACTTGGACTAGTCAACACGAGGACTCGGTCCAGATGACGTCACCTCGCCGGCGCCTGGCGTCACCTCGCCGGAGTATGACGGTGATGCCAGAATATGGCATCTAGGGCAACGCGGAGAGGTGCGTTTGAACGAGGGAAGCGGGGGGAACCTAGCTAAGGCGGTCCCGCTCTTTAATCATCACCGGAGCATCGACAACGGTGATGACTTGCGGCAGTGCTCGGTGGTCTACAGCGACACGGAGATGCAGGGTAGGAGAAAGCGAGTGGAGGGCATAGAGAGACTCGTACGCTTACCCTCGATGCGATGGTGGCCTCAGATGAAGAAGTGGATGACCGAATCAACGGCGAAGGACGCGACGGCATCGTCGGACTTCGAGAAGATGAAGTCAATGCGGCCGATTGAGGCTGCCTCAGCTCGATTTCTTCATCGTGTAGACGAAGCACAACACGGCGGATCTTGTGGCACCCTCGGCTAGCCTTGGGGCAATCTCCAACGGCAGCACGAGGCAACGACGTCGGCGCTAGGGTTTCGGGTTGCAGAGAGGAAGAAAGAGAGAGCGCGAGAGCGAGTGAGAGGATGAGGATGAGGCTTCGTCGTGGCGTTCTTATCCCCGTTTCCACTAGACGACGGTGACAACGGGCATCACGGCGCGCGTCGGTGATGGACGACACCGGCAGCTCCACCGAGCTGCTTCCAGCTGGAGGAAGATGATGGTGCGGATATTTTACAGAAAACCCCCTAGATGTTTTTCCGGCTCAACCCACACTCCTCCATCTGGTCCCACTTGTCAGTCAGAGAGAGATGGATGAACCGGGCTGATGCTGGGCCGTGGCTGAGTGAGCGAAATGTGGTTGCTGCTGCTCGCGGGCGACAGGTAGGAAGATGGGCCA
The DNA here is from genome assembly GCA_023614405.1 of Avena insularis. Taxonomy (NCBI): domain Eukaryota; kingdom Viridiplantae; phylum Streptophyta; class Magnoliopsida; order Poales; family Poaceae; genus Avena; species Avena insularis. The sequence goes on along the minus strand of CM042686.1, from coordinate 573,122,775 downwards.
TGGGCTGGAACGGTTGGTTGACTCTTCTTCTTTTCTTATTCTGTTTTTATTTCTATTTTAATTTGAATTTCCTTAATGACTTCAATACTTAAATTTAGTGAATCAACAAGGATTCTGCTTGGATTAATGTAACTAGTTGGTTTGACATTATTGTTTGGTATTTTCATTCATCAGGATTAAATAAAGGATTATTTTTATTATATTTTTTAATAGGAATTAGGGTTTTAGAGATTTACTCTTATAATAAGATCTTTTAAAATGACTTCCACTTCTACTAAAAGAATGTAATGGTGATGGTTTAAGATGGATATTTATGTGTATAGCATCTTATTAATACTTAACCTCATAAAGGAATTATATAGATTATTTATAATGTATTAAACCTTGTGGTTTACAATATGATGATTTGAGTTTCATGGTTCTCCATATTTGGTGATTTCTCTTATTGAAATCCTACTTAATTTATAGTGTTTAGGATTACCATGGACAACCTTGGTGAAGTCAAGAAGCATGAATATCAACCATTAATGAAAATGTTCATTTCCAAATAACTACCATGAGTTTCAGGAAGGTTTTGATAGACTCATATTCTATTATGAATATGGATAAGGATCAAAGTTTAGGGATACTACTTCTAAATCTATGAGTAGGTTTGATATCTCAACTTAGAGTGAGATATTGGAATTTACTTCCTAGAGCAATCTTGTTGATTCATGGGTCAAGGTTTCTATTAGGGTTTAAATTAATGAGGTGGACAAAACTTCCATTACTACACTCTCAACTAGCATCCTACTTATCTCTTAGACATTTAATTTGACTAAGAGATACTATCCATTGGCTGCCTAAAAATAGGAATTAGTTTAACTATCAACTTAATTCTAGGGCTTTGGGCAAAGAGGTAGACATGGTTCTGTCCTGGCTTGATATACTGTTGGTTAAAGGTTTCTCAAGCACTCCTACCTTAATACCTCACTAAGCTTATCTTGAGATAAGGAATCCCTTTCCTAAATATACTCCATATCTCTCTCTTATCTTATTCACAAAGAGCACACCTTCCTGAATAAGTAAATCATCTGACTCCACCATATCCATCATCATATGATGACATGGTCATGCCACTTCAACATTAATCATTCTCCATTATTACTCTAGTGTGAAACTTCCATTTCTTAACTACCTCTAATGAATCCATCAATGTAGGTACTTCTAACTCCATCCATTAACTCCTTAAAATCCATCTTGCAACTACTTCTAAGGCTTGCAAGATTGCAATTCTCTCTATATCACATGTGATATCAATCCTCTAAAAGAGATATGGTACTACTCCCATAACACAAGTTTGTTCTTGTATTACCTTGGTTAAACTACTATGCCTCCAACTACTCCATATACTCATGTTATATACTTCATCATACTCTATCTTGACTTCTCATGTTCAAGCTAGATGATTCAGCTTACTAAGGCTTTGCCTAATTTGGTATACTCACAACACTTCTTTATCATCTAATCATCTATTCTCAAGTGACTTGAGAATAATGACCACCATCCTTTGATCATGCTAAGCTTAGACTTCTAATTGTCTGTTCAACATCTATCATCAACTAGGTAGTAGACTTGTACTAGTCTCTCTATAAGCTTATCTTGTTAAGGAAGCTTAATCCACATTTATATCTACTTGGCTTAACAAGAGTATCATTGGATACCCTAATACTACTAGCTTTCTCATAGCTTCTCAATTACTAGCTTAACTCTTAGGTTTAGACACTTCTTCTAATTAACTTAGGAATGAGTTATCTCCTCCAACATCAGATGGTTTGATCTCCACCAAGGATCACATTCCATTGATGATGGCATACTCTACCATAACTGGTTCCTCCCTCTTATAAATTTACTTAAGGTCTTTGGAAGATCAATATAATAGGTCAAAGCTAAGAGTCAATAAATTCTAGGTCAGGAACTGATCACTCAACATTGATGATCAATTATCTCTAGGACTTGGTTAAATAGGAATGTCACCTCTTAATATGATATTAAGGGTATGTGCTGGATGGTCTTGGCTTGACTTCCCTTTCTACTCTATTTGTGATAAGAGTTAATGTTTAAGAACTACCATTATGCTCATTGTAGGAATAACTATGGCAAGCAAGTGTTTCAAGATTTAGTTATGCATTTCTTTTACTTAAGTTATATACTTGGCTGGATATTCATGGTTTGTTGTAAATAATCCTTGATATAAACTTTAGAAGATTAAGTATTCATCCTTGAGTTGTTGTATGGAATACCATGTAATGATCTCTAGAAGATCTAGTACACCTTATTAAGTAGTGTTTTGTGACTTAGTTTCATTACATTTGATCTACCCTCAGATCAAATTATATTACCCAAAGGTAAGGTTTTTAGCAAAGGTCATATAGAAACTTATCGCAGTCAACTTGATGATCTACTTTATTTCCAGCAAGTTAAGAGAATCTTCAATCACTTTGACAAGTTTTATTTAAAAACACGAAAATTATTCAGATTTTCTATGCATGAATGCAATGCACACACCTCATCTCAGCTTATTTCTAACCTCTAATGCTGGGATGTTACAGATGACCAGGACAAGGGGTGACTTGCAAGGAGCTTCGCGACCTTGAAGTTGGACGAGTACGACTACATCATGCACATTCTGCATGAGCATTAAACGCTCTCGGTTTACAAGGGTATGTTACCAAAGTTTCTCTTTGTTACCGTATTACTCCTAGATAGATTCTGGCTAGGTGTGTTCTGCCATAGATTTTTTTGTTTTCTGTTACAGAACCCCTTCAACTTTATCTTTGTTAGTCAACCCTCGTCCACCGCTGCCGCCCCTCTCCTCCATTCTCTCCAGTGGCCATGGCGACCGACGAGGAGATGGAATAGGTGATAGGCTTCCTCTGTACTTAGTAGTAGTAGGTCTTGAGTTTGTGTGTTTTGCCCATGTGGCGACTAGGAGTAGGTCGTCGGAGCTCCTTAACTCTGGTGGCAGGAGCTTCCGCTGGCGGGCAAGCCAAGCTCAGGGATCTCCGTCAATAAAGTCGAGTTTGGGGGCGCTGCTGCTCTGCTGGCCGCGCACGCCGGTGGACACTCGTCTCCGCGCTTCTCCGACGTTCTTCCATGGAGGAAGATGAGGAAGGAGACCGGGGCGAGCTCCGGCAATAAGTGTGCACTTCTTCTTCATCGAATGTCTGGTGCCCTGCTCTTCTTCTTGGATGGCCGTGGAGGCGAGGGAGATGAGGAGCTTGTCTTGGTGCTCTCTGATGCTGCAAGAAGGGGATGATGCGGCCTGTGCGTGCTTGTGTGCTGGTCGGAAGCTGTTGTGCTGCGGAGTTCATCCACGAAGGACATGTTCGCCGACGTGATCCTAGGCCAGAAGGGGACACTCCGCGTTGTGATGTGCAGGTGGCACCACGATATTTTCTTCCTCCAGGCCGTTGTGCCAATTCGGAGGATCTTCGATCTAGGTACGGTGCTCCATCCTACCGGCGAGCCAAGTGGTGACATCCCCGGTGTCGTCGTTAGTGGCCGCTGCCTCAGATCCTACACCGCCGGCAGAGAAGAAGGACCCGATTGTGGTTTAGCTTTTTTAGTCCAGGCCCTTCTTGCAAAATTTGAGACTTTCTCTATAATCCCTGTCTGGAGCAGGGACTTTTATGTAATTATGCCCGACAGCTTCTTGAACCTTCGTGCCCCCTTCCCTTGTTCATTTTTTTTTGTCTTAAGGATTCAATTAAAAAAAGATTGTCTTAAGGACCAAATGTGTCCAAATAAGTGCTCTGTTTAGAGATCACACGGTGGTTTAATGATTTGGTGCTAAAAAAAATGTGTCCAAATAAATTTGGTACACAGTAGCATTGGAGTTGGGTTTGGTGCTGTTGACGGGGTACTTTTGGACTGGTGGTGCCTTTTGGCAGTTAGAGCAAGAGCAGTTTCGCTGGAAACCAATCAGATCCCGGCCGGTTCGGTCGTCACAAGCGGTCGATGGTGTCCGGACGGATCGATGCAGCCGCCCGTTTCGCACACGCACGGTCTTTGAATCCTCCGGCAGAATAACCGATAATGCCGTATGCCAAGTCTCCAAGAACTTGTCAGCTGGAGGAGTGGTATATATCTCTCTCTGCTGCCTGCACTGCACAACAACGCCAGGATTCTTTCTACCAGTGTGCGATGAAGATGGGCAAGCATAGCAAGAAGAGGCCGCAGCAGCAGTCCGGGAGCGGGAGGGCCGTGCTCCTGACTTTCTACGTGGTGAGGCCTAGAAGAAAAGACGGCGGCGGTGCCTCCACGGCCCACCACCACCACCACGATGTTCATCATCATCACCATCATCATCTTTACCACCATGTGCACGGCAGAAGCAGCGACGAGTCGCGCCGGGGATCGGACCGCCGGGCCGACCTGCTGGAGTACTCGCGGCAGCTGAGAGCCACTTCTGCAACGACGAAGACGCCGCCGCATCCGAAGCCGCCTCTTCCTCCACGGCGCGACATCCAAGTGATCAAACCGGTATGGCTATGGGCTCCATCTATTTGCAGCTCACCGCTAGACATGTAAGAAATATCTCGGTGTATTTATGTAGCTGGAATCGTTGGTTTTGTTCAGGCTAGCGCGGTGCGTCATGACGACCGCCCTGCGGGGGATGATGATCGAAGGCTGGTACGAGAACGGCGGCTGGAGCGCGCGGCGAGCCTGCAGGAGGTCAGGTACAGCTGCTTGGGATACGGAGGCGACTGGAACTGGAAGAAGGTGCTCAAGCTCGTGCTGCCCTGCCAGGGCAACGGCACTGGCCACCAGGCGTCTACGAGGTCAAAGAAACGCAGAGATTCAGCCGACGACAACGACAGCAAGAAGAATAGCAAGCAGGCCAGGGCGTGGCCGGCTGCGGTACAGCTGGTCAGCAAGCTGAAGGTTAATAAGGTGAGCAGGAAAAGGACCAGCAGCAAAGACGACGAGGGATTAATGAAGAAGCTCTTTTCCATGTTTCGGCAGCAGCCGCGACCAAGTCCTTGATAAAGAATCCAGAGGACAGAGGTGAGGACAAATTGAAGACGGCGCACAGGACGTAGCTCATGAATGGGCCCTCATGGATCTTGTATTCTCAAGGGCCCTTCAGTTTTATGGAGAGCTTTATAGGTAGATTTAAGCCTAACCTGTAAAAAGCTCGAAATTCATATGCAGATGCAGCTGAGTTTCAGAGCAGTCTCCTCTTTTTTCTTTTTTCAATCAATACCACGATATTTTATAATTGAAATATATACGGTAGAGATACATAAGCTATCTCCGGCGATTTACAAAATAAATTAAAAAGATAAGCAAATCTCGAGATTTTCAAACTGTTCTTCTTCCACAACAGAATCTTATATTTTTTTTGAAGACGGTTAAAAAAATGACATATCAAACCATAAACCTGTAAATACCAATAAAGATTTTCCCATAATTTTAATTTGAGCCACAATGTCAAGACCACGTATATATGCGTCAACGGTACCAACACCAGTATTTTAGAAAAGCAATCGAACAACCTGATCGATGTCGCTGGGAGGTGGGAGCTGGGAGTACGAATCATCATTATCGAGGCCGTAGCAGCCAAAATAAATATTGCGAGAACAATCGTTCCATGGTAATCATGAGAAAAAAAAAAATCCAAAATCCATCTGACGAAACAAGATACGAAAGACCATACCTAGAAAACTTTAGTTTTCTAACACAACAATTAACGTCGAAAGAAGATCTCGACGTTAAACGAAAGGCAGACGATCACTTATTATAGACGATACCATCTCCATTGACACGAAGGCCAAAATAAAGATGGCTACCAAAACCCTAACCTAATATATTGAAAACACTACCTTTATTTTAGAACAATTCACTCATAGATCGGGTTCCCTACCCCTTCGTTGGCGTGGCCGGCCGGAGGAGGAGGACCAACTATGGAAGAGGCGGAGGCGACTAGGTTTATGAGTAGCGGAGACGATGGCTTTATGAGGGATAAAGATGAAACTAGACTTACCTCTAAAGGTGAGCAGCCTCCTCTTGATTTGAGAGATGCTACCTAAAGCGTGCTTCCCGAAGTCGCAACCCCTTTTTGGAAAATCTAAGAGCATCTCCAGCCAGCCCCCCAACAGCCCCCAAGGGGCCTTTTTAGCATATTACAGAACCCGACCAGGTCACACGATTAAGGCTAAACAACAAAGTTATGACAATAGTATATATGTGGTTAAGAAAGTCGTCTGGAATATGTTATAGAGCCACCGAAATAGTATTCAGAGTTATTGAAATAGTTTTAGAGAGAAATCGAAATAGTTCCGGTGACATAACCTATTTCAGGAAGGTAGTTCCAAAGTCATCGGTATTGATTACGATGTGCATCAGAATCATTTCAAGACGGTCAAAATGTTGAAGAGCTTATGGAAAGGTTCTAGAATATATATATATAGGTTTGCATATATGAGATGTACCGGTCTTTTTTTAATGTCAAAAGAGATTTCATTGATGCAAGAGCTTATTACAATCGTTACTGACGAAGGGCCTGATCTAGTCAGGTAAACACATGTTCTAGATGCCTTTCGTTCCTTCTACCCTATTATATTTCGCTAGCTCATGCGCCACTATGTTACAATCTCTTTTAACTAGAGACATAGAGAAGTAGAACACTGAGTTTCTAATCCTATCGATCTCTCTATAGACAAAACAGAGCTTGAACATATCTTTATAAGCAGCATTGACAACCACGTAGCTAGTTGCACAATCAGTTTCTACCTCCATTGGGTGTATGCCCTGAGTAGCACAGATTTGGAGACACTTTAAGAGAGCTTTAGCCTCCGCTTCATGTGCATCATCACATCTAGTAAGCTTCTCCTCCATAACACATATCACACCCGCCGAGTGGTCCCTAATGACACCACCCATGAACCCTTGGTTTGTATCATCCAGTTTAAGTTTGCCATATCTTGGAGGGCTCCAAATAGCGTTGTAGTTTTCGAGGCTTGTAGCATTAGTGTTTGTATTCTCAGGATCTTGCAAGACTGGCCTTTTACTGCTTAGAGAGTACCCCGAGCAAGTAAGTGTGTTTACATAGTTTTGAAGAAAGACTCCAGATGCCTCAATAGTGATCTGACCATCATCATGAACAATATTATTTCTGAGATGCCAGGCTCTCCACAAAAGAACTAGAATCAGGTGATGCGAGTCTTTTTCAAATTTGCAAGTAAGATCAGCAGCCAATCAGGCCAAGTAATTTTGAATCGTTCTTCATCCGGTAGGCACCAGACTTCTCTCATATTAAATATGAGCGCTCTTACTTTTGTGCAGGCCACCGTGGCGTGGTAGCTGCTTTCCTCATCAGTCCCACAGATCTTACAGGTGTTGTCCACTTCGAGTGTTCTATGCCACTTATTCTTTTTAGTAGCCAGGTTATCAGAAGCACATCTCTAATCAAATATGCGGATTTTTTGGTACCTAATGCATGTAAAATGTGTACATGAACTTTGTAGTTTGTTAACATGTTTTCCACATATTTGCATTATATATAATGTTATATCCATGTTTTATATTGATTTTTGGGGATTTACCAATGATCCCCTTTATTTTGGCTATAACCCGGCAGGGTAGAAAAACCCTGTTTTCAATGTTTTTGATGTTTTAGGACCTATACGAAGTCGAATGGACCTGGACTTTTGGAAATGCCAATATTTATCCATGAGAACCATCTGGCGCACAAGAATCTCACTTGGAGGGCCAGGAAGCCTAAAAGAGCCTGGGTGGCGCGCCTAGTGGGCGTGCCACATACCCTCTTTTCCTTCTTGTCCGTCCGATCGCCTTGATTCTTTCGCCCACGGAGTTCTCTTGACCTAAAAACCCCTATATAAGGATCCTCCGAGGAGTCCTTGACACAGAGGAGGCGGAGATAGAAAACACCAAGAATAGAGAGTCTGATGGCCATCATCGGAGGAAGATTGGAGGGAGAACCGCTGCCGGAATCGCTTCCGGCCACGTCTCCTCCTTCACCAACGCCTCCTCATCACTCTCCATGATGAGAGAGGAGTAGTCCACCCCCTGGACTTTGGGTTTATGGTGGTAACTTGATCTAATCTCTCCATGTATGATCATTGTTGAAATCCATATGATGTGTCTTGCATGAGTGTGGATCTATCTATGTAATTCCTATGGTGGATATTGTGTTATGAGATAGTACTTGTTATTCATTTACCGCTGTGTTGGATATTGTATGGTTTGTCATACTTTGGGAATATTGTATGATGCATGTAATGGTTTAGATCTATAAATATTGCCTTGTTTATCCATATCATGAGGTGATTGACACCACCAAGTGGGGTAGATGAGAGAGATGTGATAATACTCACAACTTATCACAACATATGAATCATTGCACTAGTGTTTAGAATGTTTTCCATTAAGAAGTATGATGTATGTAGGTAATGGGTGGCTGAGTGACAGCGGCATATGTATTGAGTGACAGCAATGCAACCCAACATCCTTTATCTAGGGGTAAAAAGGGAGAAGTATGATGTGTGGTGTGACACAAATCAAATGCTAGCCTTATTGTAAGGATGACCTAGTAACACAAAGGAGTACTTCTTTCACCTATGTGTTTTATGACATGTAGCCACCATAAAAGTACCATTAAATCATGACAATTGTGTGTACCTTTACTATCTATAACATGATGATCACCATAGATAGAGAATAGAGGATTAAGTGAACCTATGAACCCATGTCCATTGTTCCTATAAAAGAAAACCCTTATATTGTCCTCTTGCATTGAATAGGATTGGGACACTTTTATATGCTTGTTTTGTTACATTGAACTTCCAACCATTAAAGCAGACATCTTATTCCTTAAAACTTGTTTAGTGCATAATCAACTAAAACTTGTGACACTTTAGTTGTATAGAATAGATAGCTTTTCCTTCTTCCTCCTGCGAATCGATACCCTACTTCCACATTGAGAGGTACTACGATGATCCCCTACACTTGGGGGTTATCAGTACCTTGCATCTCCAGATCAGATTCCAAATATTTCTTGAGTTATCTCCTGTTGCACTATTTCCACTATTAGCTGTGATGAACTCTACATGTTAAAAGCCAGTTTATAAGCACTTTTAACTGAAAAAATACCTATGCTTTCATAGTGCTAGGCAGGCACATCCTTGTCATGTATCATTGGTTCCAATTTGATGATTTCATCAACGTCATGTGGGTAAAATATTTTCTGATCTTACCCTCATTCCAATATCTAGATCCTTGGATGAACAGGTCTTTGACTTTCCTGCATCTTGTATGTGTTTTCACATTAGTGATAGTCATAGGTGTTCTCCTAGGGATCTAGTTGTATCTTTGGATATCAACTTTTACTTTCAGTTTTTACTTTCCTTATATCAAAAACACATAAAAATTATTATAAATTTTACTATGGATGATAAAGATGAACATGTTAATGAAAAATATATTGCAACTAGTTCTAAAGATACACCTAGTGAAGATGATATTGATTTCACTAAAGCTTTTATGAGTCTTGATCTTGATGACTTGGATAAATTTGAAGAAACCTTGAGTACCTTTTCTCTAGGAAAACTATTTCATATTGCTAGTAAATGCAATGAACCTACAATATTCATTAAAGATAAGGATTATGATTTTGAAGTTAACCCTGAAATAATAGTAAGAGTTGAAGCATCTAAGTTCTATGGTAAAGAATAAGAATTTCCCTATGAGCACTTAATGAATCTAGAAGATAATGCTTGCCTATTTGGAAAAATTGAGATACAACAACACTATTATTTCTTCAAATTGTTCCCCTTCTCTTTAGAAGGAGATGCAAAAACTTGGCACAAAATCATTAGCTCCTAAGTCCATTACTAGTAAGAAAGAATGCTTTTATTTGTTTTTCCATAAGTATATCTCTGATAGTAAAATACATGCTATGAAAATTGAAGTTAGTAGCTTTACAGAAAACAAAGAAGAAAGTATCCCCCAAGCTTGGGGGAGATTTTGTGCCATTGAAAGGAGATGTCATGCGCATGGTTTTAAGGATAATGAATTGCTTGATGCATTTTATAATGGACTAACTGAAAGTTCTAGAAGCAATCTAGACAGTGTTGTAGGAAATATTTTCAAGGACATGACTATTGAGGAAGCTAAGGAATTATTGAATAATATTACTCAGAATTATCATGATTGGCATATTGAAGAAGAGGATAAGAATGAAGAATAATAAGAAGAGTATATGGTCCAACCTAAGCTTGGGGATGTACGAGAACCTCTCAAAAATGATAGTAACACTCAAACTCAAAACTCATTTGTCATTTATGAGAACCCATTCTATGATAATTGTGTAACTAAAAATTCTATGGTAATCTTTGATAACCCATGCTATTATGATGAAACTAATAATGCTCCTTCACTAGCTACTGATGCTACTAGTGATACTATTGATAATGAGGAGTGGTGCTTAGATATGCTATATGATAATGCTTTTAGATGATGGTCCTATGCTTCTTGATAACCATCCATGTTTAACAAATGAAGACATAAATGATGAACTTGCTGCCCATGATTGTAACATCCCAAAACTTTATCCAATATACTAAGATCAAAATCACTCAATTTAGGGTTAACAAAACCTTTTTCCCATTTAAATAATTAAGCATGCATATGTGTGTTGCATTAAATAGGATTTTTTTGAATTGCCATGATTGTTTTTTCTAATGGTTGTAAAATGATTTTAAGATGAATGCCACATCATCTAGATCTTTCCCAAGCAAAATTCAAAGAAAAAGAAATAAAAAAGAATTAATAATGGAAATGGTCACTTTTCCCATTTTAATCAACTAGGTCACTTTGGGTGTTCCTAGAACTCAATTTCAAACAGAAACAATTGTGGATCTTTGCACCCCTTGCTAGTACAAGTAATGGTGTAACAAGGTCCACTTTGTGATCTTCCAAAAATATTCAAACACTAATTTTAAATGATATTTGAAAATGGAATCAAGTGTATGTATCTAGATCACCCTTTTTCAAAAACCATTCAAATGAACTCAATTTCACAATCCCAAGCAACCAGAGATGCTTAAGCATGTGACAAACAACTCCACCAAAAACCATCTCAAAATTCAAAACTTGATTTCTTTCGGCCATTTTGTCAAACACTTTGTGTGCACAAATCAGACAAAGATCAAAAACACTAGTGTGAGCAGTGTTCTAGCCAAACTTGTCTCCCACATTGCAACCACAGCCTCCCCAGTGCACCCCTACCCTTTTCTAGCTCGGCTAACCACTGTGCCCACGACCAAATGGTCATGGCCATTAATGCCGAGCACCTTGAGCTCCCTCATCGTCGACAGCGTGCCCCTAGTGCCGCCAGCTTCGCCCACCTTGCCCAATGCATCGCCCGTGCACCACTCCCTCCTCCAGGCCAGCCCCAGCTCGAAGACAGAGAGAGGAGGAGCCAGGAACCGCCGCACCCGGAACGTGTCTTCCATGCTGACGCCACCAGCAGCTCACACGCTGTCCTCGCTCAACCAGACCTCGCCTCGCTCTCGCCACCCACCTACATGATCACCACTGTCCTAGGAAGCTAACAGACATGCCCGTTCCCCCGACCGTGACCCGTAGCCGCCGGCCGCCGCAAAGTTCGCCGTCGATAGAGGCAGCATGCGTGCAGCAACACTCGCACCTCCCGACCGCAATTCACTGCACGCGCACCGCCGTGACGACCGCCAGGGAACCGCCCACCGTCCAAGCCTCTAGCTCGATGTGCCGTCGTCCACGTCGAGCTCCGCCCATGCTTCTCTGCCGCCTCGCCGAGCCTATATAAGGAATCCCTCCCAGCACCGTTTCTTCACACCATCCCCATCCACTCCCCCTCAGAAACCTCCCTGAGCCCCACCGGAGCAAGCCGCCGCCCATAGCGCCGGAATTTTGCTGGAAACCGCCGTGGAAGGAGGAGAAGGGCGCCACTGATCAAGGCCATCTCCCAGGACGCCGCTCGTACCAGAAGAACTGCCGTCCTCGACTCGTTCGTTTGCTTGCCTCGCCGACCCTCGTCGGAGCTCCGGTAAGCCGCCCCAGACCCCCACCGAGCCGCTAGGGTTCCACCTCGCCGGCGACAGGTCCGTCGTCGATGATAAGCCCTAGCCGTAGATCTTAGTTCCAATCCTATGGTCCACGTTGCCCCGTACCGCTTCGCGTTTAAATAGCCACTGACATGTGGGACCCCCCTGTCAGCTGTCCTCAGCGCCGCGGAGTGAAACCGGGCCGGCCCATTAGTATTCCCGCGCAACCCAGCAGATTCAAATGAATCTTTTTCTTTTTAGAAGTGAACTAGTTTCTGTCCCTTAGTTTAAAAATAAATTCAGGGATTTTTACAAATTCAAATTGAATTATTTCAATTGTGCTAGAAAGATAATGAAAATATCTATCGAAGCCCGTTGGATTTAAATCATTTAGAGTTATAGATCACTTATAGCAGAAATAACAAGATAGAAGCTTTTTCACCTTCAAACATTTTTATAAAATCAACCATAATAGCTTTTGAGTTGATTCCAACTCTCAAAAATCACATTTAACCATACCTATATAATTATGTAATAATATTAAGGTTTGCATGCAGTGACTTTGGACTAGTACCAAAATAATGCTATATAGGCATTTCTAGTCACTTTAAATCATTAAATATTAATCTTAAACTTATAAAAAGGTGATCCAACATTTAAATCACATTCCCATGTATTAGAATATGTGGTGATGACATGTGGCCATATGATCCCATATTTTAAATGGAGAATATTAAATCTTAGATAATTTCAATGAGTAGAAATTACTTTTCTCAAATAAAATAAATGAAACTAGTTCATTAAACCTTGTGGTGTATGTGATGATACTAGATCATCAAATGTGTACCTTAGTGTGCTAATTAGACTAGTTAAGTATTGTTTGGTGATTGTGTATTCCGTATATATTTATAGACGATAGTACCGACCAAGTCTACGAGGAGGAGGAGTCCTACCCCGAGGAAGAAGAGGAGAATTTCAACCACTGCACCAACCAAGGCAAGTTATTATTGGCAAGCTAATCCTTGCAAGCCATCATTAACAATGCAAGCTAAACCTTGCAAGCTAGATAACCTAAGCAAGATGCAATAGGCATGCTTGGTTATACCTTTTGACTTATACCTACTCCAAGTTTTATTTACAAGCTTTACTTTCTTTACTTTACCAAAGTTCTTTACTTTGTTTATAGATAGAATAAAGAGTATAAAACTTGACCTATCTAGTTAGATTTAGATGTCATTCTATGGCATGAGATTGAGATTAGCATCCCACATTAGTGAACACTCTTAACTTAGTGATTAGAGCTAAACCAAAACTTGATCACTTTAGATGGGAATACTTGGTGAAAATGACTTATGAAAACCTTGGAATGATGAGTCATTCTATTGAGATGTTTTGACATGTGTTGAGGAACACAAATGGTTTATGATGATGAAAATGTTGAGGCATGAGCCTTCGCCCTTTTATAAAAACTGATGGTTGGGTTCGGATGCGATACCATTCCAAATTTACCATACAACCACAATACCTGAATTCGGTAAGGCTTAGCCGGAAGTTTATATGCATTAGTATTAGTTCCCTCGCGGGAGAGGTTTGAGCTGAGGCTACCTCTCAATGTTGTCCACCTATGCAGTGCCCATGATGGCAGTTGGCCATGGCTGGGAGGCCAAGCTCATAGGAGAGGTGCTTATACTACAGTGTTGGGAGGCCATGACTTATGAAATGAATTGTGACATGATTTGACCACAATAGAGTTGTGACTATAACAACTAAGTTCCCACTTAGGTGATTTAAAACTTTATTTTATCTTTCTTTGTTTCTAAACTCAGCTTAGGTTTCAAACTTAGCTTTACAAATAAACTTAGAGTTTAGCATTCCTACTAGAACTATCTTACTTGTTAGTGGTAGTTTGCGAGTACTTAAAGAGTACTCATGGCTTTGTCCCTAGCTATTCCCGTGGCCAGACTATGAGGAGGACTACCCTAAAGGAGGACAGCAGGACGGCTACGACAACTAGGATCATCTCCCATCGTCAGCATTGCATGTGACACTGAAGATGGAGCCCACCGCTACGCTATTTATTCTGCTACTTGATTGTATTAAGACTGGATCATGAGATCCTTTATTTGTTTAAGACCTTATTATGGTTTGTAATGGATGATGTACTGTGATATCCAATCTGTTATGTCTCGCAAAAATGGTAATCCTGCGATTGCGATGTATGGCATAACAGGCATCTGGGATGAAAAATTTGGGTGTTGACAAGTTGGTATCAGAGCCATCCTGACCATTGGAGACCCTAGTTAGAATGGACGTCCGAACAAAAACTTAGTTTAAAAAACAAAGAAGTGAGTATTTATAAAAACCTATTTCCTCTCTTACCCTTGGGATTCTTTCTCTCAAAAAATTACATGTTCCTTAAAAATTCTTACATTACTACATAAAATTTTGACACACTTTATCACTTCACTAATTTTCTCATCCTAAATTCTTTTAGATGGAAGTTCAGTACAACAAGTTCTACCAGTTGGGCAATGGAGGCCAACTGATCTTCGAGAGGGATCTAGATGCACTGTCTGAGTACTTGGAGCGTCCGCATCCGGAATTTCTTGGAACTCAACTCAATGGTCCCCCAAGAGGAGATTTACAGTGGCTAGTAGTTGCTGATCTTCGAGGCAAGTTAGAAGCACCAATGTCCGAGAGGATTCAATTCACTATGAGAGAGAACAACTAGCTAGATGGATTAGCCAGGGCAATGCATGAAGCTCTCGCTCGTCTTTGCGCACAGAATGTCAACTTAATCCAAGGAACCTGCTTTGCTCACTATGCAAGGCGTGATTCTATGGGAATGCCTCTGGAGATGCCAAGTCACTCGGAGTTGAAGCGTCAAGTAGAGAACCTCGACTTCCTACTGTATGACAGACAGAAGGAATTGGACAATGCTAGAGAGTTCGCCAACCACAACCTCGCCATTGCCGCCCAGAAGGCCCATACTTTCTCACTGCTAGTCAAGGATCGTTAGTCACTTTGTCGTCAACGCGCAAAGAAGGATCGCACCATCGTCCGTCTTCGCAAGAAGGTGGCCGAACTCAAGAAGACCATCAAGGAGCAAGAAGCTCAGCTTGCAGCAAAAGAAGAAGAAGAGGAAGGTGAAGACATCCAAGGGGATATTGACTCATACCTCAGTAATGATGAAGACTATCTGGAGGATGATGCCATGGACTTCTACACCGACGATGATGACTTCGACTTCATCGATGATGAGTATATGCACTAGAGCACTATCGTAGGAGTGAGGAGTATCGGTCCTATTGTATCTTAGCTTACAGAATGGTTCTTAAAACCATCTGTTTTCCTTTTTTGTGGTGTGTGTGTGTGTTTGTATCGTGTGCCTTGCCTGAATGAATGAAAAGAAGTTAGTTGCAAAACCTGAGTCAAGCTCAAAGTTTTAGCTTTGAAACCAAAACCATGAACCCTAGAACTTTCCCTCTTACCCCATTATCTATCTCAATCTTCAGATGACTCGTGGAAACCAAGGAGGGAGCAGCTCATCGCAAGACCCAATGCTGCAGATTCTGCATATGCTCATTGCAGACCGTGAAACTAGTAGGGCAGAGCGCCAAGCAAATCTAGCCACCCTGCAGCAGATCGCCCAGATGGCTCACAACAATCAGAACCATGGAAATCAGGATCATCATGGATCCAAACTCAAAAACTTCCAGAATACCAATCCCCCAATCTTTAGCAAGTCGGAAGACCCGCTGGATGCTGATGATTGGTTACAGACCATGGAGAACAACTTAGAAGTCGCTAGAGTGGATGCCAACGAGAAAGTTCTTTTTGCCACCCACTATCTGGCTGGAGATGCAAGAGCATGGTGGAACAGCACCCGCACGATGAACCATGGTCAAGTGATGACATGGGAAGCCTTAAAAGTCAAGTTCAGCCACACCCACGTGCCGCAGGGTTTAGTCACCAGAATGAGAGATGAATTCAGAGAGTTAAAGCAAGGCAGAATGACTGTAGTGGAGTACCGTGGCAGATTCTTGTCGCTCGCCAGGTATGCACCTGATGAGATCAACATGGAGGCCAAGAAGAAGGAGAGATTCCTGAACGGACTGCATGATGAGATGCAGACAGTTCTCGTCAACATCCGTTTTGAGGATCTCGAAGAGCTAGTCGACTCTGCCATTCAGATGAAAGGGAAGATTAATCAAGCAAACGACAACCGCAAACGTCGGATGATGCACCAAGTTGGATCCAAAAGTCACCAGAAGTACCGTCCCAACCCGTCTGTCGGATATGCCCCACGGAACAACCGACCCCCAATGTCTCGCCCAAGCTACCCCAACTGTAGTGGAGGAAATGTGAAGTCCGGAGGAAACAACAACCACCCCGGGAACTCCAACAATTTCAACCGTGCACCTCCCAAGTCCAAAAACAACAACAACACTACACCAAGAATTGGAAGCAATGATGTGCCTATGGCAGCGAAAGACAAGTCTCAGATTACTTGTTTTGAGTGTGGAGTGAAGGGTCACTACTCCAATGAGTGTCCCAAGAAGATTGCCGCCACTGCCAATGTGAATGCCCCAGCTCAACAGCAGTGTCGTGTTCAGCCCGGAAGAAGATTTGCCCTAGGGAACCCTCACAACCACAACGGCCGTCTCTTCCACATGAACGCCGAAGAAGCCCAAGAAGCGCCAGATGTAGTGCTGGGTATGTTTTCTGTCAACTCAGTTTTAGCAAGAGTGTTGTTTGATTCTGGAGCATCACACTCATTTGTCACCGAAGAATTTGCATGCACTAGTAAGATTCACCCAACCAACTTGAAGCATGTCATGATAGTTCAAATCCCCGGTTCAACTACAAAAGCTAGAAAAATTTACAAGGCTGTGCCTATCAGAATACATGGGATAGATTTTTATGCCAATCTAATAGTACTTGGAACCAAAGGTTTGGAAGTAGTACTAGGAATGGATTGGATGTCAAAGCATAAAGGATTGATAGACTATGCCAAGAAAGCCATCACCATGACCAGTAGCTCTGGAGTATCAATAGAGCATATATCTGAAACCTTGCCCCGTCAATTCAAGTGCAACAAGAGTCTAGCCCTACCCACCATAGACCAAGTGCAACTCAGGGAGGAAGTGGTCAAAGGTATCCCCTCTCAAGCAACCCTGCAATCAAGATACAAGAAGTCTCTTGTGTCCCCAACACACCGAATGCACTTGTCAGGTGTATAGGTGCACTAGTTCGACGAAGAGATAGTGAAATACAAGTGGTATAGATGATTATAAGTGGTAACGGTGCCAGAAAATAGCTTGCTGGCATGTGGTTGACGTGGGAAAAGACTCATGTGGTTGACGTGGGAAAAGACTAAAGGCAAACTGAAATAAAGAAGGAAGCAAGCAAACATGTAACAGATCTAATTGCAAACGGTGTTTCTATGCTTAGAAACAAGGCCTAGGGATCATACTTTCACTAGTGAACACTCTCATATAAATATCTTCTCTTTATGATACTACTCTTAACTACTCTCCGATTGGACACTCTAATCGATGGTAGGGCTATAACAGCACACCTCAAAGTAAGCCTTTCCCATCTAGAAAACCCGACACTGTCACCTTGAGCACTAGATGGTTCCAACAAACACCAAAATTTCATAGAGACATCCAACTCCAAATATAACTCATAACAAGTATTTGTAATCTCTAGCCTAAGTGACACCATGGTGTGCACGCTGTCACTTTCACACACATGGGGAGAGCAGAGATCTATTAAAGCACTTGAGTAGCAAGGTAGATCTATAGATTACAAGCTCATGATCTCAATAAGATCATGCATAGAGAGAGATGAACACATAGCTACCGGTAGAACCCTTAGCCTCGAGAGAGAACTACTCCCTCCTCATCATGGGAATCAGCAACGGTGATGGAGATGGTGGTGGAGATCGATGGAGATGGCTCAGGGCACTTCCGTCCGGCAGGTGCCGAACAGAGATTTTCATCCCGAATCTCCCCTTCAGTGGCGCTGGCCATGGAACTTTTCGTGGATTTCTGATTGACTCCTAGGGTTTTCATCGGGAGGAATATATAGGCGAAGGAGGCAAGGTCGGTGGCGGCCAGGGGCCCACACCATGCCTGAGCCTGGGCTGGCCGCCCAGGGGTGGTGTGGCCACCTGTGGCCCCCTGCTCTCTTTTTGGCTCGTGAGTCTTAGGAAAATATGAACTTTGGCTTTTGTCCGTCCAATTCGAGAATATTCATTTTGTGACTTTTCCGGACCAAAACAGCAGTAAAACAGTAACCGCACTATGGCATCTTGTTAATAGGTTAGTCCAAGAAATCATATGAAAAGTACTCCAAAGTGTGGACAAAACATAAGAAAGTAGATAAAACCAAGCATGGAACATCAAAAATTATAGATACATTTGCAATGTATAAACATCCCCAAGCTTAACTCTTGCTCGTCCTCGAGTAGGTAAGTGATAAAAAGAAAGAATAATTTTTGAGGTGACATGCACCATCATAAACTTGATCAAAGTATTTGTAAAACATTCAAAGTTGGGATCATAGTACTTCAATCATAACATGAAAGACAAAGTTCTAACAATAAGGCAAAGCAACTAAGTTGCAACATGAAAAGGCATAAACAAAAGATTCATGAATAACAATGCTTTGCAAGACGTTTGTTTGTTTGACATAAAGAAAACATAGCATAGTGGCATTCAGCTTGTCCCTCATAGAGTAGCAAACATAAATGCATATGACACCTTCAAAGTTCATAAGAGTGACTAGATACAAATAGTTTAAAACAAGCAATATCAAGTTATGCATCAATCAACTAGTCTTGGACAATGCACATAGAACTAAGAACGACCACTATGCTCTCAAAGTAAGTGCATAAAGATAGAAGGTGGAGACTCAATATAATGGTGGAAGAAAGGCCTTCATAGAAGGAAGCAGAGATTCAAGTTTCATAAAGAACTTCCAAAAATTATGGTACTTATAGCTTTCATCTCTCATTGCCCCTATCATAAGCATCTTGAAGTGATTAAGGTTAAAGTGAACAAACTATGGTGTATATGCTTGACAAAGTATAAGTTAGAAATCTCATGTCCCTTGAATACGAGGGCCGCTCCTCATGCTAGTCAAGTTTACTCACCAGTAAGTTCTTGTCATCGTAAGTACATGTGTATCATAGAGAACCGCCAACGGGGTACCCCTTGCCCGATGATACGGAAGAATCCCCATATCAAAATGACAAGGCAAGCAGACAACGAGCATCTCAACAATCTTCTTATTTACCATGGGAATATGGTGGTTTTTTCTCTCTTTCCTCTTTTCATAATGTCTTTTTTTTTCTTTTTCTCTTTTTTCATCAATATAGGACTCTTTTTTTATAAGAAGAATGCTTCATAGACAGCTCATTATGGTTACGCTGCAGGTTTCCACCATGTCAGCATGTATTAGACCAGTAGCCCAGGCGTTTCTCTAACACACATACATAACTCCATGGACTTACAAGCTCCCCTTTCATTTCACACCGACGACATCCATAGACAAAAGAGCATGATATCAACTAGGTACAAAGTACCAGTGCAATGTTGAAAGCGTTCCCCATGACAGCATGGTTCTGCTAATCCCCAACAAATAAGTGCAAGCATATACAACATAGACGACACAATGGTCAAGTTTATTAAGGGCAAGAAAATTAAAGTGTGCCATCAAGTTCGTGAGAGCTTTAATCACTAGTTTTCTCATAACAAGTTTAATTTGGAAGGTAAACAAAAACATGAATATACTTGGAATAGCTTAAGCTAGTAGGTAGGTATGGTGGACTCTTTGGAATAACTTGGGTTAAGGAGTTGGATGCATGAGTGGAACTCATACTTGGTTGTGGAGGCTAGCAAAAGACTGAGAGCGACAAACTAAGAGAGCAATAATGGCCATAAACATGCAAAGCGACAAAACATCATTGATCAAAGCATAAAGTGATACTACAAGTTGAAAACTAAAGATTCATAAAGGCTTATGGTGACTTGGGATAGTCATAACATGGTGTGAGCATGCGCCAAGTCAACCCAAATAAAGCATCAAAGGAGAATACCACAATACTATGTTTTAATATGCTAAAACAACGCATGATTCTTCCAAGGCACATTAAGCAATCTCAATTGTTTATAACAAGTCATGCTACAGCAAATAAGACTAAGCATAAAGCCAAAACAATATCAAGCATGACATGACAAAGCATAGGCCACAGTCAAAAACAAGCTCTCTTTACCACTTAAGCATGAACTTTTCCTACTCTTTTCCAATCCAAACCAAACTGTTTGAAAACCAATGTATGAAAGAGGGGGTCCAACCAATTTATTAAGCAATCTAAGGAACCAAAATGAAAACGAAAAAGAAGACGCTCCAAGAACAACACAACTGTGCATGAAACAATAAAAATGAAGTGTTTGGAAGAAACCTGGAATCTTTATTGATGAAGAAGGGGATGTCTTGGGCATCCCCAAGCTTTGACGCTTGTACTTCTTGGATATTTCTTGGGGTGACACGTGTGGCATCCCCAAGCTTGAGCTTTAGTCCATTCTTCATCTCATTACTCATTCCTTCCATACACCTGAAATTTTTCCTTCATACAAAACTTCACACAATCTTTATTAGCAACATTAGTGCACTCAAGATAATAAGTCTTTAGGTTTAGTTTCAACACCAATAAACTTCCATTAAAGCACAAGCTACTGTAGCACTTCCCTCAAAAAGCTCAATTCCCCAAAAGAACTCAAAAAGGAACTAACAAGAAGCAAATGCAGAAAATGGCAGAAATCTGTCAAAACAGGCCAGCAGGTAAAGACGAATTTTTTCGAAGATCTTATGTTGCTCAAATCAAAAAGTGTTCAACTAACGAAAGTTAGATAACAAACTGGGGCAGAATCATAAAAATTTACGCCTCAAAAGGACGTACAAAGATTTTACACGAATATTTATGGTGAAAAAGCACAGAAATCTGTTTTGGGACAGCAACTTCCCCAAGCATTACTTCTCTCTCATTAGAGGTTACTCTTGGCACAAAAACCACACAAAAATGATAAGGAGCGGTTATTACAGAGGTAATAACTTCCAAGACTCAACTAAAACTTTTGGGTTATCTCCCAATAAGTACTTTTCTTTAACGCCTTTAAGTTAGGCATGATAGTTTGAGAAGATGCTCACATAGGAAATATGAATGGAAGTAAAAGAGAGCATCAAGAAGCAAATTCAAAACACATTTAAGTCTAACACACTTCCTATGCATAGGAATCTTGTAAAGAAACAAGTCATGAAAGCACAAAGCAACAAGCGTAGTAAAGCAAAACTAGTGCAACTTCAAGACTTTCAACATAAATAGGGGAAACTTAATATTATTGAGATGCATAAAACCATGTTTCCCTCTCTCATAATAACTTTCAGTAGCATCATGAATAAAATTAACAATATAACTATCACATAAAACATTCTTATCATGAGCCACATGCATAAAAGAATTACTACTCTCCACATAAACATAGTCATTTTTATTAATTGTAGTGGGAGTAAATTCAACAAAATAGCTATCATTATTATTCTCATCACCATAATCATCAAATATAGGAGGCATATTGTAATCATAATGAATTTTCTCCTAAATATTAAGTGGACTGAAAATATCATACTCATCATTGTAATCATCATATATTGGAGGCATAGTATCATCAAAGTAAATTTTCTCCTCCGTGCTTGGGGGACTAAAAATATCATACTCATCAAAACCAGCTTCCCCAAGCTTAGACTTTTCCATAGCATTAGCAATAATGGTGTTCAAAGAATTCATACTAATAACATTGCGATTAGCATGCAAATAAAGTTCCATAGGTTTTTTAATTTTCTCTTCAAACACTTCATGCCCTAACTCAAGATAAATACTATAAAGCTCTCAAATTTTGTTTTGGTTTTCCATTAAGCCTAACTAGTGAAAACAAGAAACAAAAAGACAAAATTGCAGAATTTAAAGGAAATAACTTCGAGCTCTCACACTAGAGGATGTGAGTACCTTTTACCTTACCTCCCCGGCAACGGCGCCAGAAAATAGCTTGATGTCTACGCACTTCTATTCTTGTAGACAGTTGTTGGGCCTCCAAGTGCAGAGGTTTGTAGAACAGCAGCAAGTTTTCCCTTAAGTGGATCACCCAAGGTTTATCAAACTCAGGGAGGAAGTGGTCAAAGGTATCCCCTCTCAAGCAACCCTGCAATCAAGATACAAGAAGTCTCTTGTGTCCCCAACACACCGAATACACTTGTCAGGTGTATAAGTGCACTAGTTTGGCGAAGAGATAGTGAAATACAAGTGGTATAGATGATTATAAGTGGTAACGGTGCCAGAAAATAGCTTGCTGGCGTGTGGTTGACGTGGGAAAAGACTAAAGGCAAACTAAAATAAAGAAGGAAGCAAGCAAACATGTAACAGATCTAATTGCAAACAGTGTTTCTATGCTTAGAAACAAGGCCTAGGGAACATACTTTCACTAGTGAACACTCTCATATAAATATCTTCTCTTTATGATACTACTCTTAACTACTCTCCGGTTGGACAATCTAATCGATGGTAGGGCTATAACATCACACCTCAAAGTAAGCCTTTCCCATCTAGAAAACCACACACTGTCACCTTGAGAACTAGATGGTTCCAACAAACACCACAATTTCATAGAGACATCCAACTCCAAATATAACTCATAACAAGTATTTGTAATCTCTAGCCTAAGTGCCACCATGGTGTGCACGCTGTCACTTTCACACACATGGGGAGAGCAGAGATCTATTAAATCACTTGAGTAGCAAGGTAGATCTATAGATTACAAGCTCATGGTCTCAATAAGATCATGCATAGAGAGAGAGAGAGAGATGAACACATAGCTACCGATACAACCCTTAGCCTCGAGAGAGAACTACTCCCTCCTCATCATGGGAATCAGCAACGGTGATGGAGATGGTGGTGGAGATCGATGGAGATGGCTCCGGGGGCACTTCCCCGTCCCGGCAGGGTGCCGGAACAGAGATTTTCTGTCCCCCGAATCTCCCCTTCAGCGGCGGCGGCGCTGCGGAACTTTTCGTGGATTTCTGATTGACTCCCTAGGGTTTTCGCATCGGGAGGAATATATAGGCGAAGGAGGCAAGGTCGGTGGCCGGCCAGGGGGCCCACACCATGCCCTGGCGCGGCCTGGGCTGGCCCACGCCAAGGGGTGGTGTGGCCACCCTGTGGCCCCCCTGTCTCGACTTTTGGCTCCGTGAGTCTTCCGGAAAAATATGAACTTTGGCTTTTGTCCCGTCCAATTCCGAGAATATTCATTTTGTGACTTTTCTGGACCAAAAACAGCAGAAAACAGGCAACTGGCACTATGGCATCTTGTTAATAGGTTAGTCCAAGAAATCATATGAAAAGTACTCCAAAGTGTGGACAAAACATAAGAAAGTAGATAAAACCAAGCATGGAATATCAAAAATTATAGATACATTTGCAATGTATAAACATCCCCAAGCTTAACTCTTGCTCGTCCTCGAGTAGGTAAGTGATAAAAAGAAAGAATAATTTTTGAGGTGACATGCACCATCATAAACTTGATCAAAGTATTTGTAAAACATTCAAAGTTGGGATCATAGTACTTCATTCATAACATGAAAGACAAAGTTCTAACAATAAGGCAAAGCAACTAAGTTGCAACATGAAAAGGCATAAACAAAAGATTCATGAATAACAATGCTTTGCAAGACGTTTGTTTGTTTGACATAAAGAAAACATAGCATAGTGGCATTCAGCTTGTCCCTCATAGAGTAGCAAACATAAATGCATATGACACCTTCAAAGTTCATAAGAGTGACTAGATACAAATAGTTTAAAACAAGCAATATCAAGTTATGCATCAATCAACTAGTCTTGGACAATGCACATAGAACTAAGAACAGCCACTATGCTCTCAAAGTAAGTGCATAAAGATAGAAGGTGGAGACTCAATATAATGGTGGAAGAAAGGCCTTCATAGAAGGAAGCAGAGATTCAAGTTTCATAAAGAGCTTCCAAAAATTATGGTACTTATAGCTTCCAAAAGCCTCTAGCTCGCTGTGCCGTCGCCCACGTCGAGCTCCTCCCATGCTTCTCTGCCGCCTCGCCGAGCCTATATAAGGAAGCCCTCCCAGGACCGTTTCTTCACACCATCCCCATCCACACCCCCTCAAAAACCTCCCCAAGCCCCACCGGAGCAAGTCGCCGCCCGTAGCGCCAGAATTTCGCCGGAGACCGCCGCGGAAGGTGGAGAAGGGCGCCACTGATCAAGGCCATCTCCCGGGACGCCGCCCGTACTAGGAGAACCGCGATCCTCGACTCGTTCGTTTGCCCGCCTCGCCGACCCTCGCCGGAGCTCCGGTAAGCCGCCCCAGACCCCCACCGAGCCGCTAGGGTTCCACCTCGCCGGCGACAGGTCCGTCGTCGACGATAAGCCTCAGTTGTATATCTTAGTTCTAATCCTACGGTCCACGTTGCCCCGTACCGCTTCACGTTTAAAGAGCCACTGACATGTGGGAACCCCTTGTCAGCTGTCCTCAGCGCCGCGGAGTGAAACCGGGCCGGCCCATTAGTATTCCCACGCAACCCAGCAGATTCAAATGAATCTTTTTCTTTTTAGAAGTAAACTAGTTTCTGTCCCTTAGTTTAAAAATAAATTCAGGGAGTCTTACAAATCCAAATTGAATGATTCCAATTGTGCTAGAAATATAATAAAAATATCTATCCAAGACCGTTGGATTTAAATCATTTAGAGTAATAGATCACTTATAGAAAAAATAACAAGACAGAAGCTTTTTCACCTTCAAACATTTTTATAAAATCAACCATAATAGCTTTTGAGTTGATTCCAACTCTCAAAAATCACATTTAACCATACCTATCTAATTATGTAATAATATTAAGGTTTGCATGCAATGACTTTGGACTAGTACCAAAATAATGCTATATAGGCATTTCTAGTCACTTTAAATCATTAAATATTAATCTTAAGCTTATAAAAAGGTGATCCAACATTTAAATCACATTCCCATGTATTAGAATATGTGGTGATGACATGTGTCCACATGATCCCATATTTTAAATGGAGAATATTAAATCTTAGATAATTTCAATGAGTAGAAATTACTTTTCTCAAATAAAATAAATGAAACTAGTTCATTAAACCTTGTGGTGTATGTGATGATACTAGATCATCAAATGTGTGCCTTAGTGTGCTAATTAGACTAGTTAAGTATTGTTTGGTGATTGTGCATTCTGTATGTATTTATAGACGATAGTACCGACCAAGTCTACGAGGAGGAGGAGTCCTACCCCGAGGAAGAAGAGGAGAATTTCAACCACTGCACGAACCAATGCAAGCTATTATTGGCAAGCTACTCCTTGCAAGCCATCATTAACAATGCAAGATAAACCTTGCAAGCTAGATAACCTAAGAAAGATGCAATATGCATGCTTGGTTATACCTTTTGACTTATACCTACTCCAAGTTTTATTTACAAGCTTTACTTTCTTTACTTTACCAAAGTTCTTTACTTTGTTTATAGATAGCATAAAGAGTATAAAACTTGACCTATCTAGTTAGATTTAGATGTCATTCTATGGCATGAGATTGAGATTAGCATCCCACATTAGTGAACACTCTTAACTTAGTGATCAGAGCTAAACCAAAACTTGATCACTTTAGATGGGAATACTTGGTGAAAATGACTTATGAAAACCTTGGAATGATGAGTCATTCTATTGAGATGTTTTGACATGTGTTGAGGAACACAAATGGTTTATGATGATGAAAATGTCGAGGCATGAGCCTTCGCCCTTTTATAAAAACTGATGGTTGGGTTCGGATTCGATACCATTCCAAATTTACCATACAACCACAATACCTGAATTCAGTAAGGCTTAGCCGGAAGTTTATATGCATTAGTATTAGTTCCCTCGCGGGAGAGGTTTGAGCTGAGGCTACCTCTCAATGTTGTCCACTTATGCAGTGCCCAGGATGGCAGTTGGCCATGGCTGGGAGGCCAAGCTCATAGGAGAGGTGCTTATACTAGAGTGTGTAAAAGAAAGGTTATGTTTGATTATCTGCATACTAAGTATGATGATTCAGGGTTATCCCTGATAGATGTATCGAATTTTGTGGTGAAAGTGTACCACCTCTGCAGAGTGTCAAACTATTCGAATAGACGCATCCACGGTTATGGACAGTTGGAGTGGCCATACTGTTCCTGTTGCCAAATGTTTTCAAAATGACTTATGAAATGAATTGTGACATGATTTGACCACAACAGAGTTGTGACTATAACAACTAAGTTCCCACTTAGGTGATTTAAAACTTTATTTTATCTTTCTTTGTTTCTAAACTCAGCTTAGGTCTCAAACTTAGCTTTACAAATAAAATTAGAGTTTAGCATTCCTACTAGAAGTATCTTACTTGTTAGTGGTAGTTTGCGAGTACTTAAAGTGTACTCATGGTTTTGTCCCTGGCTATTCCCGTGGCCAGACTATGAGGAGGACTACCCTGAAGGAGGACAGCAGGACATCTACGACAACTAGGATCATCTCCCATCGTCAACATTACTTGTGACACTGAAGATGGAGCCCACCGCTACGCTATTTATTCTGCTACTTGATTGTATTAAGACTGGATCATGAGATCCTTTATTTGAGTAAGACCTTATTATGGTTTGTAATGGATGATGTACTGTGATATCCAATCTGTTATGTCGCGCAAAAATGGTAATCCTGGGATTGCGATATATGGCATAACAGGCATCTGGGATTAAAAATCCGGGTGTTGGCAATGATGATGCTCTTATTAGTAAGAGTCCTATATCATTCTTGAACTCTCCTAAGTTAACCATAGAGGAGAAATATGAACTTGCTAGGAAATATATATGTGATTTGCAAAATGTTGTTTGCAACCATGATCTTGATATTGAAAATATTACTAGAAACTATTTTGAAAGTGGAAAGAATGCTAATGAATGCCATGATATGTATAATGATACTATTTACATGAAAAATGCTATGAACTTGCATGCTTTGAAGGGTTACAATGATAGATTTGCTTCTAGTGAATGCAACTACTATGAAATAGGAGGTGATAATTGCCCTCTTTATGTTTCTAGTTATTATATGTTGTGTTCACCTACTTATACTATGCAATGGTATGCCAATATTTGCTGTGATTTAGTAATATATAAAATGCCAATGCATAGGAAGAAAGTGAGACTTCGTTGTTATTGTTCTTATATCTTGTGTTGCTTTCTACCATGTTTCAACTTGACTATTACTTTGATTGGTATGAGCAAAACATGGGACCCAGGTATTTTGTAAGGAAACACTTTCCAAGAGATAAGGAGATGGTGCAAAAGTATAATTTACCACATGATCTCCATCCACCATTAATCAAGTAAGTAAAGCCCAACTATATGGCTATAAAGGAAGCGCTTTGTGGGAGGCAACCCGGTTATTTTATTTTGGATTTTTATTTTGAACTCTTGCTATAGCAAGAGAGTTTTTTTTTGGTTTTCTTTCTGTAATTTTTAATAAAGTACCAAGTGGAACCCATTTTGGATGTTTTAAAAGTTGCTAAACATATGAAGTAGCAAATTTCTGCAGAACAATTTTTAGTGCGGGAATTTTATGATTTTTTTCTGTAAATCTGATTGTGCTCAAATTCAGATAGAATTTACAAATTTTCATCCTATATACGCACAAAAATAGGCTAAAATTCTTGACATGTCTAAGTGGACGTAAAAATTTCGTTTTGCTGCTGCTGAAAATCTGGATAGATTCTGCCATGTTTGTTTTAACCATTCCCAATTGTCTTAAAATGATTTGTATGAGTCATATTATACGCTAGAGATATGTAGGGACATTATATGCTTGCTGTAGCATTTAGAAAGAATTTTGTCTTTGATATATATGCAGCAACTATTATACTCTTGTGCGACTAATCTCACCTCTCAAAAAAGAGATGGGAGAAAAAGTTTTCTGTTGAAGTTTTTAACAGGAAATAGAGGAACATCACACCAAGAGCACTTCAAGGATGGTGAAAATATAATCTTGGGGATGCCCAAGGAACCCCACTATACCAACTCTCGGTTTGCAAACCTCTAAACTTTGTTTTTGAGCAACATAGAACTATCGTAGAAACTTGGAGCGTCTGTTTTGTCATTTTACCTTTTTTGTTTTGCATTAAAAAGACCACCACCCTTATTATAAATGTTTATGATCAGATATTGAAAAGAAACTTTACCTTAATGAAATTAATGTTGGAGATATGCCCAAGAGGCAATAATAAAGTGGTTATTATTATATCTTTATGTTTATGATAAATGTTTATATCCCATGCTATAATTGTATTAACCGGAAACATTAATACTTGTGTGTTTTGTAAACATAAAAGAGTCCCTAGTAAGCCTCTTGTTAAACTAGCTTGTTGATTAATGGATGATCATGGTTTCCTGATCATGGATATTAGATGTCGTTAATAACAAGATCATATCATTAGGAGAATGATGTGATGGACACACACCCATAGTAAGCATAGCATAAGATCAAGTCATTAAGTTCGTTTTGCTACAAGCTTTTCAAATGCATAGTAACCTAATCCTTCGACCATGAGGTTATGTTAATCACCATCACCGGATGGGTACTTTGATGACATCAAACGCTTAGAATCGGGTGGTTATAAAGGTGACATTGGGTATTCTGAAAGTATGTGTTGAAGCGCATGGACCAAGATTGTCCATCCATATGACGGATAGATATGCTCCGGGCCCTCTCGGTGGAATGTCATCTAGTTAGCTTGCAAGCATGTGACTAGGTCACAAGGGATGACATATCACGGAACGAGTAAAGAGTACTTATCAGTAACGAGGTAGAACTAGGTATGTAGATACCGACGATCAAACCTCGGATAAGTAGAATATCGCGTGACAAAGGGAATTGGTTTCGTATGTTAATGGTTCTATCGATCACGAAGTCATCTTGAGTATGTGGGAGCCATTATGGATCTCCAGATCCCGCTAATGATTATTGATCGGAGACGTGTCTCCATCAAGTATACATGTTCACGAACCGTAGGGTGACACACTTAAGGTTCGAAGTTGTTTTAAGTAGATATGGAATATGCGTTGGAGACCGAATGTTGTTCGGAGTCTCGAATTGGATCCGGGACATCACGAGGAGATCCGGAATGGTCCGGAGAATAAGATTCATATATTAGGGATCATTTTCTAAGTTAGGAAATGTTCCGGAGTGTTTGTATGGAGATTCTAGAAGGTTTCGGAATGTTCTGGAAGGTTCTAGAAGAGTTCTTGGAGTTTGCTTGAAAACCAAGAAAGGGTCAAGGAAACCTTGTGGGGGCTAGACACGGATTCGTGGGGGAGGAGGACTCCTCCCCCCTTCCCAACCCGCCGACCAAGGAGGGGAGTCCTACTAGGACTCCCCCTCCCCTGGCGCGCCTCCCTCCTTTAAATAGAAGGGAGGGGGCGCCCCCTCCTAGCCCTCTCTCATAACAATCCCTAGCCGTCGCCTCTCTCCTCCTCCTTCGCTTTGCTCCGGCTTAGGCGAAGCCCTGCAGAATTCTCTACTCCACCACCACCACACTGTCGTGCTGGTGGGATTCCGTGGAGAAGATCTACTACCTCCGCTGCTGGCTAGAACGGGGAGAGGAAGGTCTGCTTCGACTCCGCACGTGTGACCGATCAGGAAGCGCCGGAGCAGCTGACGGAAGGACCGTCCACACGATCTTGAGATCGGCAAGTGATCGACTACATCAACCCCGAGATCTAATCTCGTAACGCTTTCGGATCTACGAGGGTTAGTACAGATCTATCTCGTTGCACATGTCTAATAGATTAGATCTTGGGTTTTATCTAGATTAGATCTGGGTTTTGTTCGTTCTTGCGATAGAATTTTTTTGTTTTCCATGCTACGAACCCATCAGTGGTATCAGAGCCTTCTCTATGCGTAGATCTGTTGCACGAGTAGAACACAATGATGTTGTGGGCGTTGGTGCTCTTGCCGTCTTTTCCTTTGTGTACTTTGCATCTTGTGGTATGGTGGGATGAAGCGGCTCGAGCTAACCTTACATGTCATCGCACATGAGACTTGCTCCATGCTTGACGTGTAACTTGCTTTGCACAAGTGGCTTTGCGGGTGTCTGTCTCTCTCATCATAGTAAAGATCCAATTTACACTTTGCACTTGATCGCACTTGTATCAACATTGTGGTTCAGTTTCGTAGGTAAGATCCATTCTTATTCAAAAGCCCCACACCACGTAAAACATGCAAAGAAAATTAGAGGCATCTAACTTGTTTTTGCAGGGGTTTTGTGATGTGATATGGCCATCATGTGATTGTGATTATATTTGATGTATGCAATGATCCTTGTTGTAATATGGCAGCGCAGAGCCTAATGGTTGTCTTTAATTCTGTTAAGACCTGCGTGTCTATTCATCTTGTAATAGCTTTATTCCAAGTAGTTGTAATAGTTCTGGTGATGATGGACAACCATGAAGCGGCGCCATCGACCTTGACGCAATCTTTGGTGATGATGGAGATCATGTCCGTGCTTTGGAGATGGAGATCAAAGGCATAAGAAGAAAGGGCCATATCATATCACACTAATTATGAATTGCCTGTGATGTTAATCCTTTATGCATCTTGTATTGCTTAGATCGCGACGGTAGCATTATAAGATGATCCCTCTCACTAAATATCAAGTAATAAAGTGTTCGTCCTTAGTAGGCACCGTTGCTAAGACTCGTGGTTTCGAAGCATCTCGTGATGATCGGGTGTGATAGATTCTACGTGTGCATACAACGGGTGCAAGCCAGATTTGCACATGCGGATACTAAGGTTAACCTTGACGAGCCTAGCATGTATAGACATGGTCTCGGAACACGGAATACCGAAAGGTAAAGCATGAGTCATATGGATGATATGATGAACATGTTGATTGTTCGCCTTTAAAGCTACATCATCTCACGTGATGATTGGACTTGGTGTAGTGGATTTGGTTCGTGTAATCACTAAAACAACTCGAGGGATGTTGTTTTGAGTGGGAGTTCATTTGTAATTTGGATTAGTCAAACTCAATTTATCATAAACACAATCAAAGTGAATTTGCATAGTTTGTTGTAGTCATTGGCATCCGTTCACCACCTTAAGATTAGTTATAGTTGAGATAGTAGAACTATAGAAATTCTGGATATTTACTTTACGAACTGGTATCGTATTGTTTTGAGTGTCAATCTAAAGTTTAAAAGTTATATTGCAAACTTTCAGCAAACTCCGTTTACTCTGTGAAGTTTAATAAACAGTATTAAATCAAGAGTAACAATTCCAGTGTTAGTATCTAATGTATCATGTTTGCCTCCATGATTCTTGATACTCAAAAGATTGTTTTTAATATCAAGTTTATCTAAGAGCTGAAAGCAATGTTTCAGAAACCATCATTTGTGAAAGGTATTGCGATATCTAAAACAATGTGTTGGTTACAACATGATAGAGTATACGTCCTCATATTTGATGAGAATTTGTGAAGGTTGGAGACGCCAGTCGTCCTAATCCTCCAAAAGGTTTTGGAAAAGAAACATTATACTCGCAATTCACCTTTATAAGCTATAGCAGCTTGATCATGAAAATTGTCATGATAAGGATGAATAGAAGATGTAAGTAAAATGTTTACTACACTAAAAGATTACTAAATAATGGAATTTTGAAAGAATGCCAAACATTTGATGAAGGTGATCCACTTCAAAGTGCAAGTCCAAAGGTATTAGTATTTGACTATACACACTTTGTACTATGTGTCATGTGAATGACACCACTATTGATGTTGATAGATTCTTTTAAAAGAAAAAGGAATTGTTGAAAGAGAATCTATAAAATATTTGGCAGAAAAGAAAAGATTGGAGATGTCCAACTTAGGTATATAGAAGATACATGTTATGGCTGTATTCCTTGCTTGTTAAACAATGTAGTTTTGCGGTATTGGATACCGAATTGGTTGGTATGAAGTGTCATACAGAACAACACAATTCATGAACTGCAATGGCCTAAGTAACTAGCAAGAGAATATGTGATGATGTTCATCGAAAACAAACAAAGGGTTGTTGTGTTACTCGTTAACATCAAAGCTTGCCTTCAAGATTTGTTTCAATAATTGTTATTTTGATCAGGTATTATGACGACAAAAGGTTGTTCAAATAATTACCGTATTCCATAATAGATGGATGATATACAAGTCTGGTTGGAGAAATAACGACCATAAAACTAATGCTAAAATGTCGCAAGACAAATGATTGAAAGATCACTTGCGAAGTGACATCGCCGTTTAAATTATATTGAAAGGGATACATGAAAAAAACTCCGTGTTGATGGATTTTTGGAGTCTTTGATTTTGATCAAATGACGCTTGTGATACTTTCCTGGAGATAATTAAAACTCCGTTCGTAGGCCAAAAGAGAAACGGGCGACTAACTGATTGGAATTTGTACATATTGATGTATATAGTCCATTATGTGTAGTCGTGGGCGATGGATTTCAACTTCATATACTTTCTCCGAAGATTTGAGTGAGTATATGTATATACTTACTCAATAAGGAAGAAGTATGAAACATTTGAAAATGTTCAAAGACTTTCAAGATGAAGTGGAAAATCATTGTAACAATAAAATAAAAGGTTTATGATTGGATCATAAAGAAAGATGTTTGAGTTACAAGTTTAGCAAAACACCTAAGATTTGAGGAATCGTTCCATAGATTTGCATTTCCCAAAACACCATAGGAGTATGGAGTGTTCGAGATATGTAATGAAACCTTGTTTGACATGGTAAGATCAAAGGTGTCATTTATAAAACTGCCATTATATTTTAAAGATTAAAGCTTTAGTGACTACCGCTTTTACACTGAAAAGAGCTCCATCGTGATCCGCTGAAATGACACCATATAAGTCATGGTTTGGGATAAAACCCAGGTTGTCCTTTCTTAAATTTTTGGTATGCTAGGCATAAGTAAAGTGTTTACATCCAAAGTCGGATGAGCATGTCTTTGTAGGTTATTTCGAATAACCATTGGGTATTCCTCCATAACACCGAAGACAAAAGTGTTTGTCGCTTAGAATGTCGAGTTTCTTGAGAAGGAATTTTGGTGAAAAGTTAAGTGGGAGGACAATAGAACTTTGACAAGGTTGTTGAACCTTGGCTAATATGTGCTGAGTTGCGCAGCGTCGGAAAGTGTCTCGGAGGCAGCAACAATGCTCCTGGCTCACGTGCCTCAAAGGTTGTGGTCACGGAGATCTAAGTTACTATTGAACCAAGTAGGTCGGGTAAGTAATCAAATGCCAAGATTTGAGAGTTAAATCATTGCTGTTTGACAATGATGAACCGACTACATGCAAAGAAGCAATGATGGGCCCTGACTTTGTTAAGTGGCTTGAAGCCATAAAATCCGTGATAATTCCATACACGAAAAATCAAGCTTTGAATTTGAAAGACCCTCTGGAAAGGTGCAAGACCTTACAGTCATATATGGATCTATAAAGAAATAGACATGGATGTTTCACATCTATGAAATAGTCGACATGTCGGAAAGAGTTTATGACAATGTTCAAGGAATTGACTATGATAAGATTTGATCTTTCATAGCGATATTTAGTCTGGACGGATTAATGTAGCAACCACTACATATATTTTGGTATATGGTAGTTGAACAAAAAAAACAAGTTCTTCTAATAGAATGGTTACCTAGGATGTGTCCATGACACGATCCAAAGGGTTTTGTTAATTCAAAGGATGCTAAAAGAGTATGCAAAACTTCAATGGTTGAAGTGAGCATCGCGGAGTTGGAATCTTCACCGTGATGAAACCGTTAAAAGGTTTAATTTCATCAGAGACGATGAAGTTGTTTGCATTTTGCAAGAAATTAAGTGGGAGCGCTAAGACATATTTCTAATACATTATGTGAAAGACATATTGTTGATTAGAAATGATGTATCTTTTATTGACACAGGTTAAGAATTTCATTTCGATGAAAGACTTAGGCATAACCCAAGAATTAGGCATCAATGTCTATATGGATAGATTGAGGCGCTAATATGGTTTTGCCAAATGTACATAGATAAGATGTTGAATGAGTTCAATATGGAAACAACAAGAAAGGTTCTTGACGCACGGAAAGGACTGAATCAAGATTCAAGTATGTTGACACGAGATTCAAGTGTTTTGACACTTGGTGAAATCACAAGAATATTTTGATCAATCTTTGAGATGTACACATCCAGATATGTCCTATGCTCTAAATGTTATGAGCATATACCAGAATGATTCCTAAGATGATCATTGGACAAATAGTAGGGATATTCCTATGATCTTTGGAAGAACTAAGAATATATTATTTATATAGTGATGACAAATAGTTCATTGTAAATTGTTACATTGATCCTAGTTTTGTCACAAATTAAGTTTATCTCAATTTAAACTATAAGTGGCACAATGTAATGGAAGGAAGTTCCATAACGGATTTGGTTGAGTACCAAAGTTAAAACATTGTGACAGATACTACAACAAAAAGGCTAAGTATATGACTGCTATTGTAGCAGCAAATGAGGGCATTTGTGTCAAGTAGTTTGTTATCAAACTAGGTGTGGTTCATAGCGGGATAATACTACGAAGATACATTGTACGACAATTGTATCAACATGATTTAATCCCAAGGAACTAAAGGTCTCACCAAAGGACCAAATTTATACAATGCCATCTCATTGGAGAATGAGTAATGCGTAGAGACGCAAGGACATGCAAATACACACGGACCTGGAAGTGTCAGATCCGAAGATTATGTTTACCACTAGCAATAGTGTCTATACAACACCAGAAAGCCATAGGTGTTGAATGCACAAGTTTTTAACTAGATTATTGACTCTAGTGCAAGTGGGAGACTATTGGAGATATGCCCAAGAGGCAATAATAAAGTGGTTATTATTATATCTTTATGTTTATGATAAATGTTTACATCCCATGCTATAATTGTATTAACCGGAAACATTAATACTTGTGTGTTTTGTAAACATAAAAGAGTCCCTAGTAAGCCTCTTGTTAAACTAGCTTGTTGATTAATGGATGATCATGGTTTCCTGATCATGGACATTAGATGTCGTTAATAACAAGATCATATCATTAGGAGAATGATGTGATGGACACACACCCATAGTAAGCATAGCATAAGATCAAGTCATTAAGTTCGTTTTGCTACAAGCTTTTCAAATGCATAGTAACCTAATCCTTCGACCATGAGGTTATGTTAATCACCATCACCGGATGGGTACTTTGATGACATCAAACGCCGCTTCGTAACTGGGTGGTTATAAAGGTGACATTGGGTATTCTGAAAGTATGTGTTGAAGCGCATGGACCAAGATTGTCCATCCATATGACGGATAGATATGCTCTGGGCCCTCTCGGTGGAATGTCATCTAGTTAGCTTGCAAGCATGTGACTAGGTCACAAGGGATGACATATCACGGAACGAGTAAAGAGTACTTATCAGTAACGAGGTAGAACTAGGTATGTAGATACCGACGATCAAACCTCGGATAAGTAGAATATCGCGTGACAAAGGGAATTGGTTTCGTATGTTAATGGTTCTATCGATCACGAAGTCATCGTTGAGTATGTGGGAGCTATTATGGATCTCCAGATCCCACTAATGGTTATTGATCGGAGATGTGTCTCCATCATGTCTACATGTTCACGAACCGTAGGGTGACACACTTAAGGTTCGAAGTTGTTTTAAGTAGATATGGAATATGCGTTGGAGACCGAATGTTGTTCGGAGTCTCGGATTGGATCCGGGACATCACGAGGAGATCCGGAATGGTCCGGAGAATAAGATTCATATATTGGGGATCATTTTCTAAGTTAGGAAATGTTCCGGAGTGTTTGTATGGAGATTCTAGAAGGTTTCGGAATGTTCTGGAAGGTTCTAGAAGAGTTCTTGGAGTTTGCTTGAAAACCAAGAAAGGGTCAAGGAAACCTTGTGGGGGCTAGACACGGATTCGTGGGGGAGGAGGACTCCTCCCCCCCTTCCCAACCCGCCGGCCAAGGAGGGGAGTCCTACTAGGACTCCCCCTCCCCTGGCGCGCCTCCCTCCTTTAAATAGAAGGGAGGGGGCGCCCCCTCCTAGCGCTCTCCCATAACAATCCCTAGCCGCCGCCTCTCTCCTCCTCCTTCGCTCTGCTCCGGCTTAGGCGAAGCCCTGCAGAATTCTCTACTCCACCACCACCACCACACCATCGTGCTGCTGGGATTCCGTGGAGAAGATCTACTACCTCCGCTGCTCATTTGGAACGGGAGAGGAAGGTGCTCGACTCGATCGTGTGAAGCGCCGCCGAACAGGCGCCGGAAGGACCGTCCACGCGATCGTGAGATCGGCAAGTGATCGACTACATCAACACCGAGATCTAATCTCGTAACGCTTTCGGATCTACGAGGGTTAGTACAGATCTATCTCATTGCACATGTCTAATAGATTAGATCTTGGCTTTTATCTAGATTAAATCTGGGTTTTGTTCGTTCTTGCGATAGAATTTTTTTGTTTTCCATGCTACGAACCCATCAATTAAAACTGAATAAGAATGCCATGGAATAAAAAAGGGGAGATAAAACAAAAGTTGAAATTCATGTTGTGTCTAGTTCTTAAGCTCAAGTTCTTTATATGAAGAATGATCTATTTTATGTCTATTAAGTTGTATACTTTGCTTGTTTATATTTATGTTCAACATTAAGAATCAAGGTGATAAAATAAATGTTGACATTATAAATTAGATGGCACATTCCTTAGATCTCTTTTTGCTAAGCCTTTTCTACACAAGCTAATACTTGTTCCAAGCCCCATAAACTAGACTAGGCATATCCACCTACTTGTGGAAAAAGCCACTTTAAACTATAGTATGTTTGTTAATCCTCCAAACATTCTTAAAACACATTTTCATGTATTTTAAAGCTCATAAGAAAGTAAGGTTTGGGGAGATACCACTATGGAAATTTTTGTGCTTCACATCTTATTAGTGGTTGTTGGATAAACCATGCTGGCATGGCACAAAGCTTTCAATGTTAAGTGTTGATAATTAATCATGTTTAAATTCTACCTATGGATTGCGTATATGCGAAATTAAATGTGCACACTGGAGTAGGCATGTTGAGAGAAAAAGCTCCTGAACTGCTAGTCAAAGACATGCATGACATGGTGGAAACTTACAACATGATGATCCTCGTTGATATGATTCATATGTCTGTTTTTCTTGTTCTTTTGGAGTAGAGATACTTCCCCCACCCACCTTGAACATAACCATGGAATTATATTATCTTTTATGCTAAATGAATAAATAAGCAAATAAATAAATGCCAAAAAAGGGGGGAATATAGCTACACAGGGGCAAGAGGTACTTCAGTGATGCGGTTTCAGATACCAACATGAGTATACAATGATATGCCTAAGTTGAGTAGCATGAGGAGTGCAAGGTCATAGGCTAGGTGCATGAAACAATCAACTTGTAAGATGTTTAGGACATAAACCATATGAAGCTTTAAAACAAAGTGAAATAAAAAAAGATATTGGAACCCCATCCTTATTAGTATTGTTGACATGAATTACATAGCTCAAAATTCTATTTTTTTATTCTTTATGGAGGATTCACATATGTATTCAATGCTTACTTTTGGTACGGGATGCAAAACATCTCAAGGGAGGACATAAAACTAAGAAGTGAGTCTTCCAATCAAGGGCATGAAACTAAGAAGTAGCCCAAAAATAAAGGCACGAACACCAATGATAATCATAAAAAGAGTCTCTTATTATATGGGTCCATCAAAGTGTGCTTTAAGGTTTATTTTGTTCATCATTTGTTTTATCACGCCATCACTTATTGTTTAGCATATTTATAGATGTGTAAAAGATACAACTTGATAGTACACTTGCATATTATGCTTCATTGAAAGGAATTGAGCCTATGAACTTTACATGATAATGAAAGAAGCAGAGGTAACAAACTCCAAAGTCCATGTTTAGTTTTTATCACCTTCATGCTCGAGGACGAGCATAGGTTAAGCTTGGGGATGTTGATGCATGTAAAATGCATACATGAACTTTGTAGTTTGTTAACATGTTTTCCCACATATTTGCATCATATATAATGTTATATCCATGTTTTATATTGATTTTTGGGGATTTACCAATGATCCCCTTTATCTTTGCTATAACCCGATAGGGCAGAAAAACACTGTTTTCAATGTTTTTGATGTTCCAGGACCTATACGAAGTCAAATGGACCTGAACTTTTGGGAATGCCAATATATATCCACGAGAAGCATCTGGAGCACAAGAATCTCACCTAGAGGTCCAGGAGGCCCAAAAGAGCCTGGGTGGCATGCCTAGCCCAGGTGGGCGCGCCACCTACTCTCTTTCCTTCTCGGTCGTCCGATCGCCTTGATTCTTTCGCCCACGGAGTTATCTTGACATAAAAACCCTTATACAAGGATCCCCTGGGAGTCCTTGACATAGAGGAGACGGAGATAGAAAACACCAAGAACAGAGAGTCTACTGGCTGCCACCGGAATAAGATTGGAGGAGGAACCACTGAGGTTCCTATGAGATCGCCGCTAGCCAAGTATCTCACCACAAGCCTTTATCAATCTATGGGATCTTGGGTACCTACAAGTCCACAGATCGAGACAAGAGACGAAGAAACAAAAGATACAAATCACGAATCCAAACAAAATACAATTCTCCCATTATCTAGATGCACATAATTGCTGCGAGGTTTCTCCCCAACCCAAAGCCCGTGAGGACTACTCACTCATAACAAATAGACCGGAGATAGAAACCATCATGCAAATACTTAGATTGAAATCAAATATTCTTACAATGGTCGCCAAATCACAAGGAATCTAAAGTACAAAGCAATGGCTATGGCTAGTGGAGGGATGGATGGTGGAGTGATGAACAATGGTGTGGATCTCCTTTGGTGGTGTTGTGATGCAATCTGAGAATGGAGGCCCTCTGGCCGGCGGCTGGAACCTCAAAATATATAGACGTCTTCATGAAAGTCATAGGGTTTGACGAGACGAAGCCATCGCCAACTGGTACGGGCGGGCGGTATGGGCGGACCATGCCCGTACCAGTGGTCGTTAAGCGTGCTGACACCCTGGAAAGCTTCTCCAATTACTTGGCTGTGCGTACTTCCTCAAAATCCTTCATTATGACTCCTTATTTCGCTTAAAAGCTGTGATTTCCTGCACAATATAAATCAAAGAAGGGATTTGCATATCTTTGCAATTTTTAGTCATTAGTGGCCAGATTTGAGAGTTTCTTTGGCAATTGCTTGACTAAAAACAACATTTAAACGCAATGGAAGATGGCAAAAATCGGAGCCATCAACTTCCCCAAATCTCAAACCTTGATCATCCTCGAGCAAGAAGAACCAAAAGAACTATAAGGAATTCAGCGCTTAAACTTGAAACAACGAGAATAAGAGTTCACTTACAGTCGGTAGTCGTATGTGCTCAACACTTCATTCATTTTCGAAGCTTATCAAAGTTAGAGAGATGACAAGAATACTATACAAGCTTCGGCAAATCAAGATAATCAAAGTAAAGTTTAATATTAGTATAAATAACTAGAAGTGTAGCAATCAATCCAATTCATCTAATTAACTCTCAGCTTGCCAAGGAACACTAGGATGTTTAAATAGCATAATTGAGTAAGAGAGTTTCATGTCCCAAGTAGTATAACAATGAAGTGTCTTATTTACACCCACATCAATAAATTATGTCAATCTAAAACACTTCTAGTCCAATCATTGTCTTTCAATAAAAATCTGTAAAGTAGTAATGATACCATGCCAAGGACTTGTTATGTGGATCCTCGTAGATATCTTTTTTTTCTTTCTTTCTTTTTCATCTCATTTTTCAAAGATTGTTGTTTGTTTCTTTTTGCTAGTGTTTGCACAACCTTTGAGAGTACCAATACTTTTGCCCATACATTGACATGGATGTCACTCATGTCATCAACTCATAGCCGAAATCCGGGGTTATACCATAGATCGTTCAAAAGCTAGCAGAGTTTTTGGCATCCCAAAGGTGTGCATTAGAGACATAGAACAAAGTTGACTCACTTCTTTCTCTTTCTCTTTTTTGAGCTAGTACTGCGGTTTGATCCACAAGGTTAGCTTTGGCATGCATCACAATTACCACTAGACTTTATTTCAATCAAACAACTCCTTTCATGAGTGTCGTCGAGACTGTTAAAATATCTATGGGGTTAAGTATAATCAAGGGTATACTCTCAAAACAATCATTTATCAAACAAGTCGTAAATTTTAGACTTTTTATTATTGTACTTGTTTGGCATTATTATTTCCAAGGCAAGACTCGGTTAACTAAAAGAACTTGAGCAAGAGCTTCAACAACTAATCATCATACCAATAAAAAGCCTTACTCTAACCACATTAAATTACCTCCTACTAGCATGGCATATTAGCAAATCAACCAACTAAGATAAACAACTCAAACTTCATAAGTGGGAAACATAGGACATACCTATCATAAATACCTTCATGACCCTCTTCCTTATAGGGATGTGTTCCTTCAAAACTCAAACATGATTACTCTCGAAATGATATTAAAGCAAAGAGGCAAAGTATGAATCCATGTTTACAAAAAAGGATAAACGGAAAAATATTTTTGCAGTTTGAGGATAGGGATTAAAGAATAGAAAATAACTTGCGACCAAGCAAGGGTTTAAGAAAAACAAAGGAAAACAAATAACTAAATGAAAGCAAATTAAAAAGCAAAGGAAAAAAGCAAAGTGTTGGAACAAGCCAACACGAGTGTTTCAAAGCTCTCAAGGAGCTGGAGTACAACCTCATTATGACACAAATAAATTTTCTGGGGGAACACATAAAGCTCAGGCTTTTGCGAGCCCTTTTGTTCCTCATTGTGGTGGCGGTAGATAATCTCCCATGTTCCATTGGTTGCTCCAATCATGGAACTGGGTGGCGAGTCTTGTAGTGGCATCTCGAAGGTTGATGGAGAGGTTTTTCATGTTTTGAATATTTCCTTCGAGTGCATAGATATCATCATAGGTGGTGTAGTAGTTTGGTGGCTGCTCATCTTGTTCGGGTCCTTCTTGTTCTACTTCTTCATCTTCTCCTCCTCCCACGAATATTTCTTTTTGGGGTAGATTAGCTTCGACATGCGCGTCATAATGCAAACGTCCATCCTTGATAGAGAATAAACCGTTAGGCAAAGGAGCCGGGATTAGGTATATTGAATAAATATCTACCATGATTTTCAAAAATCATACCACATGCTCTTATAGTAGATAGACCGAGACAGTTACCTCCAGTGAACGGTTGGATGTTACCTAGGTTGATGCGAAGTGCGCATGCAAGAACGGTCACAATTTCTCCTCCACATATGGGTCCTCGAGATTGAAGAGCTTGCTGCTTAAGATAAAGCACAAATAGAGCGCCCTAATTTGGTGTTAAGTTACAATTGATAAGTGCAGCTTTTGCGAGGATCAACATGTCCTCCTCATTAACTCTAGTAAACTCACCACGTGCCTACAGTGTGTTAGCAATATTATAGAACAAATATCGAATAGCAGGATGATCAATTTGGTTCCCCTTAGGTGTGTGTCGATGAATTCTCATCAAGTTAAAATATTGTGAAGGGGAATGATCTAAAACAAAGGTAGTTGTGCGTACATCGGTGGTGTTGTTGGTTAACCCAAAGCATTGAGCCCATTGGCTGAGTGTCAAGTATACTCACAGTTCATAAGGCGGAATTTAATTCGATCAACTCCGGACCTTTGTTCCTCGAAACAACCATAAGGATCCATCGTGTGTGTCAAGGTGCTGAAGAACTCAAGCGTCAAGCGGCGGTATGTCACAACATCCTGAAAGACAAAATTGTACAAACCAACATTGTTACAAAGTAAATTGAAATCAACACGAATGGCAAGTTTGTTCAGGATATAAGGACACACCCACTTGGTGGACTTGATCTCTCGAATCTTGAGACGATCGAAACGGGTAAGATGGAACTCCTCAGTGAACTCGATGCCAAGCGACTCAGGGGTTAATGTATCAACGGGTGCCGCGGAGGACTCCGCAGCTATCTTACGTGTATGACTCCTCATGTTCATCTAATAAATAAAAAGAAGACAAAGTAAATAAAGATTACTAATAATTTTTTTGTCCAATAAAAACATAGCATAAGTGATTCTCTACACTAACTACAAAAGAAACTCATCTAAAATCAATGGTAAGCATACTTAATATCATGATTGAGTCAAGAACAAGACCTATATCGATATTGGCAATGGTGAATGATTAAGCGAAGCTTTTGCAAAAACAAGTTGGGCATCAGATGAGAATCATACCTTAGATCGAGTGAGTGCGAAGAATCGAAGAAAGATTGAGTAATTTTGAAGATCCAATGGAGGTGGTTTGAAGTTTGGAGGAAGAAGAAAGAGAAAATAGATGATTTGGGATTTTTAGGTGGTTCCTATGAGATCACCACTAGCCAAGTATCTCACCTCAAGCCTTTATCAATCTATGGGATCTTGGGTACCTACAAGTCCACAGATCGAGACAAGATACGAAGAAACAAAAGATACAAATCATGAATCCAAACAAAATACAATTCTCCCATTATCTAGATGCACATAATTGCTGCGAGGTTTCTCCCCAACCCACAGCCCGCGAGGACTACTCACTCATAAAAAATAGATCGGAGATAGAAAATATCATGCAAATACTTAGATTGAAATCAAATATTCTTACAATGGTCGCCAAATCACAAGGAGATCTAAAGTACAAAGCAATGACTATGGCTAGTGGAGGGATGGATGGTGGAAGTGATGAAAAATGGATGAACAATGGTGTGGATCTCCTTTGGTGGTGTTATGATGTAATCTGAGAATGGCGGCCCTCTGGTCGACGGTTGGAGTCTCAAAATATATAGTCGTCTTCACGAAAGTTGTAGGGTTTGACAAGATGTAGCCGTCGCCACCTGGTACGGGTGGGCGGTACGGGCGGACCACGCCCGTACCAGTGGTCGTTAAGCATGATGACGCCTTGAAAATCTTCTCCAATTACTTGGCCGTGTGTACTTCCTCAAAATCCTTCATTATGACTCCTTATTTTGCTTTAAAAGCCATGATTTTCTGCACAACATAAATCAAAGAAGGGATTTGCATATATTTGCAATTATTAGTCATTAGTGGCAAGAGTTGAGAGTTTCTTTGACAATTGCTTGACTAAAAACAACATTTAAACGCAGTGGAAGTTGGCAAAAATCGGAGCCATCAGGAACCATCCCCCGAGCAGAGGCCGAGCCCCCACGTCCGCCGCTAGTCGGCGGAAACCCGCTGCTCCATGCCGCTGGATCCAGGGGAGGCCACGCGCCACCTCCACCCGCAGAGGAACCGCCGCTCGTGGAGAGAGTCCCCGCCGCCGCCATCCGCACATGGGCTTTGCCAGGCGGAGTCTCCCGGCGGAGGCGAGGAGGGGGGAGGCTGCCGCCGACGAGATCTAGGGTTACCCTCGTGTCGCCTCTGGGAGGGACGCGGGGGTCGAGGGTCCATCTATCAACATGATTAACATAGGCTCATTGCATTATGGTATATAGACATTGTAACATCCAGTGGGGGAGTTGCGTGTAATCTATGGGGTCGTGTCAGCTGACCCGCGGATACATTGTA
The DNA here is from genome assembly GCA_023614405.1 of Avena insularis. Taxonomy (NCBI): domain Eukaryota; kingdom Viridiplantae; phylum Streptophyta; class Magnoliopsida; order Poales; family Poaceae; genus Avena; species Avena insularis. The sequence continues at coordinate 573,078,822 of CM042686.1, read as the reverse complement.
AACCCTTTCTTAAAGATATTTATATCTAATGCACTGACCCCACGACATTTGATCGCCGCCACTTATGACATGGATCATGCATGGACAATTAATTATTATTACACCTATTGTAGTGCTTGTTTGGCTATACAGAATTAGCGTTGAGTTTTGATAAAATGCGTCTTTTGGTAGATTTTTCTGGAGTCCCGTTTTGCTAATGATTCTGTTAAGGTCGTGTATAAGCAAAAATATGTTTGGGTTAAAAACAGCTTTGCATGCAGCATGTTTGGTCTATCGAGCACACCGCGTGAGGAGGTTGTTGAGACCACCATGGAGTTTGATGAGGATTGTAGCGAATATTATGATCGAGTTTTGTTTAACCACGAGTTTTTAGAAAAAGCTATTTTTAATACTTGTTTTATTTCAATGTTTAATATACGAATTTTAGAATTTGTAAGAATAGTCTATTGTTGGTGTGGCCGAAACCGAGTGACCAGTCAGTGTCGGCCACACTTAATGGCCACAATGACTGGCAGCGTACTGCATGGGATGGTTTCGTTTGTTTGGTCCACTCAGTTTCTGCCACACCGACTGGCCCACTCTCTTTCGGCCACACCAACAATATGCTATTTTTGTAAATTCTAACATTCGCGTATTAAAATTTAAAATAAATAAATAAAATATATTATTTTAAAAAATACTTCAGAAAAAGGAGTAATCAGCGCCCGCTTTCCCGGCTTTGTGGAAATTTGGTTTTGTATATTCCCTTTTTGTTGCCACACCCAAACAAGATTTTAGTTTATTAGACAGTTACCTTAGTTTAGTGAAAACTAGTTCTACTAAAATCTCGTATCCGAACAAGGCTGTAGGGAAGCTTCCAAGGCGCGCGATATTACTCACAACTCCTTTTTTTTGCGATATTACTCACAAGTCCTTCGCGTATACTTAGCTCATTAATTAAACTATTTAATACAAATTATATAGCATAAAAATTATACAATTAAAATAACATGTAGCTTCTAATCACATACTTTTTATAATATATACCTCGTGGGTCAAATTAACGGTTTAGAGATGCGCGGATGACTTAGATGGAGTAGTAATTTTCATGTTTCCTGGCGAAGAAATTGGCCCCATGCCAAAGTAAATGCTCCCGAGGAACGTATGAATAATTGGTAATTTGTTGTTTGTGTGAGCTTACTCAGCCTAGCGAGGTGGCGAGCCACACAGTCCACTACTCATTTAACTACTCGAGACTAGCGGCGCGTGGACACCTCGTCCCCGTGAACCGGCGGGATGGCCGGAACCGCCTGTTGAAGGGCGCGGAACACCAAAAGTTCGTTTTAACATGGAGTAGACGCTGGATCTGACGAAGTAGCACATGTGAAGAGCTTCGATCGCTAACATTAAGGCGTCCACGTGGGATCCCGCTGCAGTTCCACCTACAGTTCATTTATCAAATTCTACTACTCTCTCCTCCTGTTCATATTAACGTTTTTAACTTTGTTTAGATTTGTATGTATCTAGTTAAATATTTAGACTAGATACATTCATATCTAAACAAAGTTGAGAATATTGGCATAGACTGAAGGGAGTATACAATTTTGTTCAAAATTTAAACTAGATTTTGACAAATTGGAAATTTGGTGGAATTTCACATGACATTCTCCGGCTAGGTGTGGGGTCCACCCGTCATTGACCCACGCGCAAAATACCTTGTAGTCTCGGCTACATAAAAATGATAATTTTTGGAGGTTTGAAAATTTGCACTTTTTTCACTGCTCTCATATCTAAACTTTTGTCCATTTTGCCTAGCCCAGATTTCAGAGTATTTCGCATCCTTTTTTTGCGCTGACTACATCTAGGATTCTGTCCAACATGTTCCGAAACTTCGAAATTGCCGTTTCTTAATATAAAAAAAAACGGGTTCCGTGTCGGCGGAGCACACAAACGCCGCACTCCCCGGAACACCTCATATACTCTATTTAGTAATGTGTAGCTTATTCATTCATATGAGGTGAGTGATCAGTGTACTTCACTAGTACTATTCAGGAAGTCTAGTTAGTATAACGAACAAGGACACACCATCGGTTCGCTAGTGATCGATCTACGATGGGGAAGGCCATCCTCGCGGAGGCCACGCCGCGGCAGGCGGTGTCGTTCGTTCTCGGCGCCACCGCGGCGCTCACCGTTGTCATGCTCGTCCACTACCGGGCGCCGGCGGCGGGGCTCAGCTGCGCCTTGACGAACGGGCAGCTTTCCGGCTGGAGATCGTCGGACGAGCAGGACCACCGCCGCAACGGGACGGCGCGTGCTGTTCATCATCACACGCCGTCTGTTGCAGTACCAGGAGACTATCATCACCTTCATCAGGCTGACACCACCAATACTACTACTACTCATGCTGCTGCCGTTCCAGGTGATCTTCTTCCAAGCAGAGATCACCAAGAAGAGGTTAGTTAAATTACGAGCTTAATTCGTTTAATCAAATGACCTGTTTTTCCGTGAGAAAATTCCGGGTGCTGTCTACTTGAAGTACCAACTATAGTTGACCAACTACTAGTCAATTTGCCACTGAATTTAATTAACCAAACTTCTTTCTTGATCTAACTTATTAGGAGGTAGGAGTCACACAAATACTGTTCTTAGTTGGAGATCGTTAATTCTTTAATTCGTTGTGGACCGATCAGGGCGTGGAGGAGGAGGCTGAGGAGTTCCGGGGTCTGGCGGCGGCGGTGTCGCGAGCGGCGATGGACGACCGTACCGTGATCATCACGTGCGTGAACAAGGACTGGGCGGCGCCAGGCTCCCTGCTGGACCTCTTCCTGGAGAGCTTCCGCATCGGCGACGGCTCGGCCCGGCTCCTTCCGCACGTCCTGGTCGTGGCCATGGACCAGGCCAGCCAGGCGCGCTGCCTGGCCGTGCACCACCACTGCTACCACTACACCATCCCCGGCATCACCTCCGACAAGTTCTTCGGCCCCGAAGAGTGGATGGATCTGGTGTGGAGCAAGCTGAAGCTCCAGCGCCGGGTCCTGGAGCTCGGCTACGGCTTCCTCTTCACCGACGTCGACGTCATGTGGCTGCGCGACCCGTTCAAGCACGTCACCGCCTACGCCGACATGACCATCTCCTCCGACAACTACTTCGGGGACCCCGACAACGTCGACAACCTCCCCAACACCGGCTTCTTCCACGTCAAGCCAAACCGGCGGACGATCGCCATGACGACGCTGTGGCACGATTCCAGGAGCAGCTACCCGGGCATGAACGAGCAGCCGGTATTCAACATGATCAAGACGCGGCTGGTCACGGAGCTCGGGGTCCGGCTGAGGTACCTGGACCCGGCGCACATGGGCGGCTTCTGTAGTTACGGTAAGGATCTGGGGAAGATTGTGACCATGCACGCCAACTGCTGTGTGGGGTTGGGGAAGAAGATGAGGGATCTGAGGGGGGTTCTGGATGACTGGAGGAACTATACCATGTTGCCGTCCTGGGAGAAGCACCGGGCAAAGTGGACCGTGCCCGGCGCCTGTATCAAGTGAACGCCGTGCACTGAAAGGTTAGTTGCTGCGGATCCATAGGCTTGACCTGGCACTACGAAGAACTAGAAAGTAAAGGAAATTACTCCATCTGTTTTAAAATATAAGATGTTTTAGCTTTATGAAAGGAGTGTAATCAGCCCAACCGAACCAAACAAGTTTAACGGCATCAGGTTGCGATGTAATCAGATACCGGTCTAAAAACCACGAAACAAACACGTCCTAAAATAACTACGAACTAGAAAGTAAAGGAAATTAGAAGTTAAAGTAAATTGAAGTTATCGGGGATTCCGGATTCACGGGTGCCATGTAATATACTTGTGAATGGATCATATTCTATATTAGTTATATGGTATGTGTGGGTGTAGTCCCGCATAACTAGTGGCGAATCCAGCCCATTTTGCTAGGGTGGGTCCCTTTGATATCTTGTTGGTGCAAAAACTGGATGTGCTTGGCTGATTGGTATCTTTGTGATTCTTTGTCAAAAAAAGTTACGCAGCGATGCTGAAACCGGAGATGTGCTTCATAACAGCCCCGCTCATCACGGCAAGGGTCGTACAAGCGGGCCCAACCACATAGTATTGATCGTAGTAAGGGAGAGTTCTCCATTCACAGAGCGTTTGGTATTTGGGGAGGATAAGCAATAGCATAAACACAGTGGTATATAAAGGTACTAGTATAAACATGGTAGCGCTTATTTCAACAACACATAATTGTAACAATGTCCACTATCAGCAGGGACTTATTTTAATTAGAGTACACGAGCTCATAGACTTATTCAGCGGACAGCTTCTTCTTCATTGTTCCGATGGAGCACTTATTTTCCTTTCTTCAAGAATTCAGCAGGCAGGTCTTCTTCTGTGGTCACATACTGGAGATTGAAGGTATTCTTCCCACTGTACATACCATCGTGAAGGGTGCTGACAATCACTTCTCCGCTGGGCATAATGTCCTTCTGTGCATACGAGTAGGGGACATCACATTTCGCTTGTGTGGCGATCGCACTTACTATCACTTTCTTCATTGTCGGCACTACGACGTCGTAGACAATCTCTTGTTTTTGTTTCAGTTACCTCAGTTTTCCCAAAGCTGAACCCTGACTCGACTTCTGCACTCAATTCTTCGCCGATACTTCCCACTTGTGGAACCGAAGCGGTGATCGTGGTCTTGACGCCTATCTTGGTTGAAAGACTTGTATCCCATGTTCTCGACTGCGTCTGTGTGATTGTCAGGGACATCTTGACATTGTTGTTTTGAGATGTAGCATTGATAGCAGACGAAGAAGCCATGTTGACAGTCTTGGAGTCATAAACCCTAGCTTTATCTAGCCCGTGGTACGTTATATTGTAGATCTCCCGAGAAAGAACTGGCTCTTCCACCCATAGTTTTGCTTCCGTCATGACATGTTCGGTGGCTGCGTTGAGGCAATCTGACTTATTGTCGGCCGTTAACCTCTTGCAGAAATGGTTGTTGCCCAAGTTCTTTAGCAGATAGTAATCATCAATTCGGGTCACCTTGAATAACGTGTTTTTGTCGCTTGGGTTGTCCGGGCCGTCAGGCCAAATCCAAGCTGGGCTGAGCCTCAGAAACTTACCATATGCTTCGGATTTTATACGGACGGTGCCATCGTCGTTGTAGAAGGTGGTGAACATCACACTTGGATCTGTGATATCTTGTGATGAGAACTGACAGTACGGACGGCCATGGACTTGCCGCGCGCTGAGATACTTCCCATTGTCGCCCTTGAAGGCAACATGGCGAGGCAATACCACATGATCCGACAAATCACGGATAAAGAAATCCTTGTGAAGGCTGTTATCTTTTGCAACAAATATGAAAGCATCGCTTTGGCTGGCCCCGGCAATGAATCTGTAATACAGAAAGAGAAAGTCACAAAGTTGAGACATATATACTGAATCCCTTTCTTTCATATATATATTAAAATTCAACCTCTTTTTAAAGTCGCTTATTAAAAAAATGGAGAAACCGCTTGCTGGCACTTTTAACGGTAGGGACGAAGAGCATCTCTAGCAGCTGCCTGGTGTGTGTGAGTGCGTGCGTGCGCGTGCGTGCGTGTGTGTTTCAGCTGCTGCCGGCCGGCAATGTCGATTCCGCCATCACCGAGCCCCATCTCCTCACCCCCAATCGCACTTATCGCCGGCTAATGACGCCTCTCCTGATCGAATCGAGGCCGCGTGCTCGCTGCTGCCGCCGGCCGAGATGCCGCCGCGCCACCGGCCGAAGGGTAGCTCCAGCTACCTTGGGGTGAGGATGTGCCCCTCCGGCAGTGTCGAACTTTTGATCAAATTCACAATCTTGAACTATGTTTGTTTTAATCGAAGTGTTGCTCTATGTTCGAAATTTGAATGCGAATTGGATGAATGGGACAGCTGCTGGAGCCGTGCTGTAAAATGATGCAGCTGATAAAGCGACACTGCCGCAAATTTCAAAAACGGCTGATGTGCTCTCAGTACTATGAACCGTCCATCTAAGCTGATCTGATGGACCAGATCTAACAATACTAGTATCTAAGTTGATCTGATGGACCAGATCTAACAATACTAGTGGCCAGGATGCGTAGCGTTTTCTGGTCGGGAGGTAAAATCGGATAGACTCAACAATAAATATTAGCCACCAAGGAATAATCGGAAGCTAAACATTTTCTCTTGTGTTTTCCGTCCACACCCACTAAGGACGTGGTTGGTAGGCTGGATTTCCGTTTCTCGCATGGCGGCGGAAGAATTTGGTCCAGTTGTGTAGCTGGGTCCACAACACGGGTTTTAAAGCAGCCCAAAAATTGATCCACCGGCCAACGGGAAAGCCCAAATCGAGCGTTTGCACATAGCCAGGTTGTGGCCATGCAAAAAGCGGGGAAGCATGGGGCAGCCGTGCAAGCTCGGGGATGACGCGAGTAACACCTTTCTCCCAAAAGTCGGCGGGACAAATTTCGTCACCGCCCGCTGAAACCCTATGTTATATATCACCGCTTGCCTCACCGTCTGTTGCCGCGCCGCCATTTCCCCCCTCTTCGAGCTCGGAAGCCTGTCAAGATCTTCATGGACGAGCAGGTAAGCGGTGGCAGCAACGTGGATGGCTCTTCGCCGGCAACGTGCTTCATTCCTCTGGTGCCGGTGAGTTTTCTTTAACCCCTACTTTAGGAGGTTCGATTTGTTAACGCATGGTAGATCTAAGTGTAGTTTGCGGTAGATCCATGGTACTACGCCCAATCTATTGTAAGATATAGTCATAGATCGATGATTTTGTGGCCTTATTGCATGTTTACGCAGGTTATTTTGTCTATGTCATACTATGCTTGTATTCATGTCTAGATCCTCATATGCGCGTCGGTGATACATGTAGGACATGACCCCTGATGAGTTCAACCATACCCTCATGGATTCTCAGGAAAACTTTATCGCTGAGACCCAACCCGAGCTCCCACCTTTGAGGCTCACCTATCCGTAGCGCACTGAGATCTTATCTCCGCCTCCCATGACTGCGTACATGGTTTAGCAGATTGCAGAGGAAGTTGCGGCCATCCTGGCTAATAAGAAGTCCATCAAGGCTAGCAAAGCCAATAGCACATGCCACGATAAGCGGGCGAATGCCAGCATGAAGTGGGGGCCGTTCCTCTCCACGTTCATGCTGAACACGATGTGTGAGTCATTAAGAGTGGCGTGAGGACAGAGAATGGGTTCAAGGAGGTGCACCTGAACACTTGTGTCTGTAAGGTGTTTGAGTTTTATGGCATCGAGGTGTCGTTACCGCAGGTGTACAACCACCTGCGTGAGTGGAGGTCCAGGTGGATCCATGTGTCCGAACTCAGAGACCTTAGCGGAGCAAGATGGGATGAGGAGACCTGCACCATCATCTTGGAGGATGCCCACTACAGAGGCCACATCTCAGTACTGACTAATTTCAGTTCTTCCACTAACTTCCCTTTTGTTCGAACTTGCACTGACCTCCCTGCAATTCCTTGTGTCAAGATCACACCAAGGATGCCGAGTATCTGAACAAGCCAATCGCCAACTATAGGCAGATGGAGACCATCCTCTCGTTTAGCCTTGCCACTGGCAGGTTTGCAATGGGCTCTAGTGAGCCTCTTGGCACACCGAGCGTTGAGTACATGCCCACCCAGAAGTCGGAGACAGTGGTGATTGATCAAGAGGACGAGAATGAAGGCGACGCTGGTGCTGCCGCTCTAGGCGGCGGTCCAGGCACCACAAATGCCTTCATTTGTGGTGGCTTAGAGCCTTCCAAGAAGAGGAAGAGGTCGTTGTTGGGAGAGGAGAACATTATCGCCATCACGTGCATGACTGACGTCGTGAAAGCGGTGGTGACTGTCATCACCAGTGCACCTAGCTCTCTACGACGCCATCATGGGCGCCACCAGCTTCAACCCTGAGGCTCTGATGGTGGCTCTCAACCACCTCCTCGAGAACAGGGCTATGATCAACGACTTTGTTCAGATGGCGGAGGACCACAGGGAGCTCTGGCTCAGGACCTACCTGGACAAGCACTACAACTTCCTGATCATTGAGATGGTGACGGAGGTGCACGCATGATGAAGAAGAAGTTGCTGGTTGTATATTTTGAAGTAGCTAGGGACTTGATGAAAACTTATTCCAAGGCATGTTTATCATAAGGTGGTATATATTAACCCCTCACATTATGAAGAAATTGTGGTGGTAGCATTGCACTCCTTTTGATGTGCTGGTAGGATGACACCATAGAAGTTGGTGGCGATCGGTAGGATCACACTAGCTTGTAGATGAACTGCTGATGGTTTTGCCCATATGATCATGCATGATTAAATTGCTTATCTTGATTACCTTTGTGTTTGAATTTGATTTGTATGCTTTAGTTATGATCATGCACCCCTTATGTTGCATATGATATATCTCATAGAAATATAACTGGTATCTGGTGTACTACGAAAGAAGCCTGGAATCTACAAGACATGGGAGGAGTGCAGCCAAGACGGGTCAGTAGCATAAACTCTGTAAGGGGTTTAAGACTCTAGATCAGGCACAAATAGCCTACTCTAAGTTCTTAGCAGAGCTTCTACAAAAGGCACAGCCGTCACAAGTTATAAACATCAATTTCACTCCACAACCTGCTGCTCATCAAGTTCATCCACAAAACAGGTTCCACCTATACGGGGTGAAAGTATGATCAAAGACATCATCGTTGGCATGATCATGTGGATTGTACTACTAGTTGTTCGGATTCATGTAAGATCTTAAACCCTGATAAGTAGTTGGTAAACTCACCATTTGCCATGCGAGGTAACCATATCGGGCTGAATGCAGGCTCCCAAACGTGCACCTTTGCATCAGCCGAACCTATTCTGGGAAACCAAACAAAGTGACCATATAGGCTCTTCTAGTGGGAAAACAAAAATACAGGCTACCAAATAAACCACTCATCCAGGCCCGAGGCCAATATCTCCACATGGAGCATCCGTTGGGCCAACTAGAAAAACGTGAAAATCCAGTCCGAGCAACCAAACACGCCCTAAAGTGCACACAACAAATGTAGCATGCGGCGTCAACATTTGCGGCCGGCGGCATCCACTACTACAACTACATAATAGCATGACACTTACCGACCGTTCTTAAAAAATCGGTCAGTGATAACCTGACTTAGCGTTATTTTGACAATAAAAAATGTTATCACGAGAATCAATATGTGGTTAGATGGTTAGGTGAACAGTGGTATCCTCAATCCACCAAGGATCAAACTCCAGGTTTAACGCTTTGGTGTCTCAAAAGGCATAATATCCTTTCAGGGAAAGGTGGCGTTCCTATCGACAATGAGGGAATGCCTTTTGCCTCAGTGGTGCATTTGCATCTATTATGAGAAAACATATTTCGAAATGTCAAAAATTTGAACAAAATATCTACAAGTACATTCGAATATTTTACATTCGTTCACAAGCTTTCGGGATTAAAGAATATTTTATGTATCATTTATAAAAAGACAAAAAGTGTCACGTGAATAGGGCTATTCATGTGATATTTTTTGTCTTTTTTGCATGGGACACGTAGAATGTTCTTTTATTTCGAAAACTTGTAAATAAACGTAAAATATTCGAATGTATATGTAGACTTTTTTTGAATTTTTTGACATTTTGAAGAAGTTTTTTCTCATAGTGGGTGCAAAATGCACCCGTGAGTTCAATAGCCACCTCGTTTCTGTAGTTTCAGCATGTTCATTAGTTTGTATTACCTCAATACAATTATGCGTACAAGATCTATTAGTATATTGTTTTATAGTTTTCTGGATTATGATACAATATCATACTCCCTCTGTCTCAAAATATAATGCGTTTAAGGATTTTTTTTAAGTCAAAATTTTCTTTTTGGGGGGTAAAAGTCAAATCTTAACTTGGACCAAATATTTAGAAAAAAATATTTACATCTACAATACTGAATGAACATATTAAAAAAGTATATTTTATGGTGGATCTATCGATATTGATTTAGTATTGTAACTTTACATATTTTTATGTATAAATTTAGTTAAACTAAAAAACATTGACTTTGAACTAATCCTTAAGTGACATATATTTTGAGACATGGGAAAAGTACGATACCACTGTCATCTCTCATCATTAACTAGTGTGTCGTGTTTTTTTGCATATAAGAACTGCATGATACTCCGTACAACTTATGACACTCTCTTTAGCCTTAATAAGCACTCACTGTAAGAGTGCGTCGTTTTGGTGCTCGTCCACCATGCTGGACTTTATATTACTTTTTTCAAAATTCAAATTTAAAGATTTAAAAAATTTAATAAAAATCCGGAATGTAGGTAATGATTTATAATACATGTGTGATAAACATCTTTTGAAAAAACTTGGTATTCTGATCTCTGTAAAAAAGACAAAAATGTAGATCTAGACGTGAACAGTGGAATTTTGAATGGGCTTCCGATTTTTTCAAAATTTATCATATTTGTCTTTTTTACTGTGCCCGTAATACATAATATTTTATGTTGAAAATTTGCACACTTGTATTTTGTATTGTGGACTACCTAAACATATATTTTAAAAAAATATTTAATGCTTTTTCAAAAAATTTAAAAAGTCCACCATGGTGGACGGGCTCCAAACCCATTTTTGCTCACCGTAACGACTACTTGGATTCACTACCGACGGACCATTAGTAAGCACCCGTTGGTAATGACTGCGACATTACTTGCCGGCCCTTATTAACTGCTCGTCGGTAATGATTGGTGTTGGTTAGATAATGGCGCGCGCTAGGCGTCTCCCGTGACGATGGAAAAACATGCCGTTTTTATTGAAAAACACCCCGTTTTTGTTATTCTCTCTGACCCATATTATTGTTCTCAACTTTATCTAGATTCAGATACCTAGTTAATGATTTAGACTATATTCATTCGAATCTAGACAAAGTTAAAAATATTAATATGGATCAGATGGAGTACATATGTTCCCGCTTCATTTTCCTTAGATAATCTGGTTCGGATAGCATAATCCAAAATGGAAAGTTGCACTTCTACAGAACTGTTTATAAGTAGTATACTGTACTATATCTGTGGCATTTTTACTGGGCTACCCGTCACTAGTATTACCCGTGACATGTTGCGTTCTCATACGTCACAGTTAAGACAATACCAGTCACGTGGCCACAAACTTGGCACACCATTGGTACGTACCCAATGTAATACTATAGTGGCGTGGCGCCGTATTTCCGTACCACACGATTGTATACGGCATATATACGCCACTTAGTCTCAAAATCTAGTGGCGTGCCCGTGGGGAAAAGAGAGGGGACTAGGAAATGTAGGAAGACTAGTCAGCCAAATAGTTGGCAACAAACCAAGCAGGTGGGAGAACGTTTGGCATGGACAATTTTTTGGTAGGGTGAGCCGGGGGCATAACCAAACATGTCCTTCGTAATACCATGCCAACTATATTAGGGAGCTTCTGGTTATGCATTCTATCAGTTTCCTCATATTGTTTGTTGTGGTTTTGCAGAAAGTACCATTGACGGTTACTGCATTAGTGGATTTACTGGTACAATGAAGCTTACCCATAGTTGGTTACCCAAAATTGGCATTGCACGTATGTGCTACTCCCTTCGTTTCAAAATATAAGATGTTTTAACTTTTGTAAAGTGAATGTTTTCTACACATCTTTTTGAGTCAGCGAAGTGAGTATAGGTTATACTACTTTACCTGGCTTTGAAAGTATTATTACCAGCTCCGTCCTTCTGGTCGATGGTGAGATTGAGCCTAAACAACGTGCATAACTTGTTGCCGATGTCCTCCTCCCGTTCAGGTGTGGTGCCGATGAGCATGAAATCGCGGTCGCCGCCCAGGTATCTGTATGCCTCTTCGGGCACCCAATACTTGTTGTTGTAGCCGCACCTGATATGCACATAACCTGGTGCCTTGTTGGCCATCTCGACGTAGAACCTCGCCGTCGGGTCCGTCAGGATGGGGACGGCAGCTTCAGGGTCGTCGTCGTCGTTCCTCCATAATGTGCTGTCGAACTTATCGGTGTGCTCCAGTGCGGCCAGCGTGGTTTGGAGATAAAGGCGGTTGTTGTCGTCGTCGTGGAAGCTGTTGTCGCGCTCCGTTGATATCAGAGCAAAGCACTTTGGTGGGTGCACCGGCGGCAAAGCCGAAGTTGGAAATGCCATCTCTCACAGTTCGATCGATCTCTAGCTAGTAGTTTATTGTATGGGTGTTTTGTTTCATCACAAGCGAGCGAGCTAGATGTGCAAATGCGTGCTGAGTATCTCGTCTCGTCTGCTATATATATATATATATGCGCATTATGCATGCTGCCTGCCACACAATGCCTATCGTCTCAGTTTTGTATTTTTGGAACGTGAGACACGACTCCCCTTATCCCCATCCCACCTATACACACAATCCAAACAGGAAAAGTACAAACAGTCGTGGTGCCATCGAAGCCCGAATCTATTAAATATTATTGCCCATGTCGGGATGTTTCTATTAAATATTATTGCCGATATCTCATCTATTCATAGAAATATGTTTTATCTTCCAAATTACAAATATGTGCTCATCCAATTTATTTGAAATTAAAATAAAATGAAATTTCACGCGACATAAAACAAATTTCCTAAAAAGAAAGAATGAACTTTATGACCCAAAAAACGGAACCTCCTGGCTTCTATCATTTGTAGATCGAACATGCCAATTTTTTACATGTGCATTTCTAAGACATAATACTACTATCAACACTAGTTGAATGACCGTGGGTTGCTACGGTATAAAAAATGAATATCTCATATTTAATTGGAAGCATGATATTGCACGGCGGTTGATTTTGAAATAGTCATCGACGAACTCTAGCTCTCTTCAATGTACTCTCATGTCCTCATGTAACCAAGTTATGTACAACACGATTTTTGCATACGTAGATAAACGCCCCTGGGCGCTCGCGCGGGCGATCCCGGGGCTACTACCTCTCCCCCCCAAAAAAAACCAGATCGGCACCCCGGTTGCGAAGGCGGCAGGGCAAGGTGGGCGCGTCTTTCTGGTAATCCAGAAAAAACGTCGTCCTCATCGCCTCCACCATCGACGGGGAGTACACCGCCCGGGCAACGTCGTGCATGTTCACCGCGCCGTCGACCTCGAATCCACAAATTAAAAAATCAGCGAATAGACTGAACGAAAAAGAGAAGAAACTAAAACTAGATCTAGAAGTACAACTCAAAATAGGAATTGCAGAAGGAGAAAAGAAGAAGCTTGACACAAGGTTACAACAATGTAGATAATAGGAAAATCAACCCGTGGGAAATAACTCACTCTTTTGGATTTACTATCTTTTCTCACTGAACATTAAGTTGAAAACCGAAAGATGCCACACATCAGATTTACTATCTTACAACATGACTGAGAATCAGAGACTCCAATTGGAACTTTGGCACATAATTAGATGAACAGAGTACAGAGAGCTGAAAAACTCAGTATTACACTGAGTTGTGGTAGGTAAAAATGATTACTTACCGTTATTCGAGGTCCACCGAACAAATGGTCATTCATCAACTTGTTCAAGGGCTGTACATTAATTTTCTTCGGGTCGTACTTAGGACCAGGAGCATCCAGCAGAGAATCATCGGCAAGCTTCAAAGAATGGCGACGATTAAGATTTAGTAGAGAAACAAATGGTCATTTAAGTTCAGAACTCAAGCTTACCATGTTGGCCATTTTATCGAAATGAACAATTGATGAATGCCGTAGGCCACCAGCAGCAACTACAGATTTAGTTAGCATTCAGTTAACACACACACACCAAGACCAACCTAGAAATTCAGTTTTCTCTCTGTTACCTCCATATTCTCAACACACATGAGCAGTTTAGACTCCCTATATGCACACACACGAACAGGCTCAGCACTGCAGTGACGGTCGCCTCCCTCTGCTGACCCGCCTCAGCACCAGCAGAGCTTCCTCACCGACCGCTTCCTCTTCTTGAACCCCGATTGCTCAAACCTCTCCTAGCCTATCTGTACCTTATCTACAACATATTTGTTGTACCCAAGGTGTATGAATTGGATTCACCTAAACCTCAATACAACGCATATGTCTTGGGGAGGAAGAGAGAAGGGGACAAGGGAAATTAGACACAACTATTTTCTTTCTACCTACTCCTCTGATCCCGAGGCTATTTAACCACTTTGAAAGAACATTTCTTAATCCCTAGAGTATTGTGTGTTAGATAACAATACCAAGAAATATTTAATGTGTGTTGAGTGCAGTAGATAATTGCCAATATAAAGTGCAGGCAAAACAGACTTTTGGGGGCCGGATTATCCGCCTCTGCCAGGGGCCGGATTATCCGCCCTGGCTCGATCGACAAAGAGAACAAGGCGCGTCACGCTGTATGGGGGCGGACATTCCCTCGGATTGTCCGGTCAGGGCCGGATAATCCGCCCCTCCCCCCTAGGGAATTTTTGCAAAGGGAGCCAAGCGCGTCACGCTGTGAGGGGGCGGAGTTTTTTCCCCGACCAGATAATCCGGCCCCCACTTGGGCCGGATAATCCGGCCCCAAAATCTCCAACGGCTGAGTTTTGACATGGGGTATAAATACCCCAATTTCTCCTCCTGACAGAGCTCTTGATTCATTTAAAAAAGTGTTGTTCTTTTCTTCAAGCTCTCAACCGAGATCTCTCTCTTCATCCACCCGAAGGCTCTGATCTTTGGAGAATCGAAGGAGGAGGCTTCGATCTTCACCAACACCAATCAAACGCATCTCTTTCCATCCATTCACTTGGAGGATTCTTGATCTAGTATTTCTTACAAATATCTAGATCTTATTTTCGGTTATTGATATTACTTATTCTTGTGGCAGATTGTTGTCATCACAGGAGCCTCTAATTTAGTTGTGGATGTGTACCCGCTAGTTGTGTAAAGGCACCAGTTCCCGTGTCGAAGGGTACCAATAGTGGAAAGGTGGATCAGGCCTTTGGTGGCGAGATCCATCAGAGAACAGGGTGATGCCTATTGTGGCATGGTGGTCTTAGTACCGCCCACCCCTCCAATGCAGACATACTTCCCTTAACAAGGAAGGAACTGTGGTCAAACAAATCTTGTGTCTCTGCATGCTCCACTACGGTTTCTTCATTCCTCACTTTTACTCGCTTAATAGTTAGGTTTGCATATAGGAAAATTCTCCGTAGTTGCATATCTAGAGAATTTACCTTTGTGTCAAGCCTAAAATTGAAAAAGAATTAAAATTTGGAGTAGCACCTATTCACCCTCTCTAGGTATCCATACAATCCATTTCAATTGGTATCAGAGCCTCGGCTCTTCATTCAGGCTTTACCGCCTAAGAGAGTATGGGTACTAAGGGAGACGGTAGTGAGGCTAAGGCTATGGACAAGGTCACTATGGATGATCTCAAGATGTTGGAAACAACCTTGCTGAAATCCATAGAGACCAAATGGAAGAGATGCATCAAATGATTGCTCGTCTCTCTCCATCTACAACCCCACCTCCATCTACCTCTGAGGCTACCACTCCGCTCTCTAAGGAGAAAGCTAATGCTAACTCCAAGGAAGACGAGTTGGTGGGTGATAAAAATAATGGCTCCTCCTCCAAAAAGGGAAGTGGTAAGGAGGACTATAGTGAGGTCTCTCACTTATATTCACCTGATCCACCAATCCCTCACCCTCATATAAATAATAGGGGTGATCCACCCAAGCTTACTGCATATTCTTTTAATCAATGGCAATGCTTAATGAAATCTCATGTGTGAAGTTCGTACATTGAGCTTTGAAGGATCATTGAAGATGGCCTCCACATTAGAGATTGCAACAACTTGAAAAGAGGATAAGTCGTTGACAACCAACTCGATGCAACCGCTCTTCACATGATTCAGCTTGGTGTGGGTCCCAAGGACATGCCACACATTGAACATTTCAACACCGCCAAGGAAGCTTGGGATGCACTAACTGACCTATTCATTGGAAATGAGAGCATGAGAAGAAATAGGTACGATGCTCTAAGCAATGAAGCCGAAGGGTTCTATATGTTGGATGATGAGGATCACGAAGACATGTATAGAAGGCTCAAAGGCATTGCCACTACATTTAGAAAGCATGGTGCCACACATGTTGATGATGCGTGTATCAAGAGGAAGTATGTGAGTGCTCTTATGCCATTTGAGCCCACTGATTTGAAGAGCTTATAAGGTCGACACAACTATCACCAAATGACTTCCAACAAAGTCATGCAAGAAATTACTGCATTCAAAGTTGCAGCAAAGAACGTCGAAGATGCTCATGCCCGAGCAATTGGAATGCAAAAAGGCGTGAATGTTGCATTGAAGGCCAATGTTATTGAGCAATATGAAGATGGGAGGGGCTTTGATGCTATCTCCATGAGATGTCCCGAGGAGGTCAAGCGTGCTCATGGTGAGTACATGGTGTTCTATGCAAGCAACTTCTGGAAGGACCCAGCCAAAGCTAAATCTGAACTTGAGCGCAATAATGGGTCAAATGGATGAAAGGAAAATGGCCCAAAGTTGAGAACTTGTTACAATTGTGGAGACCGTTTGCACTTTGTAGCTGAGTGCCCTTATCAAAGTAGAGAAGATAATGGGGGTGGGATTATTCTCAAGGAAATATCAAAGCCACCTCGGAAGATGCCATTTGTCAAGAAAAATGCTCCCTACAAGAAGCAACCGATGATTGTTTTGGTAGCACAAGAGGAGTACTCATCCGGAAGTGAAGACGAAGAAGATGATCATAGCTCACGAGAGGTGGCGGATATAGCCACCACATCTACACCTATGTCTCTCTTTGACTCTCCCAATGAGAACGTCATCAACAAGAACGTCACTTGTCTTATGGCAAGAGGTTCCGATGTATCATCTTCTACCACTTCTTTTCCTAAGACTACTATGGATGTTGATATGGATGATCATACTAGTCTTAAAGTTAAAGTAGAAGTTATTGCTTTGGATTATTTTATCACTAACTTGCAAGGTGAGCACAAAATGCATTTCGAGGCTCTTATGAGTCAACTTGTCCACTCCGAATTGAGAGTTAAATCCTCGTGGATGCAACTGAGCACATCCTTGGCCTTTCCTAGCGTCTCTTGGAGGGAAACACTGTGGTCTTCGACTGCAGCGATGGCACCTGCCAATGCATCCGTGTGACGCAGAGACTGGGCGTCAAAGCTTAGGCCACTGGCATCTGCATACTCAAAAGTGTTAGTACAGCAACCACACGTCAAAGCAAAAGAGCAATGCAAAATCCAGCCGAAATAATACCTGAGAGGGACTTGGCAATAGAGAAAAGTTGCTCCTCGAACAACTTCTCCCTTTCAGCAGTAGAAGCACGGAGATCCTCTTCTCGCTTTTGCGACTCCACCAGCGCTGCGATTGCCTTGTCGCGATTCTTCATCGCCGCGGCAAGCGTCTTCTCGAGTGCAGCAGCACGACGAAGTAGTTCATTATGCTCAACTACAATGGACAGGGCACATCATCAATTGAATTCATAAAATTCACGAAGACAAAGACGAAGTCAAAACTCACCTTCGACAACGCGGTGGCGATTGTGCAGCAGAGCGTGCTGCCGACCCATAACAAGGACTTGCTCCGCCAGGCGAGCAATTTCCTTCACGATGAGCTACATTAGAAGAAAACAAAAGGTTCAGCAATAGCACCAAGTATAAATTCGACTGCCAAAACAGCAAAACGACGCCTACATGATCCTCTAGAGACTCCGAAGATGACTGTCGCACAGTCATCCGGGCAACCATCTGGTGTTCCCCAGCATGCGTGGAACTCGATGAATTGTGCCCGGAGTGGGCCACCAATGGAGGAGAAGAAGACCATTCGGCCACTTCCTTGGCCTTGGAGTCTGCGACTCTGGACTCCTTCACAAATTGGACGTCACCAAAAGACGATGACGCTGCTCGGTTACAAAACACATCAAGCAAAAACTTTAGGGAAAAAAGCAACTCCAAAAAGAAACCAAAACAAGGTCGCGAATGCAGAACTCACCAGCTAAATTTATCAAGGTCGAAGGATTGCTCCTCCGACTCCGATGACTCCTTCGGTAGTCGCAGCTTCTTCCGGGCAAGAGGAGCCATGTAACGCACAGGAACGGCGGGGATTGGCTCCTCTGCAACAACAGAAGGGCCTTCTAGATTCGTCGGCGACGAGGCATCCGAGTCCTCGCTATGGGAATGCTTGCGAGTGTCCTGGTCGCTGGACTCGGGGACTCCTCCTCCTCTTCAATTGGGACGATCGATTCCGACTCGTCCTCTTCATCCACTTCGCGAGGGATAACCCCTTCAGGACGGGGGGCAAATTGGGAGACACCTTCCATTCCTACATTCAGAAGATACACCATTATATATCAAAGCATCATAAAGGCAATCGAAAACAAAAACTACTTCATAGTACAGTTCTACCTCAGGAGGAGGGTTTGAGGCGTCGAAAGGAGGCACAACTGGTTCGCCTGGGAGAACCTCCTTGGCGGTGTATTTGGTTACCAGTCGTATCCTCTTATCCACCTCACCCACAGAATGCCCTCGGCAGACACGCGAGTGACATCATCAGCACTGGTCCAGCGGAACATAGGGTGCACTCTGGCCTGTAGAGGCTGGATGCGGTGGCACAACTAGGTGCAAATGAGGGCAGCGCCACCTTCTTCCTTGCCTATGCGGTTTTCGAGGTTGCAGATGTGCTTATACAACACTTCTGTCTCCTTGGACTCGTCAGGAGTAATGACATTCTTCCAGGAGCGCCTCCTCTTGCAAGACGCGGCGGGATCAAAGGGCGTGAGTCTGTAGTGCTCTCCGTCGGCCTTCTGGTCACGGATGTAGAACCACTTGTCCCTCCACCCTTGGACGGACGCGGTGAGCTTGATGGAAAAATAGGTGACAGAGGAGTCGACGTGGATCCCGCAGCCTCCTACGTCGTAGACTACCAAACCGGACGCCGACTGGCGTTTTAGCTTAAAAAGCCACTTGAAGAGGCCAAAGTGCGGCTCGATTCCGAGCCAGCACTCGCAAAGAGTAATGAAGCAGGAGATGTGGAGAATGGAATTTGGGGACAACTGGTGAAGCTGGAGCCCATAGAAACAAAGGAGACCACGAAAGAAAGGATGCAGAGGGAGAGAAAGACCTCGGATGATGAACGCAAGGAACATCACCCGGAAACCCGGAGGAGGACAATGGATTACCTCCTCACCGGGCACCCCACGAGTCGTCTTCCGCAGGAGGAAGAACTCCATCTCGATGATGGAGATGCAGTTCCGCGGGCTTGATGATGGACACCCGCCAGGCGCCATTGGTGATGCGGGTGCCAGCACCTTTCTTCTTCCCAGCACCAGCGGCACTGGTGCCCATGGTGGTGGTACCGCCCTTCTTCTTGGCGGCAACAATGGTGGCCACGGATCCAGCGGCGACGCCTCCCTTCTTATTGCCCATCTTCCAATGGCGGTGAGAACGGAAAAGTAACTGGGGAAGACACGGAGCTGGTCCAGGCCGCAAAGAGGAAGTGCGCAAGGAAGCAGAGAGCAGCAGCAATGGCAATGGAGGCACGAGCAAAGAAGACGGATGGGAAAATTACCGCAGCTACGCTGCTACTTAACCTCCTCGCAGATACCATCCAACGGCCAGCAGAAACCCTACTACACGTGTGGCGCACATCGCCACCGACACGTGGCGACGTTGAAGCACGAACCGTCCCCCACTATTCCCATTACGCGTGGAAATCGAGGAGACGCGGTTAAAACAGAAGATTACGCACGCCCGGTCAAATCGAAGTCACAAAGTGGGACCCACCACTCGTCACGTCCCGCCAAAGCCGCTCACACGGGCAACCGAGGTCATCACATCATCAGCACTGACGTCATTGATTCCAGCAGCAGAAGATTTTGACTACTTTAATCCTTGCTCGAGTCTTCGACTCAACCAAGCACTCGGGGGCTACTCCTAACAGGAGCATTGGCCGTGCACTCGAAAGATTTTTTATGTAGGTATACAAGATAAACCCTTCACTCGAATCATCGATTCGACTATGAACTGCGGGTTACTCCCATAGGGAGTGCTGAAAGCATATTCGACTGAAACAAGCAACAAAAGACGACAGCAGTCGCAAATGTTTTTTAGTCCCCACTCGAGTCTACGACTCGAGTAGGCACTAGGGGGCTACTCCCATAGGGAGCGCTGGTCACGCACCCTGTGATTATTTTGCTGGTACATTGATGACCCACAAGTATAGGGGGTGTATCACAGTATTTTCGAGGGAAGTGAAACCCAATTTATTGGTTCAACACAAGGGGAGCCAAAGAATATTTATAAGCCTTAACAACTGAGTTGTCAATTCAGCTACACCTGGAAACAATCTTGCTCACATCAGTTTATCAGTAGCAACAGTTTTGTAGTAGCAATAGTAAAGTAATAGTAGTAGTAAAAGTAAAGACAGTAGTAACAATTGCAGTAAATGGTAGGATTAAAGCGTGGTAGGCATAGGGATGGATGGACAGGCGTTGCATGGACAAGACAATTCATATAGCAATCAGAACATAGGGCATTTGCAGATAAATAAGATAAAGCATCCAAGTACTAAATAATCATAGGCATGTGTTCCATATATAGTCATACGTGCTCGCAATGAGAACTTGCACAACATCTTTTGTCCTGCCATCCCGTTTGCAGCGGGGCCTCAATGGAACTACTGGCAATTAAGGTGCTCCTTTTAATAGAGCACCGGAGCAAAGCATTAACACTCCTGAACACATGTGATCCTCACATCAAAGCCATTCCCTCCGGTTATCCCGATTTCTGTCACTTCAGGGCCTTTGGTTCCAGACAACAACGTGTGTATACAACTTGCGGGTAAGACCATAAACAATACTATCATAATGAATCAATAACATGTTCAGATCTGAAATCATGGCACTCGGGCCCTAGTGACAAGCATTAAGCATAACTAGTTGCAACAAAGTCAAAAAGCACTAATAGTAGATACTAGGCACCATGCCCTAACAATCCGATGCCATTACATGAACGATCTCATCCAATCCCTACCATCCCCATAGCCTACAGCGGGGGATTACTCACTCATAGATGGGGGAAACATGGATGGTCAATGGAGAAGCGATGGTGATGATGATGGCGATGATCTCCTCCAATTCTCCCTCGTGAGTGTGCCGAACGGAGTTTCGGGTTCGAATCGTGGAATCTGGTGGTGGCGGTATGAACTCTTCTGGAAAACGCCGAACCCCACAGGTTTTTAGGTAAGGAGGCAACTTATAGGCGAAGAGGGAGGCCGAGGGGTGCTGGGCGTAGACCACCTGGCGCGGCCAGCCTAGCCAGCCAGCCTAGCTTGCTGACCAGGTGGTGTGGCTGGCCCGGCCCCTCTCTGTCTCGTATTCTGGCTCCTCGTGTCCCTCCGTGAAAACTGACTTTAGCTTTTGTCCCGTCCAATTCTGAGAATATTCATTTTCTGACTTTCCTGGAACCAAAAACAGCAGAAAATAGGCAGGTGGCACTGTGGCTCTTGTTAATAAGTTAGTCCAAGAAATCATATGAAAAGTACTCCAAAGTGTGGACAAAACACAAGAAAGTAGATAAAACCAAGCATGGAACATTAAAAATTATGGATACGTTTGCAACGTATCAACATCCCCAAGCTTAACTCCTGCTCGTCCTCGAGTAGGTAAGTGATAAAAAAATAGTTTTTGAGGTGACATGCACCATCATAAACTTGATCAAAGTATTTGTAAAACATCCATAGCTGGGATCATAGTACTTCAACATAACATGAGAGATAAAGTTCTAACAATAAGACAAAGAAACTATGTTGCACCATGAAAAGGCACAAACAAAAGATGCATGAATAACAATGCTTTGCAAGACGTTTGTTTATTTCACATAAAGAAAACATAGCATAGTGGCATTCAGCTTGTCCCTCATAGAGTAGCAAACATAAATGCATAGGACACCTTCAAAGTTCATAAGAGTGACTAGATACAAATAGTATAAAACAAGCAATATCAAAGCTATGCATCAATCAACAAGTCTTGGGACAATGCACATAGAACTAATAATGGACACTATGCTCTCAAAGTAGGTGCATAAAGATAGAAGGTGGAGACTCAACATAAAAGTAAAAGAAAGGCCTTCAAAGAAGGAAGTAGAGACTCAAGTTTCATAAAGAGCTTCCAAAAATTATGGTACTTATTAGCTTTCAGCTCTCATTGCCCCTATCATAAACATCTTGAAGTGGTTAAGGTTAAAGTGATACAACTAAGAGGATATGCTTGACAAGTTATAAGCTGAAATCTCATGGCCCTTACTTACGAAGACCGAACCTCATGCTACTCAACTTTAGTCACAAGTAAGCTCTTGTCATCGTAAGTACATATGTATCATAGAGAACCGTCAACGGGGTACCCGTTGCACATGATACAGGAGCTATCCCATAATCAAAATGACAAGGTGATATGTCCATTTTGCATCACTATTCTATATCATAATTCACTATTATTCATTGATATATTTCATATTAAGAGATGATACTTATGTTATTTCATCTGTTTTTGCATGGTTGATGAATTTTGGAGCATGGACCGCTGCAGTCAGGATTCTGATGGAAAAGGTGCTGTTTGGAGGCAAAATTTGCGAAGATCAGAAAATCCGAGAAAATATACAGAAAATCCTATTTTTCCAGAAGACGAAGGAAGCCAGAAGGAGGAGTGGAGATGGGCCACAGGGGGCCCACACCACCCCCTGGCGCGGGCCACCTAGGCCGCACCACCAGGTGGTGTGGCCGCCCTGGCTCACCTCTGGCTCTCCCCTCTGGCGTATATAATCCTCCCGAAACCCTAATACTCGGAGAGCGACCATAGAAAGATTCCGCCGCCTCTACGGGGCGGAAAACACCGAGAGAGAAAGATCTCTCCAGCAGATAGAATTCTACCGAGGGAATTCCTTCCCAGAGAGGGGAGATCATCGCCATCAACACCACCATCAAGCTGGACTTCATCGGGATCATCATCACCACCATCATCACCATCAGCACCCTCATCATCATCTCCATATTGCTGTAACAATTGGGTTGAACTTTGCATAGTTCTTAGAGGAAACTTTCCTGGTGTTGATTACTCTTTGTAGTTGATGCTATTGAGTGAACCATTGAATTATTGTTTATGTTCAGATTGTTATACATCATTATTCCATCTCTGATAATGATCCATATGATGTCTTGTGAGTAGTTCGTTTTGTTCTTGAGGACATGGGAAAAGTCATGTTGTTAGTAGTGGAGTTGTGTTGAGAAAAATTCAATAGTTTGATATTTAAGTTGTGGTGTACTTCTTCTAGTGGTGTCATGTGAACGTCGACTACATGACACTTCACCTATATGGGCCTAGGGGAATGCATTGTGTATTTGGCTACTAATCATATGGGTTGCCGGAGTGACAGAAACCTGAACCCCCGTTAGGAAACCATTGCACAAGGGACATCAGTTTCTTAGAGTTTAAAGTTGTGGTTAGGTTTCTACCTTAATTACTTTCTTGTACTTATGGATGTTTACAAGGGGTATAATCACAAGTATGTATTAGTACTAGGAAGCTCGGTACATTAGCACAGGTTCACCCACAAAACACTTAGCAAGCTAAAGAAGATTAATCAACTATATGAAGGGAAATCACTTGACAGTCCTTTCGTGTGTCCTCGAGAACGTTTGGTCATCTTAAGTAATACAACCGGCTTGTCCTTTGCTGCATAAAGGATTGGGCCACTTGCTGCATTTATTCCTACTGTCTTTTATTTACTCGTACTTTATTTATTTGCTTTATCAAAAAACCCTAAAAATCCGTTTGCTAAGTATTTGTAGAGAATTCCTGATCCATACCACTAGCCAGCACCTTCTGCTCCTCGTTGGGTTTGACACTCTTACTTATCGAAAATACTGCGATACACCCCCTATACTTGTGGGTCATCAAGACTATTTTCTGGCGCCGTTGCCGGGGAGTGAAGCGCTATTGGAGAGTGGAACTGGTAAAGGAAACTTCTACTGTGAGTATTGTTTACTTCTATTAGCTACTTTATTTTCATTATGGATAATTCACGGAGTTTCTTATTTGGTAATGCTACTACCACTTCTAAGGTAGTAGATGAACCACCACCTGCTAAGAATGATGCTTTCAAAATACCTACAAGAATTATTGACCGTGTTATGGATAACTACTATGTTGGGGATGGAAGTATCCATCTTGGTGACCATTTACTCTTTATACACGAATTATGCGAGTTGTTCAAGTCTGCAGGTATTACTACAGATCAAGTTAAGAAGAAGTTATTCTCATTATCGCTGAAAGGAAGAGCTGAGGAATGGTATAAGCTGCTGAAGAATGGTCAAACTCTTGAATGGGAGGAAATAGTACCTCTCTTTTATTCAAAGTTTTATCCTCCTAGTGAGATTCATAAAGATCGGAATCAAATATACAACTTTTGGCCTCTTGATGGAGAGAGTACAGCTCAAGCTTGGGGGAGATTGAAGTTACTTATGCTCAAATGTCCCATTCATTAGCTCCCCAACAATATTATTATCAATAACTTTTATGCAAGGCTTTCTCTTCATGATAAGGATTTATTGGATGCTTCTTGTGATGGATCATTCACTCGCATGGAAGAAGAAGCTAAATGGGATCTTCTGGACCGTATTCAAGACAATGCTGAAGCTTGGGAGAATGACAAAGGTAGAAAGTCAGGTATAAATTATGATTATGAATGCACTGAATCTTTTATGGGAACTGATGACTTTTGAAATATTAATAATACTTATGGTCTTGATTTACAAGTTATTACAAATTGTTTTAAGGCGTTTGCTTCGTATATTGAAATCCCAAAAAGGGAATGGAGCAAGTACCATGTGCCTTATAAAGATATTGTTGACTGTGTTCCTGTTGGGAGTACTGAGTTTTACACTATTGATCACATCTTACCTGAACTTTATATCGAGAAACCCTTCTCGGATAAGGTAAAGGACCATCCTATGATAACTAGTGTAATCACTAAAAGTGCAAAGAGAACTGTAAAACCTAATGAACAAATAAACATTGAACCTGTTGTAGCAATTGTGAAAGACCTTGTCACTAAAAGCGTAGAAGATGGACACATAGTCTTTTGTGAGGATGCTTCTAATATTGTTTCGCATCCTAATAGAACTAAAAAAGCTAGTGTCCCTGTGCTTTATGTTAGAATTGGTGATCATTGCTATTATGGTTTATGTGATATTGGTGCAAGTTCCAGTGCTATTCCTTATGAGCTTTACCGAGAAATTATGCATGAAATCAGTCCCTGCGAATTGGAAGAGATTGATGTGGTTATTCAACTTGCTAATAGAGAGACCATCTCTCCAATTGGTATTGTACGGGATGTGGAAGTTCTTTGTGGTAAGATTAAGTATCCTGCTGATTTTCTAGTACTTGTTCAGCTGCTAGTAAAACTTACCCTATCATTTTTGGTAGACCTTTCTTGAGTACTTATGGAGCTATTATAGATTGCAAAAGGGAGAAAATCTTGACTAAGTTTGATGGGGAATCTTATGAATTTAATTTTTCGAAATTTACTAAAGAACCTTGTGAAGAGGAAACCCATAATGAGGATTTTAGAATTGAACAACTTGCTTCTATTTCTCTTGCTCCTAATAATGCTTTGCAGCAATTTATGGAAGATCATGAAAGTGAAATCTTCATGGAAGAAAGGAATGAGATTGACGAGATTCTTCATAATTAACCTAAGATGCTTAAGCATAACTTGCCTGTAGAAGACTTGGGTACCACATTGCCACCTAAAAAGGATCCAGTCTTTGATCTAAAACCCTTACCCAATGATCTTAAATATGCTTACATTGATGATAATAAGATATATCCTGTTATTATTAGCTCTAAACTTTTAGGGAAGGAAGAAGAAAGGTTATTGGAGGTACTGAAGAAACACCGAGGGGCTATGGGCTATACCCTGGATGATTTAAAAGGGATTTCTCCTACTATATGTCGGCATGCTATCAATATAGAACCAGATGCAAAGCCAGTGGTAGAGCACCAATGAAGTTTAAATCCTAAGATGAAGGAAGTGGTAAGAAATGTGGTACTGAAACTCCTTGATACTGGTATTATCTACCCTATTGCTGATAGTGAATGGGTTAGTCCTATTCATTGTGTCCCTAAAAAGGGAGGTATTACTGTTGTGCCTAATGATAATGATGAGTTTATTCCCCAAAGAATAGTGGTAGGCTATAGAATGTGTATCGATTTCAGAAAGGTTAACAAAGTTACTAAGAAAGATCATTACCCACTTCCTTTTATTGATCAAATGTTAGAAAGGTTGTCTAAAAAGACTCATTTTTGTTTTCTTGACGGATACTCTGGGTTTTCTCAAATTGCTGTTAAACAACAAGATCAAGAAAAAACTACTTTTACGTTCCCTTACGGAACATATGCTTATAGACGTATGCCTTTTGGTTTATGTAATGCTCCTGCTACTTTTCAAAGATGCATGTCCGCTATCTTTCATGGTTTTTGTGAGGAAAATGTGGAAGTGTTCATGGATGACTTCTCTATTTATGGAACTTCTTTTGATAATTGTCTGCACAACCTTGATAAAGTTTTGCAGAGGTGTGAAGAAACTAATCTTGTTCTTAATTGGGACAAATGCCACTTCATGGTTAATGAAGGGATTGTCCTTGGGCATAAGGTTTCCAAAAGAGGCATAGAAGTGGATAGAGCTAAAGTCGAGGCAATTGAGAAAATGCCCTGCCCAAGAGACATTAAAGGTATTCGTAGTATCCTTGGTCATCCTGGTTTCTATAGGTTTATTAAAGATTTCTCTAAGATATCAAAACCCCTCACTAATCTTCTTCAAAAATATGTACCCTTTGTTCTTGATGATGATTGTAAGGAATCTTTTGAAACTCTTAAGAAGGCTTTAACTACAGCTCCTATCATTCAACCACCTGATTGGAGCTTACCCTTTGAAATAATGTGTGATGCTAGTGATTTTGCTGTAGGTGTTGTCCTTGGGCAACGTATTGATAAAAAGTTGAACGTTATTCATTATGCTAGTAAGACTCTTGATGCTGCTCAAAGAAACTAGGCAACTACTGAAAAAGAATTTCTAGCTGTTGTTTTTGCTTGTGATAAGTTTAGACTTTATATTGTGGACTCAAAAGTCACCATTCATACTGATCATGTTGATATTAAGTACCTTATGACGAAGAAGGATGCTAAGCCTAGGCTTATTAGATGGGTGCTACTTTTACAAGAGTTTGATCTACATATTGTAGATAGGAAAGGTGCTGAAAAACCTGTAGCTGATAATTTATCTCGATTGGAAAACATCTCTTTTGACCCTATGCCTGTTAATGATAGTTTCCCAAATGAATAGTTGGCTACGGTAGGGGTAAGCTCGCGAGGGAGCCCTTGGTATGCTGATTATGCTAGCTTTATTGTCTCCAAGTATTTGCCTCCAACTTTTACAGCTCGGCAAAGAAGAAAGTTCTTTTATGATTTGAGGCATTATTTTTGGGATGACCCACACTTATATAAAGAAGGAGTGGATGGTATTATGCGAAGATGTGTTCCAGAATATGAACAAAAGGAGATATTGCATAAATGTCATGGTAGTGCTTATGGAGGACATCATGCAGGAGATAGAACTGCGCAAAAGGTGCTACAATCAGGTTTCTACTGGCCTACCCTTTTTAAAGATGCAAGAAAATTTGTTTTATCTTGTGATGAATGTCAGCGTGTTGGTAATATTTCTAGACGCAATGAAATGCCTATGAACTACTATCTAGTTATTGAACCCTTTAATTGATGGGGATTGATGGCTCGGTGTTGATGTAGAGCTCGTTGGGAATCCCAAGAGGAAGGTATGATGAGCACAACAGCAAGTTTCCCTCAGTTATGAAACCAAGGTTTAATTGAACCAGTAGGAGCAAGGAAACACCCCAAAGGTGTTACTAGTTGAGCCTTGGCAGGGCGCACTACCGGTGCTAGTAGCAACGTGGAGGCTTGCACAACACAACCACAAAACTTTGTCCCCAGCTTGCGATGAGGTTGTCAATCTCACCGTGTTTTGCTGAAAACAAAGGATTAAACGTATCGAATGGAAAGAAGTAATAGTTTGTAGAAAGTAAACACAAAGGAATAAACAGTTTGTAGATTGTATGTAAAAGAAAAGGACCGGGATCCATAGTTCACTAGAGGTGGCTCTCCTTAAGATAGATAACATGCTGGGTGAACAAATTACAACGGGGCAATTGACAAACATCGAGAAAGCAATACATGCATATACTAATCATCTTGACTCCTTTGAGACTTGATTGGGCATTACAACATTATACATAGACCGCCATCCAACTACATCTATGACTAATAATCCACCTTCAGGTTATCATCTGAACCCCCTCCAATATTAAGTTGCAAGCACCATATTATTGCTTAACGAATTGCATGTAAAGTAAACAATATGTTTGTTCTATGAACAAAGGATTGTTGTTTTCTCCCTAGTAGCAACGGCACATCTAGTACCTTAGAGATTTATGTCACTTCCCTAGATTACCAGAGGCATCAACCCACTATCGAGCATAAATACTAACTCTTGGAGTTGCTAGCATCTACTTGGCCAAGATAGCTACTAACAACGGAAAGCATGCAAGATCACAAATAACAAAGACATGATAGAATCAATAATCAATCTGAAATAGCATCTCAATATCCATCGGATCCCCGCAAACACAACATGCAGAATTACAAATAGATGATCTTGATCATGAACGGAGCTCACAAGATCTAAACATGAAAGCACAAAGGAGGAGAACAAGCCATCTAGCTACTACATGGATCCGTAGTCCAAGGATGAACTACTCACGCATCACACTGGAGGCTTGCATGGTGATGAAGAAGGCCTCCAGGGTGAATTCCCCTCTTCGGCAGGGTGCCGGGAAGAGCTTCAGATCCCTCCCGATCTAGGGATGGATATGACGGCGGCTACAGACTCTTTCATGGATTTTTGATCGGATACTTAGGGTTTCGTCTCGAGGGCAATATATAGGCGGAAGGAGAGGCCGAGGGGGTGCTGGGGTCGGCCAGACCACCCCTTGGCGCGGGCCAGGCCTGGCCGATGTGTGTGGTGTGACCCCAGCCCTTCTACATCTCGTGATACGGCATCGATGACTTCGAAAAATAGGCACTTTGGCTTTTATCCGTCCAATTCGAGAATATTCATTTTCGACTTTCTGGAACCAAAAACAAGAGAAAACAGGCAGGCACTGTGGCTCTTGTTAATAGGTTAGTCCAAGAAATCATATGAAAAGTACTCCAAAGTGTGGGCAAAACACAAGAAAGTGGATAAAACCAAGCATGGAACATCAAAAATTATAGATACATTTGCAATGTATCAACACCCCCAATCTTAACTCCTGCTCGTCCTCGAGTAGGTAAGTGATAAAAAGAAAGAATAATTTTTGAGGTGACATGCACCATCATAAACTTGATCAAAGTATTTGTAAAACATTCAAAGCTGGGATCATAGTACTTCAATCATAACATGAAAGACAAAGTTCTAGCAATAAGACAAAGAAACTATGATGCAACATGAAAAAGCACAAACAAAATATTCATGAATATTAATGCTTTGCAAGACGTTTGTTTGTTTCACATAAAGAAAACATAGCATACTAGTATTCAGCTTGTCCCTCATAGAGTATCAAATATAAATGCATAGGACACGTTCAAAGTTCATAAGAGTGACTAGATACAAATAGTTTAAAACAAGCAATATCAAGTTATGCATCAATCAACCAGTCTTGGGACAATGCACATAGAACTAAGAATGGTCACTATGCTCTCAAAGTAGGTGCATAAAGGTAGAAGGTGGAGACTCAATATAATGGTGGAAGAAAGACCTTTATAAAAGGAAGTAGGGATTCAAGTCTCATAAAGAGCTTCCAAAAATTATGGTACTTATAGCTTTCAGCTCTCATTGCCCCTATCATAAGCATCTTGAAGTGGTTAAGGTTAAAGTGAACAAACTATGGTGTACATGCTTGACGAAGTATAAGTTAGGAATCTCATGTCCCTTGTATACGAGGGCCGCTCCTCATGCTACTCAAGTTTAGTCACCAGTAAGTTCTTGTCATTGTAAGTACATGTGTATCATAGAGAACCGCCAACGGGGTACCCCTTGCCCGATGATACGGAAGAATCCCCATATCAAAATGACAAGGCAAACAGAAAAATGAGCATCTCAACAATCTTCTTATTTACCATGGGAATATGGTGCTTTTTTCTCTCTTTCATTTTTTCATAATCTCTTTTTTTTTCAATATAGGACTCCTTTTTTTATAAGAAGAATGCTTCATAGACAGCTCATTATGGTTACGCTGCAGGTTTCCACCATGTCAGCATGGATTAGACCAGCGGTCCAGGCGTTTCTCTAACACATATACATAACTCCATGGACTTACAAGCTCCCCTTTCATTTCACATGACGACATCCATATACAAAAGAGCATGATATCAACTAGGTACAAGTACCAAGTGCAATGTTGAAAGCGTTCCCCATGAAAGTATGGTTCTGCTAATCCCCAACAAATAAGTGCAAGCATATACACATAGACGACACAATGGTTCAAGTTTATTAAGGGCAAGAAAAATAAAGTGTGTCATCAAGTTCGTGAGAGCTTTAATCACTAGTTTTCTCATAACAAGTTTAATTCGAAGGGTAAACAAAAGCATGAATATACTTGGAATAGCATAAGCTAGTAGGTAGGTATGGTGGACTCTTTGGAATAACTTGGTTTAGGGAGTTGGATGCATGAGTGGAACTCATACTTGGTTCTGGAGGCTAGCAAAAGACTAGGAGCGACAAACTAAGAGATCAATAATGGCCATAATCATGCAGAGCGACAAAACATCATTGATCAAAGCATAAAGTAATACTACAAGTTGAAAACTAAAGGATCATAAAGGCTATGGTTACTTGAGATAGTCATAACATGGTGTGAGCATGCGCCAAGTCAACCCAAATAAAGCATCAAAGGAGAATACCACAATACTATGCTTTAATATGCTAAAACAACGCATGATTCATCCAAGGCACATTAAGCAATCTCAATTGTTTATAACAAAGCATGCTACAGCAAAGAATACTAAGCATAAAGCCAAAACAATATCAAGCATGGCAAGACAAAGCATAGGCCACAGTCAAAAACGAGCTCTTTTTATCACATAAGCATGAACTTTCCTACTCTTTTCCAAACCAAACCAAACTATTTGCAAACCAATGTATGAAAGAGGGGATCCAACCAATTTATTCATCAAACTAAGCAAACAAAGCAAACGAAAAACCAAAACCAAAATGAAAAAGAAGACGCTCCAAGAACAACACAACTGTGCATGAAACAATAAAAATGAAGCGTTTGGAAGAAACCTGGAATTTTTATTGATGAAGAAGGGGATGCCTTGGGCATCCCAAAGCTTTGACGCTTGTACTTCTTGGATATTTCTTGGGGTGACACGCGTGGCATCCCCAAGCTTGAGCTTTAGTCCATCCTTCATCTCATTACTCATTTCTTCCATACACCTGAAAATGTTCCTTCATACAAAACTTCACACAATCTTTATTAGCAACATTAGTGCACTCAAGATAAATAAGTCTTAAGGTTCAGTTCTAACACCAAATAAACTCCCATTAAAACACTATATGTTGTAGCACTTCCCTCAAAAAGCTCAATTCCTCAAAAGAACTCAAAAAGGAACCAACAAGAAGCAAATGCAGAAATTGGCAGAAATCTGTCAAAACAGACCAGCAGGTAAAGACAAATTTTTTCGAAGACCTTCTGTTGCTCAAATCACAAAGTGTTAAATAAAGAAAGTTAGATAACAACCTGGGGCAGAAGCACAAAAATTCACGCCTCAAAAAGACGTTCAGAGATTTTACACGAATTTTTATGGTGAAGCATAGAAATCTGTTTCGGGACAACAACTTTCCCAATCATTACTTCTCTCTCGTTAGAGGTTACTCTTGGCACAAAAAGCAAATAAAAAGGATAAGGAGCGGTTGTTACTGAAGTAATAACTTCCAAGACTCATCTAAAACTTTTGGGTTATCTCCCAATAAGTACTTTTCTTTAACGCCTTTAAGTTAGGCAGGATAATTTGAGAAGATGCTCACATAGGAAATATTAATTGAAGTAAAAGAGAGCATCAAGAAGCAAATTCAAAACAAATTTAAGTCTAACCCTCTTCCTATGCATAGGAATCTCGTATGCAAATAAATCCACAAAGAACAAAGTGACATGCATAGGAAGATAAAACGAGAATAACTTCAAAACTTTCAGCACATAGAGAGGTGTTTCAATACCATGTAAACTTTTACAACCATATTTTCCTCTCTCATAATAATTTTCAGTAGCCTCATGAATTTACTCAACAATATAACTATCACATAAAGCATGATTTTCATGATCTACAAGCACTAGAGCTTTATTATAAACATTTTCAAAAGAATCCTCAGGAACATAACATTTATCCTGCTTTAGTAAGCATGGGGGACAATCAAATATTGTAAGGGGTAAAGAGTTACTCTCATTAGAAGGTAGGAATGGGTAGATCCATTCGTCCTCCTCTTGATAATCACTCTCCTCCTCTTTTTCATCCAATGACCTTCCATCTTCAGCAATTTCTTCTTCCATAGGATCCTGCAAGGCATTAGTCTCTTCCGCTGGTGGAGAGCATCTATTAAGATATTCAAGAATATAGCCATTTTCTTCCTTGAAATTATCAAAGCAAAATTGAAGTATATCATAAACCTCATATTTATAAGGTGCATCATCAGTATTTTCAAGCAAATTAGCAAGTTCAAATGCACCCTTCCAAGCAATAAATTCTTCAATTTGTTCCACATCATAAAAGTCATAATTTCCTTTAACATAAGAAGATATGGTAACATTATCATTATACTCACATTGAAAAGGGAGGTTTTTATACCTCCTACAACAACAAGATTTATCAAAGAAATAAGTAACATTATAAGTAGAGCACACGTTTATAGCAATGGTATACAATTTATCAATTTGTTCCCATAAGTGTTTCCCTTTTTGTGACAAGCGGTGTTCCTTATAATAATATTTTTGTTCTTTTGTGAACCCACCTTGCCAATAAGATTCAGTTTTAAAGAAACCAACCATTGGTAGAAAGCATGATAAAGCAAGACAATAACAGACCATCGAAAATAACAACTATAGTAGGAACTGTTTTTTTTGTATTTTTGATAAAGAAACAAGCAAAAAAAGCAAAAGTAAACTAAGCAAAACAAATAAAACAAAGTAAAGAGATTGGTTATGAGGGACTCCCCTTGTGAAGGTGTCCTTGACTCCCCGGCAATGGCACCAGAAAAATGCTTGATGGCTCGGTGTTGATGTAGAGCTCGTTGGGAACCCCAAGAGGAAGGTATGATGAGCACAGTAGCAAGTTTCTCTTAGTTATGAAACCAAGGTTTAATCGAACCAGTAGGAGCAAGGAAACATCCCAAAGGTGTTACTAGCTGAGCCTTGGCAGGGCGCACTACCGGTGCTAGTAGCAACATGGAGACCTGCACAACACAACCACATAACTTTGTCCCCAACTTGCGATGAGGTTGTCAATCTCACCGTGTTTTGCTGAAAACAAAGGATTAAACGTATCAAATGGAAAGAAGTAATAGTTTGCAGAAAGTAAACATAAAGAAGTAAACAGTTTGTAGATTGTATGTAAAAGAAAAGGACCGGGATCCATAATTCACTAGAGGTGGCTCTCCTTAAGATAGATAACATGTTGGGTGAACAAATTACAGCGGGGCAATTGACAAACATAGAGAAAGCAATACATGCATATACTAATCATCTTGACTCCTTTGAGACTTGATTGGGCATTACAACATTATACGTAGACCGCCATCCAACTACATCTATGACTAATAATCCACCTTCAGGTTATCATCCGAACCCCCTCCAGTATTAAGTTGCAAGCAACAGATTATTGCTTTATGAATTGCGTGTAAAGTAAACAATACGATTGTTCTATGAACAAAGGATTGTTGTTTTCTCCCTAGTAGCAACAGCACATCTAGTACCTTAGAGATTTCTGTCACTTCCCCAGATTACCAGAGGCATGAACCCACTAATGAGCATAAATACTAACTCTTGGAGTTGCTAGCATCTACTTGGCCAAGATAGCTACTAACAACATAAAGCATGCAAGATCACAAATATCAAAGACATGATAGAATCAATAATCAATCTGAAATAGCATCTCAATATCCATCGGATCCCCGCAAACACAACATGCAGAATTACAAATAGATGATCTTGATCATGAACGGAGCTCACAAGATCTAAACATGAAAGCACAAAGGAGGAGAACCAGCCATCTAGCTACTACATGGATCCGTAGTCCAAGGATGAACTACTCACGCATCACACCGGAGGCTTGCATGGTGATGAAGAAGGCCTCCAGGGTGAATTCCCCTCTCCAGTGGTGCCGAAGAGCTCAGATCCTCCCGATCTAGGGATGGAGATGACGGTGGCTCTGAGACTCTTCGTGGATTTTGATCGTACTTAGGGTTTTGGCCCCGAGGGAAATATAGGCGGAAGGAGAGGCCGAGGGGGTCTTGGGTCGGCCACCACTGGCCTTGAGCGCTGGCCGCGTGGCCAGGTGGTGTGGCCGGCCCCTAGCCCTTCTCCGTCTCGTGTTTTGGCATCTGATGACTTCCAGAAAAATAGGCACTTTGGCTTTTGTCCCGTCCAATTCCGAAAATATTCATTTTCTGACTTTCCTGGAACCAAAAACAGCAGAAAACAAGCAGCTGGCACTGTGGCTCTTGTTAATAGGTTAGTCCAAGAAATCATATGAAAAGTACTCCAAAGTGTGGGGAAAACACAAGAAAGTGGATAAAACCAAGCATGGAACATCAAAAATTATAGATACATTTGCAATGTATTAGGGATTTGACTTTATGGGTCCTTTTCCTCCCTTGAAAGGTTATACTCATATTCTTGTTGTCGTTGATTATGTTACTAAGTGGGTAGAAGCCATCCCTATGAAGAGTGCTGACGGGGATATTTCTCTAAAAATGCTTAAGGATGTTATCTTTCCTAGGTTTGGAGTGCCTAGGTATCTCATGACTGATGGAGGTTCTCATTTCATTCATGGTGGTTTTAGAAAGACCCTTGCTAAATATGATGTTAATCATAGAATTGCTTTAGCTTATCAGTCCCAAACTAGTGGTAAAGTAGATTTGTCAAATAGAGAAATTAAATCCATCTTGCAAAAGACTGTTAATAGATCTATAAAAAACTGGCTAAAAAGTTGAATGATGCTTTATGGGCTTATAGTACTGCCTACAAAAACCCAATGGGGATGTCTCCTTATAAATGGTTTATGGGAAAGCTTGTCACCTACCTTTAGAATTAGAACACAAAGCTTACTGGGGAGTTAAAGAACTCAATAGAGATTGTAAGCTTGCTGGTGAAAAAAGATTATTGCCTTAAGTTCTTAGATGAATGGAGGAGTGAAGCATATGAGAATGCTAGGCTCTTTAATGAAAAAGTTAAAAGATGGCATGCCAAGCGAATACTTAAGAGAGAATTCCATGTTGGTGAGAAGGTTCTATTGTATAGGTCTCGTCTCAGATTTTTTGTAGGAAAACTACTGTCAAAATGGGAAGGACCTTTCGTTATTGAAGAAGTGTACCGCTCAGGAGCAATAAAGATTTCTTCTTTAAAAGATAACACTACACAAGTAGTGAATGGGCAGCGACTTAAGCACTATATTGCTGGAGATTCTTACAATGAAGATGTTGATGTCTTTCAAGTTATAACTCCGGAAAAAAAATATCAAGGACCAAATTCAGAGACCTGTAGAGTCCGTTTTCAAATAGGTAACAGTTCTGGTAAGAAAAGTTCCACGAAATATCTGTCCAGTTATATTTTTGCAGTTTTTAGTCAATAAGGAAAGTTACGAAGCGAAAGAGGGACGGAAACGGAGCCAGGGTGGCTCACACCACCCTGTGGCGCGGGCCCACCCCTGGCCGTGCCACTAGGTGGTGTGGCCACTCTGGACTCTGCCTCCGACTCGTTTTCTCCCAGTACCTTCCTTTTATTGTGAAACTTCATAGTATATAATTCCCCGGATCTCCCGAGGTTCGTATATCGTGTTTTCGTCGTGTTTTCGCTTGGATCTATTTCTGCCAGGAACTATCTTTGAAAGCTTAGAAGCACAATGGTGTCCGCCAAGGATAAAGGAAAGGAGCCTATGGAGGAAGATCTCCAAGACCCCAGGAAGGAGAAGGAGACCAAGAGTGAAGGTGAAGAGGAGGCAAAGCAAGGCCAACATCCGCACACCGGCACTACCATTGCAAGCATTGGAGTGTTGACAAAACCTGCCATGGTCAGAAGGACTGCACGGATGTCGACTGGAGGGAAACCTTCGCGTCACTTTTTGGCTCCATGGTAACTTCCTCCACGCACCAAGAATCCTTTCCATACCCTTATCCATAAGCAGCAACACCAGAATATGCCCAAGGAGAAATTACCCTCCAATTCGGACTTGCCTCGTTCTAGCCATGCATGGAAAGAATACTTCAAGGAGGTAGAGTGGGAAAAGAATCGCAAGAGCTGGGATCCACAATCTGACATGATCATGCACCGCATCGAGCACAACTCGGAGTTGATTCGTACTCTCACCTTTGAGATTGAGGACTTGGGGAAACTGATCAAAGAGATCATCAAGAGAATACCACCACCACCGAAGGAGTAATTCGTCATCAGGTTTGGCATCCCCTTGGTTTGTTCCAAGCTTGGGGGAGTGCCGCGGTATCACATCACTATCTTCTATCTTTTTACCTTTTTAATAGAGTCATATCATGAATAGAGAAGTTATTATGTAGGATGGTTTGCATTATGGAAGTGTCCCCTCTCTCGTTAGATATGTATCCCTTGGTATGAGTTGCCGTTATGGAATATTAATGAGAAGTTCTATCATTTCTCTTTTGCATATCTTATATTAGTTTTCAATTCGTGGTTATATGATTGATCTTGTTGTTAGTATTGGTATCACTTTGGGATCATTGAGTTAATTTAGTTGGTTTTGGCAAACCTGGCTCGGTCAGTAGCAACACTATTTTTGAGAGTTGAATGAAAAGATAAAACTACTCTAAACAAATATAATTTCCTAATCTTTCTTGATTTGCTCATAAGTCTAGTATTCTCTAGTTAAGATCTTTTGTGCTTCCAAGGAAGATTGCATGTTTGTTTTTATCACTTGTATGTTTGTTTGTTTCCTTCAACTCTTATACTTGCTACCCAGCCTTGCTAGCCAAAAACCTGTACTGAGAGGGAATTCTTCTCGTGCATCCAATCCTTAAGCCAAAAACCTCTGCCATTTGTGTCCACCATACCTACCTATTAGCATTATTGCTATTCCAAGTAAATTCTTGTTTTTATCTACCTTCCAAATTAAACTTGTTATGTGAAAATTAGTGATTAAAGCTCTCACGAACTTGATGGCACACTTTATTTTCTTGCACTTAATAATCTTGAACCATTGGGTCCTTCTTTGTTGCATATATGCTTGCGCTTTATAAGTTGAAGTTAGCAGAACAATGTATCATGGGGAACGCTTTCAACATTTCACTAGTACTTTGTACCTAGTTGATATCATGATTCTTTTGCCTATGGATTCCGGCGGTGTGAAATAAAAGGGGAGCTTGTAAGATCATGGAGTTTATATGTGTGTTAGAGAAACGCCTGGGCCGCTAGCCTAAGCCATGCCTAATCATGGTGGAAACTTGCAGCATAACTATAGTGAACATTCTATGAAGCATCTTCAATAAAAACCTATGCAAGTAGCAAATAAAAGGATCACTGAGATGCTCATTGTCTGCTTGCCTTGTCATTTTGATTATGGGATAGCTCCTGTATCTTGTGCAAGGGGTACCCCGTTGGCGGTTCTCTATGATACATATGTATTTACAATGTCAAGAGCTTACTTGTGACTGAAGTTGAGTAGCATGAGGTTCGGTACTCGTAAGTAAGGGGCATGAGATTTCAACTTATAACTTGTCAAGCATATCCTCTTAGTTGTGTCACTTTAACCTTAATCACCTAAAGATGCCTATGATAGGGGCAATGAGAGCTGAAAGCTAATAAGTATCATAATTTTTGGGAGCTCTTTATGAAACTTGAAATCCCTACTTCCCTCTGCGAAGCGCCTTTCTTTTACTTGTTAATTGAGTCAGTAAACCTATTCCCTTCTATCTTAGCAAGTATTTTGAGTTGTTGTGTTTCATTCATTCATATGATGATTTATTCAATCATGTTTCTTATGTTCTTTGTTTTGCGCATTGCTCTTATCTTGGTGTTTACTACTTTGAAAGCTATCATTGAAAACCAGTTATTTGTGAACTCCAGCAAATTATCAACTATTCTTCGACCAAGAGCTAAGTTTTCCATTACCAGTTATGATTTACTTTATGTATCTTTATTGTGTTTCCTTTACTTATTACAAGTTAAGTTATTTAATAGTGAGTTGTCTTCTATTATGATATATGTATTGATGAATGTGATGCTTCTTGTCCGTATTATTTTATCGAATCTTCACTCCATAAACCTGAGGTCATGTTTATTGAGCTCAGTTTCGCTTGGGGACAAGCGAAGTCTAAGCTTGGGGGGAGTTGATACGTCCATTTTGCATCACTATTCTATATCATAATTCACTGTTATTCATTGATATATTTCATATTAAGAGATGATACTTATGTTATTTCATCTGTTTTTGCATAGTTGATGACTTTTGGAGCATGGACCGCTGCAGTCAGGATTCTAATGGAAAAGGTGTTGTTTGGAGGCAAAATTCGTGAAGATCAGAAAATCCGGGAAAATATACAGAAAATCCTATTTTTTCCAGAAGACGAAGGATGCCAGAAGGAGGAGTGGAGATGGGCCACAGGAGGCCCACACCACCCCCTGGCGCAGGCCAGCCTAGGCCGCGCCACCAAGTGGTGTGGCTGCCCTGGCCCACCTCTGGCTCTCCCCTCTGGCGTATATAATCCTCCCGAAACCCTAATACTCGGAGAGCGACCACAGAAATATTCTGCCGCCTCTGCAGGGCAGAAAACACCGAGAGAGAAAGATCTCTCCGGTAGACAGAATTCTGCCGGGGGAATTCCTTCCCGGAGAGGGGAGATCGTCGCCATCAACACCACCATCAAGCTGGACATCATCGGGATCATCATCATCATCACCACCACCATCATCACCATCAGCACCCTCATCACCATCTCCATATTGCTGTAACAATTGGGTTGAACTTTGCGTAGTTCTTAGGGGAAACTTTCCCGGTGTGTTGATTACTCTTTGTAGTTGATGCTATTGAGTGAACCATTGAATTATTGTTTATGTTCATATTGTTATACATCATTATTCCATCTCTGATCATGATCCATATGATGTCTTATGAGTAGATCGTTTTGTTCTTGAGGACATGGGAGAAGTCATGTTGTTAGTAGTGGAGTTGTGTTGAGAAAGATTCAATAGTTTGATATTTAAGTTGTGGTGTACTTCTTCTAGTGGTGTCATGTGAACGTCGACTACATGACACTTCACCTATATGGGCCTAGGGGAATGCATTGTGTATTTGGCTACTAATCGTAGGGGTTGCCGGAGTGACGGCAACCTGAACCCCCGTTAGGAAACCATTGCACAATGGACGTCAGAGTCTTAGAGTTTAAAGATGTGGTTAGGTTTCTACCTTAATTACTTTCTTATACTTACGGATGTTTGTAAGGCGTATAATCACAAGTATGTATTAGTCCTAGGAAGGTCGGTACATTAGCACAGGTTCACCCAAACAACACTTAGCAAGCTAAAGAAGATTAATCAACTATATGAAGCAAAAGCACTTGACAATCCTCCTGTGTGTCCTCGAGAACGTTTGGTCATCTTAAGTAATAAAACCAGCTTGTCCTTTGCTGCATAAAGGATTGGGCCACTTGCTGCATTTATTCCTACTGTCTTTTATTTACTCGTACTTTATTTATTTGCTTTATCAAAAACCCCTAAAAATCCGTTTGCTAAGTATTTGTAGAGAATTCCTGATCCATACCACTAGCCAGCACCTTCTGCTCCTCGTTGGGTTCGACACTCTTACTTATCGAAAATACTACGATACACCCCATATACTTGTGGGTCATCACAAGGAAAGCAGACAATGAGCATCTCAGCGATCTTTTTATTTGCTATTTGCATAGGTGTTTATTGAGGATGCTTCATAGAATGCTCATTATGGTTATGCTGCAAGTTTCCACCATGATTAGGCATGGCTTAGGCTAGAGGCCCAGGCGTTTCTCTAACACAAATACAAACTCCATGATCTTACAAGTTCCCCTTTTATTTCACACCGCTGGGATCCATAAGCAAAAGAACATGATATCAACGGGGTACAAAGTACAAGTGCAATGTTGAAAGCGTTCCCCATGATACATGCTTCTGCTAACTTCAACTTATAAAGCGCAAGAATATATGCAACAAAGATGGACGAGAATGGTTCAAGTTTATTAAATGCAAGAAAAGTAAAGTGTGCCATCAAGTTCGTGAGAGCTTTAATCACTAGTTTTCTCATAACAAGTTTAATTCGGAAGGTAGATAAATACATGAATATACTTGGAATAGCATATGCTAATAGGTAGGTATGGTGGACTCTTTGGAATAACTTGGTTTTAGGAATTGGATGCATGAGTGGAACTCATACTTGGTTATGGAGGCTAACAAAAGACTGGGAGTGACCAACTAAGAGAGCAATAAAGGCCATAATCATGCAGAGCGACAAAACATCATTAATCAAAGCATAAAATGATACTACAAGTTGAAAACTAAAGGATCATAAAGTCTATGGTGACTTGGGATAGTCATAACATGGTGTGAGCATGCGCCAAGTCAACCCAAATAAAGCAACAAAGGAAAATACCACAATACTATGCTTTAATATGCTAAAACAACGCATGATTCGTCAAAGACACATTAAGAAATCTCAATTGTTTATAACAAGTCATGCTATAACAAAGAATACTAAGCATAAAGCCAAAACAATATCAAGCATGGCATGACAAAGCATAGGCCACAGTCAAAAACAAGCTCTCTTTACCACTTAAGCATGAACTTTCCTACTCTTTTCCAACCCAAACCAAACTATTTGAAAACCAATGCATCAAAGAGGGGTCCAACCAATTTGTTCAGCAAACTGAGAAAACCAAGCAAATGAAAAACCAAAACGAAAAAGAAAAAGAAGACGCTCTAAGAACAACACAACTATGCATGAAACAATAAAAATGAAGTGTTTGGGAGAAACCTGGGA
Organism: Avena insularis; assembly: GCA_023614405.1. Classification (NCBI taxonomy): domain Eukaryota; kingdom Viridiplantae; phylum Streptophyta; class Magnoliopsida; order Poales; family Poaceae; genus Avena; species Avena insularis. The sequence goes on along the minus strand of CM042686.1, from coordinate 573,037,373 downwards.
TTTTTATTGATGAAGAAGGGGATGCCTTGGGCATCCCCAAGCTTTGACGCTTGTACCTCTTGAATATTTCTTGGGGTCACACGGATGGCATCCCCAAGCTTGAGCTTTAGTCCATCCTTCATCTCATTACTCATTCCTTCCATACACCTGAAATGTTTCCTTCATACAAAACTTCACACAATCTTTATTAGCAACATTAGTGCACTCAAGATAATAAGTCTTTGGGTTCAGTTCCAACACCAATAAAACTTCCATTAAAACAAAAGCTACTTGAGCACTTCCCTAAAAAAGCTCAATTCCCCAAAAGAACTCAAAAAGGAACCAACAAGAAGCAAATGCAAATAATGGCAGAAATCTATCAAAACAGACCAGCAGGTAAAGACGAATTTTTTCGAAGACCTTCTAATGCTCAAATCGAAAAGTGTTGAACTAACTAAAGTTAGATAACAACCTAGGGCAGAAGCAAAAAAATTCACGCCTCAAAAGTACGTACAGAGATTTTACACGAATTTTTACGGTGAAGCACATAAATCTATTTCAGGACATCAACTTTCCCAACCAAGTAATAACCTCCAAGGCTCCTCTAAAACTTTTGGGTTATCTCCCAATAAGTACTTTTCTTTAACGCCTTTAAGTTAGGCATGATAGTTTGGGAGGATGCTCACATAATAAATATGAGTTGAAGTAAAAGAGAGCATCAAGAAGCAAATTCAAAACACATTTAAGTCTAACCGCTTCCTATGCATAGGAATCTTGTATGCAAATAAATTCGCAAAGAACAAAGTGACAGGCATAGGAAGATAAAACAAGAGTAACTTCAAAACTTTCAGCACATATAGAGGTGTTTCAATACCATGAAAACTTCTACAACCATATTTTCCTCTCTCATAATAATTTTTAGTAGCCTCATGAATAAACTCAACAATATAACTATCACATAAAGCATGCTTTTCATGTTCTACAAAAACATAATTTTTATCAAGCTCAAGAATAGTGGGATTAAAACCTTCAAACCCACTTTTAACAATTCTATAACAAGATGACTGATCATTCAATATAGGACCATCGTCTCGAGCTTTATCATAAACAATTTCTAAGCAAAACTCTTTAGTATCATGCATCTCGAAGTTAGGCACAAATAAAGGATTATCACAGATAACATGAGCATAACATTCATCCTCCTTTGGTAAGCATGGGGGACGATCAAATAATGTAAGGGATAAAGAGTTACTCTCATTAGAAGGTACGCATGGGTAGCTAATCCATTCTTCCTCCTTTTGTTCATCACTCTCCTCCTCTTTTTCATCTAATGAGCTTTCAGGTTCATCAATTTCTTCTTCCATAAGATCCTGCAAGGCATTAGTCTCTCCCATTTGTGGAAAGCATCTATTAATATATTCAAGAATATAGCCATTTTCTTCCTTGTAATTATCAAAGCAAAATTTAAGTATATCATAAACCTCATATTTATAAGGTGAATCATCAATATTTTCAAGCAAACTAGCAAGTTCAAATGCACCCTTCCAAGCAATAAATTCCTCAATTTGTTCCACATCATAAAAGTCATATTTTTCTTTAACATAAGATGATATGGTAACATCATCATTATACTCACATTAAAAAGGGAGGTGTTTGTACCTCCTACAGCAACAAGATTTATAAAATCAATAAGTAACATTATAAGTAGAGCACATGTTTATAGCAATGGTATACAATTTATCAATTTGTTCCCATAAGTGTTTCCCTTTTTGTGACAAGCGGTGTTTCTTATAATAATATTTTTGTTCTTCCATGAAACCACCTTGCCAATAAGACTCAGTTTCAAAGAAACCAACCATTGATAGAAAGCATGATAAAGCAAGACAATAACAGACCAATGAAAATAACAACTAGAGTAGGAACTGTTTTTTTTGTATTTTTGATAAAGAAACAAGCAAACAAGGCGGAAATAAACTAAGCAAAACAAAAATAACAAAGTAAAGAGATTGGTTATGATTATGCTTGAATAATAGTGATTCCAAATGAACTTGATAAATAAAGCTATGCTCCCCGACAACGGCGCCAGAAAATAGTCTTGATGACCCACAAGTATAGGGGGGGTATCACAGTATTTTCGAGGGAAGTGAAACCCAATTTATTGATTCGACACAAGGGGAGCCAAAGAATATTTATAAGCCTTAACAACTGAGTTGTCAATTCAGCTGCACCTGGAAACAATCTTGCTCACAACAGTTTATCAGTAGCAACAGTTTTGTAGTAGCAATAGTAAAGTAATAGCAGTAGTAAAAGTAAAGACAGTAGTAACAATTGCAGTAAACGGTAGGATTAAAGCGCGGTAGGCATAGGGATGGATGGACGGGTGTTGCATGGACACGACAATTCATATAGCAATCAGAACATAGGGCATTTGCAGATAAATAAGATAAAGCATCCAAGTACTAAATAATCATAGGCATGTGTTCCATATATAGTCATACGTGCTCGCAATGAGAACTTGCACAACATCTTTTGTCCTACCAGCCCGTTTGCAGTGGGGCCTCAAGGGGAACTACTGGCAATTAAGGTGCTCCTTTTAATAGAGCACCGGAGCAAAGCATTAACACTCTATGAACACATGTGATCCTCACATCAAAGCCATTCCCTCTGGTTATCCCGATTTCTGTCACTTCGGGGCCTTTGGTTCCGGACAACAACGTGTGTATACAACTTGCAGGTAAGACCATAAATAATACTATCATAATGAATCAATAACATGTTCAGATCTTAAATCATGCCACTCGGGACCTAATGACAAGCATTAAGCATAACAAGTTGCAACAAAGTTAAAAAGCACTAACATTAGATACTAGGCACCATGCCCTAACAATCTGATGCCATTACATGAATGATCTCATCCAATCCCTACCATCCCCATGGCCTACAGGGGGGATTACTCACTCATAGATGGGGGAAACATGGATGATCGATGGAGAAGCGATGGTGATCATGATGGCGATGATCTCCTCCAATTTCCCGTCCCAGCAGGGTGCCAGAACGGAGTTTCTGGTTCTGAATCGTGAAATCTGGTGGTGGCGGCGCAGCGGAACTCTTTCTGGAAAAACGTCGAACCCCCTAGGTTTTTAGGTCAGGAGGCAACTTATAGGCGAAGAGGGAGACCGAGGGGGTGCCTGGGGCGGCCAGACCACCCCCTGGTGCGGCCAGGCCTAGCCCGCGTGGCCAAGCCCTAGCCCCTCTCCGTCTCATATTCTGGCTCCTAGTGTCCCTTGGTGAAAAACTGACTTTGGCTTTTGTCCCGTTCAATTCCGAGAATATTCATTTTCTGACTTTCCTGGAACCAAAAACAGCAGAAAACATGCAGTTGGCATTGTGGCTCTTGTTAATAGGTTAGTCCAAGAAATCATATGAAAAGTACTCTAAAGTGTGGATAAAACATAAGAAAGTAGATAAAACCAAGCATGGAACATCAAAAATTATGCATACGACTCGAGTAGGCACTCGGGGGCTACTCCCATAGGGAGCGCTGGTCACGCACCCTATGATTATTTTGCTGGTACATCGTACTGTGTGTTGATGACATCCACACTCGAATGCTATGGCGACTCTGCCTCATATTTTCCCTACAAAGAGACTACGTATCCCGGGCCACCCAAATCTTCTCCGTGATGACAAAAAATTCTTATGTCGCGCTTATAGCGTGAAGATAAGACCTGAATAAGGCCTGACAACGCATCTGCTATGCACTACCAGAAATATATCCGTACCTACAGATGCGATGAACATGCCTTGACGGACACATCGAGTGCTCACACTTATATACTGGAATTCAACTCCTGTAAGACTTCCGCGGCCTAAGTCGAATTACGCCAGCACTTTTCTGAATTCGAGTCTAGAGACTCGAGTTTGAGTAGATTGTGTTATTTTGCCCCAAGGCAGTTAACTGATACTGATACATCGGATAAATCAGGCACATATATCAACAATCCCTATGACACAAACAGAACACTCGAAAAATGCTCAATCATGCACTCAAAAAACTTCATAAAGTCCCCAGTCGAATCTGCGATTCCACTGGACACTCGGGGGCTACTGACACGAGTATACTCTACAGGTACTCGAGTTTGGTATATATGGTCCAGATACAGTGGAATCCCACGGTGTTGCCAAGGCCCAATGAAGAATTCGAGTGGCCCACGGACTCTCAATTGCTTGCGAGACAAGAAGAAGTTTAAGGTAGAAAGTTCAAAGGGAAAACCCTAATCTGTAACCGACTCGACCTGCTACCCAAGACCTAGCCTATCTATATAAAGGCTAGGAGTGGGGGGTGAGGAGGACAATCACCACCCTAGTTTCCACGACTCTCGCCAGATTGCATCTGCACGCCCCTGTAATTTTCGATTTCTTCGTTAATTCGAAGAGCAGACAAGCAGGAGTAGGGACCTCTACGAGGCCTGAACCTGGTTAAAACTTGCGTTCATGTGTGCTTGTTTGCTAGCCGATTGATGCCTCCAGCGCTCCCTCCTTCTCCAAAACCCAAGTCCATAACAATGGGCATTGACGAGTTAAACCCTCATCATAGAGTGTTAATGCTTTGCTTCGGTGCCCTATTAAAAGGAGCACCTTAATTGCCAGTAGTTCCCTTGAGGCCCCGCTGCAAACGGGCTGGCAGGATAAAAGATGTTGTGCAAGTTCTCATTACGAGCACGTATGACTATATATGGAATACATGCCTATGATTATTTAGTACTTGGATGCTTTATCTTATTTATCTACAATTGCCCTATATCTTGATTGCTATATGAATTGTCTTGTCCATGCAACGCCCGTCCATCCATCCCTATGCCTACCGCGCTTTAATCCTACTGTTTACTGCAATTGTTACTATTGTCTTTACCTTTACTACTGCTATTACTTTGCTATTGCTACTACAAAACTGTTGCTACTGATAAACTGTTGTGAGCAAGACTGTTTCCAGGTGTAGCTAAATTGACAACTCAGTTGTTAAGGCTTATAAATATTCTTTGGCTCCCCTTGTGTCGAATCAATAAATTGAGTTTTACTTCCCTCGAAGACTGTTGCGATCCCCTATACTTGTGGGTCATCAGTGGCCTTTGAAGGATGTTGGACCGGAAGGTGATTTTTGTCCCGTCCAGGGGAGGTGTGTGTAATTTGTGACCTATGTTTATATATATTAATGTGAATGTTGATGTACAATGTGCTAAGATATTGTGCTCTGTCAACAAAACTGTAGGATGGTGAATCTTGTGGCTTTGTGCATTGGTTTGATGATGTGTGGCCTGACTCACTTTGTAAATCCCTGTCAAAGCTATGGGACATCTATTCTGAAGCTAAAGATGGTAGAGTTAGAGATGCACTAAACCATGTTGAAGCAAAGTTTGAATATGAGGGTGAGATTAGGAAGCTCCACACTGACCAGAAGAAGGTCCAAGATGAGCTTAAGGTTGTGGTTGGGGAAAAGAAGGTGACACTAGCCCTGAAGGCGAAATCAGAGCAAGCTATGATAGAAGCAAAGGCTGAATTGGAGGAAAAGAAGAAGCTGGATGCATCAACTAGTAACATGCACCGGTGCATGAGGCTGAAGGCAGAGAAGGACATGGAGAAGCTTAAGTATGAGAAGAGAAAAGTAGAGCACATGATTGCAGATCTGCTAAGCCAGAAGGAAAAAATGCAAGGCCAAGATCAGGAAGATCCAGGATTTCTGTGATGAAATTTATCTCTGAATCATTTGTTTCACTAGTCTTGTAATATTTGTGTAATGAAGTATTGTTGTACTGTCTATTATTTGTTAGCTAGAGCTAGTACTTAATTATGAAGTCTGTTTGTGAGACATAATGGATAATATTTGTGAGATGAAATGGATAATTGGTTGTGTTGAATTATGAATTTTATGTGTCAGATATATTGGTATATTGTCAATTCTTTATAGGTTATATTGAAACAATTTATTATTGTTTCAATATGTGAGGCCATAGTTTCATATGTGAGGCAACATTACAACAAACAAATTCCAACAAGTAACCATAGTTTCATATGTGAGGCGACATGACTGACGAGGGGTAACCTCGGCAATGCCCATGGTGATGGACTTAGGTTTTTGCGGAAAAAAGAATGCTGAGGATTTCGTCGGATGTTAAGCAAACAAGGGAGTCGAAGTCGCCCGATTACTTGATGAACAACTCTATTACCGATTGCTTGGGTTTTTTTTCGATACCTCCTCATAGGCTTCTCCCGTCCTATATATAATAGGCCGGGTCTCAAAGCCGTATACGGACATATTACATATGTATGATTACAATACCAACATATCGTTGGTTCATATTTCCTTTCCTAATACAACTAAGGTTTTCATCGGATGCTTCTTGGGCCATCATCTTGAATTTTCATGGGTCGTGAGCCTTTATACTGTCAGGGTAACAAATCATAAGGACCCGATTAATCGTACCTATGTCAATGACAATAAATAAATTCCAACAGGTGGCCATAGTTTCATATGTGAGGCAACATGACAACAAACAAATTCAAACAACTAGCCAAATATAGTAGATTAAGAAGATCCAGTACCAAATACAGAAGCCATAGTTCCAGTTACCAAATTTCAACATTCGGCATACTAGAGTTTACACCACAAAATGATAGAAGTTATGTTCTAGAGGACCAACATCAGGTATCTCTACCATCTAGAGGACCAACATCAGGTCTCTCTACCATCCAGAGGACCTACATTTGGATCTCTCCCAGCACTTGCATTTGCCCCAACTGTCAGATATGTCCAAATACCTCTGTTAGGTGGCTCAGCTTCTAGAGGTGCCCTTGTACTAGCTTATGGAGATGTCTGAGGTGGTGTTGGTGTAGGCTGTGATGAAGAAGCACTTAGACCAGCTCCATCTATCATTTCCCTATTTTCCTACAAGATATAAAATGGAAAATGTCAGCCTGTGATGAAAAATACAAGTTTGGCTATTAATTTAGTGCTCACTTTGTGGTTATTTTTTCTCATTTGTAGGTTTGGTCTCAATGGGACAGAGCAACTAGTGTATTTATGTCCTTGCAGCTCGCAGTTACTACAAGTAATTGTAGCCATCCTAGATGTCTCCTTAGGTTTAGGAACTTCAAATTTCCCTTTTCTTCTCTTCTCCTGTCTTCTTCCTTTCAAGTTGTCTTTGAAAGCTAGAGGCATTATGTCAGGAGTATTTTTTTAGCCCAACCATGTTGTGCTGGCATAGGATAGAACACAGGATTGTAGCTCTTCAGAGAGAATGTCCTTTTGAAGAAATCATTTACAAAGTCTTCAGGATGCTGTGAGGCTTTGTAGATAGCAGCCACTGCATGATTGCAAGGCAAACCTGTCAGCTGCCATTTTCTGCAAGAACAACTCCTAATGTTTATATTCATACTATGAGTATCTACTCCACTTTTGACTTGCCACAACCCCAAATCCGATCTCTTTGGGATGTAGTTCCTTGAATATCTCTTCATCATCTCCAATTGCTCTACATAGTGTGGAGTTATTTCCCAGCTGAATTTTCTTGCTCCTTCCCTCTTATTGTCATGACTGACCATGCTTTTGTCATATATGCCAACCAACATAGTTGCAATAGGTTTATTCCTAACATCCAAGATGTACTTGTTGAAGCATTCACTCAAGTTGTTGTTAACCAAATCTGTTTTCCAGTTGGTATCAAAAGCCCACCTAGCCCAGGTGTGTGGTGGAATCTTTGATAACCAAGCCCAAGCCATCTCACGTTGCTTCTTCATCTCATCACGGCCTCTGTCAAATCCATCTTTTGTGTAGGAATAAGCAGCAATATCCATACACTTCTTCAAATCCTCTCCCCTAAATCTTGCAGTTTGGAAATTGGCATAGATATGCCTTAGAAAGAATCTTTGTGGACTATTTGGAAAACAGTGGTCACAGTTTTGATTAAACCTTTCTATCTGTCTGACATTATTGTGTAATACCCAAATTTTCCCTTGCTCTCCACCAAGTGATTCGTTTAGTTATTCTAGAAACCACTGCCAATTCTCTATATCTTCTTTAGCCACCACTGACCATGCTAGCGGATAGATGTTATTGTTCCCATCTCTAGCTGTAGCTGCAAGAATTTGAGCTCATGTTGTCATTTTGAAGAAGCAGCCATCCAAGGCAATGAATGGCCTAGACCTTCTAGAAATCCTTTCCTTGCAGCATTCACACAGAAAAAAGGCCATGGAATCTTGGGGTCCAACTAATTTGTACCACTTGTACTTTCTTCATTGCCTCCTTTTTTTCATAAGTTGGTCCAATGATAGTTGTGACAATGCACCTGGATCCTGGATTTATGTCTATGACAGTCTGCAAGTAATCCCTAAGCCTGTAATATTGCTTCTTGTGATATCCAAGTACTATGTTTCTAGCTTTTGTCCTAGCCCTACAGGCCATCCTCTTGGGCACCTCAACTCCAAAAGCTTTCTTGGCTCTATCTTGTAATGTAGTGATGCAAGTATTAATGTTTGATCTAAAATAATCCACATATGCATTGCTCAACCACTTGGAGTTAACCCTGTTGTTTGATGGCTCAGTTGGACATGTGTGTTCCAACACCATTTTTTGATGCAAAAGGTTTTCTCATTACCAATTTGTGATGTAATCATGTAAAAGTCACAGCAAAAATTTTCCTTCTCCTTGCACCAAACTATAATACTCTTTGGTGTGTTCCTATGAAAATGGTAGTTCCTAAGCTACACTATGTGCAGCCTGGCAAGTGCTTCTCTGAACTGATACACATCTCTGAAACAAAGCCTGGGCATGAATTGTTGCTCTGGATTCTCCCTAGTCTAATCGTACCAAACTCTCTCCTTTGCTTTCTTAGCTCTACTCTTCCTTCCTTTCGGTTGTATGAATGGAGTGGCTCATAGCCATCATCATCATGTGACTTCAGAAAACCTTGCTCTCCCTCATCATCAGAAGGAACCCACTATGGTATTTTTTTCCTTATGTACATGTGAGTGTGATCTGAAAGTTGGTCCTGACCTTTTCACTTTTTTCGTCAAAGGAATTTCTAGTTCCACCTCAACTGGATCTTCTTCAATGTCAAATATATCTTCTACATCTGTCTCACCGTCAAAGTGGGTCAATGGATCATTCCTCCTCTTCCTCATCTCAGCTATTTCCTTCCTCGGGTCCTCATCTTCTTGCCTTCTTCTTTCTTCACCTTCTTCCGTGTTATATTGGCATGGATAAGCTCAGTTATCATAAGATGATGCCTCCTCTTCTGCCCTATCAAATTCTCTCTGCTGGTTGTCATATTTCACACTCTCTTGAGTCAGATACTGGACTGGAATGTGCTCATCATATTGTGTGTGTGCATTCTGACAATACACACTATTTTGAGTATAAGTAATAGCCTCCTCCTCTGGATCAAGAACAATGTGAACTCCACTTTTCCTCTTGAATGGGTACAACATAATTGTCTGTGCTCTTTTGTCCTTCATCACTGTGAACATCACTTTCCTTGCTAAATCATACTTCCTAACCATTTCTTCCACCTTCAGATTGTTGTGAATAAGTTCTAGCACATTCAAACCTTCCCCTTCATGTTTAACATAGTATAGAGAGTCACTCAATCCATACCCCTCTAGCTCCATAACAGCTAGCAAATTCAGATATCTTATGTCTGCTCTACACATTCTTTTGTGCACAAATTTAGCTCCATCAAACTGAAAATAAAGGTCCCAGGTCTTTGTCTCTTCCCTAAATTCGAAAGAGCAAATATTTCAACTTTTTTTTCTAAATCTGCAGGGTCAAAAGGTTGCCTACAATCGAATCCCTAGTCTAATCTGCCCCAATTTCAGTAAATCACAGAGAAACGAAAACTTACCCGTACGTGGATAGGTAGTGGCTCATCGGGTCGACGCAAGAGGAGTGACCGGCCGACGTCCAACCTTTCTCCGACGATAAGCGCGCCACCTGCTTGTCTGATTCCCAGTCACGATCCCTGTGCCCTTCATCGTCGGCCTCGCTCCCGTCGATGCCAGACGGCGGCACGTCCGATAGCCGCCACTTCCCGTCGCCATTTCTATCTCAAACTCGTTAGAAGGAGTGAACTGGAGCGGAACGGGAACCAGATCGATTCAACCAACGCAAACCTAACGGCCGTCCCCTCCCTCCATCAACCACGTTGCCACATGGACCTGACATGTGGGCCAGAGCTGTCATAAAACGGTTAGGAGCGGGCAAACGCAGAATCGATGCTTTCTGTCACGACCATGCCACAAAAACCCTCTTTATGTGTCAACTCGTCCAATATTGGTAGTTTTATGACACCTCTGTCCCAAAATGTGGTAGTTCTGTGTCATTTTCTCCAAACGGACAAAAATATACTTTTGATCACCCGTTTGGGTCGGTCCGGTGAAGATGCCTCTACGGAGCCTCGGTCCTATTAAAAAGGAAAAGGAAAAAAAGGAACCCACCCAAAAGAGAACGAAGCCCATCTATGGGAGACGCATCGACACCGTCGTCCCCGCTGCCTCCAATTCTGCAAGCCGTGGCGCTACAGCCCACGTTCCTGCGCCGGCCGGCCGGCATGATTCTGCGTACTATGACACTGTACGTCAGTACTACGGATGTACCTGCAACAACCTACTACTACATAGCTTCGTCACTGCACTGATTTCTCCTTGTCGACTGGCCGGCAGGCCGGGTGTTCGCCATGGCTATGCTATGTTTATCTTAGGCTGCTGAGCGCGACACTCCATTAATCTCTGGATGGTTCCCCTGCCCGCTTGGTTTCTGGCAGGACACGTGAGATCCCTAGCTATGGCCTTGGGTTGGCAGCACCCAGACCCAGATCGATCGAGGACAGCAAAACGTGGATGTTGATCCTATGAGGACACTGCTGATGTATCTCTGTCACGTGGATCATGGATGGCAGAGGCATGGTCACCATGTCTGAATCCCCAATACAGCAAGGGACAAACAAATTTAATGTGTCTCCTGCGTCTATACTTGATTAGACATCAGCTGCTCTCAGCATCCTTATGACAGCAGGCGCGATCTTAATCGATGCCGATCATTTTCTGCAGAGACCTATATACAATACAAGCATTCACGACGGCATATGCTGCACAGTTCATGATCGCTGATCATTTTACTAACAGTAACAGGAACCGGACATCCTTAGGGCAGGAGGATTGCCCAAAATGTGAGCTAGGATACTCTCACATGGATCATGGCAGGAAGTGTGCATCACGGCCTCATTGTGCTGCTGCTGAAACCTGAAAAAACCATATGCCGGCATTCTGCATCCACATGACACGATTCGTCAGCACTAACAGGAACGGGCACCCGGTCTTAATTAGCACAGCAGACATTGTGCAGAACGTGAGATATGATCTTGTCACGTTCACGCTATCAGCGCCCGCCCGTTAGGTGACCTACGACTCCGACTCCACTTCACTTCGATCATTCAGAACTTGCAAGTACGGTCAGTATCCCCCTCTGCTGCTGTCAGAAACGTGGACGCATTATACCAAAAATATAAATCTCAAACATTGCCATATTCTCGCATGATTGACACCACAAACGACTGGATCATCTCATGTGTCCCTCCATCTTTGGTGAATCCACATGCCCTCCTTCCAACAAGCTAGAAGCGAAACATGGGCCATAACAAAGATAAGAAATCTTCTCCATGATATCTTCTCACCACATGCGGTTGGATCGATCGACCTGAATGGCGCCTCCACACTCGCACAATCTCTCCTCACGCTTCCGTGTTCCTGAGCCCTGACAGTTGCAAACGAACAACCCCACATGTGTCCAGTATCGCCTGTTGTAACTGGGCATCCATGCTGCCTACAAACATAACAACGGTTGCTGAGTTATGTGCCGACTTCAAATCGAGGCGCATTCTCACATGCTCCGCGCATGGCGTGACCGTTTTGTTCATGCTTGACTGTCCATGAATCCCGATCTTCTTATCGCCAGATTCGGCCATCTTAGTAATCTCAGCATTCTACGAGCGAGAGCCATGGAAATGTGAACTTGGCTTTACCCTGTGCAGGTTCAGTGTTCAGACTTCAGAGTAGCTAGTTTAACTTTGTCGCCTTCGAAGAAACGCAAGAGCATTCCCCGCTTACAAGGAAACAGAAGACGTTGGCACAAGCAGATTGGCTTATGTGTACTTGATTATGATGCCTTTCATTGGACTTTAAGTCGCCGTATGAGACTTTCATGTGATAACATCGTGCCCAGATTAGCGTAAGGGTGAAGTAAAGCTCAGTTATAAGGTAGTGCTAGTACTAAACAAATAGAGGGTTCAAACTGTCACCGTTTGCTTATCGTACTTCTTCCCAGATTTGATAATCGAGATCAACAGTAATATCTGGTTAAACTTCACTTCTTGCAGGAATTCAGAAATTTACCGTATATACTTATAGTGACACCGGCCCCAGGTCATGTGAAGACCACGTAATCGCAGCCTCCAAAAAGTTGAAGCATAAATTCTCGATGACTTGTTTCATCATGGAGGTCAAGTCCGATGGCCACCAAAAGATCACGATTTCCATGATAAAACTGTTCTGGAACAAACCATACTATCAATTATCCTTATGTAATAATAATGTAATCGCATCGAACAATTGTAGCTGACCCTGTTCTAGAAGAAACTATTGATTTTTCCTTAGCGGAAAGAATCATATAGTTTCAGAACTAACTTGACCAGCAATCTTCCATAATTTGTGTGCATTATTGTGCCATAAACAAGAAATTTCTTCGAGGCAGGTGGAAAACAAATGATCATTTCGTTGACACAAAACTGCGTTCTATCCGGACAACTCCGGCCACCACTGTCCCTGCATTATCATTACCAGCTAGCTAGCTGCTGAGAACAACCAAACACGCGGTCTAACTTGAGAATTTGAATGATTCAGCGTTCAAGCATAGACTAATGCATGGCGGCTGAGATGACTCCAAGTTGACCCCCAAACCTCCTCTGCGTTCCACATACGGCGCCTCGGTTCCCATCAGAGGCCAAATAAACCTAGTGCCAGATAATTGCTTCCGTGTCTCTCCCGTTGCTGCGACTCTGCTGAAAAATCACCCAACTTTTGCCTGAAAGCAACAAACTTCCTGCACATGAGTTTTGTTGCACATCAGTTATTTGTTCCACAGACCGGGGGGGCTTGCTTCTCACGGCTCAGACTATTCTTGTTCCAATCATCCATCCCGGTAAGCGAATTCGACATTTTGACTGAACCAGTACATATCACTGCTCTGGCTTCTCGGTAGCTGCTGTGCGTAAAGAGGGATGATTAGTGTTTCTAGAATACGTAAGCAGGGATGATAATTCTCGAGAGTTTATCCAGTCTTGTGTGCATCGGCCGATGATTAGTCCGAGAAAGAAGTGGGGCAAATGTTAAAACCTGGCCGTGAGAATGCAGTTTTTCACCGTGGACGGTGAGCGTGAGGCGCACATGCGGCGACTCGGTTGCCGAAGAACAGGAAGTGGCTGGCAACCACCGGCGGTTTCTTCTGACGCAAACAATATTAGTAATGAAATGGTGGTGCAGATGGATCTGTGGAATTTGTGGATCCGATGCAAATCATGGGGTGCGTTGCGAGGCAAGTACTACTAGGCATACTAAATTGGGCAGCATCTGAAGGTACGTACGTCCTTGCAGGTACTTTGGCCAGTGGGAGCCCGCATGTACTTGGCCGGCGACCCCGTCATCAATGGCGATACATAAACTATTCCGGCCGCGCCTGGTCTCCGGGCACGGCCGCTCCATTACTGTCTCGACACCTCGCAACGTGCAGGGCACATGCTGCCCGCTGTTCGAGCGCCTCACATGCCTAGCGAGCTGCGGGTACGGTTCTTGCGGCCGGCTGGGTCATAGGGATCGGCACGGACAGGAACCCTAATGATGGACACTCAGATCGATTGTTAGCGATGGAAGCGAGTTCACGCCCGAAAAGCTCGTCGCTAGAGCTACTTAATTAAGCTGCTGATCGATCTATCAGAGGTCGGGAACCTGCAAGCTAAGTAGTACTCCTGTTGAAGGGTAGAGATGGAGAGAGAGATTGTGGAATATGATGGTTGTATTATTGAGCCTCTCGGACGAGTATATATAGACGTATAGGGATCAACTTGGAGTACAAGACAAGTAACCTACTTGGAGTACAAGACAAGTAACCTAGTCTATCCCTAACAGATACGTATACTCTAACATCCCCCCGCAGTCGTAGTGGTAGCAATGTGAACAACTGGAACATCGCGAACGGTCAGACTGGAGAGCCGAAGTAGACCAATGCGCTGACATCCCCCCGCAGTGGTAGCGGGAACGTCATGGACGGTGTCACGGCGCAGAAGCTTGGACCGTAGAGGATGCTGGTGAGGAGCTCATGCGAAGTGGTAGCCCTTGTGCCGGTGTCGAGTGAGCCGAGAGCGGTGGGTGCTGCAACCTTGGTCGAGGTAGCCGCGCGAGGGTGGTCGATGTCGTGGTCGGGGTTGCCGTGTCGAGGTAGCCGCATATTAAGCCGCTGCGGCACGTGCAGCCAGAGAAGGACGGAGACGCGTCAGGCGCTTCGTCGGAGAGGCGATGGAAGCCGTCGATCCGAGCTGCCGAGGGAGGCGCGCCATGGCTTTGCCAAAACCAGCGCACGTCGACGACGGCATACCGTTGTGCCAAAACCGGTATGCAAAGATGAAGTCGGTATGACGCAGCCGAGGCGTAGAGGAGGTAGTCGATGCCGATGAAGACCTTGTCGAAGCCGAGGAAGACGAGGCGCTACAACCGAAGCTTGCGGACTGGGAACGCGCGTCGGGAACGAAGGCACGCACCGGTGTTGCCGACGGCATGCGAAGAACGGGACCAGTAGAAACAACTTCACGCCATGTCGGAGGAGACTAGCAGAGGAGGACTTCTGACGGTTGCGTTCGCAGATCGGCGAGGTGTCGGCGCAGCCGCGTTGTCGAGTAGGCAGTAGGTGTGGTCGAGGACGGCGAGGCGATGGCGGCGAAATGTAAGTCGGGCGAAGTAGAAGGCGGCGAACCAGCGGCGACCGTGGGTGGTCGACCGGATGCCTAGACGGAGGGTAGTCGGCGGGACCCACGACAGCCGAGGTGGCCATGCGAGCTACTGGAGATGCGGCGGTGCTCAAGTAGGCGAGGAAGAACCCGGTGACGTGACGAAGACCATGCGCGGACGGCGGCGACCCGCGCCGAGGGAGGTGGCGCGGTGGAAGCCTGCGACGTCCTTGCGGGGTGACGGCGATGACCGCGTGCAGCGACGCTATTGCCTGATGGAGCGGCGTGGTGTGGCGCGAAGTCGGTGGAGAACTTCACGACGGTCACGCTGAGAAGGCGCGTTGGTAGCCGTGGCGGGGACCAAAGGCGGCGGCTTCTGGCGAAGGCGACGCTGGCGCAGCCGATGCTCGATCGGTGGTAGGCGCGTGCTCGGGACGATTCGGCGGAGACGAAGCGCCACATCGGTTGATCGACCGACGGCGGCGCCAGACGTTAACGGCAGATCTGCGGCGTCGTTGTCGGTGCGATCCTGGGCGATGACGGCGAAGACAATCCGAGGGGGGGTCGGCCGCGGCAGCCTCCCGAGGAAGCCGCAGCAGCCGGCCGCGGTGCGCGGCAGCCTGTCATGAGACCGCGACGGCCTACCGAGGAAGGCACAATGGCGCAAGCGTAGATCGGGTCGATGCCGATGGTCGGAGTAGAGGCGCGGCGATGACGACGGTGATGGGCGACGCAATCCGATCTAAGATCGGTAAACCAAAAAAGAAAACCGATCAAGAGATCGGAAAAAAAGACTTGCAGGGCAGCCGATCACGGATCGGCGGACGAACCCTGCGTACGGGTTGCGCGGCCCCCGACGGAGATCATGGAGATCGACCTCCCCGGGGGCGGCGCGGCGGAAGCGGAGGCGGCGGCTAGGTCAAGGACCGTGCCGCTCTGATACCATGTTGAAGGGTAGAGATGGAGAGAGAGATTGTGGAATATGATGGTTGTATTATTGAGCCTCTCGGACGAGTATATATAGACGTACAGGGACCAACTTGGAGTATAAGACAAGTAACCTACTTGGAGTACAAGACAAGTAACCTAGTCTATCCCTAATAGATACGTATACTCTAACAACTTTCTCCGACCCATATCTAAACACATTTTAGTATTAGATACATCTATATCTAGACAAATCTAAATCAACTAATATGGATCGGAGGGAGTATTACATTTCGTATACACAAAACAGAGTCTTACAGGACCTTTTCTTTTCTCTGACAATATCATGATTGTTGACCAGCACAATGCATTTGCTTCTAGAGGTCCACCCCTTACCTCATGGCGATGTGCAAACGCAGGTGGAAAGGAGATGAGGCAAATTTCTCGACGAAACAAGAGCCAGATTAGTTGGACTTACCTCTAATCTAATATAGTAATCCGCAGGCAGTAGGCACGGGCACGCCATGGACCTGAGACGAAACGCATCGGGATGAGGACTGAGGAGAAGTCGCGACACATCTGATCAGATACCGTTGGACCAGAGAAACCTTTTGCGTTTCCAGAGGGGAAGAAGATTCATTCATCCATTCAAGGCCGGCGGGCCGGCGACGAGATGCGTGCGTCCAGGTCCAGGTCCAGGTCCAGGGTGCAGCAACTTTCCTCCGGAGACTTGGAGTCTCGTGTGGAGTGGAATCTCAGTACTAGTGCTACTATACTACTCGCGCTGGGCGGTTGTTTTGTTTCAGAAAACAGGGGAAAAGATAGGCTGTATTTTTGTTCAGGCTCCACGGATGGTTGAAAGTCTAGCACAAAACCTACGGAAAAGTATAGGGATATAGGTTCAGATCGATCTTTCCTGGATAAGCAGGATCAACATCACCTGCTGTGCTAGCTAGAAAAGATACTAGCTAGCTCCGATAACGCCCTCCCTCGAAACAAGGTTTCGCCCCGCTTTAATAAACCACAAACGGCTGAACTGATACAAGGTGACGATGCACATAATCCCTCTTACAAAGCAAGTTAAAAAGAAATGACAACAGAGAGAAAAACAAAGCCCCAAATTCCAAGTCAAGCAAGAAAGCCGAAGAGGCCCATACCTACCACTATGCAATCTAAACTACCGAATAGGAACGAACATGCGCATCGTGAGAAACCTTCAGACAACGTTGCATTGGACACACTAAGTCATTGTTGGAGAGGCCTTCTACACTCTTGCTCCGGGTCGCAGAGCGCCGATCTTGCCAACGGATAGGAACGACTGAGAACAATGATAACTAGGTCACCTGTAAGAGAGAGGAGACCTGCGAGGTCATCCCATGCCAGAGCCAAAGAAGCTTCACGTCAAGATCAAGGTCGCCTCGAATCTGCAACCAACGAAATCTGAGCTCCACGGCGATGCCCCAAGAGTGTAACTACACATCACGTTGCCGCAACCAAGTTCGGAGAACCGACCTAGGGTTTTTTCCCTAAACCTTAGCATGGAGAAGAGACCCACAATGACACCAAGTGGGGATACGACACTTGTAGGTGTCGCCGCCATCAACACCTCAACCATGCCACCCGAGGGTAGCAAATAACCGATGGGAGGGTCGTAGCCACCATCTCAAGGTCTTTAGATCAAGAGCAGGGGCTTCCACCATAAAGACAACATCACTAGGATTACTCGCTGCCCCGCAGCCAAACAAAGGCGCCTCCACCACTACAACGCTACCAGTCGTGAAGCCAAGCGTGTAGTATCTCCATCCGGGGTTGACGTCCCGACGTCCATGGTCTCGCACCAGCAGGACATCAACTCCGTGGAACGATCAGAGATGGTCGCACTAGATCCTGCCCATATGAGGCCCGCAGAGGAGGTGGTGGCAGCAGGGGCGGCAAGCAAGGCGGGCACAGTGCCTTCGCACTGACATGGCCATGACTTATCGGGTTCTCTTAATTGGTATACCTGGTACACATGTAAACTAAGCCCCATAAAGCCCACGAGTACCCAAGACATAACCGACATAGTCATAGAATTATAATCAGAACTGTAATCCGACCCGTACAGGATTTCGAGACTCGGCCTCTCATATAAAGGTTGTAAGGAGCCAACGGGGAGGGTACCTTTTAATCGTCTCATAACGAATCCGTTGTAAGCTAGATTGCATCCAGCAACTCGGTGACTTTGTACTCTCCATCAATAAAGAACACACAAGCATGAAGTAGGGCTTACTCTACAAGGGCCTAAACCTAGATAAATCGTATCCCTTGTTTGTCTGTTAAGCCTATGAAATCACCAGCGCTCTCCTTTCCCTGAAACTCAATTCCATGACTATGGACATTGCCGAGGTTACCCCTCGCCACGCACCGCCCAAGATCCACCCCACCCGCTAGGAGCACCCTATCGGGCCCACAGGGCCCAGACCTATGCCCAAATGACCAGGATCTTGTCGTTGCAGTCCTTGCATGGCCATTGCCGCCTCCAGCCTCGTCAGCCACAGTAATTTTCGTCGCCGAGCGCCATCCCCGCCGCTTGCTAGGAGTACTATTTCCCTATTGGCTAACGCCACCGTCTTGGAGCACCGTCGGCTGCAAGGACCGCCTTGGAGGCCTTCCATGCGCCGGGTAGAGGTTGACCCGCCGCCGCCAGCACCGCGCAGGATCTTTGCCCCAACGACGGCAAGGGAAGGAGGCGGCGAAGCTACGATGGTAGGAACGGGCGTCTGTCGCCCGAGGATAGGGTGCTACACGAGCATCTCCCGTGGTGGCCCCATATTCCTCTCCAATGGCTATTGGGCACATCGTTATATCCGGTGCAGGCGTGCAGCTCTGTGTTCGACACTCTTAGGCCGATCCCAACACAGAGGGTCTTGTGGAAACCGACACCACGTAGGATACCGAAAGGCATGTACTACTTGCCAGCGATTCAGCCCATTTCCCTCCTCGGTAGGGTTGCGAAGCGGCACCCGATCCGCCCCGCTTCGTAGGCAAAATTTGTTAGTCTAGTTCAAAATTTTCATCAAAATTTCTCTAGTTTGAACTAAATTCAGCCCTACTCCTCGGCCATCGGGCCTGTCCACCCCCCGCCAAATCACGGCCACAGCCGGCACCTCTGAACATAGCGTGCCAGCCTCAACATCCGAGGTGGAGAAAAACACGAGCGCAGAACGTGTGATACTGACGACAGCTGCCCGGCCGGGTCTACGTCACACGGGCCGTTAGGGCCTCTTTAGGGCGAGGTACGGTGCGACAGAAACAGTGAAGTTGATGAATTCGGAGGGCATGTTTTGTCCCTGCACTGCGTTGCGTTGTCTTCATCGTACTACAGTTGGTCGATGATTTTGCAGCGCGCCCGACAGTGTCTGCTGCTGCTGCTCGTTTTCTCTGCTCAGGCAATTGCTGCACACTGCTTACCTGACACTTTGCATCATGTGATGTACTCCAGGTAGTGTATAAAAGGAGTTAATAAAACGGTAAATAGGCAGCAAAAACGCCCCGCTGTGACCTTTTTTTCCTTTTGAAAAAAGATGGACGCAATGTACCTCAATCGAACCAAAGGCGGCATTCAATCCGTCAGATGGTACTACTCCTACATAACATGGGCGTACTGCGCGCGCACCACACGGTGCAGCCAAATAGTCAAGAATGAAATAAACAACCAACGTCCCATAAATGCGAATCGAGCGTCAAAATTCAAATATTTCTGGTGAGATCGGAACTGATCCCTGGAGTAATGCGCAACAAATCAAGAGGAAAAATCGTCCTTAATTTTTCACATCAATCTTTGCATCACTGAATTAAGGGCTCATTACGCACGCGGCTACTAATCCAAGATCAGAGAAAGAATGTATTACAGTATAGTATCTATGCAGTAATAACAATCTCTAAAAAGAGAGCGACAAATCAAGAGAAAAATCATCCTTCATTTTTTCACATCAATCTTTCCATGATTTCCATCAATGAATTGAGGGCTGCATTCTGAGTACCCAGCTAATCCAGATCAGAGAAAGAATTCGATTTTTTCTAAAAACCGTTGGGGGAGATACTATGGATTCATCCCTCACCAGGACAACGACTCCTCAAGAACAGAACCGGAGAAAAGAGGACATATATTTGGGAGGGGGACAGGTAGTCAGGTAGTACTGCTAATGGTTGCCGGCACGTGGCGTTCTGGCCGGAGCCGGAGGGGGTCCGGGGAAGAAGGCTATCTGCAGAGCGGGTTGTTGGGGGTGCCGCGGTCGGCGGCGGCGGCGAACTCGGCGCTGCAGTAGCAGAAGGCGGCGTCCTTCTTCTCCACGGCCCTGAGGATGGCCTCGAAGGCCGGCACCTCGCAGGGGATGCGGAGCAGGCCCTCCTGCTGGAACCCGAACTCCTCCTCCGCCTCCCGGAGCAGCGCCGCGAACGCCGGGTGCTTCAGGTACTCCGTCGGGATCACGAACCGCCGCATCGTGGGACCCACCGACACCGCCAGGTGGCCCTTGGGAGGCGGCCCCGCGGTCGAGGGCGGGCTGTCCGTGAAGGATAGCGTCCGCTTCAGGAACTTCTTGGCCTTGCTCTCGCCGGCACCATTGCCGCCGCCGCCGGCGGTGACCACGGCGGTGGGCGTGGAGGAGGCGTCGGACTTGGGCGTCACGGACAGCTTGCGCCACTTCTTCAGCATCTGCTGCAGACGCACGATCTCCGTGATCTTGTTCGACTTCTTGCCGCCGAGCTGCTCCATCTTGCGCTCCTTGATCGGATTGGATATCTATCTAGGGACAGATTTTCGGGTGGTTTTGCTCTTCTACGGGCGTGTGTTTCCTTCTTCTCTTCTAGTACTACGGGCGTGCGTTTGCTCTGGGTGTGCCGTTGCTATTGTGCTGCTCGGGGGCGTTGGTCGAGGGGTGGCATTTAAAGGGAGAAATCTGGTGGGCCCCACCTTAGTTAGGCTTTTCGTCCAGCAGTTTATTTCTTTTTTTCTGTGTGGATTTTTCTCTTCTCTGAAAGATGCGGGTTTTTTTTCATTCAGCTAGTTATTAATTAATTATATGGTCTTTGCAGAAATGTGGTGGGGCCTACCTTAGTTAGGCTTTTCGTCCCGGTAGTACCAGCAGTTTATTTATTTTTTCTATGTTGAGATGTGGTCTTTGCAGGTTAGTTAGCACAAACAAAATAGAATGCCAGTTCCGAAGAATCTCAGCAGAATTCTGTTTGTTATTGCCACCTAGGGAAAATGCATGCTGGCCTACAACTGTCTGGCTATATGCAGGGCTAAATTTATCTGAGATTCTCTTCTTCTGGTAGGGCATTGCCATGTGTTCCGGTCGTAGAGCATCTCTAGCATGTAAATGGCGTGGAAAACGCGTTTCAAGAGCGATTCGGGCATTGTCATGTTTGCGGCTGTAGAACATCTCTAGCAGATAAAGGGCAAGGAAAACACGTTTCCGGGACTCGCACGGGTTGTGACCTCTCAGACCCATGAATAGAAACAATAGTAAAACAGAATACCTCGTCATAGCCCACGCGAGACCGTAAATCTAGTGGCTTTTGTATATTTTCCACACATATGTGTCATATGACATATAAATAAGAAATGAATATGAACTAAAGTATAAATATTATTAATTGTACAATACAACAATAATCCAAATTATAAGAATTATTTAAATTAAATAATTAACGGTTAATCTACTAGTCAAACGTGTTCGGGAAAACGATTTCGTCTGGTGGCCCATAGAGTTAGATTGGGCCCTATAGGGACGGAGGAGCCAACGCCAACATGCAGGAATCTTTTCATGATCTGAAATTTTAAAATAAATTATCTCTTAAACCGTTAATTTGATTGATGATCCGTCTACACCGCTGGATTCGTCTCGACGAGTACTCCAAAATAAGATCCCATCTTGATATGTTTTGACGATTTTTTTCCATCGTCAGTTGTTAGATTAATGTACTTTAGCTGTCAGATTGATACTTAACAGTTGCCAGCCAAATAATATACAGTCACTAGATAATTTTTGCATGTTTATAATGATGATAATAATTTGTATGTACATAAAGTAGGTACTTGATCCATTATAAACATGTAAAATACTGTATTACCATCATATAAGACTTATATTGTTGAAAAATAAAGTTCAGAAACCTCTGTTAACCATTTGATTTTAACCTGGTAACCAACTTAACTTTACCTAGTAACCAAGTGTCAATAATCTGGTAACTAGAGTCGGAAAAAAGTTGTTAAAATATATTAATATGGGATCTAGTTTCGAAGATCTCGACGCGAAAAAGCTAACCATGAAAATGAATCTGAATTTCAAATTACGGTTCAAGAGGTAAAACATTTTAAAGTTGGAAACTTAAAAATAATCTTACGTGCTGACCGGATTATATGTATACATGCATGGTTGGGTTGCTAGATTTAATCCGTGTCCACGAAAAGATAACCTGGGACACGTGTCCTAGATAGCATGGTTCAATAATTAAACAATAATCTTATACAAGAATAGTCCCGAATGCAAATAATGGTTCAAATCACACATGAATGAATCAACACTACTGCCCATACATCTGTTAGTGGTGCTCAATGAGAATGTGTTGAAGCTGGGCGTGCGTGTCGGCATCCTCAATGTCTCAGTAAGTATCAAGGTGTTGGAAATATGTCCTAGAGTCAATCATGTATGATGCATTTCTCCAAGTATTCATAAAGTTATTAAGTTGTCCTCGTATGAACATGTGATATATATCATAAAATATGTGATTCACTTATGGAACTATATATTCATGTTGTTCATATTAGATTATCCTTGATACATAGTGTTTATCGAGTCAGACTGATACATAGTTGAGATACAACAAACATGTTGTTATTTCCAGTCTCAAGCAATAGAATCCTTTGATCTGAGTTGATCACATGATCTGAGTTGTGGATCGACTGACTTAGGTAATATCAAATGATGTTCTGTAAAAGAGTTGTTATAAGGTACAGTTTAAGCCGTTTGTGAATCAAGCTGCGTGACGTGGATAACTAAAATGAGATTTGCCCCTACGTAATGGACATATATTCTCTGGACTCTCTCGTGTGATATGATTCGTAAGCATGGCCATGCCCGACTCGGTTAAGTGTTAATTGAGGAGTTGTACTAAGTGTTAGTACAGAGAATCGTATATCACAGGGACGATAAAAGAGTTGAGCTATTAAAGGGATATCAATTACTCGCATATATCTTGATAAAGTATATCGTGGAGCAAAAGGACTTGGAAAAAAGTCGTGTATAAATGTTGTCAACTTTACGGTACCTGGGAGTTGGCACATCTTGCTAGAGGCTACTACCATCTATTGATGTGAGACCAATTATTCATGGAGGTGATTTGGACTCAAAGACATGATGAGATACTTGGATGTGTAGGTCATGTCGTGTCCAGGTGTACGTGAACCTATAGGGTCACACACTTAAAGGTAAGGGGCTCATGTGGATTGGATTCATGTGCACACTAGGTAGAACCTAGATGGGCCTCAAGCGTTGAATCCAACTAGGAGTGTATATAATTGGAATGATAAGGGATATTTCTCTTACCTAGCCATCGGTTTCTCTACTCCTAAATCAGGATAGACATGATCTAGCAATCCTCTGCCCGATGCTCCTTCCTACACATGTGGATACAGGTAGAGACGTTGCACATGTGACGCTGAAGACGGAGGATTTCGTGGTGGATCTGTAGGAGCTGCTCGATCATGGGATAGCTGCTTGTGGGGCAGCTGTTCGTGGGATTGGTTGGCACTGTCTCGACCCGCTGCATCAATTCCGCATATGCGCGTCTAGTGGTAATCTCGTAGACTTTCACCTCAGCTAGATCTTAGGAGCACCACATAGAAAAGTTTTTGTTTTCTCTGTGTGGCCCAATATAAGGAACTCGAAAAATGGCAAAAATGAGCAGGACCTCGAAGCTAGCTTGCAAACACCGAAGGCTCTCTCTCTATGTCCTTTCGGCTTACCTCTTGTGCCTTTGCAAATTTAGCTTGCTTCCTAGTGGCAGGATTTGATATGGTCTTAGACAAATTTGGACCAATGCGGATAAATACCATCGGCGAGATAGTACCCCTTTGTATAGGGATGTCCACCGACCGTGTAGTTGCAAGTTGAAGCATCACCACTAGCTAGTCTTGCAAATAAATAAGATTGCGGCAGTACTTGATGGCATTGAATGAGAACGCTCAAATCCATCTACAAGGCACGCAGAAATTCGTAAACTTAACATCTTTGACTACAATATTGATTGATGGAAGAAGAAATGTTTACCGTGGTAGCGAGTTGCTTCCGTGGTGGTGACGAAGCGACAAGGGATGGTTAACTCGGGGCGGCACCACCAAATCGAACGGCGGAATATGGTGGATCCGGGGGCGAGGATGCGAGTGCGGCCCGCTGGTTCAAGCTGGTGGCACAGAGCTATGGGCAGAATCCATGGCGACCTGAGGGTTCTCCATCTCTGCAACGAACGGGATCTCGTCGATCGTCGACCATCGACGTACTATGGATGGGGAACGGGCGTGTCAATTGGCTGGCGGATTTTTGGCAGGAAAAATTGCTAGGGTGCGGTCGAAATCGATGGTAGCGCGGGTGGCGACCGTTGGCTAGGGGTGTGGGGGAGAAGCGTGGGCTGAAATGCCCCTCTCGCCAAGGGTTAGGGGCAATATAGGGCATTGTTGGGCCGCGCGTGCAACCCTAGTTTCTGCGGGTTGGGGGTCCCCCCACCCGCCCCTCAATTTTCAAGGCCAGGGTGGTTTAATTTTCTGCTCGGGAGTTTTTTTGTCTAAAATGGTAAAATGATGGTTATTTTAAGAATGAGCGGTTTATAAGGAGTGTGCTAGACATGCTCGTATTGAGTAAGCGCCCCTTTGATTTGAAATGCTTCTTATGGCAAGCATTTTACCCTACCAGCTAATGAAGTAAGTTAGCTCTATGGAATACTCTTTCTCAAGGATACAATAACTTTTTGAAAAATTGTTATAAAAATTAGCCTCGTGCGTCGTACACCAAGGCGGCATCGGGTGCCAAACCATAGCGCAACCAAACCTTTCAGGCTCGCTAGCCTCCTTGCAGTTGCAGCTAGCTCATGTTGTGGTAGCAGGAGGTCTCTATAGATTTGCATGCTCTACTTAATGCAATTAAATGACCAATCTGTTGGAAAATACTAGGCAATATATTTGTACTTTCGATAACCCTAGCTATCTAGATGGCATATTGGTTTATACACGGTGGCGGCTTGCTGAAGCCAGGGTCAACAACTGCTTGCTCGCTGGGGCGGCCACTGGGGCAGCCTCACTAGGTCATGTGGGTGGCGACGCCTCTTATTCGTGGTGTCATCTGAGAAGGACGAAGATCATGTGCACTGGATTACAGATCATTCCCTAATTCTAACTTCAGGATGTCGTAGCCGCTTTACCCCTAAGAAGACACTGGAACTTTGTAAAAGAGTGACGACGGAAACCCTCCTGCCGGCGATGGGCCATGATCCGCTGCATCTCCAAGCCCGAAGGACCACCAGAGACCGGACATTCCAACGGCATCGTGGGCGAGGCGACCTAAACCCTAGATCAGAAATGCTTTTTTCCCACCATGGCGACTGTACCGGTTGACGCCGTTGCACTTGCAATCTTACATTTACTGACCGAATACAGCTATCTTTGAAGTTTCAGGTCAAACTAAACTTACTATTTTACCCTCCTGGCCCTGCAATATTCAGTCAAACAAAGCATCGCTCGTTAAACCCCTTGCTACTACGATTGATGAGCCGTTGACAATGATTTTGCCGTCGCCTGCAACAGATCTACATCTCAGGTTCAGGTGTCAGACAGTCAGAGCCTCTGCGTTTTGGACGGCAGGGGAATCCAGCACCCGGCATTATCATTCTCCAACTGGGTTAAATTGTTATTGCTGGACGGAGAGGAAGATTAGAGCGTACGGACGTATCACACCGCTAGATCAGAACATGTATTGCTGGTGAGGGTGCGCCTACATGTGATCAACTCTGCGCCTAATAATGCACTTGTAGCCAGCTCGTGATTGCGCTAATCATTTCGGCGGTTGGCGATGGCAGAGCGAACTGCATTGACCTGAATAATCTTCTCTCAGATTTGCAGATCTACACGGTACGGGCATCGACCGATGGTCCTTTGGTTTCAGTCTTACCGGCCACGCGCGGTGGTTTGGCTTGATGCATGCCTCATCGACTAAACATATCCATCGCGGTGGTTACCTAAAAGGGGCCAAAATATATGGTTCGTGATGAACTGATAATTAAGGGGGTTCAGCGCATCGTTGATCCTCGATCGGGAGTAGGTTGCCGATGATGATCGTTTTAACTCACTGCCGGGCTAGCTAATCATTTGGTTGGTGTGCGATCGATCGTTTACTTGCCCTCACGACGTACGACAAGGAACCAAACGGCCGGAACGATCTGATTATTTCGTGCAGCAACGGAGGAGGATTCTTTGATATCTTTGCTCCTTCTTCTTTGCAAGCTTTTGTCTCTTCGGTTGTTGTCCTCTTGTTCATCGCTAATCATAGCTCATAGTATGGCTCAAGGTCAAGGGCAAAAAGAGTGGAAGCATCTTATTTCCTTAGAAGTTAGAACCACAAAAGTAACATGGTGGCACGCTAGCTTGATGACAATTGGCTCGGGTCCGGCCGTCATGTGAGATCGTCGGCGTTCTGAAGGTCGTACTACTTAACAAGCGGTGCTTATTTTAAAAAAATAGATAGCCAGTGCTTATTAGCTAATTTCCTTTGTAAATTAGTCGTGGTTCGCAGCGGGGCACGTGATATACTTGAAGTTCGAGTAAGATATGCACGAAATAAGCAAGGGAGAGCACCACTTGTACGTACGCAGTCGTACCTCTAAACCGCAATTAATAAACACAATTATGGTAATACTTTGGGACAAGTACAAGTGGTGGTACTTCGATCCAGAGATTCGATCTACTGCCTCATCATGTTGCTATAATATCAAAGCTTTTTAGAAGTCTAATGATAATGTATTGGTTAACACATATTGTACGTTTGGAGCGTATATAGACAGAAGATGAAGACTACTACTGCTAGATTAGCATGGTTGCAAACTGTCTATCTCTGTCATGTATCCAGTACTAGCTCTACTTGGACCACAATTATAACATGGCTAAAATCACAAGTGGGACTTTGAACAGAGTTTGTCTCGCTGCAAACCTCGCAAAGCCATGTGAAATCCTCATTGGCATTGCCATGATCTCTGCTGGTGATGAGTGAAATTAATACATCATGTGAGTCCTAGCTAGTTTTGTGCAGGCATAGTTAGTGACTGAACATGATGCAATTTGCAAAGAACATGCCGCGGTAGGCAACACTTGATCTTAAAATTTTATGATCTAGTAGTAGCTAGCCCCTCTCAAAATTAAAGGAAATCCTCTCGTGATGCGCATGTACTCTGTTAATGATGGAGAACTTCCTACCTGCATCAACTTGGTTAATACTCTATAAACTACTGTATGTAAAGTAATTAAGTCACTGACCCACCCCGTGGAAGGTAGAAAAAGTATACTTTACTTACTTATATCTACAGTAACACCATTCAGTTATTACTACTAAGTTCTTTGGTTGATCTTGTTTAGTCGATCTGCAACGGCAGATATCTTAACAACTGAATTAACTCACAGTTAACCCGCATCTATGTACTAGCATTGGTTCCACACGGCCTGGGTGAAAGGTGGAGAGATTCCCAGAGGTAAAATTTTGACCAGGAAACACTGCACGCTAGGCCGGTGCATCCGCAGCGTGCTGAAACAGTAGCACCGGCGGTTGGAAACCTGCGCTGCTCAGAGCACCACTGACGGTTAAATTTTTGTTAGGCTGCGGCGACCAGTCAAGCCGCTAGCCGGCCAGCTGGATCGCCCGGTCTTCTCTTCAGGTCTTCCCCATGGGGTTTGTGGCTCGTTTCCTCATGGACCAACGGTCATCGGTCAATGTTGCTCGAATATGGTGTTAGAATTTGCTTCCAAACGACTAGTGCGACTGTCTTGTCATGGCTAGCTTAACTTGAATGGACCGCACTGCCTGAAAGGGATCGGCTGATTGTTTCGGCTGATGACTAGCAGCAGCTAGCTAGCCGGAGAAAGTTGAATGTTGGCAAAGACTGGACAGTACTGGGAAATTGCTGCTCATGAGCTAGCTATAGCTATCTAGTTATGCTCAAAGCTAGTGCTTCCGTTCACTAATACTACAAGATATTCTGGACGTGTTTTATAGGTTCACTCATTTAGAAGTGCATCTAGGTCACTTTGAAATATCTAAAAGGTCTTATATTAGTGAATGGAGGAAGTATCTGCTTAATGTGATAACTTATGTGTGCTTGGGATTAGAGGATCTACAGTACCCAACTTTTCTTCTTCGAAGCATTATGATTAAGACCAATATGAATTAAACTAATTTCTTTAGTACTAATTTTTGTTATACATTTTGAGTAATTATATACAGACCAAAATATTGTGTAATAAAATTTAGTTTAAACCTTGTTTGTCTACAGTAATTACCTATACATAATAGGGTACTTTAAACTACAGTACCGTGCCTTTCCTTCTTAGTTTTCTCTGACTTTACTCCTCTACGTTAGAGGATCCTGTTCATGTGCTTAGAGCATCTCCAGAGGCCGCCCCGGTAGCATCCCTAATAAGTCTACTGGGTCCGTCTCAATTTGGGGCTCTCACCTGCATATTTTCGAGCCTAATAGAATAGTCGACACGCTCATACTGCCCCCTACCCGCAAGGGCCGGGGCGAATGCGCCGGCACTCGGCGCCACGTAAGATTTGGAGGTGGGACCGACCTAGCACTGAAACGGGAGACAATAAGCTTTATTAATGACCTGGAGAGTTTGGTCGTTTTGTCTAATGCCCAGCGACCTCCATGCGGAACTCTCACGCGCCGACGACAGATCTCCCCCGTCGATGATTTGAACACCTTTTGTCGTATCTGCAACCCTAGCCGCCTCCCACAACCCTAGCCGCATCTCGTCGCTGGTTTTGCTAGCCACCTCCCGCAACCCTAGCAGCGCAATGTCACACAACTAAGGACGTGTTTGCGCAATGGTGGTCCGTGGAGGTCAGCGGCTCCATCATCGACCTCGCGGGGCTAGAGAA
This sequence comes from Avena insularis, assembly GCA_023614405.1. Classification (NCBI taxonomy): domain Eukaryota; kingdom Viridiplantae; phylum Streptophyta; class Magnoliopsida; order Poales; family Poaceae; genus Avena; species Avena insularis. The sequence goes on along the minus strand of CM042686.1, from coordinate 573,008,239 downwards.
GCTGGCCCCAGTGTCACAGGATCCACCGGAGGACAACAAGTTCGACAAGGCAGGGGGACGACGATGACGACGCGGACAACCGTATATGTTGTTTGAATTAGTAGATTTAGATCTATGTTTTTTAGTTTAAATTAGTTAAGTTATGCAAACTATGTCTAAATATGAATGATTCGGTGTCTTTTTTGTTGTTTGAATTATTTTAGCCAAAGAAAGATGTAGACATAGACATTAGTCAAAGTAATGGAACTGTCCAAATAAAAGGAGAAGATTTTCTTCCGTGTGCAGTAGAAAAACGGAGGAAAACTATTTGTTCAAATGAAAGATTTGAAACTTGTCCCCACGGCACACCTGCAGTGGAACTAGGGTAACAGGACGGCGCGACTGGACCCGACAATTTCAACCAGGTTCCGTCTACTGTCTCGGGCTACCGAGTTTGCGAGAGTAATCGGGAGAGGAAAGTATATAAAGCAGTCAACACGGCTCTTAATTGGCGATGTGGGACTAATAGTCTACCGCGACTCGTAGTCGGTTGCTCTTCAGTCTTCACCGAGCGAGCCCGTCCTGGAGGCCCAATAGTAGCGTAGGTTCTGTTGAATTTTCAGCTGACTCATCGGGTAAGTATCGGTCGGTACCGTAAATACGTACACGTCGTTCTTGCACCCACGTATATATCCTAGTGTTTTGCCTCTTGACGTGCACCTCAATAGACCGGCCGGTCTTCCCTATGGGTGTGTGTAGCTCGTTATACTACTCTGTGATGAACCAACAACGGTCATGGGTCAAAATATAGACGTACGATTCTTTTTGCTGGGACAATGACCGACGAATTTGAATACTAGCAGTGACTTGGAAAAGAGAGAGGGAGCTGGCAGATGACGATAGCTCGATTGGACTGCACTGTCTGAACGAGAGTTTCGTGCCGGTCCATGTCCATGATTGTGCCTCGGACTTCCGAGATACTCGGAGAGGGACGCGATACTACTGTTTCTAGAAGTAGTCGTCGTCGCACGGACGAGAGGGACACAACGCACGAACGGCAGCTTAAAGACACAACTAGCTACTGTAGCTAGCTAGCCGGAGAAAGTTGAATGTTGTTTGCGACGACGACCGACAACTCACGCACGTACGTGTTGGGAAATTGCTACTTGTGCTGAATTTTCAGCACACGGCCGGGTCGATCAAGTGAGGCCTGCGGAGAATATACCGGTACCCCGGCCGTATGGGTAAAATGGATTTGTAGGATCATGGAGCCTTGGAGTAGTATTTGTCCACATGATTTTTTTTCTTGAACTTCATTTGTTTAGATGAATCGAGCCTGCGGTTCAGATCCCTTTCCCTTCCCTTCCCCGATCAGAGCTAGAGCAACAAAGCCTTGTCTCTTCGAATCGCATTTCGTCCTAAAGATTTTAGAAATAAGGTGTTAAGTGGGATCCCAACTTGATCCCACTTCTAGGATTTGACGATTTTGTGGAGTTGGGGAGCGATGAGAGCGGTGCACTCTAGCTCGGTACTCCCTCCGTTTCCAAATTTAAGATGTTTTAGCATTTTTTTAACAGATGTATCTAGACCCAATTTAGTCGATAGGTGATAGGTTCACATATTTTGCTTCGAACCAAACACTAAAATGTGTATAGATATATGTGCTTCATAAAAGGTTAGAGCATCTTATATTTTAGAACAAGTGAAGCATACGAGTTCCTCCTCCATCGCCAGCAGTTGCCTCTGGCGGGAGAGAAGGGCGCTCTGGCCTAATTTCTGCCGGAGTACGCACCATAGCGTTCAGGACGGAGAAGAGACCGCCGGCCTCCGTGAGGGCGGACGTGGGAGGCGGGGATAGGGAGGAACAGAGCACTCGTTTAGGACGGGGAAGAGGCCACTGGCCTCCGTGAGGGCAGACGTGGGAGGCGGGGATGGGGAGGAAGAGAGCACTAAGCGACACACAGCCACCCTCCCAGAGCAATACGAAGGACGGGACTCGACGCGTTGCAAAACGGAACACACCAGACACTCCTCGATCGCTCGGTCGTGCAAGGGCCCATGTACAGTAACGACGCGCCCCTCGATCGCTCAGGGAGCTCGTAACCTCTCAGCCTTAAGACTTTAGATAATATCATGGAGCCTAACCACGCCAGCGCCTCCTTCTTGTGTGAGTTGGACAAGACTTTTCTACTGATGATGCCCCGAGTGGGTCCGAGATCCCGTGTGAGCTCCTATACACCGACTTGGTCATATACACCCAATTGGTCGGGTGTATACTGCCCGCCGCACACCCATGTGGCTTTTCAGCCTGGCCCATTTAAGGTGAGGTGGTTTTCTGCTCGGTTTCCACTTGATTTTCTTATTTCTTGTTTGTTTTTAATGTTTTCTGTCGGTTTTTCCTTTTTGGGAAATGTTTGAACATTTTTAGAAATTTGAACATTTTAAAATCTAATCTTTTTTCAATCTAAATGATTTTTAAAATTTAAACCTTTTCAAACATGAATATTTTTCGAATCTTAACATTCTTTAGATTTAAACATTTTTCAAAAATTTAAATATTTTTAAAATCTAAACATTTATGAATTTGAACTTTTTCTAATTTGCATTTTTTTGAATTTTTAACATTTTTTGAATCTGAAAAGAAACAGAAAAAAGAAAATAAAACAGAAATCGAAAAGAAAAAGAATGAAGAAACGGAAAAAAAGGTGAAAGAAAGCCGAACCGGGGCAGACGACGTTTCTCTCCTCCCGTGAAACCCTAGCAGTCGCCACCATCAGCTTTGTCTCGCCGTCTACGATCGAGAATCGACGGGTCCTCTGCTTGTCGCTCTAGTAGCGAGAGGGGGTGGGGATCTCGGACTTGCGTTTGGCACTATAGAGGGTCCCAAAAGTTAGAGTTCGGTCAACCCGTATCATCGTTATGGTAGTTATGGCGGCGTTGTGCGGAAAAAAAATAAGGTATATTGATCTTCTCTTCCACCTCGTCGGTGACGATCATGGCGTGTTGAGGAGGCAGGGATGCATCTGGTCGTTACTTTCATGGAGTGGTGTATCTCGTTCACTTTACGTGTTTTAAATATTTGGTGTTAGAAGTTTCAGAGCAATTCAAGGGTCTGATGACAATGACTTCGGCTCTAGCCACTGATCCTTATGGGAAGGTGTACGAAGACTTTCCTACTATCATCAACAACGTTAGGCCAGCTCCAGTAAGGGAGCGACAACAACGGCGCGTGGGCGACTTGCTCTGGCCGCAGTAGTGGCATTATGTGGTATCAGAATCTCGATATATTTTTTACTCCCTCCGATCCATATTAGTTGACTCAAATTTGTCAAAATTCGGATATACTCCCTCCGTTTCAAAATATAAGATATTTTAGCTTTGTGAAAGGAATGTAGCTACTCTTTTTAGTGTGTAGATTCACTCCAAACCTAAATTAATCTACACACTAAAAGAAGCCGTTTTCATAAATCTAAAACCTCTTATATTTTGAAACGGAGAAGTATCTAGCACTAAAACTTAACGAAACCAAGTTTGCTTTATACTCCTTGTGAACTCACGAAAAGATTCGGACATTTAATTTTCTGGAAAAACAAACAAACTGAGCCGGCCCATACCGCACGCAAGGGGTGTGCCGCGTTTTACGCGGCGTGGGTCCGCGTATAGGATTTACGTTGGTTTGGTACGAAGAGAAACTTATATCATGTTTATTTAAGCGGAGGCCCAAAAGTATTGGTCTGCTAGACGACAGCCCATGGTTTGGCCTGGGCTGGCCCGACCGCACAGATTGATCCGGCGCTGCTCTAAATGAAAAAATACCACGCTGAATTCTAAACGGAAACAGCCCAGTACTAAACTGAGGCCACGTTCCGCTTGAAGGAAGGAAAAAAACAATTGAAACAAGAACCCATAGAAACTTTTTAAAGAACTTCGCAGGAGATAAGAGAATCATTGAATTAAGTGAAAAAAGCTTACAAAGTTACAAATAGGGTTACAATGCAGAGAACCTAAACCCTAACCCCAGCCGATACCACCTAACATGCGACTAGAGTTGAAAAGGGAACAAAAACGGATGAAAACATGCATTATCGTTTTTATTTCCTCTTGTCTCTTCAGAATCGAAAACGGAACCGAAAACTCCCGAAATGAACACGAAAATGAAAATCATCGGAAACGAATATAGGACGGATAAGGGATGGATAGGATACGGAAACGGACATTTATCAAAATATAATAGTGTCATAATATCTTGTATATATACCAAAATATACGACAAGGGACAATTGAACATAAGTAACAGGCATAATTCAACACTTCAACAAGCTCATAATTCACATCCATAGTTTTACATAGACGCTAAGACATTCACTTAGTTAGTATGTAGTTTGGGCTGATTGCTTGTATTATGTAGACCCTGGATATATTCTTTGGCTCGACAAGAGCAAGAAAAATCACCGACGCAAAGTACTACTTTGTAAATAGGCCTGGCTGATTATATTTATGAAAAATTTCCGTATTTATTTATTCGGAATTTGCTAACTTTTTTGTTTTCACCGAAAATAGCTTTCCCATTTCCTTTTCAATTTCTCTTTAGAATATGTTATTTTTGTTCCTTTTCCGCACGGTGCCATTTCTATTTCTGTTTTTATCGCGTCATTCCTTTTTTCTTCCTTACCGTTTTAAACGAGACCAGCCCCGCACAAAGGCTAGAGCACGTGCCTCAATTCAAACTACTCCTCGCGTAGATCGACGTATACACCGCACCGTTCCTGCCACTCGCCCATAATGCGCGTAATGATGACCGTGACATTGCATGTCATTCCCTCAAAAACGCGAGCATTGTGTTTAAGACAGATGTCACGCGTGATAGTAAGCACAAGGAGTTGAGATCTCGTCGCAATTTCTGCACTACCTTCACCGCGCTGCACAAGGCCACCACTCGAAGAGGGAGTCCGTGACCGAGTATAGAAGAGGTTGCACCATTTTTGCCTGAGTAATCTGAACCACACAACTCACGAGTAGGGACATTCGAAGAGAAGGTGGTGATGTTTTTGCCCTAAAGTTCAGAATGGGCAGGAACTCTGAATCGGCATCCCCTACATTGTAGCCTGTCCAACAACGCCCCGAAGCCAACCGAAGAACTTGTGCTTCAGCGGCGCAAAGGACGCCCATGCCTACTTGGCCGCAAGTAAGGATGTGCGTCCAACGAAACATGCAAGTTAGGATGACCGCGCCGAGAACGAGCCACTTATAGATAACTTCCATGTGAAGGAGTCTTGGATGTCGTAGCAAAGATGAAAAGACTGAATGAGCGCAAGAGACACGGGATTTGAACAACCGCGTAGACTGTCTGCACGCCCACGATACCCCGCACCCAACATTTGTGAACCAAACCCTACAACACCGTCCAAAAGGGCGTCGGCCCGAGACAGACAAGCACACAGACAACTAGAGTGAGCGCAGACACACTCTAGCCTTCAACTTAAGGATCTTCCTGGAAGAGGATTCTGGCACAAGAACCAACACCGATTTTGAAGGTGGTGTGGAACAGAGGACGGGCATCGCCAGAAATCGAGACATCTAGACCGACCCATGGCTTGCAGGTACTTTTGCTAGAACCACAACCACCACGTGCAGAGTGTCATGCTCAACAAGCGATGTTCTGCAACCTGAGGCCACCCGGAGACTTGGGCTAGTAGATGGTGTGCTAGGCAATGTGACAATTGCCGCTGAAAGAAAAAATTCTGCTTTAGTGGTTTTTGGTGTTTGTTAACCACACACTTGATGTCTAATAGTGTACTTGAGTGTTCTAGGTTAAACCTTATAAAGCACAAGATGGTGATTGACCTGCCCCGAAGTGAAAAGTATATAGAGCAAGAGTGCATAGTTTCCTAAGTGGTTGAAATCAAGTTCTAGTCCAAAAGTTTGCATAGGGCCAGAATTTCCGATCCTATACAAATTTGGGGGGGGTGCTAAGTCCAACGTGGTGTGACTCACGAAGGGGCGGGAAACCCCCTCCCCCAAAATATTGGGGCGCTAATTCTCAACGCCAAGAAATTTCCCAGTGGGAGGGGATTTCCACCCCTACTAGGCCAGAATTATCGAGGCAAGTTTCCTGTAATGGTTAGATTTTGAGGGAGGCTATAAATATACTTCCCCTTCCTCAAGGGAAAATTGCTTCGTCCTCCATATCTCACCTACATTAATGCATGCTCTGAAGCCCTAGATATCCTCCCCTAGCCAACCAAACTTGATGCCCTCCTAGGGATTGAGAGAGAAGACCTAGATCAACATTATGACTGAAGGAATTTCGTTTTCCCTCTCATTCCATTGTGGAACTTGTTGCTCTTGGGTTCTTAAAACCCTAGGAAAAATTAGGTGACTTCGGAGCTCGAGCTTGGTGTTGTAAATCTCCATGGTCAAGATGGGATCCTTTGACACATTGCAAATGTATCTATAATTTTTGATGTTCCATGCTTGGTTTTATCCACTTTCTTGTGTTTTGTCCACACTTTGGAGTACTTTTCATATGATTTCTTAGACTAACCTATTAACAAGAGCCACAGTGCTACTGCTTTTCTCGCTGTTTTTGGTTTCAAGAAAGTCGGAAAATGAATATTCTCGAATTGGACGGGACAAAAGTCAAGTGCCTATTTTTTCGAAGTCATCGATGCCCACGAGACGAGAGGGAGGGGCCACCACACCACCTGCGGCCAGGCCGCTGGCCAGGCTGGTCTGGCCGACCAGCACCCCCTCGGCCTCCCTTCCGCCTATAAGATGCCCTCGACGAAAACCCTAAGTACCGATCAAAATCCACGAAGAGTTCAGAGCCATCATCTCCATCCCTAGATCGGGAGGGATCTGAAGCTCTTCCCGGCACCCTGCCGGAGAGGGGAATTCACCCTGGAGGCCTTCTTCATCATCATGCAAGCCTCCGGTATGATGCATGAGTAGTTCATCCTTAGACTACGGATCCATGTAGTATCTAGATGGCTGGTTCTCCTCCTTTGTGCTTTCATGTCTAGATCTTCTGAGCTCCGTTCATGATCAAGATCATCTATTTGTAATTCTGCATGTTGTGTTTGCGGGGATCCGATGGATATTGAGATGCTATTTCAGATTGATTATTGATTCTATCATGTCTTTGTTATTTGTGATCTTGCATGCTTTGCATTGTTAGTATCTATCTTGGCCAAGTAGATGCTAGCAACTCCAAGAGTTAGTATTTATTCTCGATAGTGGGTTCATGCCTCTGGTAATCTGGGGAAGTGATAGAAATCTCTAAGGTACTAGATGTGCTGTTGCTACTAGGGAGAAAAAAACAATCCTTTGGTCATAGAACAATCCTATTGTTTTCTTTATACGCAATTTGTAAAGCAATAATCTGTTGCTTGCAACTTAATACTGGAGGGGGTTCGGATGATAACCTGAAGGTGGATTATTAGTCATAGATGCAGTTGGATGGCGGTCTATGTATAATGTTGTAATGCCCAATCAAGTTCCAAAGGAGTCAAGATGATTAATATATGCATGTATTTCTTTCTCGATGTTTGTCAATTGCCCCGTTGTAATTTATTCGCCCAGCATGTTATCTATCTTAAGGATAGCCACCTCTAGTGAACTATGGGTCCCGATCCTTTTCTTTACATACAATCTACAATCTTTTACTGTTTTGTGTTTACTTTCTGCAAACTATTTCTTCTTTCCATTCGATACGTTTAATCCTTTGTTTTCCGCAAAACACGGTGAGATTGACAACCTCATCGCAAGTTGGGGACAAAGTTCTGTGGTTGTGTTGTGCAGGTCTCCATGGTGCTACTAGCACCGGTAGTGCGCCCTGCCAAGGCTCAGCTAGCAACACCTTTGGGGTGTTTCCTTGCTCCTACTGGTTCGATTAAACCTTGGTTTCATAACTGAGGGAAACTTGCTGCTGTGCTCATCATACCTTCCTCTTGGGGTCCCAACGAGCTCTACATCAACACCGCACCATCATTTTTCTAGCGCCGACACTGAGCCATCAAGCATTTTTCTGGCGCCGTTGCTGGGTAATCAAGGACATCTTCACAAGGGGAGTCCCTCATAACCAATCTCTTTACTTTGTTATTTTTGTTTTGCTTAGTTTGCTTGTTTCTTTATCAAAAACACAAAAAAATAGTTTTACTAGTTTTCTTTCTTATTTGAAAACCCAAAAAAATGACTACTCTTGAAAACACTAAGTTGTGTGACTTCACTAGCACCAACAACAATGATTTTATGAGCACACCTATTGCTCCACATGTTCCTGAAGCTACTTTCTTTGAGATAAAACCTGCTTTGCTCAATCTTGTTATGAGAGAACAATTTTCTGGTATTGGTAATGAAGATGCTGCTTCCCATATAAATAATTTTGTTGAACTTTGTGAGATGCAAAAGCATAAGGATATAGATGGTGATATTATTAAGCTGAAATTGTTTCCTTTCTCTTTGAGAGGAAAAGCTAAAGAATGGTTGAATTCCTTAACTAGGAACAGTATTGATTCTTGGACTAAATGCAAAGATGCTTTCATTGGAAAATACTACCCTCCTCCTAAGATTATATCTATGAGAAGTGAAATAATGAAGTTTAAAAAATCCGATAATGAGCATGTTGCTCAAGCCTGGGAAAGAATGAAATATTTGGTAAAGAATTGTCCCACTCATGGACTGACTGCTTGGATGATCATCCAAACTTTTTATGTAGGATTGAACTATTCTTCAAGGAACCTATTGGATTTTGCTACTAGAGGTACCTTTATGACCATCACTTTGGGTGCTGCAACAAAGCTTCTGGAGAATATGATGGTTAACTATTCTGAATGGCATACTGAGAGAGCTCCACAAGGTAGGAAGGTAAATTTTGTTGAGGAAACCTCCTCCTTGAGTGATAAAATTGATATTATTATGTCTATGCTTGTTAATGGGAAAGCCCATATTGATCCAAATAATGTTCTTTTAGCCTCTTTGGTTGCTCAAGAAGAGCAAGTTGATGTGAACTACATAATAAATAACAATTTTGGCAACAATGCTTATGGAAATAACAATTATAGGCCCTACCCTCCTAATAATACTTATGGCTATAATGGTAAACCTGGATTACCTAGTGAAGGAAGAATTTTAGAAGTTGAAAGAGCCACTAAAAACTTTATGCAAATGCAATATGAGCAAAATAAACTATTCACTAAAACTATGGAGGAACAATCTATCATTTTGAAGAACATTAGCCATCAACTTGAGAGTCTAAATAGGGAAATTCCTAGTTTACAATTGAAACTCTCTAATACTAAAAGAAATATATCAACTTTGTCTGAGGCTCAATCCTCTTTGATCAATAAAATGGCTGCTAAACCTAAAACTAATGATAATCCCTTTGCAGCTACTAATGCTATACAAGTAAGAATTGATGAAAATGTTAGACTATTAGCTGAATTACATGCTAAGTGGGAAAGAGAAGATGAAATTGCTAGAAACATTAGTGTTTCTACTATTACCACCACTAGTGTTGAGGCTAGTAATAGTTCTACTACTATAGATGATAAATTTGATTTTGATCTTGATGGTTGCAACATCTCTGAAGTTATTAAGTTCCTACAAAAGCTTGCTAAAAGTCCTAATGCTAGTGCTATGAACATGGCCTTTACAAAACATATTACTGATGCTCTCATAAAGATTAAAGAAGAAAAGATGAAACATAAAGCTTCTATTCCTATAAAACAAGAAGATGGTTGGGAACCCATCATTAATATGAAAGTGAATGACTTTGATTTCAAAGCTTTATGTGATCTTGATAGTAGTGTTTCTATTATGCCTAGAAGGATTTATGATATGCTTGATTTGCCTCCACTTGAAGATTGTTATTTGAATGTCCCACTTGATGATAATGCTAAAAAGAAACTCATGGGGAGTCTTAATGATGTTCTTATTATGGTTAACAGTGCTTATGTCCTCGTTGATTTCTATGTTTTGGATGTTGAATGCAATGCTTCTTGTCCTATTACTTTGGGAAGACCTTTTCTTAGAACTGTTGGTGCCATCATTGATATGAAAGAAGGCACCATTAAATATCAACTCCCACTCAAGAAAGGTATAGAACACCTCCCTAAGAAGAAAGAGAAGATTTCTTTTGCTTATCCTATGAAAAAAAAATGGTCTTAATGCTTCTTCATTTGAGAACACTTGATTCTTTCTTTGCTTCTTATGCCTAACTTAAAGGCGTTAAAGAAAAGTAATTATTGGGAGATAACCCAAAAGTTTTAGATGAGTCTTGGAAGTTATTACTTCAGTAATTACTTCAGTAATAACTGCTCCTTATCCTTTTTATTTGCTTTTGTGCCAAGAGTAACCTCTAATGAGAGAGAAGTAATGATTGGGAAAGTTGTTGTCCCGAAACAGATTTCTGTGCTTCACCGTAAAAATTCATGTAAAATCTCTATACGTCTTTTTGAGGCATGAATTTTTGTGATTCTGCCCCAGGTTGTTATCTAACTTTCGTTAGATCAACACTTTTTGATTTGAGCAATAGAAGGTCTTCGAAAAAATTCGTCTTTACCTGCTGGTCTGTTTTGATAGATTTCTGCCATTTTCTGCATTTGCTTCTTGTTGGTTCCTTTTTGAGTTCTTTTGGGGAATTGAGCTTTATGAGGGAAGTGCTACAGTAGCTAGTGTTCTAATGGAAGTTTATTTGGTGTTAGAACTGAACCTTAAGACTTATTTATCTTGAGTACACTAATATTGCTAATAAAGATTGTGTGAAGTTTTGTATGAAGGAAAAATTTCAGGTGTATGAAAGGAATGAGTAATGAGATGAAGGATGGACTAAAGCTCAAGCTTGGGTATGCCACGCGTGTCACCCCAAGAAATATCCAAGAAGTACAAGCGTCAAAGCTTGGGGATGCCCAAGGCATCCCCTTCTTCATCAATAAAAATTCCAGGTTTCTTCCAAACGCTTCATTTTTATTTTTTTCATGCACAGTGGTGTTGTTCTTGGAACGTCTTCTTCTTCGTTTTTGTTTTGGTTTTTAGTTTGCTTGGTTTGCTTAGTTTGCTGAATAAATTGGTTGGACCCCCTCTTTCATACATTGGTTTTCAAATAGTTTGGTTTGGATTGGAAAAGAGTAGGAAAGTTCATGCTTATGTGGTAAAAAGAGCTCGTTTTTGACTGTGGCCTATGCTTTGTCATGCCATGCTTGATATTATTTTGGCTTTATGCTTAGTATTATTTGCTATAGCATGACTTGTTATAAACAATTGAGATTGCTTAATGTGCCTTGGATGAATCATGCGTTGTTTTAGCATATTAAAGCATAATATAGTGGTATTCTCCTTTGATGCTTTATTTGGGTTGACTTGGCACATGCTCACACCATGTTATGACTATATAAAGTCACCATAGCCTTTATGATCCTTTAGTTTTCAACTTGTAGTATCACTTTATGCTTTGATCAATGATGTTTTGTCGCTCTGCATGATTATGGCCATTATTGCTCTCTTAGTTTGTCGCTCCCAGTCTTTTGCTAGCCTCCACAACCAAGTATGAGTTCCACTCATGCATCCAACTCCCTAAACCAAGTTATTCCAAAGAGTCCACCATACCTACCTACTAGCTTATGCTATTCCAAGTATATTCATGCTTTTGTTTACCTTCCAAATTAAACTTGTTATGAGAAAACTAGTGATTAAAGCTCTCACAAACTTGATGGCACACTTTACTTTTTTGCATCTAATAAACTTGAACCATTGGTCCTTCTTTGTTGAGTATATGCTTGTGCTTTATAAGTCGAAATTAGCAGAACCATGTTTCATGGGGAACGCTTTCAACATTGCACTTGTACTTTGTACCCCGTTGATATCATGTTCTTTTGCTTACGGATCCCGGCGGTGTGAAATAAAAGTGGAACTTGTAAGATCATGGAGTTTGTATGTGTGTTAGAGAAACGCCTGGGCCGCTAGCCTAAGCCATGCCTAATCATGGTGGAAACTTGCAGCATCACCATAATGAGCACTCTATGAAGCATCCTCAATAAAAACCTATGCAAATAACAAATAAAAAGATCGCTGAGATGCTCATTGTCTTCTTGCCTTGTCATTTTGATTATGGGATAGCTCCTGTATCATGTGCAAGGGGTACCCCGTTGGCGGTTCTTTATGATACACATGTACTTACAATGACAAGAGCTTACTTGTGACTAAAGTTTAGTAGCATGAGGATCGGTCTTCATAAGTAAGGGGCATGAGATTTCAGTTTATAACTTGTCAAGCATATCCTCTTAGTTGTGTCACTTTAACCCTAATCACTTCAAGATGCTTATGATAGGGGCAATGAGAGCTGAAAGCTATAAGTACCATAATTTTTGGAAGCTCTTTATGAGACTTGAATCCCTACTTACTTTTATCAAGGCCTTTCTCCCACCATTATATTGAGTCTCCATCTTCTACCTTTATGCACCTACTTTGAGAGCATAGTGGCCATTCTTAGTTCTATGTGCATTGTCCCAAGACTAGTTGATTGATGCATAACTTGATATTGCTTGTTTTAAACTATTTGTATCTAGTCACTCTTATGAGCTTTGAAGGTGTCCTATGCATTTATATTTGCTACTCTATGAGGGACAAGCTGAATACTATTATGCTATGTTTTCTTTATGTGAAACAAACAAACGTCTTGCAAAGCATTGTTATTCATGAATCTTTTGTTTGTGCATTTTCATGTTGCATCATAGTTTCTTTGTCTTATTGCTAGAACTGTGTCTTTCATGTTATGATTGAAGTACTATGATCCCAGCTTTGAATGTTTTACAAATACTTTGATCAAGTCTTTGATGGTGCATGTCACCTCAAAAATTATTCTTTCTTTTTATCACTTACCTACCGAGACGAGCAGGAGTTAAGCTTGGGGATGTTGATACATTGCAAATGTATCTATAATTTTTGATGTTCCATGCTTGGTTTTATCCACTTTCTTGTGTTTTGTCCACACTTTGGAGTACTTTTCATATGATTTCTTGGACTAACCTATTAACAAGAGCCACGACATTACTGCTTTTCTAGCTGTTTTGGTTCTAGGAAAGTCAAAATGAATATCCTCGAATTGGACGGGACAAAAGCGAAGTGCCTATTTTAGGAAGTCATCAGATGCCGAGATCTGAGGCGGAGAGGGCCGAGGGTGGCCACACCACAGCATGTTGCCAGCTGACTGGCGCCGGGCCTCTCCTTCCTCCTATAAGATGCCCTCGGACGAAAACCCTAGGTACCCGATCAAAAATCGCGAAAGAGTCATGGCGCCGTCATCTCCATCCCTAGATCGGGAGGATCTAAAGCTCTTCCGGCACCTGCCGGAGAGGGAATTCACCACGAGGCCTTCTTCATCACCATGCAAGCCTCCGGTGTGATGCGTGAGTAGTTCATCCTTGGACTACGGATCCATGTAGTAGCTAGATGGCTGGTTCTCCTCCTTTGTGCTTTCATGTCTAGATCTTGTGAGCTCTGTTCATGATCAAGATCATCTATTTGTAATTCTGCATGTTGTGTTTGCGGGAATCCAATGGATATTGAGATGCTATTTCAGATTGATTATTGATTCTATCATGTCTTTGTTATTTGTGATCTTGCATGCTTTCCGTTGTTAGTAGCTATCTTGGCCAAGTAGATGCTAGCAACTTCAAGAGTTAGTATTTATGCTCGATAGTGGGTTCATGCCTCTGGTAATCTGGGGAAGTGATAGAAATCTCTAAGGTACTAGATGTGTTGTTGCTACTAGGGAGAAAACAACAATCCTTTGTTCATAGAACAATCGTATTTTTTACTTTACACGCAATTTGTAAAGAAATAATATGTTGCTTGCAACTTAATACTGGAGGGGGTTCGGATGATAACCTGAAGGTGGATTATTAGTCATAGATGCAGTTGGATGGCGGTCTATGTATAATGTTGTCCCAATGAAGTTCCAAATGAGTCAATATGATTAGTATATGCATGTATTGCTTTCTCGATGTTTATCAATTGCCCCGCTGTAATTTGTTCACCCAGCATGTTATCTATCTTAAGGAGAGCCACCTCTAGTGAACTATGGATCCCGGTCCTTTTCTTTACATACAATCTAAAATCTTTTACTGCTTTGTGTTTACTTTCTGCAAACTTTTACTTCTTTCCATTCGATACGTTTAATCCTTTGTTTTCCGCAAAACACGGTGAGATTGACAACCTCATCGCAAGTTGGGGACAAAGTTCTGTGGTTGTGTTGTGCAGGTCTCCACGTTGCTACTAGCACCGGTAGTGCGCCCGGCCAAGGCTCAGCTAGCAACACCTTTGGGGTGTTTCCTTGCTCCTAGTGGTTCAATTAAACCTTGGTTTCATAACTGAGGGAAACTTGCTGCTGTGCTCATCATACCTTCCTCTTGGGGTTCCCAACGAGCTCTACATCAACATCGCACCAGCATTTTTTTGGCGCCGACACTGAGCCATCAGCCTTCAATTGAGTTAAGGAGAGAGCTCTAAGCTTGTTGTAAAGGTTTTGGTTGCCACTTTAAAGGTCACCACCTAGTGGTTCGTGTGCACGTCTTTGTGGTGCGCTCACGGGAGAACAGGGAGCGACCTTTGTGGCGTTGGTGTCCTTTGTGACACCACACCCCTCAACCACGGATGTACTTCCCATCAAAAAGGAGGAATGATGTGATTACATATCTGACTTTGCATTGTAGTTATTGATGTCTACGCACGCTTCTATTCTTGTAGATAGTGTTGGGCCTCCAAGTGCAGAGGTTTCTAGAACATAAGTAAGTTTCCCTTAAGTGGATCACCCAAGGTTTATCGAACTCAGGGAGGAAGTGGTCAAAGGTATCCCTCTCAAGCAACCCTGCAATCAAGATACAAGAAGTCTCTTGTGTCCCCAACACATCCAATACACTTGTTAGGTGTATAGGTGCACTAGTTCGGCGAACAGATAGTGAAATACAAGTAATATGGATGATTATAAGTGGTAATTGCAATCTGAAATAAGAGTGGCAGCAAGCAAACATGTAACAGGACTGATTGTAAATGGTGTTTCAATGCTTAGAAACAAGGCCTAGGGATCATACTTTCACTAGTAGACACTCTCATATAAATATCTTCTCTTCATTATGCTACCCTGAACTACTCTCCGGTTGGACGATGTAGGGCTATAACAACACACCTTAAAGTTCGCATTCCCCATCTAGATAACCCCTCACTATAACCTTGAGCGCTAGATGGTTCCAACAAACACCACAATCTCATAGAGACATCCAACTCAAATTATACTCATGATAAGTATTTCTATAACCTTAGCCTAAGTGCCACACGGTGCGCACACTGTCAACTTCACACACGTGGGGATAAGCAGATATTAATTAAAGCACTTGAGTAGCAGAATAGATCTACTTATTACAAAGCTCATGATCTCAATAAGATCACGCATAGAGAGAGATGAACACATAGCTACCGGTAGAGCCCTTAGCCTCGAGAGAGAACTAGTTCCTCCTCATCATGGGAGTCAGCAACAACGATGGAGATGGCGGTGGAGTCGATGGAGATGGCTCCGGGGGCACTTCCTCGTCCCGACAGGGTGCCGGTATAGAGACTTCTGTCCCCTGAATCTCCTCTTCGGTGGCATCGGCACCGCGGAACTTTTCGTGGAATTCTGATCCTCTCTCTAGGGTTTTCATCTCGGGGGAATATATAGGCGAAGGGGCAAGGTTGGTGGAGGCCCGAGGGGCCAACACCACCTGGTGGCGCGCTTGGGGGGTACCTGCGCCACCATAGGGTGTGGCCGCCTCGATGCCCTCCTCCGTCTCTACTTTGGACTCCGTCTTGTGTTAGGAAAAATAGGAACTTCGGCTTTTGTTTCGTCCAATTCCGAGAATATTTACTTACTAGATTTTCTGAAATCAAAAACAGCAGAAACCAGGCAACTGGCACTACGGCATCTTGTTAATAGGTTAGTTCTAGAAAATGTATAAAAATACCTCAAAGTGTAAACAAAACATAAGAAAGTTGATATAAAACAAGCATGGAGTGAAGGGTTCGTAACATAGAAAACAAAAAAATTCCTACGATGAGAACTATACGCCAAGATCTATCTACTAGATACAAGCAACGGGTGGATATACATGCATAGAGAACTTACTCTTGAAGACAACAAAGTTTTGTTAACGAGTAGGAACTCGTGGATGATGTAGTCGTTGATGGCTCAATGTACGGCGGCAGGAAAATGCTGGTGCGATGTTGATGTAGAGCTCGTTGGGAACCCCAAGAGGAAGGTATGATGAGCACAGCAGCAAGTTTCCCTCAGTTATGAAACCAAGGTTTAATCGAACCAGTAGGAGCAAAGAAACACCCCAAAGGTGTTGCTAGCTGAGCCTTGGCAGGGCGCACTACCGGTTCTAGTAGCAATGTGGAGACCTGCACAACACAACCACAGAACTTTGTCCCCAACTTGCGATGAGGTTATCAATCTAACCGTGTTTTGCAGAAAACAAAGGATTAAACGTATCGAATGGAAAGAAGTAAAAGTTTGCAGAAAGTAAACACAAAGCAGTAAACAGTTTGTAGATTGAATGTAAAAGACAAGGACCGGGATCCATAGTTCACTAGAGGTGGCTCTCCTTAAGATAGATAACATGCTGGGTGAACAAATTACAGCGGTGAAAGAACATTTCATGTTTTCCTTTGTTTCGCGTGTTAGATAAAAATACTATGGAGACTTTTCATGTGTGCTAAGTGTGCAGGAAGTGTTGAGGGGGGCCGGATAATCCGGCCTACCTCATCTCTCAAGGAAGCCAAGGCGCGTCGCTCTGTGTCCAGTCGGATTTTCTTCCAGAAAATCCGAACTGGGGCGGTTTTTTCCTCCCCAGGCCGGATAATCCGGGTTTCGCAAGGGCCGGATAATCCGGCCCCCAGTTTTCGTGCAAAAGGAGCCACAACGCGTCACTCTGTGTCCAGTCGGATTTTCTCCCGAAAAATCCGAACTGGGGTGGTTTTTCTTCCCCAGGCCGGATAATTCGGCCTTCGCATAGGGCCGGATAATCCGGCCCCCAGAAGTTGATCAAGGACAAGCTCGACGCGTCTCACTGTGTGGGGGCGGATTTTCTACCGGATATTCTGAGTCTGGGGCGGTGTTTCCTCAGACCGGATAATCCGGCCCTCACTTGGGCCGGATAATCCGGCCCCCAAAGTGTGCAACGGCTGGTTTTTGGAAGGGGGTATAAGTACCCCTTCTTCCCCAACGTCCAGAACTCTTGATTCATTTGAATTCGACCAGACCCTGTGCAAGAGCTCTAAATCTCGATCTCCCACTTCAACCACCCTAAGGTCTTGATCTTTGGTGGAATTGAAGGAGGAGAAGTTCATCATCAACATCAAGAATCAAGCGCTTCAACTCCTCTCCATTCACTTGGAGAAATCCCCGATCTAGTATTCTCGTCAATACCTAGATCGTGTTATTGTATTTGACAACTTTGTTCTTGTGGCAGCTTGTTGTCATTTCAGGAGCCTCCAAGTTGTTGTGGAGTTGTTGCCCCGCTAGTTGTGTAAAGGCGCCGGTGCCCGCCTCTTCGGGTACCTATAGTGGAAGGTGGATCGGGCCTGTTGTGGCGAGATCCATCGGAGAACAGGGTGAGGCCTTTTGTGGCGTGGTGGTCTTAGTACCGCCCACCCCTCCAACGCAGACGTACTTCCCTTAACAAGGAAGGAACTGCGGTCAAACAAATCCTGTCTCGCGTGCTTCACTTGGTTCACTCGTTGCTCTTCGACTCGGTCCTTACTAGCTTGTAGATAGGTTTGCATTTAGGGATATTCCACACATTAGTTTATCGAGAGAATTTACCTTTGTGCTACCCCAAACATGGCAAAAGAATTAAAAATTGGTTTAGCACAGATTCACCCCCCCCCCCCTCTAGGTGCCCATACGATCCATTTCAATTGGTATCAGAGCCCCGACTCTTAATTCGGGCTTAACCGCCTAAGAGTAGTATGGGTACCAGGGATGATGGAAATGAGGCTGTGGATAAGGTCACAATGGATGATCTCAAGTCGTTGGAAACAACCTTGTTGAAATCCTTTGAGGCCAAGATGGAGGAGATGAATCAAATGATTGCTCGCCTTACATCATCCATAGCCCCATCTCCATCCTCCTCTGAGGCTCCCTCACCATCATCCAAGGAAAAGGGTAACACCGGATCTAAGGATGATGATGTGGAAGGTGAAAAACTAAATGGTTCCACCTCCAAAAAGGGAAGTCGTAAGGAGGAATATAGTGAGGTTCGCCACGTATATTCCCCGACCCACCTATACCTCATCCTCATATAAACAATAGGGGTGATCCACCCAAGCTCACTGCATCTTCTTTTAACCAATGGCAATTTCTAATGAAATCTCATGTTTGTAGCTCCTCTATTGAATTGTGAAGGATCATTGAAGAAGGTCTTCATGTTGGAGATCAAACCAATCTAACAAGAAGGGAAGTTGTGGATATCCAGTTAAATGCCACTGCTCTCCACATGATACAGCTGGGTGTGGGTCCCAAGGACATGCCACACATTGAACATCTCAACACGGCTAAAGAGGCATGAGATGCTCTTACGGACCTTTTTGTTGGAAATGAAAGCATGAGAAGAAACCGGTATGATGCCCTTAGTAACGAAGCTGAGGGATTCTACATGTTGGATGGTGAAAACCATGAGGACATGTATAGAAGACTCAAGGGCATCGCAACAACATTTCGGAAGCATGGGGCCACTCACATTGATGATGCATGGATAAAAAGAAAGTATGTGAGTGCCTTAATGCCTTTCGAACCGACGAATTTGAAGAGCTTACAAGGTAGACACAACTATCATCAAATGACATCCAATGAAGTCATGCAAGAAATGGCGTCATTCAAAGTGGCGGCAAAGAATGCTGAAGATGCCCGTGCTCGGGCCATTGGAATGCAAAAGGGTGTCAATATGGCTCTCAAATCCAATGTTGTTGAGCAAGAGGATGATGAAGGAGCATTTGAGAGGGGATCCATGGACTTCCCCGATGAGGTCAAACATGCTCATGGTGAGTACATGGCATTCTATGCAAGGAACGTTTGGAAGGACCCTGCCAAAGCCAAGTCTGAACTTGAGCGCAAGAACGGGTCAAATGGAAGAAGAGAAAATGGCCCAAGATTGAGAACTTGCTTCAACTGTGGAGATAGACTACACTTTGTAGCCGAGTGTCCTTATGAAAATATAGAAGACAATGGTGGCAGGCTCATTCTCAAAGAGAAATCCAAATTTCCTAAGAAGAAGCCATTTGCTAAGAATAATGGCCCTTTCAAGAAGCAACACAAGATGGTCCTTGTAGCTCAAGAGGAATACTCCTTCGCAAGTGAAGATGAAGAGGATGATGATAGTTCCCGCGAAGTGGCTGCTATAGCCACCACATCGACTCCCTCCTCTCTCTTCGACTCGCCGAACAAGAACGCCATCAACAACAACGCCACTTGCCTAATGGCAAGAGGATCCGAGGTATCGACTTCTAACTCCTCATTTTCTAAGACTAACATAATTTTGGATATGGATGATCATGAAAGTCTTGAAATGAAAGAAGAAGTTATTGCCTTGGATATTTTTTTCACTAACCTACAAGGTGAGCACAAACTCCATTTTGATACTCTTATGAGTCAACTTGCTCGAGCCGAAGATCTCCTTGAAGAAAAGGGCAGAATTGAAAGAGAAGATGCCTTGGAGATAGCCTCTTTGAAGAATGCCTTGGAAGAGGAAGAGGAAACTCGAGTCTCTTTGGAAGAAAGACTCGAATCCCTAGAGGAGTCACAAGAAGAAGCTGTAGCTCGGCTCATTAAAGAACGTGACCATGCCCTTGCCAAGGTAAAGAAACTAAAGAAAGAAAAGATTGATTTTGGGGCTGTTCATCCTAGACTTTTGGAGAAGTTTGATGATCTTGAAAGTGCTCACAAGGCATTGAAGAGTGATCATTCTACTCTAAATGAGTCTCATGACCAGCTCCAAACACAATTGAAACGGTATGATATACCAAGTACCTCATCTCCATCCTTTGGAAAAGAAGATCTTGCAAGGAGTTCTCAACACAAAGGTAAAGGGGTTATTGATGAGATACTGAGCAGGCAAAGGACAAACAACAGTAAAGAAGGTCTTGGTTACATACCCAAGATAAAGAGCAAGAAAAACAAGAAGAAGAAGAAGAAGAACAAGACTTCTCAATCGAAGACTAGCAACATTACCAATGACAAGACTAATTATGATGGTCTTGCAGGGATCAACAATCCTAACTTCGAACTATATTGTGATGCTTATGGTGATGTTTATGCTAGTTATGTAGGGCCTTATGATTGTTACATTCCTTGGTCTATTTGGGTTCCCAAGACCCTTGTTACTAACATGAGAGGACCCATTGAAAAATGGGTACCTAAAACCAAGAAGTAATTTTCTTGCAGGGTTATGCTTCCGGTGGTTCTAAATGGGTACTCGATAGCGGTTGTACGAGTCATATGACCGGAAGCAAGGAGATCATCACGGAGATGTGGCCAAACCTTGAACACATTACCGTCTCCTATGGTGACAAGTCAAAATCTGAGGTATTGGGTCTCGGCAAAGTTGTGGTGGCTCACGATATCTCCCTCGTGGACGTCATGCTTGTTGAGACCCTCGGGTATAACTTACTTTCAGTTCGTGCCCTTGGTAAGATGGGCTTTGCAGTCTACATTGATGCTGATTTAGTGGTACTCTTGTGGAGCAAGTCTCTAAAAGTCGCTTTCGTGGGATATGTCAAAAACGACCTGTACGTGGTGGACTTTTCGGGGAAAACCACTACAGGTCCGATGTGTCTTTTTGGAAAGGCTGACGCGGGTTGGCTATGGCATCGCCGACTAGCCCACGTCAATATGAGAACTTTGCAAAGTCTCCACAAGGGTGGCCACATTCTTGGACTAAAAGAAAATGTCTCTTTTGCCAAAGATCGTGTTTGCAGGGCGTGTGTTGAAGGGAAAATGCCTGATTCTCCTCATCGGAGGAAAACCATTATCTCTTCAAAAAGGATTTTGGAACTTCTTCATGTGGACCTTTTCGGACCTCCATCTCATGCAAGCCTCGGTGGGAAGAAGTATTGTCTAGTGATTGTTGATGATTACTCAAGATACACTTGGATTTATTTCTTCAAGTTGAAGAGTGAAACTCAACAAACTGTCATCGACTTCGCCAACGAGGTTCAACGTCAACACAACGTCCCCATTCTGGCTATAAGGAGTGATAATGGCACGGAGTTCAAGAACTACACCTTAAATGAGTTCCTAAGTGAAGAGGGGATAAGACATCAATATTCCGCTACGTACACCCCTCAACAAACTGGTGTAGCCGAGAGGAAGAATCGAACTCTAGTGGACATGGCAAGATCAATGTTGGCCGAATTCAAATCTCCATATAACTTCTGGGCTAAAGCAATCTCTACTGCTTGTCATTCATCCAATCGTTTATATCTCCGCAAGATTTTGGACAAGACTCCATATGAAATACTTACCGGTAACAAGCCAAACATCTCATACTTTCGGGTATTCGGGTGTAAGTGTTTCTTTCTTATTAAAGGAGTTCGTTTATCTAAGTTTGAATCTAAGGCTCTAGAAGGTATTTTTGTTGGTTATGGCGCCGAATCCCACACTTATAGAGTCTACAATAAGCTCTCCGGAACTATTGTAGAATCTTGTAGTGTGGTGTTCGAGGAAAATGACGGTTCCCGTGCGGAGCAAGTTGGTGTTTGTGATGCAGATGTTGAAATACCCCAAGATGCCATAAGAAGAATGGGCGTGGGATTCTTCCGCCCCATTGAGGAACCCCTTGTGGCGGACCGGGAAGGACAATGCTCTACTCATATAGAGCCCTCATCTACACATACGCAACATGCTCCAACCACGGGGGCAACTTCTACACCATCTTCATCAACTGCTGAAGGTCAAGTTGCTCCAGAAAGCTCCATGCAGGATTTTCCGGTGGATACCGGATTATTCGGCCACCCCGCTCCAGCTGTCCATGCAGCTCCTGGTGGTGAAGATATCAACACAAGCTCCAGGCCGGATTTTCCGGCTGACCCCGGATTATCCGGCTCCTCGCCAGTTCAAGCGAGTCCCAAGCTTCCTGATGATGCTGCTGCAAGTCCTCCCAGGCCAGATTATCCGGCCTCTTCATCGTCCGGATTATCTGGCCCCGACTCTCCAGTTCTGCAGCCTCCTGTTATGGCTACAGACTCACCTCAAGGGCATGCATCTCCACCACCTACTACTGATGTTCCAACTACTGATCAAGGCGGAGAAAATGCCTCCAATGAAGACTCAAGTGATGAATCTCCTCCACCAAGAGACAACAAACTTATTGAACTTTGTCACAAGACTCGGGCTGATCGTAACCTTGAGTTCAGGGGTCACACTCTCGACAAGGTTGTTGGTGATCTTCGACGAAGGGTGTCTACTAGAAGAGAATTGGCCAGTTTTGGTGAGCATCAAGCTCATATCTCCATGGTGGAACCTAAGAAGGTCTTTGAAGCTCTTGAAGACCCAGACTGGGTTGTTGCTATGCATGAAGAATTGAACAATTTCGAGCGCAACAAAGTCTGGAAACTAGTGGAGAAACCCAAAGAGTGCCGCAATGTTATCGGCACCAAGTGGATTTTCAAGAACAAGCAAGATGAGAATGGCATTGTTGTGAGGAACAAGGCAAGACTTGTGGCACAAGGTTACTCCCAAGTTGAGGGCATCGACTTCGGCGAGACCTATGCTCCTGTGGCTCGTCTTGAGTCCATCCGTATCCTACTTGCTTATGCTGCTCATAACAATTTTAAGTTGCAGCAAATGGACGTCAAGAGTGCCTTCCTTAATGATCCTCTACATGAGTTGGTATACGTAAAGCAACCCCCAGGGTTTGAGGATTCTAACTTCCCGAACCATGTCTACAAACTCGATAAGGCACTCTATGGCCTTAAACAAGCCCCACGTGCGTGGTATGAGCACCTTAAAGAGCTTTTGTTAGATCGTGGCTTCGAAGTTGGGCAAATCGACCCCACTCTTTTTACTAAGAAGGTTAAGGGGGAGCTCTTCGTATGCCAACTATATGTAGACGATATCATTTTTGGTTCTACTAACAAATCTTTTAACGATGAATTTTCAAAGCTTATGACTGACAGGTTTGAGATGTCTATGATGGGGGAATTACGGTTCTTTCTTGGATTCGAGATCAAGCAACTAAGAGAAGGAACCTTTATTAATCAAGCAAAGTACATCCAAGACATGCTCAAGAGATTCAAGATGACGGATCTAAATGGTGTCGCTACTCCGATGCAAACAAAGTGTCATCTCGAACTCAACCCTCATGGTAAAGATGTGGACCAAAAGGTATACCGGTCCATGATCGGCTCTCTTCTTTACCTCTGCGCATCTAGACCCGATATTGTGTTGAGTGTGGGAGTGTGTGCAAGGTATCAAGCAGTTCCTAAAGAAAGCCACTTAGTGGCGGTCAAGAGGATCTTTTGATATTTAGTTCATTCCCCCAACTTTGGTCTCTAGTATCCCAAGGGCTCCAATTTCTCTTTATGTGGTTATACTGACTCAGATTGGGCTGGTGATAAGGATGATCGGAATTCAACTTCTGGAGCTTGTCAATTCTTGGGAAGATCTCTTGTATGTTGGTCCTCCAAAAAGTAGAATTGTATATCTCTCTTCACCGCTGAAGCTGAATATGTTGCTGCTGCCAGCGCTTGTACTCAATTATTGTGGATGAGGCAAACTTTAAAGGAATATGGTGTCAATTGTGACAAAGTGCCTCTTTTATGTGATAATGAAAGTGCTATCAAAATTGCGTACAATCCAGTTCAGCACACAAGGCCGAAGCATATTGAGATTCGGAATCATTTTATTCGTGACCATGTTGCTCGAGGTGATATCGATCTATCTTTTGTGAGCACGAAGAACCAACTGGTGGATATTTTTACAAAGCCACTTGATGAAGCAAGATTCTGTTATTTGAGGAATGAGCTAAGTATCATTGATTCCGGGAGCTTGTCTTGATTACCCATGCACCCACTCGTACATCTCAATCCTTGTTTGGTCTAGGTGTGGGCATGAATATAAGGGGAGTGTGGTCCTAACTCATTGGGCTAACCCTCCCCCCATAATGCCAATAGCAAGTTATATCATTTCTCTTAATATCATGTTGTGATATGTGAGCTTATTGATGAGTATTAGTCGTGAACCCAAGATATATCTTCGCGGTGTCACACCATACACTCCAACAAGGTGGCTTCGGCCACCGCCCTCTCCCTTGTGGAGAATTGGATCTTTTTGGATGTTATTTGCTCTCTCATGTTCTTATGGGAATCACACTCAATCTTGGCTTTTATTTGATTTGGATTTTGCAATTTTGAGTGTCTAGTACCATCTCAGTTTGGCCTTCTTAATCCTAAGCCTTCCCCTACCCCTAAGCCATCTATTCTTGCACACAAGTCCCTTGTACACCTTGTGGGGGTGTTGTTTGGGAGCCTTGGGCCTGGTTACATGTGAATCCCAGAATTTAGGCCGGATAATCTGGCCCAAGTGTTGGCCGGATAATCCGGCCCTGGAGGATTCGATCTTAAAGGGCAGGACTCGGGGGGAAGGCTCATATCGAGCAGCACTTCTCCCCCAGCCCTCTCCTTCTCCCCAGCCGCCGCCTGCCGACACTGAGGAGCTTGAAGATGAGGATGAGGAAGAGCATGCAGAAGAGGACGAGGACGAGGACGAGGACAATGATGAGTGATCCCATGGGGTGCTAGCATCGCTCTTCTCCCTTTTTGGTGTCTCGATGCCAAAGGGGGAGAAGTAGTTGTATTAGGTTGTCCGTGGATTTGCATGGGTCGGGCATAAGCACTTGCACTTTTTATTCGTTATTTCTTGCTTATGCCCATTTAGCGTTGAACTTTTATATTCATGGTTTGTGTTTTGTGGTTGAGACTTTATGTGGTTGTCTGGATGATACCTATGGACTTCATATCATGGATTATGCTCATGGTTATATCTATTCATATCCTACTGCTGGAGGTTTATCACGGAAGGCGCGCGCTCATAATGATTATCCAATAATAATTGTGATTTTTGTCAAGGATGCCTATTCTCTACTTCGGTGGTATGTGTTTTTGCCCTTTTGTCTACGGAATAGATTCACCTATTTGTGTGCATTTGTATTCCAATGCAAAACTCTATTATGCACACATTGAGGGGGAGTCCCTTCCATAATTATCTCTGTTTGTCTTGTGTCTTTCTCCTGCAAATCCTGGTATTGTCATCTAACACCAAAAAGGGGGAGATTGAAAGAACATTTCATGTTTTCCTTTGTTTTACGTGTTAGATAGCAATACTATGGAGACTTTTCATGTGTGCTAAGTGTGCAGGAAGTGTTGAGGGGGCCGGATAATCCGCCCCTCCAAGGGCCGGATAATCCGGCCTACCTCATCTCTCAAGGAAGCCAAGGCGTGTCGCTCTGTGTCCAGTCGGATTTTCTTCCGGAAAATCCGAACTGGGGCGGTTTTTTCCTCCCCAGGCTGGATAATCCGGGTTTCGCAAGGGCCGGATAATCCGGCCCCCAGTTTTCGTGCAAAAGGAGCCACGGCGCGTCGCTCTGTGTCTAGTCGAATTTTCTCCCGGAAAATCCGAACTAGGGCGGTTTTTCTTCCCTAGGCCGGATAATCCGGCCTTCGCATAGGGCCGGATAATCCGGCCCCCAGAAGTTGATCAAGGACAAGCTCGACGCGTCTCACTGTGTGGGGGCAGATTTTCTGCCGGATATTCCAGTGCAGGCGGTGTTTCTCGCCCGGATAATCCGGCCCCCAAAGTGTGCAACGGCTGGTTTTTGGAAGGGGGTATAAGTACCCCTTCTTCCCCAACGTCCAGAAATCTTGATTCATTTGAATTCGACCAAACACTGTGCAAGAGCTCTAAATCTTGATCTCCCACTTCAACCACCCTAAGGTCTTGATCTTTGGTGGAATTGAAGGAGGAGAAGTTCATCATCAACATCAAGAATCAAGCGCTTCAACTCCTCTCCATTCACTTGGAGAAATCCCTGATCTAGTATTCTCGTCAATACCTAGATCGTACTATTGTATTTGACAACTTTGTTCTTGTGGCAGCTTGTTGTCATTTCGGGAGCCTCCAAGTTGTTGTGGAGTTGTTGCCCCGCTAGTTGTGTAAAGGCGTCGGTGCCCGCCTCTTCGGGTACCTATAGTGGAAGGTGGATCGGGCCTGTTGTGGCGAGATCCATCGGAGAACAGGGTGAGGCCTTTTGTGGCGTGGTGGTCTTAGTACCGCCCACCCCTCCAACACAGACGTACTTCCCTTAACAAGGAAGGAACTACGGTCAAACAAATCCTGTGTCTCCGTGTGCTTCACTTCGGTTCACTCGTTCCTCTTCCACTCACTCCTTACTCGCTAGTAGATAGGTTTGCATATAGGGAAATTCCACACATTAGTTTATCTAGAGAATTTACCTTTGTGCTAAGCCTAAAATTGAAAAAGAATTAAAAATTGGTGTATCACCTATTCACCCCTCCCCCTCTAGGTGCCCATACGATCCATTTCAAGCGGGGCAATTGACAAACATCGAGAAAGCAATACATGCATATACTAATCATCTTGACTCCTTTGAGACTTGATTGGGCATTACAACATTATACATAGACCGCCATCCAACTGCATCTATGACTAATAATCCACCTTCAGGTTATCATCCGAACCCCCTCCAGTATTAAGTTGCAAGCAACAAATTATTGCTTTACGAATTGCGTGTAAAGTAAACAATACGATTGTTCTATGAACAAAGGATTATTGTTTTCTCCCTAGTAGCAACAACACATCTAGTACCTTAGAGATTTCATCACTTCCCAGATTACCAGAGGCATGAACCCACTATCGAGCATAAATACTAACTCTTGGAGTTGCTAGCATCTACTTGGCCAAGATAGCTACTAACAATGGAAAGCATGCAAGATCACAAATACCAAAGACCAAGATCTAAACATGAAAGCACAAAGGAGGAGAACCAGCCATCTAGCTACTACATGGATCCGTAGTCCAAGGATGAACTACTCACGCATCACACCGGAGGCTTGCATGGTGATGAAGAAGGCCTCCAGGGTGAATTCCCCTCTCCGACAGGGTGCCGGGAAGAGCTTCAGATCCCTCCCGATCTAGGGATGGAGATGACGGTGGCTATAGACTCTTTCGCGGATTTTTGATCAGGTACTTAGGGTTTTCGTCCCGAGGGCAATATATAGGCGAAGGAGAGGCCGAGGGGGTGCTGGGGTCGGCCAGACCACCCCCTGGCGCGGGCCAGGCCTGGCCGCGTGGCCAGGTGGTGTGGCCGGCCCCTAGCCCTTCTCCGTCTCGTATTTTGGCATCTGATGACTTCCGGAAAATAGGCACTTTGGCTTTTGTCCCGTCCAATTCCGAGAATATTCATTTTCTGACTTTTCTGGAACCAAAAACAGCAGAAAACAGGCAGCTGGCACTGTGGCTCTTGTTAATAGGTTAGTCCAAGAAATCATATGAAAAGTACTCCAAAGTGTGGGGAAAACACAAGAAAGTGGATAAAACCAAGCATGGAACATCAAAAATTATAGATACATTTGCAATGTATCAGGGATTTGACTTTATGGGTCCTTTTCCTCCCTCGAAAGGTTATACTCATATTCTTGTTGCCGTTGATTATGTTACTAAGTGGGTAGAAGCCATCCCTATGAAGAGTGCTGACGGGGATACTTCTCTAAAAATGCTTAAGGATGTTATCTTTCCTAGGTTTGGAGTGCCTAGGTATCTCATGACTGATGGAGGTTCTCATTTCATTCATGGTGGTTTTAGAAAGACCCTTGCTAAATATGATGTTAATCATAGAATTGCTTCAGCTTATCAGTCCCAAACTAGTGGGAAAGTAGAGTTGTCAAATAGAGAAATTAAATCCATCTTGCAAAAGACTGTTAATAGATCTAGAAAAAACTGGGCTAAAAAGTTGAATGATGCTTTATGGGTTTATAGGACTGCTTACAAAAACCCAATGGGGATGTCTCCTTATAAATGGTTTATGGGAAAGCTTGTCACCTACCTTTAGAATTAGAACACAAAGCTTACTGGGCAGTTAAAGAACTCAATAGAGATTATAAGCTTGCTGGTGAAAAAATATTATTTACCTTAAGTTCTTTAGATGAATGGAGGAGTGAAGCATATGAGAATGCTAGGCTCTTTAATGAAAAAGTTAAAAGATGGCATGACAAGCGAATACTTAAGAGAGAATTCCATGTTGGTGAGAAGGTTCTATTGTATAGGTCTCGTCTCAGATTTTTTGCAGGAAAACTACTATCAATAATCAATCTAAAATAGCATCTCAATATCCATCAGATCCCCACAAACACAACATGCAGAGTTACAAATAGATGATCTTGATCATGAACGGAGCTCACAAGATCTAGACATGAAAGCACAAAGGAGGAGAACCAGCCATCTAGCTACTACATGGATTCATAGTCCAAGGATGAACTACTCATGCATCACACCGGAGGCTTGCATGGTGATGAAGAAGACCTCCAGGGTGAATTCCCCTCTCCGGCAGGGTGCAAGGAAGAGCTTTAGATCCCTCCCGATCTAGGGATGGAGATGACGGCGGCTACAGACTCTTTCGTGGATTTTTGATCGGGCCCTTAGGGTTTTCGTCCTGACGGCATCTTATAGGCGGAAGGAGAGGCCGAGGGGGTGCCTGGGCTGGCCACACCACCCCCTGGCGTGGGCCAAGCCTGGTCGCGCGGCCAGGTGGTGTGGCCGCCCTCTGGCCCTTCTCTCTCGTGATACGGCATCTGATGACTTAGGAAAATAGGCACTTTGGCTTTTGTCCCGTCAATTCGAGAATATTCATTTTCGACTTTCCTGGAACCAAAAACAGCGAAAAGCAGAAATTTGGCACTATGGCTCTTGTTAATAGGTTAGTCCAAGAAATCATATGAAAAGTACTCCAAAGTTGGAACAAAACACAAGAAAGTGGATAAAACCAAGCATGGAACATCAAAAATTATAGATACATTTGCAATGTATCAACATCCCCAAGCTTAACTCCTGCTCGTCCTCGAGTAGCTAAGTGATAAAAAGAAAGAATAATTTTTGAGGTGACATGCACCATCAAAGACTTGATCAAAGTATTTGTAAAACATTCAAAGCTGGGATCATAGTACTTCAATCATAACATGAAAGACAAAGTTCTAGCAATAAGACAAAGAAACTATGATGCAACATGAAAAGGCACAAACAAAAGATTCATGAATAACAATGCTTTGCAAGACATTTGTTTGTTTCACATAAAGAGAACATAGCATATTAGTATTCAGCTTGTCCCTCATAGGGTAGCAAATATAAATGCATAGGACACCTTCAAAGTTCATAAGAGTGACTAGATACAATAGTTTAAAACAAGCAATAACAAGTTATGCATCAATCAACTAGTCTTGGGACAATGCACATAGAACTAAGAATGGCCACTATGCTCTCAAAGTAGGTGCATAAAGATAGAAGGTGGAGACTCAATATAATGGTGGAAGAAAGGCCTTTTGTAAAAGGAAGTAGGGATTAAAGTCTCATAAAGAGCTTCCAAAAATTATGGTACTTACAGCTTTCAGCTCTCATTGCCCCTATCATAAGCATCTTGAAGTGATTAAGGTTAAAGTGAACAAACTATGGTGTACATGCTTGATGAAGTATAAGTCAGAAATCTCATGTCCCTTGTATACGAGGTAGCTCCTCATGCTACTCAAGTTTAGTCACCGGTAAGTTCTTGTCATCGTAAGTACATGTGTATCATAGAGAACCACCAACGGGGTACCCCTTGCCCGATGATACGGAAGAATCCCCATATCAAAATGACAAGGCAAGCAGACAACGAGCATCTCAGCATTCTTCTTATTTACCATGGGAATATGGTGCTTTTTTTCTCTCTTTCCTCTTTTCATAGTATCTCTTTTTTTTCTTTTTTTTCTCAATATAGGACTCTTTTTTTATAAGAAGAATGCTTCATAGACAACTCATTATGGTTACGCTGCAGGTTTCCACCATGTCACCATGGATTAGACCAGCGGCCCAGGCGTTTCTCTAACACATATACATAACTCCATGGACTTACAAGATCCCCTTTCATTTCACACCGACGACATCCATATACAAAAGAGCATGATATCAACTAGGTACAAGTACCAAGTGCAATGTTGAAAGCGTTCCCCATGAAAGCATGGTTCTGCTAATTCCCAATAAATAAGTGCAAGCATATACAACATAGATGACACAATGGTTCAAGTTTATTAAGGGCAAGTAAAGTAAGGTGTGCCATCAAATTCGTGAGAGCTTTAATCACTAGTTTTCTCATAACAAGTGGAAGGTAAACAAAAGCATGAATATACTTGGAATAGCATAAGCTAGTAGGTAGGTATGGTGGACTCTTTGGAATAACTTGGTTTAGGGAGTTGGATGCATGAGTGGAACTCATACTTTGTTGTGGAGGCTAGCAAAAGACTGGGAGCGACAAACTAAGAGAGCAATAATGGCCATAATCATGCAGAGCGACAAAACATGATTAATCAAAGCATAAAGTGATACTACAAGTTGAAAACTAAAGGATCATAAAGGCTTATGGTGACTTGTGATAGTCATAACATGGTGTGAGCATGTGCCAAGTCAACCCAAATAAAGCATCAAAGGAGAATACCACTATACTATGCTTTAATATGCTAAAACAACGCATGATTCATCCAAGGCACATTAAGCAATCTCGATTGTTTATAACAAGTCATGCTATAGCAAAGAATACTAAGCATAAAGCCAAAACAATATCAAGCATGGCATGACAAAGCATAGACCACAGTCAAAAACGAGCTCTTTTTACCACAGAAGTATGAACTTTCCTACTCTTTTCCAAACCAAACTAAAAAATTTGCAAACCAAAGTGTGAAATAGGGGGTCCAACCAACTTATTCAGAAAACTAAGAAAACCAAGCAAACTAAAAACCAAAATAAAAACGAAAAAGAAGACGCTCCAAGAAAAACACAACTGTGCATGAAACAATAAAAATGAAGTGTTTGGAAGGAACCTGGAATTTTTATTGATGAAGAAGGGGAATGCCTTGGGCATTCCCAAGCTTTGACGCTTGTAATTCTTGGATATTTCTTGGGGTGACACGCGTGGCATCCCCAAGCTTGAGCTTTCGTCCATCCTTCATCTTATTACTCATTCCTTCCATACACCTGAAATTTTTCCTTCATACAAAACTTCACACAATCTCATTAGCAACATTAGTGCACTTAAGATAAATAAGTCTCAGGTTTCAGTTCTAACACCAAATAAACTTCCATTAGAACACTAGCTACTGTAGCACTTCCCTTAAAAAGCTCAATTCCCCAAAGGAACTCAAGAAGGAACTAACAAGAAGCAAATGCAGAAAATGGCAGAAATCTGTCAAAACAGACCAGCAGGTAAAGACGAATTTTTTCGAAGACCTTCTGTTGCTCAAATCAAAAAGTGTTGAACTAATTAAAGTTAGATAACAACCTGGGGCAGAAGCACAATCAAATACAGCTCAATCCGACATACAGAGATCTCTCAGGAATTTTTACGGTGAAGCACAAAAATCTGTTTCGGGACAACAACTTTCCAAATCATTACTTCTCTCTCATTAGAGGTTACTCTTGGCACAAAAAGCAAATAAAAAGGATAAGGAGAGGTTATTACTGAAGTAATAACTTCCAAGACTCAACTAAAACTCTTGGGTTATCTCCCAACAAGTACTTTTCTTTAACGCCTTTAAGTTAGGCATAAGAAGCAAAGAAAGAATCAAGTGTTCTCAAATGAAGAAGCATTAAGACCAATACCAGAAATATTTTCAACAAGGCAAGGTATATCATCCAAATAAGTTCTAGAGGATCCTTTCTCAATGCTCTTAGGTTCACTATTCTCACCAAAAGGGTTTGCAGGAACAATCCAATCAAGATTCTTTTCTATGGCATCATGTATTGCTACTAGTTTGAAGGGTATTGGTATCTTAGGTTCCTCCCCATTAGGTTCGGTTTTGTTCATCTTTTCTCGTATACCAACCACATCTACACATGAGCCTAGCATATTGAAATGTTCAAAAACTTTTTTAGCTTCTTTGGCAACATCATAGAACTCCTTAAACAAAGTTTCTAGAATAAAATCCCTCTTTTCAGGGTCTTCAATTTCTTTAAGCTTAAGAAACATTACTTGCATTAAGCAGTTGAGGTTAACAAACCTAGATTCTAACATGTGAATTAAAGAAGCTGCAGCAATCTCAAAATTTGGAGCAAGTTCTACAAGGGATCTATCCTCAGTATCTTCATGTTTGCTAACATGATTAAAGAATTCTTCAATATTATCTTTCCCAATTATAGAACCACTACCAATTGAAAGGTCTTTCAAGGTGAAAGTAGGGATCAACATGGTGAGCTAAGGAAGAGGTGACAACTAAAGGAGACTTAATTTTTTTGTGTTTTTGGTAAAGAAAGCAGACTAGTAAAACTAATTTTTTTGTGTTTTTTGAAGAACAAAACAAGCAAACAAGGCAAAAAGAAACTAAGCAAAACAAAAACAACAAAGTAAAGAGATTGGTTATGAGGGACTCCCCTTGTGAAGATGTCCTTGACTCCCTGGCAACGGCGCCAGAAAAATGCTTGATGGCTCAATGCACGGCGCCCAGAAAAGTGTTGATGGCTCGTGGTTGATGTAGAGCTCGTTGGGAACCCCAAGAGGAAGGTATGATGAGCACAACATCAAGTTTCCCTCAGTTATGAAACCAAGGTTTAATCGAACCAGTAGGAGCAAGGAAACACCCCAAAGGTGTTACTAGCTGAGCTTTGGCAGGGCGCACTACCGGTGCTAGTAGCAACGTGGAGACCTGCACAACACAACCACAGAACTTTGTCCCCAACTTGCGATGAGGTTGTCAATCTCACCGTGTTTTGCGGAAAACAAAGGATTAAACGTATCGAATGGAAAGAAGTAAAAGTTTGCAGAAAGTAAACACAAAGCAGTAAAAGATTGTAGATTGTATGTAAAAGACAAGGACCGGGATCCATAGTTCACTAGAGGTGGCTCTCCTTAGATAGAAAACATGCTGGGTGAACAAATTATAGCGGGGCAATTGACAAACACCGAGAAAGCAATACATGCATATACTAATCATCTTGACTCCTTTGAGACTTGATTGGGCATTACAACATAATACATAGACCGCCATCCAACTGCATCTATGACTAATAATCCACCTTCAGGTTATCATCCGAACCCCCTCCCGTATTAAGTTGCAAGCAACAGATTATTGCTTTACGAACTGCGTGTAAAGTAAACAATACGATTGTTCTATGAACAAATGATTGTTGTTTTCTCCCTAGTAGCAACAACACATCTAGTACCTTAGAGATTTCTGTCACTTCCCCAGATTACCAGAGGCATGAACCCACTATCGAGCATAAATACTAAGTCTTGGAGTTGCTAGCATCTACTTGGCCAAGATAGCTACTAACAACGGAAAGCATGCAAGATCTCAAATAACAAAGACATGATAAAATCAATAATCAATCTGAAATAGCATCTCAATATCCATCGGATCGCCGCAAACACAACATGTAGAAATTACAAATAGATGATCTTGATCATGAACAGAGCTCACAAGATCTAAACATGAAAGCACAAAGGAAGAGAAACCAGCCATCTAGCTACTACATGGATCCCTAGTCTAAGGATGAACTACTCACGCATCACACCGGAGGCTTGCATGGTGATGAAGAAGGCCTCCAGGGTGAATTCCCCTCTCCGGCAGGGTGCCGGGAAGAGCTTCAGATCCCTCCCGATCTAGGGATGGAGATGACGGCGGCTACAAACTCTTTCGTGGATTTTTGATCGGGTCCTTAGGGTTTTTGTCCCGAGGGCAATATATAGGCGGAAGGAGAGGCCGAGGGGGTGCCAGGAGCGGCCACACCACCCCCTGGCGCGGGCCAGGCCTGGCCGCGTGGCCAGGTGGTGTGGTGGCCCCCAGGCCCTTCTCCGTCTCGTATTCTTGCACTTGATCCCTTCCGGAAAAATAGGCACTTTGGCTTTTGTCCCGTCCAATTCCGAGAATATTCATTTTTGACTTTCCTGGAACCAAAAACAGCAGAAAACAGGTAGCTGGCACTATGGCTCTTTTTAATAGGTTAGTCCAAGAAATCATATGAAAAGTACTCCAAAGTTGGAACAAAACACAGGAAAGTGGATAAAACCAAGCATGGAACATCAAAAATTATAGATACATTTGCAATGTATAAGGTATCTCCATACCTAGTTTGATCTCGTTACCGACATGTACTCTTTTCTTATTCCCGTGATATAGCATTCTAGTGATCTCATCACTTGCTTGCAAGCTAACCAATATGATATCACAGAGAGGGCCTAGAGAATATCTATCCATCATCGGGATGGACAAATCCCACTCTTGATCCATGAGCTTCTACATAACACTTTTGTAGCACTGAACCCACCTTTATAATCACCCTTTCACGGTGTGACATTTGATGGTATCAAGATACTCTTCCAGTGTTAGTGATTAACATGATATCATGGTCTAAGGACTAGGATTACTTTGTTAGATGTTATAGCAATATAAACACAATGACTTTGATCGTAATGCTATACTTTGGATGAATGTTCATCACATCATTCCACTAATGATGTGACCTTGTTATTAACAACATCCAATGTCCATGACCAGGAAACCTTGATCATCTTGTTAATCAACGAGCTAGTTTATAAGAGAGGCATAACTAGGAACTTTACTTTTGTTTATTAAACACACATGTATTAACGTTTCCAAATTAATACAATTATAGCATGAAAAATAAGCATCTATCATATACTTGGCATATGTATAATAACAACTTTATTATTGCCTCTCAGGGCATATTCCCTTCATGGAGGATCAAAAATTATAGATACATTTACGACGTATCAAGCATCCCCAAGCTTAACTCCTGCTCGTCCTCGAGTAGGTAAGTGATAAAAAGAATAATTTTTGAGGTGACATGCACCATCACAATCTTGATCAAGTTATTCGTATTGATAGCTGGGATCAAAGTACTCTAAACATAAGCATGAAAGATATAGTTCTAACAATAAGACAAAGCAACTAAGTTGCAACATAAAAAGGTACAAACAAAAGATCATGAATAACAATGCATTGAAAGAATTTGTTTGTTTCACATATAGAAAACATAAATAGAGTGGTAATCAGCTTGTCCTTCATGGATTAGCAGAACATAAATGCATAGAACACCTTCAAAGTTTATAAGGGTGACTAGATACAAATAATTTAAGAACAAGCAATATCAAAGTTATGAATCAATCAACAAGTTCTGGGACAATGCACATTAAACTAAGAATGACCACTATGCTCTCTCAATTGGTGCAAAAAGATAGAAGATGGAGACTCAACATAAAAGTAAAAATAAAGGCCCTTCATAGAGGGAAGCAGAGATTTCAAGTTTCATAAAGGGCTTCCAAAAATTATGGTACTTATTAGCTTTGAACTCTCATTGCCCCTATCATAAGCATCTTAAGGTGATTAAGGTTAAAGTGACACAAATATGAGGATATGCTTGACAAGTTATAAGTTGAAAATCTCATGCCCCTTGCTTACGAGTACCGAACCTCATGCTACTCAATTTTAGTCACAAGTTGTTGTCATTGTAAGTACATGTGTATCATGGAGAACCGCCAACGGGGTACCCCTTGCCCCATGAGACAGGAGCTTTCCCATATCAAAATGACAAGGCAACAGACAATGAGCATCTCAGCGATCTTTTTATTTGCTATTTGCATAGGTTTTTATTGAGGATGCTTCACAGAATGCTTACTATGGTTATGCTGCAAGTTTCCACCATGATTAGGCATGGCTTAGGCTAGCTGCCCAGGCGTTTCTCTAACACACATACAAACTCCATGAGATTACAAGCTCCCCTTTTATTTCGCACCATCGGGATCCATAAACAAAAGAACTTGATATCAACTGAATAATAAGTGCAATGTTGAAAGCATTCCCCATGGTATCATGGTTCTGCTAATTCACAACTTATAAAGTGCAAGCATATAAGCAACATAGATGGACACAATGGTTCAAGTTTATTAAGTGCAAGAAAATAAAGTGTGACATCAAGTTTGTGAGAGCTTTAATCACTAATTTTCACATAACAAGAGTTTAATTTGGAAGATAGATAAACACATGAATATACTTGGAATGGTGTAACACACCATGCATAGGAATTTATAGTGGACTCTTTGGAATAACTTGGTTTCTTGGGAATTGGATGCATGAGTAGAACTCATACTCAGTACAGGTGGAGGCTAGCAAAAGACTGAGAGCGACCAACTAAGAGAGCAATAATGGCTATAATCATGCAAAGCGACAAGACATTATTAATTAAAGCATAAAGTGATATTGCAAGTCAAAAACTAAATGATCATAGAGGCTATGGTGACTGGTTCATAGTCTTAACATGGTGTAAGCATGTGCCAAGTCAATCCAAATAAAGCATCAAAGGAGAATACCACAATATTATGCTTTTGTATGCTAAAACAACGCATGATTCTTTCAAGGCACATTAAGCAATCTCAATTGTTTGAAACAAGTCATGCTACAACAATAATCACTAAGCATATGGTCAAAGCAACATCTATCATGACATGATAAAGTCTAAGTCACAGTCAAAATAAGCTTCCTTTTGTTCCACTATAAGCATGAAACTTCCTACTCTTTTCCAACACCAATCGACTTATTTGAAACAACTCTCAAAGATAATAATCAATAAAGACCAGAGAGCATGTCTCACCCATCTACAAAGAAGAACTAAAAGGTTTTAAGCCAAAAGAATAAGAAAACTAAAGCTAAACGCAGTGCTAGCAAAGGAGAACACTCACAGAACAATAAGAGTGAAAACTATAGTGTTCTAGGCAATGAATAACGGGGTCTCTCTCTCTCCAAAAGAAGTGTGTTGGGATCCAACCAACTTATTGTGGCAAAGAAGGCAAAAGAAAACTAAAAACAAAGACGCTCCAAGAACAACACATAGTGCGTAAGGTAATAAAAATAAAGTGTCTTGAAAGAAGACCTGAGATTATTGATGAAGAAGGGGATGCGTTGGGCATACCCAAGCTTTGACGCTTGTACTTCTTAAATATTTCTTGGGGTAACACGGGTGGCATCCCCAAGCTTGAGCTTTTGTCCATACTTTATCTCATCACCTCATTCTCTCCCTACACTTGAAAACTTCCTTCATACAAAACTTCACACAATCTTCATTAGTAACATTAGTGTATTCAAAATAATAATCCTTTGGGTTCAGTTTCAACTCAAGTAAATCATCCATTAAAATATAAGCTACTGTAGAAATTTCTTTTATAAGCTAAAGTGATCCAAGAGAACTCAAAAAGAAACCAATTAAGAGGCAAATGCAAATAATGGCAGCAATCTGTCAAAACAGACCAGCAGGTAAAGACCGATTTTTTCGAAAATCTTCTGTTGCTCAAATTGAAAAGTGCAAAACTAACTAAAGTTGGGTAATAACCTGGGGCATAAGCACAAAAAAATTACATCTCCATCCGACATACTGAGATTTTTCACAATTTTTTACAGTGACACACATAAATCTGTTTCGGGACAACAACTTCCCCATATCTTACTTCCCTCTTATTAGAGGTTATTCTTGGCACAAAAACCAAACAAAAAGGATAAGGAGAGATTATTACAGAGGCAATAACTTCCAAGACTCAACAAAATAAAAATAAACTGAAAGTAAAAATATAATGGGTTGTCTCCCAAAAGCTCTTTCTTTATAGCCATTAAGATAGGCATGATAATTTCGATGATGCTCACATAAGAAATATGAATTGAAGTAAAAGAGAGCATCAAGAATCAAATATGGAACAAATTTAAGTCTAACCCACTTCCTATGAAAAATAATCTTATAAAGAAACAAGTCATGAAAGCACAAAGCAACAAGCATAGGAAAGCAAAACAAGTGCAACTTCAAAATTTTCAACATAAAGAGGGAAAACTTAATATTGTTGAGATACATAAAACCATGTTTCCCTCTCTCATAATAACTTTCAATAGCATCATGAATAAAATTAACAATATAACTATCAAATAAAACATTCTTATCATGAGCCACATGCATAAAATAATTAATACTCTCCACATAAACATAGTCATTCTTATTAATTATGGTGGGAGCAAATTCAACAAAATAGCTATCATTATTATTCTCATCACTATAATCATCAAATACAGGAGGCATATTGTAATCATAATTAATTTTCTCCTCGATAGTAGGTGGACTGAAAATATCATACTCATCATTTTAATCATCATATATCGGAGGTATAGTATCATCAAAGTAAAAATTTCTCCTCCGTGCTCGGGGGACTAAAAATATCATGCTCATCAAAACCAGCTTCCCCAAGCTTAGACTTTTCTATAGCATTAGCAATAATGGTGTTCAAAGAATTCATACTAATAACATTTCTATTAGCATGCAAATAAAGTTCCATAGGTTTTTTAATTTTCTCTTCAAACACTTCAGGTCCTAACTCAAGATAAATACTATAAATCTCTCTAATTTTTTGTTGTTTTCCATTAAGCCTAACTAGTGAAAATAAAAACAAGAAACAAAAAAATATAATTGCAGAATCTAAAGGAAATAACTTCGAGCACTCACACACCAGCAACAGTACTAGAAGATAGCTTAGTAGCCAGAGGATGTGAGTATCTTTTACCTTACCTCCCCGGCAACAGCGCCAGAAAATAGCTTGATGTCTACGCACACTTCTATTCTTGTAGACAGTGTTGGGCCTCCAAGTGTAGAGGTTTGTAGAACAGCAGCAAGTTTCCCTTAAGTGGATCACCCAAGATTTATTGAACTCAGGGAGGAAGTCGACAAAGGTATCCCTCTCAAGCAACCCTGCAATCAAGATACAAGAAGTCTCTTGTGTCTCCAACGCACCCAATACACTTGTCAGATGTATAGGTGCACTAGTTCGGCGAACAAATAGTGAAATACAAGTAATGTGGATGATTATAAGTGGTAATTGCAATCTGAAATAAGAGTGGCAGCAAGCAAATATGTAACATGACTGATTGTAAACAATGTTTCAATGCTTAGAAACAAGGCCTAGGGATCATACTTTCACTAGTAGACACTCTCATATAAATATCTTCTCTTCATTATGCTACCCTGAACTACTCTCCAGTTGGACGATGTAGGGCTATAATAACACACTTTAAAGTTTGCATTCCCCATCTAGATAACCCCTCACTATCACCTTGAGCGCTAGATGGTTCCAACAAACACCACAATCTCATAGAGACATCCAACTTAAATTATACTCGTGATAAGTATTTCTGTAACTTTAGCCTAAGTGCCACACGGTGTGCACACTGTCAACTTCACACACATGGGGATAAGCAGAGATTAATTAAAGCACTTGAGTAGCAGGATATATCTACTTATTACAAAGCTCATGATCTCAATAAGATCACG
Organism: Avena insularis; assembly: GCA_023614405.1. Classification (NCBI taxonomy): domain Eukaryota; kingdom Viridiplantae; phylum Streptophyta; class Magnoliopsida; order Poales; family Poaceae; genus Avena; species Avena insularis. Next base: position 572,968,608 of record CM042686.1, on the reverse strand, counting down.
CATAGAGAGAGATGAACATATAGCTATCGGTAGAGCCCTTAGCCTCGAGAGAGAACTACTTCCTTCTCGTCATGGGAGTAAGCAACAGCGATGGAGATGGCGGTGGAGTCGCTGGAGATGGCTCCGGGGGCACTTCCCCGTCCTGGCAGTGTGCCGGAACAGAGACTTCTGTTCCCCGAATATCCTCTTCGATGGCGGCGGCGCTGCGGAACTTTTCGTGTAATTCTGATCCTCTCTCTAGGGTTTTCATCTCGGGAGGAATATATAGGCGAAGGGGCAAGGTCGATGGAGGCCCGAGGGGCCCACACCACCTAGTGGTGCGCCTAGGAGGGGGGTACCCGCGCCACCATAGGGTGTGGCCGTCTCTGCTTTGGACTCCGTCTTGTGTCGAAAAAAATAGGAACTTCGGCTTTTGTTTCGTCCAATTCCGAGAATATTTTCTTACTAGCTTTTCTGAAACCAAAAACAGCAGAAAACAGGCAACTGGCACTGCGGCATATTGTTAATAGGTTAGTTCCAGAAAATGTATAAAAATACCTCAAAGCGTAAACAAAACATAAGAAAGTTGATATAAAACAAGCATGGAGCATCAAAAATTATAGATACGTTTACGACATATCAGTTATCTCGTTCCCTAACTTCATTTATTGCATCTTGTTTTCTTGCTTGTATATTGGCATATACCATTATCTATATTATTGTGAAGCATAAATTGCAAAAGAAGTTAACATTGTTAGTCACCTATTTACCCCCTCTAGTCGACCATACCAAGTATTTCAGTCGCCCTTCGTATCTTCCTTGCCTTCCCAAAGGAACCCTCACCAAATTTTGTGAATGAGCTGCAAAACCTATGGATACAGATCTAGGGCCAAGAACCGATAGATCAACGATGTTGTCATTACAGCCTACATGTAAACCACCCTCCCTCCACCATCTACATGCAGTTGAGCCTTCCAAAACTTCCACTTACTCGCTAACTTATCGATGGGTTGCACATCGTCCTTCCTGAGGTTGGTGAGAGAAGGGACAACCCTAGATACTTACAAGGGAATTGCCTGATGGGACAAGCCAACCGATACCTTCGATCTGGATTACGGATGTATTATAGTAGTTTTTCGCTAGAATAGACCTAGATTTATCGAACCTTGGGAAGAACTTGCAAAATGAAATTGAGAAATGTCTACAAGACTTGCTAATTAATTTTATTTTTTGTTTACCAGACCTTTCCAGTTTACTTTATATCTCTTGCTTGTTTTCAATGATAGAGATATGACAGGTTGAAGATTCACCTACAACTATGCATATAAATGGGATAAAGATAAAGTTTAGCATATTCATGTGTAAAATGATCTAATAGTGATAGGAATTACAGGAAGCACATCATCATCTACTAGAGCCCCTAAAACCACATCCTGAAAATAGTCTCTTGGTCTAACTGTTATACCATGAAACCACGGGTTGCAACGATTATTAAGTAAAACAGACGAAATCCATAAAATTAGTGATGTTGCTATTGATCCCAAGCAAATCACTAAGTCAATACCGTACCCCTCTTTCTGTCATCGGAGTTTTGCGTGTCAGGCAGCATTTTCCACTCATCTCACCTCACACCTTGATCAATCCGCGGGGACTTGGGTACCTACAAGTCCTCGGATCGAGTTAGAGAGAAAGATACAAGATAACAAAGCTCATATTCAATCAATACAATCCCAAAAAATTAGATGCACATAGAAGTTGTGAGGCTTCACCCCAACCCACAGCCAGTGAGGACTACTCACTCATAATAATAATAATAATGATAATGATAATACTAATAAGATAAAGAATATAAATTATTGTTGAAATACTTAGATTGAAATCAAATACCTTACAATGGCCACTAATTCACATGAAGATCTCTATTACAAGATAATGGCTATGGATATGAAGGAGGTATAGGAGATGGAGGTGATGAAGTATGGTGGTGTGGATCTCCTTTGGCGTGTGATGGATGAGATCTGAATGGCGAATGTGTTATGCGGTGGCTGGAGGTTGCGTCTCTCCTCGAATGATGTCGCTCTCTTCACATAAATAGTTCCGTTTGACCTAATGAAGGCTCCGGCAGGTGGTACAGGCAGGCCGTATAGAGGGTCTCACCCGTACTGATGCTCTTTACGGCTCCTGAAAACGCCTTTTTGTACCTGGTTGAATTGGTTATGTTGACAACGACATATTCCTCATTAATTGCTTATGATCTCGCTATAAAAGTGTGATTTTCTCTATATCACAAATTAAGAGAAGGATTTGCACAACTTTACAATAATTAGTTATTAGTAGCAAGGCTAGCGAAATATTTAGTATTTTTTGACTTAAAATAATATTTAAACGTGGATAAAGATGGTTATTTTCACAACCATCACCAAGAGGGAGTGACCTCGTCGATAGTCTGTAGTGTGCATTTGATAGGGATGGCCACACTCTTAGCATAGTTCACAACTTTGCCCAGACGTGACGTCGAACAGGATGACAAGCACCATCTCCAACTCACAATGGCATGGCTTGGCGAAGACGACCACGTCATTAGCATAGAGCGAGATGTGGTGCCAAATTCCAAACTGCATAAGCTTAGCGATTCCTTGGTGATGCGGAACATGGTGGAAACTACGTTTGTAATGACAAAGTACAAGAGAGGGGAGATCGGATCCCCCTGCCATAGTCCACGTCCATCAGTGAATGATGACCCATGGCACCAGTGGCGGACCTAGTATTTTATCGATGGGTATGCCAATAAAAGTTTAGCGACAAATTTGATAAAATATGTTGACTATAACTAGATAACTATACAATTTGTATTGTAAAGAAACAATAAGTAATATGTAGTTGAAAGATTAACTTAGAAAATGGCACAAATTATTACCACACAAATACTTCAAAAGTCTATTTGCATAAAAGAAACTTACATACTATTTGTTTTACTTGACTAGCTACGCTTTCTTAAGTCATGAAAGTCTTGATTATACTATCTTTATCCACTTTGAAGAATATCATGTTTTATGTATGTGTTGAGACAATTATTCAAGAGACTATCACCCATCTTATTTGTTAACTTTGTTTTCGCTAAAATCATTGTGCAAAACACCCTTTCAACACTTTAGTCTCTTTGTCTTAGCAAGCTTAACCGAGAGATCAACAAGACTCATATGGGTCGATAGAATTATAGTTCACAGTCAAGAGGATATAATATCTTTACAGAAATAAATAATATGGACAATCATCATGTATATTTGCAATTTATTTTTATTAAATTATATAATCCCAAGACGATGTATACGTGAAGCTATAACTTAAACAATATTACTTCGAGATAATTACCTCTGCGTGGATACGTCTTGAAGGTGTCAAATATCTTTGTTTCATAGTCTGACGACGGCCGGAGTACGGCGTTACGACGAGGGCGAGCGGCGTGCCGGCGTCCGGAAACCTTGCGGCGTGCCAGCTTCCAGGTCTAAAGACGAGACGACAGTCCCGATTGGCCATCGGGTGCCCGGGGCTAGAGACCGGATCCTCCCGAATCCTGGCCTGGCTGTGCGCCTAAGCGGGGCCGTGCCGGAGTGCCGCAGTGGCAGCATGAGTACTCGGCGGCATGTAGTCCAGTAGATGGTGATCAGAAGGCGGCGTAGACCACCGCTCCAAGCAGTGACGTGGGATTGGATCGGTAGTGGAAAAGAGATCACGTAACCGATTAGTTTTCCTACTGTTTTTATTAGACGTATTTGAACTGACACGGTATATTGTTGTAACAGTTCTAGATAGACTAGAATCCTAACCATAGTCTATTGACGTGATTAGCAAGTTGATATATATATATATATATATATATATATATATATATACGAGGACAGCCGGCCGGTTGTGCTGTGCGACTCACCCCAAACCAATCTCTATTTTGTTTCTTATGGTATCAGAGCCTGAGATCTAATCTCCGCTCTGTCGCCATCAGTCCATGCTCTCCGACGACGAGCGCTCACCAACATCTGCCGTCTCGTCCGCTGTCGTGCGAAGGAGCTCGATGGCATCGTCCTCAACTCCCGCTGGTCCGATCAACATCACCAACCAGCTGACCATCAAGCTCATCGAGGATAACTACCTTTTTTGGCGTGCCCAGGTGCTTCCTGTTTTGCGCAGCAATGGCCTCATGAACTTCATCAGCAAGAAGTTCTCTGCTCCGCCTGTGGAAATTGCAAATCCTCAGGCCGGGGATGCCGGGGCTCCGGCGAAAATCCCCAATCCTACGTACACGGCTTGGTTCCAGCAGGACCAGGCCATCCTCTCGGCGTTTCTCGCGTCGCTCATGCCGGAGGTGTTCGGCATCATCGTCCTCGCCACCACGTCCGAAGAGGCATGGTCCACCTTGGCGGGAAGCTTCGCCAGCCAGTCGACGGCGAGGAGCATGCAACTCCGGAACCAGCTCTCCATCACCAAGAAGCTGGACTCATCTGCGTCAACCCACTTCCACAGGATCAAGGCCCTCTCCGACACCTTGACGTCAATCGGGCAGCCTCTGCGTCCCGAGGAGTTCACCTCCTACCTCCTTGCCGGCCTCGACGCCGACTACGACGCGTTTGTCGACCGCGTGTCGGCCAGCGCAACCCCCATGCCGGTGCGTGACGTCTACGCCCAGCTACTCAACACCGAGCAGCGCGTGGAGACGCGTAAGGCCGAGCTCCGCGGTGAAGGTCTTCACGCTGCCAACCTTGGCTTCCGTGGCGGCAACGGTGGTGCGCGGCAGTACCCACGCGATCGATCCGGCTACTTCAACAACCCGGCAGCTCCATCTCCAGCGGCACTTCCAATGCCCAACTTCAGCCATGGCGGTGGCTCCTTCTCTCAGGATCAGCACGATCGCCCACGTCCTGTGTGCCAGCTTTGCGGAAAAGTTGGGCACATTGCTTCGAGGTGTTACAAACGCTTCAAGAAAGAATTCCTCGGCATCGGTAACGATGGGAGAGACCCTCGCAACTCCGGTCGTCAAGCTGCTGCAGCCACCCACGGTGGCCAAGGCAACCATGGAGGTCACGGTGGCCACGGTGGTGGCAACGGTGGCCATGGTGGCGCCACGTCTGGAGGCCACACGCCCTCCTACACCGTCGACCCTGGATGGTACGCGGACTCCGGCGCCACCGATCACCTCACCTCCGAGCTCGACAAGCTTTCGGTGAAGGAACGCTATGGAGGCAATGACAAGGTGCATACTGCAAACGGATCAGGTATGCATATCCATCATGTTGGTCATTCCACAATTCCTAGTTCATCTAGATCTCTTCAACTTCGTGATGTCCTCCATGTTCCTAAAGTCACCAGAAATCTCCTTTCTGTTCCTAAATTTACTAGAGATAACAATGTCTTCTTTGAATTTCATCCCTGGCATTTTTTTGTTAAGGATCGGGAAACGAGGGAAATAATCCTTAGAGGAGGCGTTCATGGTGGTCTCTATCGCATTGATGATTCGTCTGTCAAGCATGTCTTCAGCGGTCTCAAGGTGTCACGGGAGAAGTGGCATGCGCGTCTAGGCCATCCTTCTACACAAATAGTTCAGCATATTATCCATAGGAATAAACTTCCATTAGATTCATTGAATAATAATGTAATTTGTGATGCTTGTCAGCAAGGCAAAAGTCACCAATTGCCATTCTCTCTTTCAGATCGTGTAATCTTGAAACCTCTTGAGTTTATTTATTCAGATGTGTGGGGCCCTGCCCAAACTTCTATCAGTGGTCATAGCTATTATGTTAGTTTTATTGATGGCTATAGTCGTTTTACTTGGATGTACCTTCTTAAGCATAAGTCAGATGTGTTCCAGATTTTCCTTGCATTCCAAAAACACGTTGAGCGCCTCTTAAATCACAAAATTATTCATGTACAATCTGACTGGGGAGGTGAATATCTCAAGTTAAACAAATTCTTTGATGACATTGGCATCTCTCATAGGGTCTCGTGCCCACATACACATCAACAAAATGGCATGGCAGAACACAAATACCGTCATCTTGTAGAAACCGGTCTTACTTTACTCGCGCATTCCTCTGTTCCTTTTAGGTTTTGGAGTGATGCGTTCACCACCGCATGTTTTCTGATTAATCGTGTTCCTAGCCGTGTCATTAACATGCAAACACCTCTTGAGCGTCTCTTAGGAGATAAACCTGATTACACGTTTCTTAAAGTCTTTGGTTGCGCCTGTTGGCCTCATCTTCGACCCTATAATAATAGGAAACTCGAATTTTGTTCCAAAAAGTGTGTATTTCTTGGATATAGTCCACTTTATAAAGGATATAAATGTTTGCATGTTCCTACAAATCGTGTATATATTTCTAGAGATGTCGTTTTCGATGAGAATGTTTTTCCATTCTCTAATCTTCCCGTGTCATCTTCTGATTCATCTTTACACCGATCCACACCTACACGTGACCAACTTGATGATATCGCATACACTCCAGGTTTGTTTCCTAACCACGGTGCAGGATATGGACGTGGCGCTCGGCTTGAAGAAATTCCTGACAATTCAGGTGATTGTACTGGTCTTCACGATGCAGCTGATCGCCATGCAGCCTCAGGAAATGATCGGCATGCAGCTGATCAACCACATGCAGCTGATCGCCATGCAGCCTCAGGAAATGATCACGTTGATTCAACTCCTGCACGGTCCACTCCCGCTTCGGGGGCGAGCACACCGGAGTCCAGTCCCGCGCGATCCACTCCTGGCCAGGTTGTGGATTCCGACGCGGACGATTCGTCAACTAGGCAAGCTTCGTCGACCCATGAGAGCTTGGGCTCTCTATCGCCATCAGCCTCTCCGGCTAGTCCGCCTCCTGTACGTCGCGGCATCACCACACGGCTTCAGCAAGGCATCCGCAAGCCCCTGAAACGTACCGACGGGACCGTCGCCTGGATGGCGACGTGCATGGTACATGCAACAGATCCCACGTTCACTGAACCTCCAGATTTTCGTCATGCCATGGCCAGCCCTCAGTGGAGAGAAGCTATGCATCAGGAGTTTGATGCACTCCAGAAAAATGGTACGTGGCGTCTTGTTCCTCGACAACCCGGTATCAATGTCATTGACTCAAAGTGGGTGTTCAAGATAAAACAACGTGCAGATGGTTCAGTTGAACGGTATAAAGCACGCCTAGTGGCGAAGGGGTTCAAACAGAGATATGGATTGGATTATGCAGATACATTCAGTCCTGTGGTTAAACCCACAACTATTCGTTTGTTGTTGTCTCTTGCAGTCTCTCGGAAGTGGCACCTTCGTCAGTTGGATATTCAGAATGCCTTCCTTCATGGCATTTTGGATGAGGAGGTGTACATGCGTCAGCCGCCTGGATTTGAGGATTCGGATCATCCATATCATCTTTGTCATCTTGTGAAGGCTATCTATGGTCTGAAACAAGCACCGCGAGCGTGGCATGCCAGGTTGAGTTCAGTGCTTGGTAAACTTGGCTTTAAGCCCTCAGTTGCTGATACTTCATTATTCATACTTCAGCCAGATGTTCTGTTTATCTACTTGTATATGTGGATGATATAATTGTGGTCATTCATCCTCTCATGCTAGTACTCAACTTGTTACAAAGACTGCTCGACTTTGCGCTTAAGGATCTTGGTCCTCTACATTTTTTCCTCGGCATTGAGGTTTTATGATGTGCCTCCGTGGTCTTGTGCTCACTCGGAGGAAATATGCATTTGAGCTTCTCCGCTTGTGAGGATGCTTAAGTGTCACCACCGTCACTCCAATGACCGTAAGTGATCCATTAAGTACTTCGCTGGTGTTCCACTTCAACCTGATGATGCTACCGATATCGTAGTGTGGTTGGAGGATTGCGATCTTACTGATTACGTCCAGATTTGTCCTATGCTGTTAATAGGGTCTCGGTTTCTTCATGAGCCTCGAGACACTCATTGGGCTGCTGTGAAGCGCATTCTTCGCTATGTTAAATTGATCGGTAATCATGAACTCAATGTTCGTTCTTCTCGCCGATCTGTTGTGCGTTTCGATGCTGATTGGGCTGGGGACTCTGATGATCGGCGATCAACTGGGGGCTATGCTATTTTCTTTGGTGGGAATTTGATCGCCTGGAGTGCACGGAAACAGGCTACAGTCTCGCGTTCAAGTACTGAGTCTGAGTATAAGGCTCTTGCCAATGCTACGGCAGAACTGATTTGGGTCCAGTCAGTTATTCAGGAACTAGGAGTTAAACATGAGCGTTCTCCTGTGTTATGGTGTGATAATCTTGGAGCAACCTATTTATCATCCAATCCAGTGTTTCATGCTAGGACTAAGCATATCGAAGTTGATTTTCACTTTGTTAGAAAAAGGGTTGCTCAGAAACAGCTTCAGATTCAGTTCATCTCTTCAAAGGATCAAGTTGCAGATATTTTTACTAAACCACTTCCTTTGCCAGCGTTTAATGCATGTCGGCACAATCTCAACCTGTCTTCGGTAGGCTGAGATTGCGGGAGGGTATTAGACGTATTTGAACTGACACGGTATATTGTTGTAACAGTTCTAGATAGACTAGAATCCTAACCATAGTCTATTGACGTGATTAGCAAGTTGATTAGCTAATGTATTTATCTGTAACTTGACCGTGTTATCTATATATATATATATATACACACACGAGGACAGCCGGCCGGTTGTGCTGTGCGACTCACCCCAAACCAATCTCTATTTTGTTTCTTAGTTTTCTCCAGCTAGGCCGCACTCACGTCTATCAAGCTGGCCAGTTTTGCAACCCAATCGATCAGCGCTTGTTTGTTTGCAACTACTACACACGGTAGAGTACCTGGGCCGCAGGGTATGCCGGCATACCGTGCATACCGTGCATACCGTGTAGCTATGAACCAAGGTGATGGGGGGCAAAATCCTTCTATTGACCCGTACGTCAAAATGTTGATCTCTACCCCGAAAAACAACCATTAGAGCTGTGAGGACGTCTCTCTTGACGACGGGCTAGCAAAATTGTTAGAAATCCCACGAGAATCCTTCGGAGCCTGAGGCGCGATTGGCAGGTATACCCTTGATCGCGGCACGCGCTTCGTCCTCGGAGAAGAGGTGGCCTCAGAGTTGTGACAAATCCACCGCGGAGAGACCGGCCGCGGCAAGTGGATGCACAACACGGAGATCGTCTGTTCTTCCGTTCCGTTCCAGTCCATCTCCTCTGGAACCTGGCCACCATGCGTTTCGTGTGCGTGTTCTAGAAGATCAAGCTAGATAGCGGGCGTATGCGAAAAGTCCAAAATCTGGCGGTGCATAGCTAGAAGTGAAGAAACGACGTAAATGGCCATAACTCTAATCTTTCTCCCGTCGGACAGAAGCAGCGTTTGAGCTACAGGAAGTGACACTGATCGATCGTGTCAGCGTGGTCCCTTCAGATCTCCTTTTCTGTTTCGCCACTGAACACTGACGGCTCACGCCACTGCAATCGTACGGTTTTTTTTTTGTTTCGTTGAGGGAGCAACCATACAGATACAGGTGCACATCACTTTCTTCTTCCAGAAATCACAGCGGCTGTGCGTAGCAGCTGTTACAGGTGCACACGTGGCACCCTACCGTGCGGTGATCCAGTAGCGAACGGCAGCGATGAACCCGTGAGCTCCACGCAGATCGCCTACGCTCCAAAAGAGACAGCACGGCGCGACGCCACCGAGCCCGAGCCCGAGCCCGAGATAAAAACGCGCCGACCGCGCGCACGGAGCCGGAAAGGAACAAACAAACAAACAACCCAACGCCACTACGACACGCCGCTCCGCCAGTCCCCGTGAGCCGCGGCCACGCCACTCGCGCACCACCACCCCCACCGACTGCTTGGCGGCTGGCCGGGAGATCGTCGACGGCAGCGGGCCGAGAAATGGTGGCGCCCGGGGCAGGAGGGTCGCCGTCGCGGTGGCCGACGGAGGCGGAGGTGAGTGCCTGCGGCATTGCCCGCGACTACCGGGGGCGATTGGCGAGGGGCCTGTCGGCGGTCTCGATCTCGCGCCACCGGGAATCCCGCTTCGCTTGTTTATTAGGGGGGCGGGGATTTATCTAGGGTTGAAGCCACGATTCGCGGTTGCTCACATCCGCTTTCCCACTAGTTTAGTCGTCGACCGATTGCCGTCTGAACTGTTCCTCTGCCAATCGGTCCAATTTAATTTCCTTCCAATTTTGCTAGTGCGGTGCGCTTAGAAGGAACTTTCTAACACGAAATTTTGCCCAGTACGTATGGGATGGTAGTGGTAGTGGTAGCTCGGAATTAATGTGGGCACTGACTGACGTTTTTTTCTCTCTGCAATGTTTACGAACTGATGATATATTCTGGCGCTAGGATAGTCCCTTGCTTACTGCTTTCTGAAGACCTGTCGATGGTCCCTCGCTTAACGCTTTCTGAATACCTGTCGATGGTCCCTTGCTTAACGCTTTTCTGAAGACCTGTCGAAGAGGGAACATAAGGATCCGCGCTAGGCCTTTTGGATTGTGCGATGGATTGCTGGTTTATATGCGCTGCAGTCTCTCAACACCTGTAGATTTTGGAGCTGTCCGTATGGTCCCAACAGAAGCTGAATTATTCTGCTGTTCTACCAAGCTTACATTTACTAGCGCAGGGCGTTAACTTTAAGTTCCTGTTATTCATGCTGTGTATGAGCATCTGCTTTGGTTGTGACGTTGCTGCCAATACAGCTTGATGTTGTACGGAAGAAGGTGGCGGAGATTAGTGGAAGAGATGCGACAGAGGTTAGGGTGGCTGCTTGCCCCTACAGGATTTGCCCTTTGGGGGCTCACATTGATCATCAGGTAACTTACTATTTCCTTGACATTTCGATAAGATTATTAAGTCATGCATCATTAACACTTACTGTCCAAATGCAATGTATCTTAGCGCAACGTAGGGGCATATGCAACTTGACGCTATAATTGGAATGTGTATCCAGCATACCTTGGTATCCATACGTACAGCTTTGGTTGTTGCAAGTCATAAATGTAGCTATGTGAGTAGATAATAGCTTGATAAGATGTGTGGACGGAATGGTACCAGAAAGGTTGGTTAGGCCTTGATGATTTTCAGGATAATACTTGGCTAGCAAATGGTAGCGCATCTGGCTATTAGATGTCCCCTCTGCCACAATGTTTGATTTGCATCAATATTTGTGAGGCAGTGCTAGCAATTTAGAGATATTGGTGATAACTGGTTCTTGCAATAACCAGAAATCTCAGTTCAGCCTTGGCTGGAAAGATGTGATAAGTTTTATTATAGGCTGCAAGCCTGAATTCCTTTCGAGTTATGAATGAGTTGCTGTCGATTTCATGTTTATTTTGGTCGATAAGCAGGACAGTATATCGTAATAAACTTTTTGAGGAAGGAAGGTGTATAAATTGCTAATTTACCGAGTTATGGTGTGAATGACCCTGGTGTCAGCAGGTAACATACCAAATCAGTGCTTCCGTTGACTGAGGGGCACAAGATTCTGTGCTATATTAGATGATTACCATCCCCAACTTAATGTAAACAAGTACATGCCTCCTTACAGTAACCATTGTTGTTTCATCTACTCTTTAGAAGAATTGGTTGTGTACAATGGATTTAACATTTTGCAAAGGGCTAGCTAGTTTCTCTATTCTTTCTTCCAGGAAGCTGAGGGTACTACTGGTTGACGCTTGAAAGCCAGGTAGCTAGTTCTTGGAAACTTGGCTGTCGATATACAATTTATCTGACCGCAACGTATGAGTATGCTATTTAATGGTAGAACTGAAATGTCTATCCAGCATGCCTTCGTATCCATAGAGCTCCGGTTGTTGCAAATCATATTGTAGCTACATGACTAGAAAATAGTTGGATAAGATGTATGGACTGAGTGCTACCAGCAAGACTTATCAGGCCTTGATGATTTTCAGGATAATACTTGCCTATCGAATGGTAGCGCATCTGGTTATTAGATGTCCCCGTCCCCTCTGGAAATGTTTGTAAGTTGCATCAACTTTTGTGTAGCACTGCTAGCAAGTTGGAGATGATGGTGATAACTGGTTCTTGCAATAACCACAAATCTCTGTTCGGTGTTATTCGGGAAGATGTGAAGTGTTTAGATATTTTAGATTAGGGCTGAAATCCTGAATTCCCTTAGAGTTGTGAATGTGTTCCATACTTTCATCAGCATTGGTTTGCATTTCATGCTTATTTTTTCGATAAGCAGGACTGTATATCATAATAAAATTTTAGAGGAAGGAAGGATGTTGTATAAACTGCTAATTTACTGTAAATGGTGGGAATGACCCTGTTATAAGCACTCGGCAGGTAACATACAGAGTTAGTGCGTCCAGTGACTGAGGGCAAAAGGTTCTGTGCTGTACTGGATGATTACAATCTCCAACTTACTGAAAACTAGTGGATGCCTCCTTGCAGTAGCCCTTGTAGTGTCAGCTACTCTTTAGAAGAGTTGATTGTGTTGTTTGTTTAATGGATGTAACGTTTTGCAAATGGCTAGATAATTTCTCTATTCGTTCTTCTAGGAAGCTAAGCGTACTACTGGTTGACAAGATCTTCGGGTAGCTAGTTCTCATGATTTGGTGGTGCAGAATAATCACAATTTTTATTTTGGGGAAAACTTGAGTATTGTGCTGTTAATTAATTGTCTCTAGTACAGTACGATGATTAGCTAACCATTATTCTGCTCTGCAACCTGGCAGGGTGGAACTGTGACTGCTATGACCATCAATTATGGAGTACTTCTTGGTTTTGTGCCCTCTGATGGTGCTGAGGTTGGTAAATATACTGAAGCAATTTTTCTGCAGGCTCTATGCCATTCCATATATTATTCTGTGAGGAATCTGATGTTCTAATTTAACTTTTATGTGCATAAAATAATCGATTGCACCACCTCCTGTTTTTTTGTCTAGTTTATATGTTTGCTAAAACTATCATAGGTAAAAAATGTGGTCTTCTTGCAAACTACTGCCTCTGTTGCAAAATATAAGATGTTTTAGCAAGCTGTTTCTTGTATTTTCCAACGGAGGGAGTAGAAGTTATGCATTCACACTCATATAATCTATTGTATCACAACATGACAATAGTTCTACATACATATTTACTATTGGTGAACCTCTCTTTTCCTTTTCAGGTCGTACTCCAGTCTGGTCAATTTAAAGGTGTAACACGATTCAGGTAACACCATACACACTGCATTTTCTCAAACACAGTTTGCACCTTGTGCTGGTACTCCTAACAAACATTAAATATCTAGTCATGTTGGCCACAGAGGACAACTTTGGCACCTTGTGCTATCTTTCATGTTGACTTCTGTTATTTGCAGACTGATGTGATGTTTTTGTGATGACTAAGTATTAACATGTAGTTACTTCATTTGATATGCTACTTCTAGCTAGTTCTTGATGAACACATTATCTTTCTAGAAATATAACCCTATTTTATTATAGCTGTTGTTTCTATCCTTAAATTCAGGCTCTGTTAAAATCTTCAATGTAAGCGAGCTAAAGTCACAACTTGCATCTCCATCACTTTTAACAGAGTTGATGATTTGCAAAAGCCTATTGAGAACCCAGGAAACATTAGCTGGGAAAGCTATGCAAGAGGTGCAGTTTATGCCCTACAAAATAGTGGATATGATCTCAGAAAGGTATCCATTTCATACATGTAAAAGTCCAGATTAACTTAGGCTTCAGAAAACTGTTGATGAATGGCTTCTTTACAGGGTATAATAGGTTATATTTCAGGAGTGAAAGGACTTGACAGTTCAGGGCTTAGTTCGTCTGCAGCTGTAAGCTATCTTTTATATTGTATATATATGCATTATCATACGCTAAAATCTGACAGTTCAGGGCTTAGTTCGTCTGCAGCTGTTAGCTGACTGTTAGTTCAGGGCTTAGTTCATCTGCAGTTGTAGCTGACTGCAGTTCAGGCTGTATATTTTATTTACATTATATGCTAAAAGCTAAAATTGAATTAATGCAGGTCCTAGTTGTAAATTAATGTGCAATATAGTTAAAACATGATGTAACTTTGCTAGCATATAGATTATGTGCAACAAAATATGTTTTTGACTTGGTCTATGCTCCCATCTGTACAGTACTTTACTTGGAGTTCATAGCAACTTTCTGCAAAAATGCATATTAATAATACTTCCTCCGATCCATAATAAGTGTCACTGATTTAGTACAACTTTTCTCTGCACAATCGTCATCAGGTTGGTATCGCCTACTTGCTGGCCTTAGAAAATGTGAATGATCTGGTCTTATCACCAGTTGATAATATTCAGTTGGACAAGTAAGTTTGTTTCCTTTCCATATTTATACTATAAGGACCAGATTAGTTTTAACCTTCAAGTATATTTGTTGAACTCACTACAACCATGCAATGACTGCAAACTATGTCCATCCACTTTGTCAGGTCCGTTGAAAATAAGTATCTGGGTCTTGAAAATGGTATTCTAGATCCATCAGCCATTTTGTTGTCTCGATATGGCTACCTCACCTTCATGGATTGCAAGGTAATACTACTTCATTTTTGTTTTTTCTCAGAGTTTGTTATATTTATTTGTCCAGCCAATTATGACTGAGTTTTTTTTTATGTTTTAAGGCTGATGTTATGATATGAGAAAAATGCTTGTTAAGTTCTAATTTAAGTTAAAAATGTTGATGGAACTGCAATGCTGGGACCATTCAAGCATGTCATCTGGCCCTAGCATACCTCTCTTTATTTTGTGTTGTTCCTGTCAAGATTTTTTTTGGAAATGTTCATTGCAATGCTCTCTCGCAGCACTTTGTATTGACTGAGACTCTCTTGCTTTGGTAGACTGCCTCACATTCCTACGCCTACTTCTCGGAGCTGAGTAAAAGCCAGCAACCTCAAGGGAAGCTGCCATTCAAGATTTTGTTGGCATTTTCAGGTTTGCAACATAACCTACCCAAGTCGCGTGGATATAATACAAGAGTTTTCGAGTGCAAAGAGGCTGCACGTGCTCTTTTATGGTGAGTTTCATGGCTATGAGTATTAAAATTTGGTCTGCAAACAGATGTCATGTTCAACTTGGAAGAGCTTAAGTTTGTGATCCCGTATAGTCTATGTTAGTAGTTTTCTTACTCATAACATCACAAAATTTTGAATCGTTTGTTATTTGAATTCCCAGTGCGCTAGGCTGTGAAGATGCACCAGTACTTCGCAATGGTACAGTATCTAAATAACATTGGTTCATTGTGGCCCATTTGTTAAGTCTGACGAATTCGATAACATATTTTCCTGTTATTGCAGTTGATCCAGGTGTATATGAGTCTCAAAAGGTTCTCTGCCATTTCCAGCTCCATTTCCTAGAGGCATTCCTACTGGTACCAGACATTGAATCTAATGAATTTGAGCATAAACATTTCACAGTGCATACTAGATGAAAATCTTGCCAGGAGAGCTGAGCACTACTTCTCTGAAATGAAGCGAGTTGTTAAGGGTGAGCTTATCATATGTTTCTTGTATGCTCTTGACATACTTTCATGCACTGGAATATCAAAACTGCAGTTCACGATATTTGTGCAACTCGCTGCATGTAAAAGAACTAGCATTCTGCTAAACCACAGTTCACGATATATTCACTGTTCACTGATCTTGTATCGTATTTCTTCTGAAGTTGCAGCTAACAGTTTCTCTTTGGATAATCTGTGTTCAGGAAGAGACGCATGGGCTCGTGGAAACCTGCAGGAGTTTGGACAGCTGGTCTCTGCATCTGGGCGTAGCTCCATAGTCAACTATGAATGTGGTACGTTGATCGGAACACTTGAGATCGCAGTTCTGTTATGTCGCTAGTAGTCCTTGATGGAACGAACACAATGGTCACTATGAAATTGCAGGGAGCAAAGAGATGATACAGCTCCATGAGATCCTCCTGAAGGCGCCCGGGGTCCTCGGCACGCGGTTCAGCGGCGCTGGCTTCAGGGGCTGCTGCCTGGCCATCGTCGACAGCAGCCAAGCGGAGGAGGCAGCAGCGTATGTTCGTGCCGAATATGAGAAGGCCCAGCCGGAGCTGGTGAGCAAGATCCCAGCGGATCGCCGCGTGCTCGTCTGCGAGCCCGGAGACTCCGCTCACGTCATATTGCCAGACCACGATCGCCATTGATGAGCATTCTGGTGCTGTCGGAGCTGCCTTGCCCTGGTAGCGGTGCGGTGCTTTAGACATCTAAAGTTCTTGGAAGTAGTAAACGTTTTGTCTGAAGTGAACCACTCGAGTTCACAGTTCATTTGTTGTATGTTGTAAGTAAGAACCATTGGATCCATTCGTTCCTGCCCAAGCAATAAGGGGCAACGCAAAGGTTGCCTCAAAAGCATGTGCGTGTGCACAAACACATGGCACCTGTTCAGTGCTCGATTGACCAGTTATTAGTACAAAAATGATGAGTCGTGCCAAGAGAGTGGCGTAATAAGGCGCCGTCCGTGGAACTGTACTTGACCGTACCATATGAACATCGAGTTAACAATGCGACATTATTGCGCTAGGATAAAGTCCAATTATTGAGAGCATATGATATACCCTATTTTGAATAACTTTCATAAAATAGTTGTTGTTTATCTCCGGTTTAAGGTCTTCATTTGCACCTTTCAGGTGTCAAGTTGGACGGTTACCACGGCAGCAATGACCGCTTGCGTACGTGCTCAGTATTCAGCTGGCACAAACGTGACTGGTGGCATGATGATCATGTGTCGTCCTCGTCCCTTCGCAGTCGCAGACCGCATCCGGAGTTTACAAACTGCATTATTGCTCAAGGACAAATACAAGTCCGGATTGTCGAGAGCAATTAGCTAGATTAGCCAGCTAGATAGCTGAGGCGAGCCAATCAGGCTGAATTGGCTGTATCGGCCCCAGGATCTCAGTAACCAATTAATAATAATGCTCCACAAGACCACAATGGAGGCATCCATGTGAGGCGACGCAGAAATTATTTTTCCTCATGTTCGTCACCAATAATGAGTGTACGGTCGTACGGAACTGCGAGGTCTGCTGCTCTGGGCGGGTCATCATACGTTTTTCTTTTCTATTCTCTTCTATCTAGCTAGCTGTTCATAATAAGTGGCTAGGTCAGAAACGAAAAACATAGAAAAAGAAGAAAAAACTAGAGCAAGAATACAAGCGCAAATCAGAGGACTGCAAAAGATAGAAAAATGTCTCACTTGGTCTCTCAATTGCTGCAAGAGTCTAAGTTTTGTCTCCCAGCTTCAAATGTATATATATATATATATATATATATATATATATATATATATGACATATTCATATTACACCCGGGTGTAGTTACACCCATACGTGTTTCACACTATATACTATATAGACAGTATCTATCATACCGGAAGGTATGTACGTGTAGTATGTAGTATATAAGAATATTTGGGCAGTATATATATTACTTTTTTGATAGTATATAATTTTTATTCACATACTTCTTTTATACGTACAAATATGACGGTATTTTATATATATAGTGCAAACTATGGGTGCACTTGCAATTTTTTCACCTAACTTGCTTGTAAATATTTTAAATATAGTATATAAACTTACTCAAATAGATAAAGTATTACAAATACTTCTGTAAAGTAGTATATGAGACGTAGGTGTAGTTACACCCGGGAATAAGAAGTATTTTTCATATATATATATATATATATATATATATATATATAGCTGAATGTCCGTGCGTTGCCACGGCCCATCAAATCCATATCTTGCCATGGATTCCTTACTCTTAAGTTTTGCATTCAACTATACGTGTGGTACAGTCGCGATGTCATCGTGCATGATGCACCAAATATGAATTAGTCAGGTGTTAAAGGACAAGTGAGTCTTTCTTCTCCCCTTCATTCTCACGTTACTCGTGAGCCACTTGGCATATAATGTAAAATATCAAATAATCAATGTTTCATGCGGTTCTATTTTGGACAGCGTCATGAAAGCTTTGCAAAATGTCAGCCTTAAAAATACTATATATTGAAAATATATTATGGAGAATAGAGGATATATGTCAACTGTTCATATGCACTGATGGTTCATACTAACAACTGGTATTATGTTTTCAGACGGCATTTACTTCTCTCATTTGGACGCCTCTCTGCTAAAACATTCATAGAGTAACATAAAATCTAGTAAGACATCATTGGAACTCCACTGAATTAAGGTGGAGCATGTATTATTCTGTATGTCATCTGACTAAGCTAGTTCACGCTAAGGTTTCATAGAAAAAAGACTTAAAAATATAGAGAATCGATCCCAATTAAAATTATATTCCATTTGTAGAATCTGCAATTCAAGAAAGTAAAAAGTCACTTGTGGAAAATATACACAAGTCAAATGCAGATCAAACAAAACTAAAAAAAATACCATAATTACCCTAGCTCATTGTACCAACAAACACGGTTGTTCTTCTAGGCAGTAAAAACCTGTATAATTTCTCCATGTGGTGGAGACAAAGTAGTGCATTTCCTCGACAAAGCGTCAGGAGTGCAATAGCTGGAAATTAATGTTGTAAGTAGGAACTGATTCTTTCTCCATGTGTGACATTGTCTCTATATGCAACTTCTCTAAAAAAATTGGTAGAAGCATTGGATTGGATGCCATATGTCCTTTCAAAGCTATGTACAAGGTGATTTTGTTGTTACGTCTTCTTTGTGAATGAAGAGTGTAAGAGCATCTCCACTCGCATACCCAGGAGGCCGATCCGGACGGCGAAATTACGTCCGGACACCGAAAATCGGCCTAGTCGCGTACCCAGGAACCTCTTTCCGGCCGGATTTGGATCAACTTTGGTCCAGACTACCCAGGCCGAACCCAGGATCCCGGATACGCTCTGGGGACGCCGAACGGAGCGAATTGGCTGAGTGGACCAGCCTGTCAGCGATAGAAGCCGAGTCGCCACCAGCCTTCCCGCCGTTTTCCTTTTCCCGCCCTCGATGCTATACCCCTCCCGCCCTCGCCGCCGAACTCCGCCTATAAAAGGCGTACATCCCGCCGTCTCTCTTCACACTCTCTCACACCACTCCCAACTCCGGCGAACTTCGGTCATTCGCACCTTTTTTCCTCCTCAACTCCGCCGAGAAGCCATGGCCGAGGGCCGACGCACGATGCCTCTGGCTTCTCCGAGAGGCGCGCTATACGGCGCCGCCGGACACTCGTCTCCCCCCGGCTGGCAACTCAGTGCCTGCCGAAGAGGACCTCACCGGAGAGATTCAGGCAGCTATCGCCGACTTGCATGACCCGGATCTCGCCGAGGATCTTGGCAACCAGGTCTTCTGGAGGCAGTTCTTCGCCGACAGGCGCCTCAAGGAACTCGGCCGACACGACGGACCGCCGGGCTCGCCGTCGCCGCCGCGTAACAATGTGGCTTTTCGCCGCCGTTGGTGGAGCGTTTCAGGGCGAACTCTCGCCGGCGTCATGGAGCACATCTAGGCTGGCAATCACCCCCGCCTCGGCATGTAGTTGCGGCGTCCGGCGTCGACCATAGCGGTGGCGACCTTTTCCTAGTTTTTAATCCGATGTAATATGTGCGCCCTTGCCCTACTTAACAAAATCCGCCTATATTCGCCCATATTTCGCCGAGTTTAACTGAATTTCGCCGAATCCGGGACTCGATCTGGGTACGCGAGTGGAAAACTTGGCATATCCAGGCCGAAAACTTGTTTCGTCCGGCCAAATAAAAGTCCGATTTTTGGCCTGGGTTCGTCCAACGAGCGAAGATGCTATAAGACTGCAATAGCTAGTACAACCTTGAATTACTAAATTGATTATGGACGGGCAATAACAAAACTCGTTAGTCCTTTCTTCCGTTGTTAGAACTCATGAACTGCAACAGGTTCCGTTCCCAGACAAAAATGCAAGACATCTTCATTGACGCGATCCACTGGAAGACCTCCGAGAATCGGCCTCGTCTAGTTCTGGCCGAGATCCCATCCCACCGGAAGACATACTCCCAATTAAATAGATTGAATCAATTGAGGAGGTCAGGCACTGATTGAAGCAGTTGAGGGCCTGCTCGAACAAATCGAGATGGGGATGCAGCGGCTGGGGGTGCTCGCTGGCGTCTAGAGGGGGAGCAGGGGTTCACGACGTCTGCGGCGGAGATGGGGATGCGGTGGCTGGGAGGGGGAGAAGGGGGTGCGGCGGCTGAGGACGGAGATGGAGGATGACGCGCGGGGAAGGGCCAGGTCGTGGCGGCGCCCGGAGGCCTGGGTGCGCGCGAGAGTGGGGCAGCATGCTGTGGAGCCCTTGGCGGCGCGGGGGAGTTGGCCATTGGCAGCGTATGCTGGGAGAGAGTTGGCCAATGATTAAATTAAAGAGCGACACATCAATTTTGATTAGGGATATAAGAGTCTTCAATTACACAAATCAAGATGAACAGAGAAGGAGCGAGGTCGACGTTGGGCTGGTTGCGGCCTTCAGTTGGAAGATTGCCCGTCGCTGCTGTAGCGCTGCCAGCGACCACATCTAGAACACAGAAACCCACCGTGCCTGCCGATCTCAATGGCTGTTGGTCGTCGGCCACACGGGATACATGGGATGCGCTCGCCGCCGGCTACACGATATGCAGGTGATGGGGATCGCAGAGGCCACGCGGGATGTAGGGGATGGGGAGGCACGCAACTGGCCAGGCGCGCTGCTGGGGATGGGGACGGCGTCGCCGACCGCGCGTCCGGCCGCGCGATGCAAGGGATGGCGACCCAGTTTTTGGTAGATCTCGACGCATGGATGGGAGGGTGCTGCCGGCGGCGGTATCCAAGCGACGGAGGTTGGGGCAAGACGATCCCTAGTGCTCACTCGATCTCTCTGACCCAGGTGCGGCGGAAGGATCAAAGGGTGGCAAGAGGACATGCCTTCGAGTTGGGGAGGATGCGGCTGTGGGCGGGTCAGCGCTCGGGATGGAGGCGGAGCAGGGCGCTCGTGCGGATGCATAGGGCGCCGTCCAGAGAGAACCCCATGGTATCGACTTGGCGGTGGCAGGACAGGTAATATCCTCAAATAGCCAGGGGAAAAAGCGTACAACGAAAAGTCGGACGGAAATCGGGAAGGACGAACCTACCTGTAGAGAAATTAGTAGATAGATAGATATTCATACTACACCCGGGTGTAGTTACACCCATACGTGTTTCACACTATATAGGCAGTATCTACCATATCGGAAGGTATGTATGTATAGTATGAAGTATATAAGAATATTTGGGCAGTATATATACTACTTTTTTGATAGTATGTAATTTTTATTCACATACTTCTTTTATACGTACAAATATGACGGTATTTTATATATATAGTGCAAACTATGGGTGCACTTGCAATTTTTTCACCTAACTTGCTTGTAAGTATCTTAGATATAGTATATATAAACATACTCAAATAGATAAAGTATTACAAATACTTCCGTAAGGTAGTATATAAGACGTGGGTGTAGTTACACCCGGGAGTAAGATTTTTCCTATATATATACTTATTGGTGCCCGTACTTCCAAAATCGGTCAAATTTGGTCTAACCTATCGTGAAAAGTATTGGTGATGACATGTCAGCGGCTTCACAAGTGGTGTATAGTCATCAACACGCTAAAAACTGGAAACTAAAACTAGAAAAAACTCAAAAGTTTTTTAATCTTTTTGAAGAAATATAAAGAAAAAAGGTAATGATTCAAATGGACAAAATCATAACTGAATGAAAGTTAGAGGAATAGAAAGTAATATCCTGTAAAAAAACTACGATATGAAAACATGTACTGTACTTACTTTCTAAACATTGTCATTTTCTTTTCTCGAATATTGCTGAGTTTTCAGCTTAGTTTCTCCTCCTTCAAATTAGTTGTTTTTTTTATTTGACTTTCTGGTCTTCAATAAACTCGTGTTCACCTATGTTTTAGATTTCTATTTTTAATGTTAAAATAAATATTATTTTCCACCTTTTTATTCATATAATTCTATTTTTTAATCTCATAAAACTTTTCTGGAGTACTCCCTCCGTTTCAGTTTACAAGGCCTACGCGTATATCTAGGTTATCAATTTGACCTATATAATTTGAATTATATAATATAAAAATTATATCATTGGAAAATACAAAGTCTAAAGTTTTCGGTGATATATTTTTTATAATATATATATCATACTAAGTTGCTTAATATGGCGATATAGAACTACGTGCAGGACTTGTAAACCGAAACGGAGGGAGTACTGTTTTTTACAGTTATTATAAAATTATGGAGTTATATACCCACATGGGCTCTGTGAGGACGATGCTGACATATTATACGCACTGATGGTGGATGCTAGACAAGACCACTTGCTTAATTATTCTTCCTCGTGAGTCCTGACAATATAGCTTGTTCAAACCAAATTAATAATCGTAAAGCCGATCCTTTGATTTGAGATCATGGAGGTGTCGAGACCGTATTCGCTCTGGTACTTCTCGATAAGCTTTAACCTTACACACCGTACCCGAAAATAATGCCTTCGGCTACCTAAATTTTTCATGGTACTAATTTACTCAATTATTATTCATGTATCATGACAGTTCAATAATGCATGGTATTCGTCAAACAGTTGCATCAAGTGTGACAATTAATCAGTGTAGGTGCAGAACTTAACTGACACCATTATTGAGCATAGAAAATGGCACGCGACTAGTAGTACACGTCGCGGACGCGGAGTACACGTCGCTAGCTTGATCCACTATTTTTCCTAGGAAGTTCTTTCATTTGTCATCGCCGGGGAACAGAAAACAAAACAAATGTACTTACATCGAACCTAACACAAAAAATAGGCAAGCAGTGGCTTCCAAATAGATTTGCTTTAAGTTCCTTGTTGTTGTTTGGCTAGAGACGGTTTTCGGGTAACACTAAAACTGGTCACAGTAAAAAGTGCCAATATAGAGTAGTGTCATGCATATGACCCTAGTTACTGTTATTATCCCCAGACTGATTATATTGGATAGTATTATATAGTAATATCATGCGTATGATATTAGTGTAAGATAGTACTACCTATACGGTGTATGATATCATATGCTAGCATTATGGTCTTATTAAATTTATTGATCTGTAAAATCTCAATACAAATTTGTGTTCAAGATTTACTTCATATTATTTTTCTAGTTTTACGTGCTATGAGACAATATCTATCTATGATACCATCATGGTATCTCTTACTCTCTCCGATCTATATTAATTGTCTCTGAATCGGATGTATCTAGCACTAAAACATGTCAAGATACATCCACTTTAGCGATAATTAATATGGATAGGAGAGAGTATCGTTAACTACAGTGACACACTGGCCTTTTACATACATGTAATGCATGACATGTGCACAAGATAGAGCTAACCTAATCTGAAAGTACTCCTAGTAAAAAAATATTCGGTTAAATTCGATTAGAAATATATGTACATCCATCTTTACTACTCCGTAGGCCAACCAAGCATCCTAGCTAGCTAGATCAAAATTTCCATAAATACAGTACAAACAAGGGCTACTTAGTTATTAGACTAGTCATAGTAGAAGTAAATATTAACTCTTTTCTCATTTAATCTACATTCTAGATCAAAAATTTGCTCATATGAATCTACATTCTATCTTTAGAAGAACATACGGTGTCAATTAGGCATTTTAATGACATAGATAAATTTGGGGCATGTTGAGCGTCCTCCGAGGGGATCGATTCCCCCGATCTCCCGCCTCTCCCACCATCAGATTCGTTCAACTTGGTCCATTTGATCCTTCCATTGCGCTCTGTGTCCCTCTTCCTGCGCGACCCTATGCTTCGTCTCTCCTGCCTAGAACAAGCGGAAAAAAATCCCTTGGCCATTATCGATCTCCCTGCTGACCCGCATAACTCCTGTGCTAGCTAGCTCCAGCGTGGCTTGTGGCCGCCTTTGCTAAGGAAGACCAGCGCGCACATGCCCTTGCATCCCAGGACGGCAGAGGCAACTTCTTAGCAAGTCACACGACCCATCCCACAACTTTGCACAATCTTCTTGCGGTACCTCTCATCAGTGAGCCACAACCATCATTGGAGAAGACTAGTGTCACAAATTTCATTGGTAGCACCACCACTCTTAGCCTTTTTCGTAGCACCGGTGACCGTCACACGTAGAACTGGCAGCAACGACTCCCTCCAATGGCAGCACGGGCGACTATCACCGGCAGCAACGACACCCTTCCTTGGCAGCACCAGTGAACACTATCGGTAGTAACTCCGCCCTTCCTTGGCAGCACTAGCAACACTCTTAGAAGCAATGATGCCCTTCTTTGGCCACACCAATGACCACCATTGGCAGCAACACTACCCTTCCTTGGTAGCAGCGGTGACCACCTCGATAGCAACACCACCCTTCCTTGGCAGCACGGGCGACCATCATCGGCAGCAATGCCAACCTTCCTTGGCAGCACATCTGACTACCATCGGCAACAACACCACCCTTCCTTGACATCATCTGAGACCACCGTCGATAGCAACTCCGCCTTTCTTGACAACAACAACAATCATGACACGTCGCACTCCGCCCACCGCTCATAGCAATGGCTACCATCGGTTGCAACACCAACACCCCATCCCCACTCCCTTCAAGCTTGCGATTCTGGCGTGCATTACTCCTCCCCATGAAATAACAGGAGAGAGGTATGGTGGAGGTAGGCCATAGCGTTGATTTGCCGATAGAGGGGGGATTTTGGGTAGAGGAAGAGCGCATCCAATATATAAGGGATGGGACGCGACAGTTTGAGAGACGAGCTGGGTGGCGGCGGCGTGGTGGCATGGAGCAGATACATTGAGAAACAAAGAGGGGGATGCAGGTACAAGCAGGTAGATCACTTGCTCTAGGAGCGGCCTATAGATAGGAATGAGGAGAAATGAGAAGAATATGTGGAGGAGAAGAAAATCTAGCAAACGATAAGGTTAGAGGTAGGGCCATGCTTTTCTGCCTTGTTTTCATCTGGATGCGTGGCAATCGTTCGGGTCGAAGGATGCGAGACTTGCATCCTCCGCACGGACGCTAGCATTTTCAAATTAAAAATATTGTTAGACTAGCCATATTGGGGAGTAACATAATGTAGTGTCATACATATGATACTACACTATGTTTCTACCTTCATAGTGCATCTGTAACATAGAATGACTTATTTATTAATTTTTTAGAGTAATTCTTTTTGTAAAATGTGATGTTATAATGAGCAAGTTTAGAAATAGAACCGCTAGCTAAAAGAAATTGCCAATGTCATCTATAGCTAACTTATAATTAACATGTACAATAGCAAACTATAAAGATGTACAATTTTATTAATATATGATCTACCACTCTCACGAAGGTCCTAGGAACACGTATTACAGTTAGCTCTTGCATGAGATCCCATTGCATCTAAGCAGGCTATAAGCCTACTATTGTACTTGTTCTAAGAGCGCTCACAACGCTCCTAGTTAGACCGTATCTAACGTGTGCCAGCTAGGATACAATCCAACTTGGTAGGCTAATTAAAGATGAAAGAGAGAGTTACGACGTCTTATTTTCGATACAACTCTTGTTGTTAAAATCGGATGCTAACCTTTTCTTTTGAGAATAACCTGCCCAGTTTATTAATCAAAAGCCAAGTTTACAACAGCAAATCATGGGGTGGTTCCAAAGGATACAAATAGCGACTCTTATCTAAAGAGAGATGATAGTGAGCTAAATTATGAGCTTCAGTGTTTGACTTACTCCCATCATGAACAAAATCAGCAACAGCAAATTCCCTCTGATGGATACAATCTCTTTGATCACGGTTGAATAAGAAAATCGGTTGCTAACTAATCCTGTCAGCTCTCACACCGAGCGCACAGGAAAACCACATGGAAGACCCATTTGATAAATAGGTTGTATCGAGGTATCGTTGCACTTAGTTGAGGACTTGAGGTGGAAAACATGATCGTTGCACTTAGTTATGGCCGTCCTAGATGGCATTGCATGTGGTAAAATAGGTAATTATCATAAACATGGCTTCTCATTTAATAACATGCCACGTCTACTCGAGTAGTTGGCATTGCATGTGATGCATGCTACCACCTAAATTCACCCTAAATTATTTTCACTATGAGAAGTCTTACTCAATTCTTTATGTCATAATTATTGTAGGAGATATAATCAATCATTTTCAGACCTAACACTGAAAAGAAAGAGCGATCCTATTCATGGGATGATTGTAATGGAACCACATGGTGGGCAGTTCGTCATGCAAACCTATTGATCGCTCCTGCCCGATTTTTTAAGCAATCATACGACTTACATTGCTCATGGAGCGTATTTTGTATCTCCATGCGGCCTGACTTCAACTTAATTTGACATGGAAACACACAATAATAGTCGGCTGCCAAGGGGATAGCCACCAAGACCATAATTGCACTTCCGTTATCCGTTATGTTTTGGATCATGTTCCAGGCGCGCAGCCTCCAAGACCCAACAGGAGCGTTGTATACAGAGCATCAGGTACACATGGTCCAATCTCAGCTACTGTAGTCTCACGGGCTAGTCATAACACGAACTGCAGTCAAATTGTATTACCTCCATGCAGTTACATATATACTCCCTCCGTCTCAATTTACCCTACGTTTTAGGTTTAGTTAAAGTCAAACTTTATAAACTTTGACTGTGTATACCATAAAAAATATCAACATCTAAAATATAAAATAAATATAATTAGACTTGCCATAAAACATGTTTTTATATTGTATGCAATTGATTTTATTAATGTTGGTATTTTGTAGAATATGCTTAGACAAGTTTTAATACGTTTGACTTTGACCAAACCTAGAACGCAGAGTAATTTGGGACAGAGGGAGTACTAGGTGGACGAGCGCGTTTCGCCGCGCCGGTTACAATCTATTTAGCAGAGTGTGGTAGATGTATTGTACTAATTGCTGGTAACACTTTTTGTTTTGTTTGTGTTACCATAAATTAAATATATGAGCATATGGCGGTTGAGTATTTTAATCGATATACAAATGTGTTTTACATATTAGATATGTCTAAAACTGAGAGATCCGACCTTAGAGATAAGAAGCGGACTCTTATTGCATATTGAAGCTCATAAGTAACATAAGGGTACCAGTGTTTTTTCAAGTAAACAAGAAGGCACATCGAGCAAACTTCAAACAAAAATACATCAAGTAATAGATCAAGTTCAATACCACAAGAAACTGGCATGTTACATGATCAAGGTAAAAAACTAATTATGTCAAAACAATCTAACTTATGAAGATCGCACGAGAAACCTTGTTCGACTGCCTCAAAATCGATGCTTGCAACTATTTGGATTACAGAGCTCCAAGAAGGCACAACTTTGTATTCAACACTTATAAGTGGCTGAATTATTAAATGATTAGTTTAGTCAATATACACAACCAGATTACATATATACTAATTCTATGCAAGAGTTATACCTGATATATTCCAAATTATTCACTGGTTTAATAAAATTAAAAGAGAAGGCATAGCTGAAAGTTGCCACGAATCTTTATATAAAAGCAATAACTAATGTGTAATCCAGTTTGATAATTTCTGTATAACAAAATTGAAAAAAGAAGTTATGACATTTTTTTTGGATCCACTTAGTCGATGGAACCTGCTTGTTCATTAATCATAGAGCATGCTCCAAGTAAAGGGCACTCAAATTTTTGTTAACTCATGTAGAAATTATAGAATAACGTAGAACATATATCAATTTGCATGAGTATCTCATGTATTCTCGAGATATGTTAATATATTCAAAAGTAAATTTAGTTGCAGAGTCTAAGAGGGGCCTAAATTTGCTTATTCTGCTTTGTTTTAGGAATACATACATGTTAATTATTGAAGTGACATGATACACGACCATTTCTCGAAAGGCGCGACCATTTATCGCCTTGTTAGCGCTCCACGCTTTCCGTTTAACGATTCTTCCGTTCGGTTACTGTAGATTTTAGGTTCTGGCCAATCGCTCAGCGTCGCGTCATGGCATGCCTCGCGAGTCTTCTCCTTTTCAATTCCTTTTTTTCCACCATATATCCCTGATTTTTCTAGTCAAAGCGGTGAGGATGATGCGACATCTTCATATAGTCCCGCATAGGAGCATCTCTACCCGCACCGCCCCTCTCTCTCACCCCATAGTCCCACGCGCTGACCTCCTCCTTATCTTCCTCACCACCGGCAAAGAGTGGTGGAAGATAGGTGCGCGAGGTCGAGGGCGATGTTGAATCGGTACTGGGCAGGTTCGAGACGGGGAAGCAGAGGCGGCCGACGCTGGATGCAGGAGCTGGACGGGAGGCGGTGGCCTCGTGAGTAGAGGGGCAGAGGGAGCGGAGATGAGTGGGAGAGTTCAGGAACGGAGGGTGCGGTGCACGTAGTTGGGGAGACGGAGGAGGGGTTGGGATGTGCATGAGCTCAGGACTCTGGGAGCTCGGTTGGAGGGAAACGGGATCGAGACGGGGTGGGGGTGGGGGGAGTAGCTTGTAAGACTTCGCTCAATACCTGAAACTGCATGATTGAGATGACTCAGAGTGAAAATCAGACGGTCGGTAACGCGCCCGCGGGAAGATGGCCCTTAGATGACTCACTTTTGCTTAGGCTTAAGCTATAGTATAATGTGCATCTAGTACCAATCATTTGTTCGCAGATCACAACTTACTTAACTTCATCTTAGTCACAACTCACAAACCACTTACTAGTTGATTAGCTAGCTAGGCACGATATCACTGACGCAAGGATTAGCCAACCTGGCTTATGTAAGCTTGCATAGTCGTGCATACATGCATGTTAGGTACCTAGGCTCCACATGCATGTTAGGCTTCACATGCATGTACTCTCGACATGCATACTCTCCTTCGTGCGGACCACTAACGAGGTAAACACTACACCTGACATGTCAGACAAACAGTCTCTCAAATGACACATAATGACAGAATTTGACAAAAACATTGCAGACAAACAACTCCTGTAATTGTTGATCAACATAGTTGTCATTTCCTTTCACACGAATGTAATTATGTGTAGGCTTGTTGATCAACATAGTTGTCATTTCTTTCATATAGAATGCAGTTATTTCTAGGCTCATATCTCTAGGCAGATCGTATGGTACACACATGGGGACAGCTACCCCTTGGCAACAAATCCACACTCCCGGAAAAATTCTATCTCCAATCAAGCCTATCGGACTCCATATTTGAGATATAATTTTTCCACCACAAACTATTACGAAAGACACGAAAAACCCACACACAAAGAGCAACATGTTATAATAAATAGTATATACACGCAATTTCAATGGAATATTACGAGCATATATGCATTCTATGCGAAAAACCTATCACTTTTAGACATCATACCGTTCTATATCTCAAGTTGCAATATATTTCATGATTGTAGAGCTTGTTGGAAAATATGGACAATATTTTAATTTCACTAATTAATATGAGTCATAACTTGAAATAAGTAAATGATGAAATTTTCCTAGTAGTTGGTAAACATTCCAACTAATGAAATATACAACCTAACATTTTAAGGCAGTTCATATGGGGCGTGTTTGGTTGCGAAGGGCCAAATTTCACGTTTTTCCTACTTGGCCCGCTGAGTGTTGCATGAGGGGAGATTTGGGTTGGACCAAGTTTGACACTTTGTTTGGTTGCCCATATCTAGTTTTCCTGCAATTTTGGCAAGTTGTTTGGTTGGCCGCAAAACGAAAATACAGCAGTGAACCCGGGTGTACGCGCACCCGGTATTGCAAAAAAAAAATAGCAATTTAAAAAAGGTTCAAAAAATTCAAAGCTTTCAACCGGGTTTTTGGTTTCAAGTATTGTACCCGTATAAAATATTTTGCCAACAAACGACTTTTATTCCAACATGGGTGAATGATTTTCCAAAAACAACACTATATTAACATTACGCAGACGCTATATTCGTCATAAATTTCACTTTTTTGCTTGGTTTTGTATATGAGTTATTTCTTGGTCAAATTTTTTACACAACTACAATACATGATTATCTTTGACCCTAATTTTTTTTAGAATTTTTTGACACATTTTCTAATTTCTATATTTTTTACGCATATAGGGTGCGCGCGCACCCAAGTGCACCAAATGCCAGTTAGGCTGTAAAACCGCTTTATCTCGCTTGATGCAAAAACCTACATGTTTGGCTACACATGCCATAATGTTGTGCTCACCACTTCTCAGAGCCGGTGACTTTACC
The DNA here is from genome assembly GCA_023614405.1 of Avena insularis. NCBI lineage: Eukaryota > Viridiplantae > Streptophyta > Magnoliopsida > Poales > Poaceae > Avena > Avena insularis. The sequence continues at coordinate 572,938,395 of CM042686.1, read as the reverse complement.
ACGCAATACCAAATGGAAAGCAAATTGTACTAGCAATTGCAAACAAACAACAATTTAAACTACCAGTACCAAATAAGCACCCTAGCTACTAGCAAATATGAGTTCACGATAATTTCACCTAGCTACTAGCAAATGACAGTTCACCACAATATTACCTAGCTACTGTGAATGAAGGTTTTGCACCCACATCAGGGGTTGTTCATGGAACACAAGTGCAACACTTCATCAACAAACCATCATCATCATCATCATCACCATCTTCTTCTTCTTCTTCTTCTTCTTCTTCTTCTTCTTCTTCTTCAGATCCTGTAATTTCCTCTCGTCGCCCACATGTCGAGCGCCCAATGTTGTCTCCTGTTCTTCCAAGCAGCACAATCACCATGGGCAACACCATGGCCACAGTTAGTGTCGTTGTCGTCAAGAACAACATCTTCCTCAGCCGGGAAGTACTCATCGGCGCCGAATTGCAAGATCTAGTCATGCAAAATGCAAGAACAAGCTTAACTTGGGTGGGGAAAGAGTGGAAAGGCTTCTAATCAAGGATCTTAAACCTGTTCTTTAGAGCAGCGAAAACCCTCTCAACCATGACTCTAGGGCTAGAGTGCCTCAGATCGAAAAGTTCTTCTGAAGTCTTTGAGTAGTTTCTAGACGAGAACTCATTGAAATGATACCTTGTTGACCTGAAGAGTGGAAGAATTCCAGGCCGGCAAGCATACCCGACATCTGCTAGGTAGAATTTACCGTCAGGGAGCTTGAGGTCATCAGGTCTGCTAAGGCTGTCAGCCAGAATCGCGGCATCATGGGAAGATCCTTCTTACCTATCAAGCACATATGTGAACTTCGTCATGTCAAAATCAACAACGGCATGAACATTCTGGCTGGGGTAGTGCTTCCTCCCCCTATATGCAGCCTGTTCAGCTTTGGGAACTCTTGCCATGACATGAGTACCATCAATTGCTCCAATACAATCCTGACATTACTAGTGTTAGTCGGCTGTCTAATACAATCATCCAAGGAAGAACATGATAGAGTTGCTCACCTTGAAAAAGGGGAACCATCGACCGTTGCCTTGTATCTTCGCGGGGGTTTGACCGGATGGTGGCTTGACCATCTCTTATCTGAGCTCTCCAACAACATACAACACCTGATGGAAATACCGGAAAATTGTCTCGGTTGATCTCCTCATGTCCTGTGAATCACTCGAAATCTCTGGTTATGGCCTAGAATATGAAGAAACAGAGCCACCTATTCTTCGATAGAGGTGTTGATGTTGTCCTTAAGTAAACCCCTTGACCTGAAGGTCTCCACAAGATGGTTAAATGGGTCTCTTCTCATCCTAAGCATGGCGATAGACTCCACATCATTGTTATTGTAGATGTAGTTCAGATTCGCCATCCTCTCTTTATCGCGCTGCATCAGGTGACCATATTTCACTGACAGCCTGTTAGTCATAGCAGACGCTCTTCTGTAGATCAGGAACATCTATGCCTGAATCACAGCGACTAGGGTAGCTGCCTGGATGATAAGCTTTAACTGCTGGCCCTAAACGGAGTGGCATTGCATAAGCTATCTAGGTAGGGTAGTAATGACAAGCTAACTACCTTGGTAAAAATATTGGAGAGGAGGCAAGACCACGATTCTTAACTTCATGGTGACGGACGTCGAGGACCTGCCGCAGGCGGAGAAGAAGGGGAGGGAGGAGTCAGTGCCACTGATCTGCAAGGCAGCAGATACCAGAATCGGACAAGACACGCCAGCCGATGCCGGAGTCGACTGAGCTGCTGCTGCCGAAGATCTGAATCACTGCCGCCGCCGTCGCCAAAGCCGTCGCACAAGAGGAAAACGGGGAATTATTTGTGTCAGAGTGGGAGGTGGTGGCATAAGAGGGAGGTGAGCCTACTTTTTGCGCCATACGACGCTGCAATTCTTTCGGCTCCCGCCATCTTCCCGCTGCCCCCCGCACACGATGTTCATCCCCTTGCGCTCGCCAGGGCCTGTCCCGATGGAAACACTCGATTTTGGCGTTCCTCCGGAGTCAGGATGAGGGCTGCTTTATTTAAGACCTGTGCAAGCCAAATCCCCGGTACGACGCGACACATCAAACATGATTTTTTCTAGCCCGATGCGAGAAACGAATATCCGGCCAACCAAACCCGCCCGTGAACAAGCTATTTAAAGGATGATCAAAATCCCCGTTGTTGTCCCCATGCTCAGAGAATACCACCTCTTTACTCCTCAGTCGGCTCCCGCCTCGGTGTCCACAGAGAGTGAGAGTCGGCTATGGCTCGATGGCTTGGTACCGAGGATGCAACGAACCGAGAGATGGTGAAACAGTATATTGTATATTCTTAACTTCTGTCGGATACTAAAATCTGATCTGACAACATCCAAAAAGCATGAAAACATATGCAAACGTCCATTCAAAAAGCTTGGAAACGCATGTGTATATATATTTGTGATAACCATATATGCACAGTGGAAAAAAAACATTACCATAGATACATATTTTGTATAGCCATAATTTGTCCTTTCTCACCCGACATGACACTACATAAACAGCCTTGTTGCCAACTCCTTTCTATATGCCGACGGTTTTTTATCGAGGCTATCGGCATATATACATATATACACTGAGACTTTTAAAATCCGCCGGCATATCTTATATGCCGAGGGTGGCCGTCGGCATTTACAACCATCGACGTATACATGATATATCGAGGGTGGCCGTCGACATATACGACTGCCACATGGCAGCATCAGTGTCTGTCGTTTGAAAAAACCCTGACAACGTCAACGTGTATCCTGTCAGATTTTGTCAAGGCCGTCGGCGTATACCTTATGGCGAGGGTAGATGCCAATATACACTTTTCTTTACCTTTCTCCATGCTACTTTTATTTTTTACCTTTTCTCCATACCTTGGAGATGCAGACCTTGTACGTCAATATTCAGATCTTGTACAAGATCTGCACCTCCAAGGTATCCTAGCAGCAAAACTCTTCTACACGGGATCGAGATATATGCTCATCCTCTTGATGTACCTTCTCGAACACATTGGATCAGATGTAGACCGTGTACGTCAATACTTAGACCTTACAAGGTCTATACCTCCAAGGTGTCCTAGCAGCAACAATCTTCTGCATGGGGCCAACATACGTGCTCATCCTCTTGATGTACCTTGCCGAACACTTGGGGATGCAGACCTTGTACGTTAATACTCAGCTCTTGTACAAGATCTGCACCTCCAAGGTGTCCTAGTAGCAACACCATTCTGCAAGGGACCGATATATGTGCTCATCCTCTCGATGTACCTGCTAGAACACCTTGGAGATGCATATCTTGTACGTCAATACTTAGATCTTGTATAAGATCCGCAACTCCAAGGTGTCCTAGCAACAACACTTTTCGGCACGGGGGACATACATACGTGCCCATCCTCTCGATGTACCTACTCGGACACCTTGGAAATGTAGACCTTGTACGTCACATCTAGATATTGTACAAGTTCTGCACCTCCAAGGTGTCCTTAGCAGCAAAAACTCTTATGCACGAACAGAAAGAACATCCTAGAAAGAAAATATACGGAGCTAGGGAGGGTGAAGAGAGAACACCAGCCAAAGATAGCAAGCTAGTGTATGAGTTAAATGGATGAACGCCACTCATTTTATATAGGCTGCGAGGGTAAAACATGGCGGGAAAACTAGCGCCAAACCAATGGTGGGAAAAGGGTAGAAGGAAAATTGGCGGGAAAGAAACACAGGGAAAATGATGGAGAAGAGCTTGTTCACCATGTGTTTCCGAAATACACACGACTAAGGCTTGTTTGCCATATGTTTCGGCAACACACAGGACAAATGCTAGTTTTGGCCAAAAACTCCCCGCGTGTGAAAAAAGGGTGGGATCGGAATATGATGCGTGTGGTAATGGGTTGTCAATGTGGCCCTAGTACTTTGCCGAGTGTCCGTTTCAGACACACGACAAAGTACTGTTGTCACCTCGTGAAGGGCGGCGCCAAAGTACACGTGTCTCGCTCTGTTGTCGTGTATGTGTCTTTACCGTGTGTTTTTCGCAATGTTGTCGTGTATGTTTAATTTGTTGTGTGTTTTCTTCGAATTTGACATGCTTAATTCTTTGCCATGTGTTTTTTGCGAACTCGATGCCGTGTGCTTAAACTTTGTTGACGCTGGTTTTTCTTGTAGTGCCAGTGATAGAAGGACGAGCACGGCGGCGCACCTTCGGCTCGCGCTAGTGATTTTAGTCGTATCTACGTGGTCCAAGGGTGTATTTATAATTTTTATTATTTTTGGATCTCTTTGCACTGCCATTGATGATTCTTAATAGATTAATAAATCTTTTGTATATTTTTTATTTTTTAAACTTAGAAATACAAATATTCTTGTGTGGTAAGAAATATGCAAATTTTCTTGCGGGTCCGGCTTCCTCTCTTCAGTTGAGTGGGTTCCAAAAATACCATCAAGTGGAAGTCCAAGACCTGTCAGACGTTATCACGAGCCGTCCAAAGCCTATCGGTCTGGAGTTGTTAAATGGTTGTCTTATGCTTCATGGAAGAACTAACTCAGAGCATTCATCCATAACATAACTTTACAGGTTTACAAAAGGACAGACTCTTTTATATACGTTGGTAGTTGTAATATCGGCTATATATACAAGCGTCGTACTTCTCTGTCACAACACACACTGCAGCTTGTGCATGCATGCACACACACGCTGACACGCATACAGTAGTAGATCGAACCGCAATGGCCGAGGAAGCTCCTTGTAAGCTCGGCGACGACGCGGGCTGGCGCTCGACGGTGGCGCGGTGGAGGCGCCGCGCGCTCGCGGTCGGCCGGTTGTGGCCGTGGCGCCTCGGCTCGCTGCTCGTCCACGTGGCCTACTTCCTCGCCGTCTCCTGGTTCGGGTACCTCCTCCTCGCGCAGCTCAGGTTCCGCGGCCAAAGGCCCCGCCGCATCGACATCTTCTTCACCGCCGTTTCGGCCGCGACGGTGTCGAGCATGTCCACCGTCGAGATGGAGGACTTCTCCAACGGCCAGCTCCTCGTCTTGACCGCCCTCATGTTCGTCGGAGGAGAGGTGTTCATATCGCTCCTAGGCCTCGCGTCCAAGTGGTCCAAGCTGAGCAAACAAGCCCTGCACAAATCTGGTCGCGTCGAGGGCGTGACCGAGGAACTCGAGATGGCGCCGGTCGCCGCTGTCGGCGACGTCGACAACCCTACGCCGGTAAACGCCGATGATATGAGAATCACGACCAAGCGGCTGCGGCGCGACGCGGTGAGCTCGCTGTTCTTCGTCGTCCTTGCCATATTCTGGGCGGTGCACGTCCTCGGCGCCGCCGCCGTCGCGGCTTACATGTACGCGTCGCCGGGCGCGAGGCGGACGCTGCGTGGCAAGGCCCTGAACGTGTGGACCTTCGCGGTGTTCACGACGGTGTCCACGTTCTCGAGCTGCGGGTACATGCCGAACAACGAGAACATGGCCGTCTTCAAGCGGGACACCGGGCTGCAGCTGCTGCTCGTGCCGCAGGCGCTCGTCGGGAACACGCTGTTCCCGCCGCTCCTGGCCGCGTGCGTGCGCGCCGCGGCCGCCGCGACACGGCGGCCGGAGCTGGTGGAGATGACGAAGAAGGGAAGGGAGCTGACCGGGTACTACCATCTCCTACCGGCACGGCGCTGCGTGATGCTGGCGGCGACGGTGGCCGCACTCATCGGCGTGCAGGTGACGATGTTATGTGCGATGGAGTGGGGCCGCGCGCTGCAAGGGATGAGCCCCTGGGACAAGGTGTCAAACGCGCTGTTCCTGGCGGTGAATTCCCGGCACACCGGAGAGTCCACCCTCGACATCTCCACGCTCGCCACGGCCATCCTCGTGGTCTTCGTGCTCATGATGTGAGTCTTCCGTCTCTTTCTCTTCCACACCGTAATTATCACCTGCCGATGCTTACGAGAATATCATGTACAATCAACATAAACCTAGTTTGCTACGTTGAATACAATATCCTAGATACTAGTAGATCCTATGTTTCTCAGTTGTTTGGGGTTGTCTACCCAATCATCGTCGTCTTATAGTCAACCTTGGCTCCCAAAATCCAATGATTGTCTTTTTTAAATATTATATTTACAAATTTCACATGATTCTTGGCGCATTTTAGTGTTAGATACATGCAACCAAGTATTATTCTACTCAACATTGTGCCGTTCTAATAATTGAAGAGAGGTTAACCTGAAAAAATATTGACGAGAGGTATACAGCAGGAATAATCTCTGTATAGAATGGACACGCCTGCCGCGCGGTAGAATGGACAAGCCGAAAGTAGTATTCAAACTGGTGAATCACCGCAGAAGTGTGTGTGTGTGTGTATTGTACAATTGGCATCCCATCCAGCTAACCGCACCTTGACCTTTGCTTCTCCCCATCAGAAAGGCACAAGAAGAACACCACGAAATTATGGACCATCCACCTGTCTACGCATGCAGAGTTCCATAGATCCAAAACATTTTCCAAGGTCACCATATCCACAGGTTCATAGCCGGAACAAATTCATGTAATAGTGCTCTCTCTGTCCGAATTAGATGTCCTAGATTTATTTAGATTCACATACTATATCTATACACTAAATCGGCACAAACGGAGTCCTCATATTAATTATTCCAAGTCTCCGTTCAAAGCATCTCGTGCTGATTCCGATAGCGCCCAAACTTCTCCAACGACCATACCCTGTCGCTACCTAGCCATTCTCGTCATATATATTGTTCTCTGAAATCTGAAGCCCATCAGTGCAGTGGTCCATGAGAAATTCGGAGCATGTATAGGCCGGGAATAATCAGAATTTATTTATTTACTGGGAATAATGCAAGTCTCACCTTTGGGTTTCTTGCAGGTATCTGCCTCCATACACGACGTGGTTCCCGTTGGAGGAGAGCTCCAGCACAAAGGGCGATCGCCCCAAGGAGAGCCAGGGGATCAGATGGCTCAAGAGCAGTGTTTTGTCACAGCTCTCCTACCTGGCCGTCTTTGTCATCGCCATCTGCATTACCGAGAGGGAAAAGCTCAAAGAAGATCCCCTCAACTTCAACTTGCTCAGCATCGTCGTCGAAGTCGTCAGGCAAGAACTGAAACAATATACTGTATAACACATTTATCTGCAAACGAAACCACAATATAGTATATATCTCCAAACAGGGAAGCTGACATACTCTTGGTCGCAATTCGTTTGCAGTGCTTATGGAAATGTGGGATTCTCCATGGGCTACAGCTGCAGCAGACAGATCAACCCGGACCAGCTATGCACAGACAGGTGGACCGGCTTTGTCGGGCGATGGAGCGACTCTGGCAAGCTCATCCTCATTCTTGTCATGCTCTTCGGGAGGCTCAAGAAGTTCAGCATGAAAGGAGGCAAAGCCTGGAAGCTTAGTTAGACGCATCGCCCATGCGTATTGCAGGCATACCAACGGTCATCGGGAGTCTGGTGAAGAATTCGTTTGGGATATAAATTAAAAGGATGAATGGGTTTCTCTCATTCTCTCCCCTTCCGTATGACTGCATTTTCTTAGGTGTAGAAGGGAACCTTCTACTTTAATGCTTGTATATGCACTTAGCACCTGCAAGTGCGGCCAGTTTTAGATTAGGTGACGTAAGTAGATCATACAAAAGTATGTTTTTCTCCCTCGTGCTGTCACACGGTTTATATTTCGACACTCAAGTGGTATACACACTGCTAGCATTGATTTGGTCATTAGGGCGACATTAATCGTACGATGGTCATGCTTAGATCGAACACCTTAATAGAGGGATTAGTGTTGAAAATGTGAGCCATTTACCGCATGATTTAAATCGGTAGATAAAACATGACTATTAATATAGACGTAGAAGTAGTCATGCAATCTAACAGAGAGTATATAAATAACAAGTCTAAACAGACCGTAAGAAGTTGTTTTTGGAACATGATCTCGAGAACATGAAATAAGATCACATACGGTGCAGCAGAGGAGGAACCGTTCGTGTTGGCGTTTGATGTTGGCTTTGGCATGGTGTCGAAGAGGTTGTCGGTGTCGGGAAGAAGTCGTCGGAGCCAGGGTAGCTGTTAGTGATGAAGTCAGTAGTCATGCGAGAGCGCTACCGAAAAACCTTATCACCGGGTGGACGTTGTAAAGGGAAAAATACGGAGACAGAGCACTAATGGATTTGGTGGGGAGACGGTTGAGGACACGAGTGACATGGTGGAGAGCTTCTACCCAAAAGAGGAGGCAGTAAACTAGCCTGAAATAACAGAGAGAACGCACGATGTGATTGACAGTATGGATAATACGCTTAGTTCTATCTTTTTGTTGGGAGGTATATGGCACGAGAAGCAGATGTGTATGCCATGCCTGGCGGCGAGAGAGTGAAGTTTGGTGTTATCAAACTCACGACCATTGTCATACTATATGGACACGAGAGGTAGACTAAACTGAGTAAAGAGAAAAGTGTGGCGTAAGGTTAGATTTTTGGCGAAGAGGAAAAGTCCAGAAAAATGAATAAAATCATCAAGAATTACTAAAAAATATTTATTGCCAGAAATACCCTAAATAGGAGATGTCCAAAGATTTAGAATGAAATAACCCAAAAGGGCGAGTGATCCTACTGGATGATGAAGAAAAAGGCAAATATACGTGGCGTCCGAGTTGACATGCCTAGAAAAGAGTACTATGGTTTATTTGTTTAGTACTATAAGATAGAGAAAAATGCTGCAAAAAATGACGATAAGCATCATGACTGAGGTGACCAAGACAACGATGCCAAACATCAAGGGTGGTGGTGGTCGTGGTGAGGGCACGGGGCAGTGGACGTTGAAAGGAATATAGTCCACCGTACTATTGCACGGAAGAATCTCACGCCGGGTATGAAGGTCCTTCACTAAAAAACCAAAGGGATCAAAATCGACGAAACAACTATTGTCAGCAGTAAATGGAAGGATAGAGATGAGATTTTAATTATACGTGGTGTAACAAGGACATGACGAAGATGAAGAGGGTGGTTAAAAATGGATGGAAGAGAAGCATGTCCAGGGGTGGAGAATGGAATAGAGGAGCCGTCTCCGACAAAAACAACATGGTGATACATAGGGTGTGGAGAAAGAGACGAGAGGATACCGGCATTATTGGAGAGGTGAGCGGCCGCGCCACGGTCCATGAACCACTCCGAAGCGGGCGATTACAGCTCATGTTGGTGAAGTGCTGAGCGAGGGTGGAGCGGTCCCATGTTTGTGCCAATGTCGGGGGCGCATCATAGTGGGCATGGACATAGGAGGTGACACCGTAGGGGTGACACAGTGCGGGGCAAGACCGTAGGAGGCGACATGGCCAACGCGGGGAGACGCCACATTTGCACGGGCGTGAGGACCCAGATGTGGTCTGAGGATGCCTCTCCCGATGGCGGGCTGCTACATATGCCACATCTGGATGGCGCATGTCCACAGATTGTAGGGTGTGGGAATGGGAGGAGCACCGCCTATGCCGCCAGTGGGTTTTTAGCCCTTTTTCTGGCCATAGCTGGTGGGGTTTACGGGTCACGGGTGGCCGCCACGGCTGACCACCGTCCACCCCCATGAGACGGTCCGCCACCAGCAGGGGGAGGAGGAGCGGGGACATTGGCAACGAAGGTTTAGGTGGAGGTGTTGGGGGAGCAGCACACTATCTTCATCTCCTATAGAAGCAGCATGTTGAGGAAATTGAGGAAGGATGTGAACGACATGAGGAGCAAGGCAATTTAGGCGACGCTATAGTAGCGCTCGTGAAGACCCTTGATGACGTTGGTGACGAGGTCCGAGTCAAAGACCGGAGTGTCGACCTCGTTGAGGGCGTCAGTCACCATCTTTTGCAGGTGGAGGTACTCGTAGATGGATCAGTCTTCTTGCTTCACATTGTGGAATTCCTTAGTGAGGTAAACCTCGCGGGTCTTCTTGTTGTCGTTGAAGAGGTTGTGGACGGTCATCAGACCGTGAAGGCGGTGGCGGTGGTGGCTGCAGTGGCATCGGTCAAGGCGGAGGTGGGCATGACGAGGTCGACAATGTCCATGGCCATGGACCCTTAGAGCCAGTGGAGTACCGTGGCATCGAGGCGGAGCCACGTGGGGTTGGTCAAGGGTGTCTCGGTGGCGAGATGATCCTCAAGGGTGTAGGTGGTGATGGTGATGTTGAAGAAGGTGCGCCACATGGGGAAGACGTTGTTCTTGAAGTCGAGGACGACCGGGACGAGGGAGTGGATGCTCTGGACGGCGGTGGCCTGCACCCATCGATGAGCGTTGGAGTGAACCTCGAGTTGCACGGGGGTGTCGAAATGATTAGGATCGATCACAATTTGATACCATGAAAGTGATTTGGGGTATTAACCACACTTGGGCCTTTTCCATTGCATGTTAATATATAGACAAATATTACAATCCTAACCATAAATGGGAGGATCGCAGCAATAACGACTCTTCTTTGTTTAATGGATTAGGAGATATGTCACGATGCCGTCACATAATAGCCTAACAACTAGATCTGCATTTCCATTCAAACAAATGTTCAATCCCAACCTTGGAGTAAGCTTGGTCTTGTTACTCTAGGGTTTTAGGGTCCGAAACGGTTGATGTTGCCTTGTGAGCATCGAGTGTGTGGATTACCATCAAAGAGTTCTTAAAGGTGCGAGGATCTTTTTAAAATCCTGTTAGTATAAAAAGCTCTCGCTATGTATGGAGAACTCAGGGATTCTCACTTGGTTTAGAAAAAAATAATGCTAGGAGGAACTGGACACTTTTTTGATACAGTAGAAGCGGGTCGGCGTGAGAATTCTAGAAATTCGTCCTTGATAGGGATCAAACTCCAGTCGCTAGGATGCGTCAACTGCAACCCAACCACTAGACTACTGCCCACCTGGTTTAGAGAGTTCATGGAGAAGAAGGCTTGATATGACTGAGGGATCGTGTGGGCTTTGTTCTTCCAATACTTCTCCAACGGAAAGTAGAGCCTCCCCAAGGACTTGAACTTTGAGATACATCATCGTGTGTTTCTGTCCTCTACTTTCGGTTGTTTCTATGCTTAGATTTACCTGTTGTATCTTGTATCTTGATTGTTGTGTCACATCTTATATATGATTATTCACTTAGTTGTCATAGGTTCACTTCTATTATCAATAATTATTCCTGGAAACAACGAAATCAACTACAATTTGTAGTCATCTATTCACCCTTATAAGTGGCTAGGCGCCATCTTTGATCCTTCGACGACGAGCATGTAGGTGAATATACTCACACTCAAGTGCCATATTTTATAATACTCCCTCCGATCCAAATTAATTGATTTGAATTTATCTAGATTCGGATGTATCTAGTACTAAAACATGTCTAGATACATCCGAGTCAATTAATTTGGATAGGAGGGAGTAGTAAATTGACCACCGCTGACAGTACACTTCCTGTGACCTAGTATGTAGTAGTACTCCAGCAGGTCTTTTAATTCCTCCAGCTGGTCAGGACCCCAGATGTCTCTTCTGTTCCTACCGACATTTTATTTGGCTTAAGTATTTGACAACTGGCATCGACGTACTCCGTCTGATGTCCCAGATTTGTTAAAAAATAGATGAATCTAGACACTATTTAGTATATAGATTCAACTAAATTTTAAAAAACCCGAGACATTTATTTTAAGACTGAAGGAGTATTATTATTCTTCAAGTGTGAGTTTCTCTTAGGGGGAAGCGGACAAGCACCAATTCGCTACAGCCAAGCGTTTTACTCAGAATATGAACTTGTTTTGTTCTGAACCGTCTCACAAGTGAACTTCTAAAGTTTGACCAAAAGTATGACCAGTTGAGGAATGCACCAAAAGAAAAGAAAACCTTCGGTATGATACTGGAATTTTTGTTTCTTATGTGGACGCCGCAAAGGGTCATACCTTTTCTTCTGAAAGGTTACTACTAATATATACTCCCTCTGTTTCAGAATATAAAATGCTTTTAGCCTTGTGAAGGTAATGTACGTAGACGCCTTTTAACGTATAGATTCGGAGTGAACCTCTCCAAACCTACACACTAAAAGATGTCTAGATATATTATCTTCACAAAGCTAAAATATCTTATATTATGAAACGGAGGGAGTATGTTATAAAATGCTCAACAGCCATGGTTTTTGTATATATTTTTGAAAATCATATTTGACTTTTTGTTTCTTGTGGGCAGGCCACAATGGTCAAACTTTTTCTCACAAAGTTTACTATTATACATGTTATAAAATGCACAATAACCATTTTTTTTAAATCTTCAAGGTGGCTTAGAACGACTCCAGAAATATCCACTTATTCCGAACAAAAAAAAACATTTTGCAAGCTTAACGCTCGCTTTCCAGTTCCCTGCTGCTAAGATTTGGGTCGCTCATATTCTAAGAAAAACAACAGGAATCTAGCTTCAGAAAACCACAAAACTGCATTCCATTTCGACCTCCTATAGATCACCATAACCGGACGAGACCGAATGATATTCCAAGTCTCCGTCCAAACCTAGGCCCATGCATCACATGCCCACCTAACTGAGAATATGCCCTTAGCGTCCTCATCAGCAGATCCCTGGAGGAGAAACGTACCTTCACTGCTTCACACATCACGTACTCACTCACGCGCCATCCCTGGAGGTGTAATGCCTGATCACTCACTGACAGTGACATCGACGGGAGGATCATTCTCGGTGCGACAGGAGCAAATGGCACATCATTCTTCATTCCACGAAACGGATGGGCTCCAGTTTGTGGTTAGCAATAGCAGCCACCAGAAGATAACAGTCGGATTTTCCGTGTGCTCATGGTAGTCACGAGACCAGAGCTGGCCTCATGTCTGGCTGAAGCAAAGCCACGATTATTCCATCTCGTGCCAATCATCCACATGCCCAGTCAGCACCGATAATTTTGCAGACAAGAAATTGATAAGAGAGTCGTACAATCCTCTAATTTCCAATCGTATCAGTGGTCCATGCCACCCAAGCTGCAAATCATCAACTTCACTGTAGCTATTTCTGTCTTCTCTTGCTGTATTTGCTGACTTGTAGTCTTTGTTGTCTTACGTTCGAAAGGTTCTTGCTTCCAGGTACCTACCTCCATACACAACATGATTTCCATTTGAAGAGAACTCGAGCATAAAGGATCATCTCACCGAGAGCCAGGGGTCGGACTGCTGAAGAGCACAGTTTTGTCACGAATCTCCTACCTGACTATCTTTGTCATCGCCATCTCCATTACCGAGAGGGAAAAACTTCAACTTGCTTAGCATTGTTGTCGAAGTCATCAGGCAAGTTACTCTCATAACCTGAAAATAAGTAACACATTTATCATTCATACCAAACAAGTTTCTTTCATAACTATTGATTTCCTTCAAGGAAGCTGACATATTTTGTATGCAGTATGGAAATGTGGGATTCTCCATGGGCTACAGTTGTAATAGATAGATCAACCCGGACCAGTTATGCACTGACAGGTGGACTGGGTTGTTAGGACAGTGGAGCGATTCTGGCAAACTCATCCTCATTCTTGTCATGTTCTTTGGGAGGCTAAAGAAGTTCAGTATGGAAGGAGGCAAAGCCTGGAAGCTTAGTTAGATGTAGCACCTGGTTACTATTGCAAAATTATTTAGGAACTGGTGAATCTATTTGAGCTCTAAAACAAAAAGAATAGCTTCCCCATTTTTGTTCTCTTCTCTTCCCCCCTTCAGCACTCATTTAGATGTAGAATCACCTCGTACAGAATCATCTGCATGTGCTGCAAGTTTCAGATTATTTGATTGAAAGTTGATGATATACATCTTATAATTTGGAACGAAGGGAGTATTAAGATATGCCGATTAGCCTGATAAGTAGAGATACCTTGCAAGTAGTCTCTCAGAACTAGCTGCTGGCAAGAAGATGGCAGACACAGATCTGGACGTACAAACACACGTGTAAGCGTGTACAGAAAGACTCCAATCAAGTGGAGGTGAGTTCATATTTATGTCCGGAAGTACCTGAGGCCACAAGTACTGTTTTATGGAAAAGCATTATATTGCTATATTATCACAAACATCACTAGCCACGGACTTTTCTCCGAGATAAAGAGACGTAGAACACATGTGCAACTAGATAGAAGGAAATAAAAGGAAAAGAAAAGTTCCACTACACACCGTGCGAGCATGCTTGCACATTTATGCCAACGGGATATATACCAAAGATATGTATCCAGTCTATTGGAATCTGATGCTACGGACGTGTATCTTGCATGGAGCATCCCAGAAGATGGACCAAATGCAACAATTTGCAGCAGTAAATTCACAAGGTAGTCAATTTCAGTATCACAGTAGTGAGTACTCGAGAGATAGATTTTGTGCTAAACCAGAATAATGCTACCGCTACTTTGCAGGACCAAATCAGATGTGTCAACTATTGGCATGTATTAGGTTTGCTAGTGAAGATGAAGTGCTAAATCAAATCAAGGATATCCTCAGATCCAGAAAATGTTAAATGAAGAACGATAATTGCCGAAAATCCTTTCAATCAGCTCATAAGTAGTTGGCTATTTATTATAATAATAGAAGCACATGCTGGTCCATTAATCAATTATACTCGAGACCGGGCCTTTGTAGACACCTCAGCATCATAACTATACATGTGGACACACTTGTCTTACTCCACCCTTCCTATTGAGCTCCAGAACTTGATAAAACTGGCAGTGCTTGCAGGGGATAATCTTAACCCATAAGACACAAAGAAAACAGCTTCCAGTGATCAACTCCAACACTTGTAAGTTGGAACTCAAAAGCCCACAAACCTCGATGCATCAATTCAGATCAGTTGTAGTTAGCTTGTGGGATCTGCCATCGCACATAGCCATGAAGTTCGCAATATCCAATTTCGAAGCGCTCAGAATCAGCAAGGAGAAAGTGAGGCATTTCCATGAGTTTGTGTCCAGAAGGCTTGGTTCCCTCTCCAAGTGCACAACGGACTTGTTCAGGCGCTCTTACTTGTTTCTGATCTTCAAAAGCAATCCTTTGATAGTCCAGCTTATTTACTTCATGTCAATATCTTTTGCCGGTTTTCTTTCCCTGAAGAATCTCAAGTCCTTGAATAAGCCAACTCCAAGGAACTTGGATCTGATGTTCACCTCCGTTTCCACAGTGACAGTGTCAAGCATGGCAACAGTTGAGATGGAGGACTTCTCCGACCAGCAGCTCTGGGTTTTGATCATACTGATGATATTAGGAGGGGAAGTGTTCACCTCAATGCTCGGGCTGCACTTCAAAAATGCTCGGGCCAACACTGATTATGGCCTCCAGAGAAGATTGGCTTTCATAAGCAGGGACATTGAATCCTCTGATGTTTTCAACAGCAGCAGTCAGAATAATATGGAAGGCATCCAGTCAGAGGAAACCATGACATACAATCAGGTACAGGAGCACAAAGAGATGAATCAGAACTCTCGGAATATTTTAGCTCATGTAGTGGCAGGCTACTTCATAGCAGCAATTGTTTGCGGCTCAGTAGTCATTGTCATTTTCCTGTGGATTGACTCCAATACAAGAGATCTACTGAAGAGCAAAGATATCAAGATTTCGACCTTCTCAGCCTTCACAGCAATATCTTCATTTGCAAACTGTGGCTTCACTCCGGTAAATGATAACATGGCGATTTTCAGAAATAAACCCACTTTCCTGCTTCTAATTATCCCGCAGATTCTAGTAGGCAACACTTTGTTTGCACCAATGTTGAGGTTAAGCATATGGGCCTTGGGAAAGGTTAGCAAAAGAGAAGAATATGCTTACATCCTTAAGCACTCAAAGGAGATTGGATATAGGCATTTGCAAACACATAAGAATTCTGTCTGCTTGGTTCTGACAGGAGTGTTGCTAATTCTGCTGCAAGCAATGGCTCTTTGTTATTTTGAGTCGGATTCGAAGGCCTTCGAGGGAATGAAATGGTTCCAGAAATCGGTAGCCTCAGTGTTCCAGAGTGCCAGTTCAAGACATGCCGGTGAAACTGTCATTAACATATCGACCCTCTCTCCACCGATTTTGGTGATATTTGCAATTGTCATGTAAGTATCCCACTCTAGAACCTATTCCGGGTGAATTTAACTAAGTTCAGTACTACACTGAGGTTAGCTCTTATTGACAGCATATTACCTAGAGAATTGTCATAAATTGAAAACTATGCTCGTTTGAACAGTAAAAATGGCAGAGAATACATAGAAAGCATATTTTAGTAACCAAAACGACACAAATAGTTCCAAGCTAATTATCTCAGGTTGCAGTTAGTCATGTACTCCCTCCACCCTGAAAAGGATGTCTCAGATTTGTCAAAATTTGAATGTATCTATACACTAAAACGCGTCTAGATTCATTCAGATTTAGACAAATCTACGGCATCCTTTTTAGGACGGAGGGAGTATATGAAGTTGACAATAGCAATTATTGACAAAGTAGAGAAAAACTAGCTGTCTCAGTTTGCAAAAGTGCCAAAACATGTCTCATGCTACCTAGACCAAAATCAGAAAAGGTGCATTCGAAACAGTTGACGCACCTAGACTGCAACCAAAACAATGATAGAACTCTTCTAGGCAGAACTTGCAAGGACAGAATTATGGTCCCAGTTCAGAGTGCGAGTTTACAGAAAATCAATAAACACCTAAATGACAACCAAATCTCAACAGCAGGCTACAGTAGTGCTCATGAAAGGAAGGTTCAGTGTCTAATTTCTTGCAACAAGAGGGCCAGAAACCAGTACCAGTGTGCTACCTCTGTATTTTTGCTTTTGTGTTAACAGATCACCAACTTATTTGCAGGTACCTTCCTTCTAGTACTTCATTCCTCTCTACCTGTGGTGATAGCCAAACCTTGACAGATAAAAAAGAAAGTCCGAATAGCAGAGCAACATGGGAGAAGTTTGTCGTTACCAAGCCTGCTTGTTTAGCAATATTCACAGTTTTGGCATGTATAACTGAAAGGAAGTCGATGTCCGCCGATCCACTCAACTTCAGCATCTTCAGCGTAATATTCGAAGTGATCAGGCAAGTTGGAATCCTTAAACAAATTTCCATGTCCATACTAGAAGTAATGTATGACTAAATAAGAACTGTGCTGCATAAGAAAAAGTTGAACTAAGTTTACTGCAGAAATAAACAATGATGCACATTTCTCGTATGCAGCGCGTACGGCAATGTGGGCTACTCACTGGGGTACAGCTGCGACAAGTTACTGAAGCCCGACGCCGCCTGCAGAGACGCTTCGTACGGGCTCGTCGGCAGGTGGTCCGACGAAGGAAGGCTGGTCATCATCCTGGTGATGTTCCTCGGGAGGTTCAAAACGTCCACACTGAAACGGAAGAAAAACCTGAATGTGCATCCATGTAGTAGATCGCCACATCAGAGGGCGGCAGAAGTGGCTGGAAATTAGAAACCTGCATAAGACCGATTCTTGATTGTGTAAATCGGCTGGATCCTAGCGACTTGCGCACGACAAAAAAGAAAATGTATTAGGTTTTCTCAGTCACCTGGATAGCTGTAGCCTGTAGGCGGTGGTCGTATGCTAGCACCTAAGGAAGAGATGGCTGTGGATGGATTGGGTGCGAAGCAGAGTGGAGAACGTCCTCGGCGAGGGAGGCCAAGCTCCCGCGGGGTGGGGGTGCAGTGACCCTAGCGCGAAGGTGGGGTGCAGCGAGACAGCGACCCCGCGTTCCGCCGCCGGGATCGCCGGTCGCGGTGGTCTTTTTTTTTCTTTTTTCTTTTTTGAAAGGGTCTGAGACTTTTCTGAAGGGGCCGAGGGTGGATTCAGTGAGATTTTTTGCTTTTTTTTATTTAGGGAAAGAAAGCTTCGGAGAGAGAATTGAGGGTCTCTTTTTTTTTAGTGAAAACAAAGCGAGGGCCAACCGACGCGGTACCCAGGCCCAGCAGGCCAGCAGGAGCAATGAGCCCACGGTTCATTGGGGGCCAACCGATCGCCAGTCGTGACAGTACATTACCATGAGGACAATGACTGGCCCATTTAGGCCATCTCGAATAAATGACATAGAATATGTCATCCAAAAAAATGTTTTAGGGCATCACAGATATATTTGAACGCTGGGCTCGAGTTTTTGGGCTCGGCCCGAGCTTCGCGGGCTCGGAATGAGCTGGGCTCGACTAGCTAGAGGTGCTGGACCGAGCCGAGTCAAGAGAGCTGGACCGCCGCGAGCTCAGGCTGGGCCGCGGGCTCGGCCAGGTCCGACTTGTTGGCTCGCTAAATTTTTTTCCTGAATGGAAACAGGGCTGAATTGAGCGAGATGGGCTAAAAAATTAGGCTCATTCGGCTATTAGACGACCTCTTCTTCCTCGGAACACAACACACATCAGGTAATGCGTCGTTGCCTTCATCGTGCCGCGCCGCCCCACCCTGCACTGTCGCCCTGCTGCCTAGACGCCGCTTCCCCGCCCCGCACCGCCCGCCACCGCCTAGATGCCACCGCGCTGCCCCGCACCGCCGCCCCACTACCTTTAACGTCCCCGTGGAAGACAGCCCCACCGTCAGCGACACATCACCGTCAGGCTCACGAGTCGCACCGAGCCGGACCAAGTTGGAGGAAAGCTCGGGTCGAGCTCCATTGTGAGGCTCGCCAGCAGGTTCGAGCTGGCTCGGGCTCGCCGGAAAAAGCTCGAGCTTTTCGCCGGCTCGCACCGAGTTGGCCCGAGCCAGCTCGTGTCCAAGCATAATCACAAATTATGGTATGAGCATGCGATAGAAAATGTCCGATTCACCTACGATGCACAAGCAGGTCCGTTGATTGCACACCACGGAGGTATCCTCGCGGCCCATCTTGTCTTATAAGTTAAGCAATTCCGTTATGGTATAGGACACAACACGGTTTGTGCTTTTCAAGGTAGTGTATTTTAATGCACTAGATGGCACGAGATGCCGCAACCGGTGGTATAAAACTAGGCACCACACATACATCAACATATCAAATTCTAATAACTTTGCAAGATCACCAGAAACATATCAATAACAATGAATTTTAAACTTGCAAGATCATCACACACACACATGAAATTATACTTCAGACCCACATAGCATAGCAAGCACAATTCAAATCATACCATACTTTAAGACAAACACAAACAAAAGGTCGTATGCATAGTTCAAATCATATAATATATAATAGTACAAACTAAACTCAAACACATAGCGTCAGTTTTCATACCCTTGTGACATATCGCCGAGCATGTTGAAGGTGGTCGAGGATGCAAACGCTGACGGTGGCTCATCTTTCACGGGCGGTGGCAGCAAGGGCGGGGGCGGCGAGTGTTCAGATTAGCCGTCAGCGATATTTTGGTTGGGTTTAGTTTTAGGACCACGATGGGCAGTAATCTTCTAGTTCGCGAGCTTTGCGTTAATGGCCTTAGGCGTATGCCTCTTTGAGATGGTGGCTGCAACCATCTTCTTCCCCTTTATCAGTTGCTTCCTTGTCGCGGCGACACCCTGTACTGAATCCCCTCCAATGGTGATGGGTCAGGGCAGCGCGATGACCTAGCAGCGGAGGAGAGGTGGTATCAGGTTCGTGGAGACAACAGTTTCCAACGACAGGGGAGGTACATATTATGTGGTGGGAAGGACGGAAGGGGAAGCGGGTTCCAGCACCCCCATCCATGGAATTCCGGCGGCCGACAACGGCGGCATCGAATGACACACTCGCCAGGGAAGTTTCAGTTGGGCGGTTGGTTATGTGCCCGCCTCCTCGATTTGTCTTTTGGCAGCTGCGTGATAACCCACAAGTGTATGGGATTAATTATAGTACCTTTCGATGAATAATGGTTGTCAAACCCACAAGGAGTTGAAGGAATTGGTTAGTAGATCTAGAAAGTAAAACAATTAATATGAAAATTTTCGTATTTCCGGGTTTATAGTCCATGGTAATGTAATGAACAAATAAAGTAAAATAGGAGTAAAATAAATGCAAGTAACTTAAATGTTCTTTTCAAAGAAAGTCAATCCTCTACGCATGAAGAGGAAAAACACATATGTGTACTTATTTGAATCAAATGTTCCGGTGCACAATATTGAATTACTTAGCACATAAATTTTCTAACACGACATGATTGTCTTTTTGTCAAGTTTTTTCTTATTGGACGGGGCGTAAATTAGGTGTAATCGTGTACAAGTGCGATTACACCCCTATTGATTGGTCCTAAGGCCAGTCTCGTGAGCAATCAAAGGATTTATTAATACATAAATGGTCAATCAATGCTTTAACATCTTGGGTTCCCCAATCAAGAACCTCACTCGGGCAAATTTTATGTCACCTCCGTTCATTCCTCCTCTCTTTGTTGCTCTAAGATGCAGCTCTGCGAGCCCATATAGGTGAAATAAGATACAATCTACATTCGTATGTTACCATCATAGAACCACAACAAAATATAAAACTTGACCTAACAACCAGAGCATGCTATATAGAAATTGGGGCTAATGCATCCAATGCCCTTAGCAATATGGGGAGTTACTCATAACGATGGAACATGATGGTGATCAGTGGCGTATGAGTTACATTACAATTTGAAAATATAACTTCAACACAAAATAATAACAAGTTATCGATGGTCTGCAAGTGCACATGTTCATAGTATAGCACAATTCGATAAGTACTAGAGGATCCCACGAGGAGCTTAAGGTTAAGTTATTTATTCTTTCTAATTAGAGTGTCAATATTCGAAGTATATATGCACTAAACAAACTAAATAAACTAGAATGATTGCTTTAGAGAGTTTAAAAATGAAAGTAAGAATACAAAAACGTAAAGAAGTGATAGGTAAAGTGATAAAATTTAAAGTGAGTTTTGGTGTTGAGATCAAGTAATGAATCAAAATGCAGATGTGGGGTGATCATCGAGATGTTGCATGTATGATATCATTGGTATAATAATAGAATCATTGCTATCATGCTTGGCTCTAGTAGGTTGAAAGCCGACACATGTTCCTATATAGTTGTACGTGCTAATTAGAGAACTAGCACAACATGTATTGTCATATCCTCCCATTTTTAGTATAATTAAGGATGACCTTTTTAAATCACCCGGAACAACGAATTAACACTATATGAACACATGGATCCTCAAACTATACTATATCCCCTTGTTTTTCCTAACTGTCACCACCGGTTCAAAGGTTCATCACCATAATAGGTAACATAACTTGCGGATAGATACCAGACTAATATATACAATGGAGTAATAAAAGCTTAGTTGTAAGATCATGTTACTCGGGCTCTAGTAATAAACATTACACATAGCAAAATTGCATTAACAATCATGCACAAACATCTTTAAGATAGTCACCTCAAATCAAGATAGCTACTCATCATTACAAAGAGATCCCATCTAATTACCTTACACCCCACACCTATAGCGGAAATTCCTCACACATGGCCATGAAGACTAGAGGCTTGATGAAGATACCAATGAAGAGATGCAATCCTGAAATATAGGTGTGCTGAATTGAATCAACCAAGGTGTGTTGAATCTACCTCTCAATCATTTCTAACACGATGTAGAGATATATTATATTATCGAAACCGGCTTTCGTCCTAGTTTATAATTAAAGCCAAAAAGGCCAAACCGATACGAAGTGACGATGCAATTCCTCTTTACAAAGCACATCAAATATAAAACAAGAGAAAGAAGAAGCATCGAGCTTGCCACCGAAGACATAGGACAGAGACCGAGAATACCAGAGCTCCACGACGATGCCTCCCAAGAGGATGGTTAAGGGTTTCCACCTAGAGCCCAGGTGTGGAAAAGGTAACCACAAAAACACCCTCAAGATGTTGCGATACCCATAGGAATCGCCGCCGTTGGCGCCACAGCGTTGAGCTTTCGCGTAGAAAAAGCTTCAAATCACGCATGGTATGTCAGAACAACCTTCGGACTCCAACCAGTCCTTCACCACACAATATGGGAGTTGTCCTTTGCTGAAGCACCGCTAGCACTAGGGCCCCCTTTGGTCGCTCCTTGCCATAATGGCGAAAAGATCCATACCATCACCATCGCCACGTCTCTCATCATAGAGAAGACCGTGAAGCCCGACGTCCGGGGTCTCATACCTGCATCATATCACAACACCACCATGAAAGGTCTACTAGTATGGTCAAGATTGGATGGGGCCAGTCAGCCGACCCTCGGATAGTGAGGTACAATGAGTAGGACTTAACCACAAGTCGCCCCCTGAGCCTAGAAGGGGCTTCCAGGTAGCTGAAGGATCTAGGCCCACACCGGCCTGGATCTGGCAGCCCAGCTACACCAAGGACAGGGAGGGGGCTCCCATGTCGGAAATCCTTGAAACCTAGTGATCAACAGGGCCTTTCTAGCCCGAATCAAGTCCGATGGCCCAGATTTGGGCTGAGTTCGGACCCATCGTCATCGCCATCCAGCTCCACCAACCACCGTCCAAGACACCGCCTACTCTAGTGAGACACGCTACCGCCGTGTCGGGACGCTTCCGCTGGCTAGGATCCCAGGTTGCCGCATTACCCGAGAACCGCCAAAGTTGCCATCCTAGGAGAGATACTATCGGCATCCATACACGCCTACCTTGCAAGGACACTATGCCACCGAAGCCGCGTCGGCGTGCCCCTCACCGAGCCCGCAGCTCGCCACGGCCCGTGTCGTCGCCTTCACGTGTGGGGAAAGGGTGGGCTCCACCGCCGCCAGCACCCAGGCTTCGCCCAGCGACACCATCTGACTGCAGCGAGAAGGGGAAAGGGTGGTTTTGGGCTGAGGCGGGGGGTTAGGATTCCCTCCCGTCGACCACCGGAGAGACATGGGATGGAGGCAGTCGAGGATATATTGTATTCCACTACTGTATATTTTTTCGAAATGAAGGATGACCCCCGGCCACCGATCTACTTTATTAATTTTATTCAACAAAGTACTAATGAAGAAAATACATAAAATCCTGAAAGCCTCCACACAACACCTACAGCCTACAATGGGTGAAATTCATGTAAACAAGGCCTTATTCCATGGAACAACAAAATCCCTCCACCATCTAAGAACCGGGAACATCGCATACCCCGAGATGCCATCTAGGTGAAGCGAGAGCGGTCATCTGGTTTAGCAGACTCTTTTCGAACACCTCATGTACATGCTACAAAAGCTGTCACCGCCATCGGACTATCCAACAATCCTCAAGGTTAAGATCTACATAGATAGCGTCCCCGCCCTGCGCGAGTCCATCATGGCACGTCTAACACCGAGAAACCGCTCCGCCATGCCGCCAATTCTCGCCGTAGATGACAAGATAGATGCAAACTGCTCCATCTTAGAGCCCCTCCAGCCAACATCCGCTCCAAAAATGATGCCCATGGGGGACAACGACGTTGCACGCCGTCGTCATCCGATTTACGAGACCCGGATCTAGGGTTCCCTCGAAGCTGCCCGGACTAGGAGACAAAAATCGGCCGTAACAAAGAATAGATGATGCCTCCATGGAGGGTATGCGTTGAAGCGCCACTATCGACTGATCCGAGGATCTAGGGTTTTCCCTAGAGACTATACTTTGCGCGAGACCAATCTTCGTCCCACAAATCAAGTGTTGCCAAGTCCTCCACCACCAGCGAAGGAACTGACAACGAGGTCGAGGGAAACTACCAGCCCTGCTAGGGAGGCGCGCCGCCACCACCAAATCTAGGGCCACCGCCCTCAGTACAACCTCCGCCGCAGAATGCCGCAGGACCGCCCTCCTCCACGCAGCAGTCACCTCGCGCACCGCTCCGCACAGGTGAGCTACCCCACCGGGGTGCTTGGCTAGCACCGCCCTCACGTAAATGCGCACGGGGGAGGAGGATTCCCCGCCGCCGACGGCGACGACCAGGCTATGCCTTGCCGCACCCCATGGCGGCGGCCAGAGGGAGGAGGTGGGAGGGTAGGAATGGTCGGCGGGGATCTGGGGTTTCCTCCTTGGCGGCTCCCTAGTGGCGCCAAAGAGGAGCGGGGAGGAGTCGACCGGGTGCCTGGAGAATAGGCTGCGGCAGATTCATCTCAACTTGCTAGCGGTAGTTCTTCCGCCAAAACTGATTTTTTGTACAGGACAACAAGATGGAAGACGACAATTATCAAATAACAAGTTTGCTAATCACAACCAGCACTCTCATGGGAAACATCACCACAACAAACATAAATCGTTGCAAAAAAGAAGAGATAAAAACAGAACAACACTTCCGCCACTTCGCTCACGGCGATAAAAGGCATCTATTGCAGTGACAGAGATTACATGCAATCAAGGTGGGTAATTTCATTTTTCCTCCTCTAGTGGACCAGGCATCGCTGATACTGACGATCAAATCGTTTCCTCGATCTTGATGAACAACTCCTCACACGTCTGCGACTACCATTGTCCCATCAATTCAAGTCCATGATTTACCAAAAAAAAAAGGGGAAGTCCATGAGATTACAAAATCTGGCACAAGCAAGGAATAATAGTTAAGGTAGAACTTATATACTCCAGAGGATAAATATTTTCATTTCATTTTATTTATACCGTGAATGGTTGCAAACTCAGATCAACAGGAGTATCAAAGTTCTACCTTGATGGGGACCCGTTGCTTGTGACAAAATTTGTAATCTCATGGACTTTCACTTTTTATTTTTGGTAAATCATGGACTTCCACTTGAAGCTGCCCTTTCTTTGTTCCCATCGACAAACCATTTATTCAATCTCTGCCGAGTAACCTCCACCTGAAAAGTTACAATATATAATGCATAATTGAGTATTATCTCCTACACTAATGTAGCACTTAACACATATTTATACTATAAACTTTTTAATTAGGTAAGTCATACTAAATTTTAGGTAATAATCTTCGAGTACGGTGATGATTGAACAGTTAACGAAGCTTACCTGTTTATTCCAATCAGTCCTAATTGTTATGAACAAAAGTACTATTGTTTGGAAAAATGTTCCGAGTAGCAGGCCAATCCAAATGCCCTACAGCAGCAACCAGGGAGAGTTAGGACCACAACTTAGACCCAAGAGGCACAACGAGAATGAGTTCAGTAACTGACTGACTGGTATAACAGTATCATCTTACCTTCACATGATATCCAAGAACATAACCTAGGATTGCTCCAAGGGGGATGCCAATCAAGTAATATGTTGTGATGTTAACATACGCAACTACACTTTGCCAACCCGCGCCAACAGCAACGCCTACGTGATGATCAAACGATTTTGTAGTTTAATTTCAGTAAAACCAAACGAATCTAATATTGTGCATCTGTTAATTAAAAAGTTTGTCCAAATCAAACGACTTTATTATATACGTAGTCAAATTCTGAAGCAAACCTGATAGCACTGGTTGAACGCTGTTCAACAAGATGGAGACGGCGAGAAGAGGTGATAGGTCAGCAACTGCGGCAGCTACTTCTTCACTGGTGGTGAACATGTAGGAAAGCTTTCCTCGGAAAAAAAGGAAGAACATGAACAACACAATGCCTATAGAGAAAGAAGTGGTGACGACGTTTACGATGGCGAACTTTGCCTTTTTTGCACTTCCAGCTCCGAGCTCATTTGACACACGCACCCTATAACAGAACAAATCATTATAATCGATCGAATTTCCAAAATTGATTCGATCACATGATATGATAAGAACGAGCTCTTGGATCAAGAAGTTACCCTGCTGCGGCCAAAAAGCCGATGGAAATCATGATCTCCCAACCATTTATGCTAAGGCTGCAGATTTCACATATAGAAACCACAGTACTTAATTAGTTCATTCATATTCAGCGGCAGGGAAACACTATGTAACTTACGCAATGACATATATCATATATGTGCTATAGTGACTTGCTACCCTTTTTGAACTACTACTAGGAATGTCCAGAGTGGAGAACTAAGCTTATATGTGCAATAAACTTCAAGAACTATATATGACATAGTGAACCGTGAAGCAAAGTAGTAGGAGTATATATTTATTACCATATCGAAAGAGCGTCCAGTGCAACCTCTGGATTCTTCATGTACCCGGTTAGGAGCACCAATATTGTGCTGTACCACACTTCCAAACTGAAGAGACGAGCAGAGAAAAAACATGTATCATTCATTGCTAGCTAGCTGCATCCGAATTTTTGACATGGACACTAAAAAGTATAAAAACTATTGTAAATTGCATATGTAAAACTTGGGTTTTTGTTCTTACCAGAGCATGACACCAGAGGAGATAGAGAGCTTGAAGGTAGGGAAGAGGCCGGTGAGTGCCTGAGAGGAGAAGCCCGTCCACGTGAGAGGGCAGGCACCACATAACACAAAGACGAGCTGCCCCAAAGCAGGGATCCACATGGCGATGACCATTGAGCCCATGACCCCGGCGAGTCCAAGGTGGAGCTTGACGGTGAAGAGCCACGACAGGAAGAGATGTGTGCCGAGGTTGAGGATGGCGAGATAGGTGGTGACTATGTTCTTGCTCTGCGCCTGCAGGTACATCTGGAGCGTGAAGTTGCAGACGTTGGCGAAGGTGGCGGGGATGTACCAGACCGAGATGAGCCCGGCGACGGCGGCGATCTTGGGGTCCTGGCCGATGAGGACGAGGAGCGGCTGGGTGAATAGGAAGATGGGGAGCATGAGCACGGCGCAGATGCTGACGATGATCCAGGATTGCTGCAGGTAGATGCCCATCATGTGGTACTGCTTCGCCCCGTACGACTGCCCGCACAGCGTCTCCAGCGCGCTTGCCATGCCCAGCTGCATTCAGTTTACACACACTGATCAATCGATTTTGGGTAAAACATTCAGCAGGTTTTTTCTCCTTCACCAGGTAAATGCTCCTAGGTGGTTACCAGTATGCCGTTGCTGAAGCGCATGAGGACTGTGGAGACGAGAGCGTAGGCGGCGAGCTCGGTGGGGCCAATGTGGCCGATGAAGGCCTGGCTGACGACGGTGACCCCGAAGGTGGAGAAGCGCGTGCAGATGGACGGCCCCGCCACCTTCCAAAGCTTCCGGTTCTCCTCCAGCAGCCGCCGCCCCAACCCCGCCTCCTCTTCTTCTCCCCCTCCTACATCGCCGCCAATCACACTGCTCTCACGGTTTTCCACTGCCGGCCGAGGCTCATGCAGCGGGTCGGCATGCTCCTCCTCCCTGTTCTCCATCAACGGATCCAAGGTAGCAAAGTACGTAGCAGTAGCACCTTGTACCGCTCGATCAGCTCGGAGGGTGGAGACTGGAGACTAGGAAGCGGTCGACCTAGCAGCCTAACACCGTGGCGATCGTTTTAATGCAGAGGAGGAGCTGGTGTCGTGTCAGGTAGGGGGACGAGCGCGGCTGCTTATATTGGCCAGCTGAAGCGCTGGTGCACGTACCGAAATACAGAGAAATGCTGGGCAGCCCCGTTTTTTCAAAACAAAATATCCTGTAATTTTTTTGTTTGCAGCACTGAAATCTGTCTTTTTTGAACGTGTGCATGAAACTTTCTCCGGCAAAACTTTGTGCCGCACACATATTTTGGAGAGATGTACGTGTGAAATTTTGTTTTGAATTTCGCACACATTAAAAAACAAGTTTAAAATGCATTTTTTGAAAGAAAAAACAGGCATGGCTGCCCCTGCGTTCAGTTCATCCCCTCTCCCGAAATACACCATTGTGTCCTACGCCGAGTTTCTTAAATTAAGTTAGTCATATGTAGAGAAGCTATGCTTGTTAGAGTGTGATCTAAAGTAGTATGCTTAAGAGTAAATATTACCGACAAACAAGATATGTATTAGAGTTTGTTTTTATTGGAGTAGGACTCTAGACTAAGTCGGTTTAGGGTCTTCCTCTCTTCTATATAAACGTTGTAATATTGTCTAAATCAATACAAGTTATTTCTCTCCCAGACTATCATGGTATCAGACGCCTAGGTTTTTCCGCACCTAGATGGCTCCGCCTACTCCACCGCCGCCGCCGAAAGGTCCTCTCTGGACCGTGGCGGAAGCCCGCGCCGCCGGCGTGAAACCCTCCTCCTCCACCTCCTCTATCTCCACCTCTACCCCTATTACCCAACAAAATCCTATCCAAATAGCCCCAATTTCTTTAGCCGATACAATCTCCGACGTCTCTCCGTTCATACCTATTACCCTAGATCTTGCACTCCACAACTACTACCATTGGCGCCACTTATTTCATGTTCATCTCGGCCGATGTGGTCTCCGTGATCACGTCGATCCGAACTCGGTGCCTCGTCCTGCCGATCCTCGCTGGGTCCAAGATGATCTAGCAATTATACAATGGATCTACACCCGCATATCCACCGAGCTTTTCAATCTCGTCTCCAACGACGACGCCACCGCCGCGCATCTATGGGCCTCTCTTCAACAACTTTTCCAGGATAATAGCGACGCCCACATCAATGCCCTACATACCGAGCTCTGTACCATGTCTCAAGGAGACGCCTCTGTCACCGTTCTATGCCAGAAGATCAAGGCTATCGGCGACGAATTACGTGAGCTCGGCGACCCTATTGAAGATCGCACACTCATCAATGCTCTCCTCGTCAGCCTCGGCGAGCAATTCGAGAAGCAGGTGGCCTTTATTCCGATGATGCGACCGCGTCCCACTTTCGCTGAAGTCCGATCTCTCCTCCAACTGGAGGCCACGACGCAAGCTCGCAAAGCATCGCGCCCCACTCAAGCTCAGGTGTTCCACACGGCGGCTCGGCCTCCCCCTCAGGCCCCCTCCGCCGGCCCTCCCCATGCTGCCCCGCATCCCCCACCTAGATGGCGTCCAAGTCCAAATTATCGCGGGAAGAATCCCATGTATAGACCGCCTAAACCTCGACCACCTGCTCCTGCTCCACCTACGGCGCCCCCGACAGCACCATCATCGGCTTCGACATGGCGACCTCCGCACGACCCGTGGACTGGACTTGTTTAGGCGTGGTCCATGCCTTGGTCCGCTTCGTCTCCCTACGGGGCCCCTCCCGCCTACACCGGAACCTGGAGTCCCGGGCTCCGTCCTGCAATCGGTTCCCCCGGGCTCCTTGGACGACAGCCTCAGCAAGTCTACACCGCGCAGGCGCCACCCCCTCCCTACATGTCCCAGATGGTTCCACCTCAATACGTGGCCTCGCCGACGTCGCTGCCCTACATGTACAATGCTACTCCAGCTCCTCAGTACATGCATGCGTATCCCGCTCCGTCAACCGCTCCACCAAGCTGGGACCAAACCGCCTTCATCGCTGCCATGAAAAATTTTACACTCAACAATTACGAAGGTACGGATTGGTTTTTGATTCTGGTGCTTCCTCGCATATGTCTTCAAATATGGATTTTCTGTCAGCTTGTTCTTCCTCTCCTTTTTCTTCTATCACCATTGGCGATGGATCTTCTATTCCCATCTCTTGCACCGGCCAATCTTACATCATTAATCCAAACACCAATTTTATTCTACGAAATATCCTAGTTGCTCCCTCATTAATTAAAAATCTAATATCTGTTCGACAATTTACTATTGATAATAATGTTTCCATAGAATTTGATCCCTTTGGTTTGTCTGTGAAAGATCTGAAAACGGCGGCGGTCCTCGCTCGTTACAATAGTTCGGGCGACCTCTATCCTCTCCATGGCACACCCACCTCCACACCTCAAGCCATGATTGCCTCTGTCACCCTTTGGCACCGTCGTCTTGGTCACCCCAATAAACATACCATGTCATCCCTGCTTCAAGAGTTTCGCATATCTAGTGATAGTTCTTCGCATGATTCCTCAGTTTGTAATGCCTGTCAATGCGGCAAACATATTAGATTACCTTTCGGCACTTCTTCAACCTATAGTTCTTTTCCGTTTGAATTGTTACATTGTGATCTATGGACCTCTCCAATACCAAGTGTTTCTGGTTTCAAATATTATCTCGTTATTTTGGATGATTATTCTCATTATGTTTGGACCTTTCCTCTTCGTGCTAAATCTGATGTTCATCAACTTTTTCTTAATTTTCGACAATATGTTCTAACACACTTTGGCCTCTCTATTCGTTTCATCCAATGTGACAATGGAAAAGAATTTGACAACAACCAAAACAGAACTTTCTTTCTCTCCCAAGGCATCCTATTTCGTTTTTCGTGTCCTTACACTTCTCCTCAAAACGGCAAGGCTGAATGCTCTATTCGCTCTATCAACGACATCTTACGCACTCTCCTCATTCAAGCATCTCTTCCACCACGTTTTGGGCCTGAGGCTCTCCGGACCGCCACCTATCTTCTAAATATATGACCAACCAAAACATGTTCTCTTTATTCCCCCTTTCAATCTCTTTTTCTATCTCACCCCGATTATTCTGATTTACGTGTTTTTGGCTGCCTTTGCTTTCCTAACACTCCATCTACTACTGCCAATAAACTCGCTCCAAGATCTTTGCCATGTATATATTTAGGTCCATCCGATGATCACAAAGGATCACGATGTTTTGATCCCTCCTCCGGTCGTGTTCTTATATCTCGTCACGTCACTTTCGATGAAAATACTTTTCCCTTTTCGACCATTCAGTCACCGACGGTCCCTACCCCTCTATCCACATCTACTGCCCCTATATCGCGTCGTGTTTTTGTTCCCGTCGATCCCCCTGCCGCGGCAGCCAAAACCCCTGAAAACCCTGCCGTGGCAGCCAAAACCTCCCAAAACCCTGTCGCGGCAGCTGAATCTGCCCAAACCCCTGCCGCGACAGCCTCACCTCCTGCCACGTCTCCTTCTCCTGCCGCGGCAGAGTCTCCCATTAGCACATCATCCAACTCCGTCTCTCCCGCCTCAAACACACCCCCTACTCAATCATCTCCTTCCCCAACTACTCACATTCCTTCTCATGTCGTTCCAATACCCATTCCTACAAATGATCATATTATGTGTACTCGTGGCAAACGGGGCTTCCATATTCCCCGACGTTTTCTCAATCTTTCGGCTACTCCATCGATTTCTCCTATCCCAAGTTCCTACAAACGAGCCCTTCTCGATCCATTATGGCACTCTGCCATGCGAGATGAGTTCAATGCTCTTATTCAAAATAATACATGGACTCTCGTTCCTAAACCATCTGGCGCCAATATTGTCTCGGGAAAGTGGATTTTTTGTCATAAGTATAACTCCGATGGGTCTTTGGCTCGGTACAAGGCTCGTTGGGTTTGTAGAGGTTTTTCTCAACAACAAGGAATTGACTTTGATGAAAGTTTCTCCCCTGTTGTTAAGCCCAGCACTATTCGCATTATTCTCAGTCTTGCAGTCTCCTCTTCCTGGTTTATTCATGAACTTGATGTAAAAAATGCTTTTCTTAATGGTACTCTCAATGAAACTATATATTGCCAACAACCCTCCAGTTTTGAAGATTCCTCTAATCCCAATCTTGTCTGTCTTCTCAAGAAATCTTTGTAGGGTCTCAAACAAGCTCCTCGTGCCTGGTTTCAACATTTTGCTACATTTATTCAAACTATTGGCTTTCTTCCTTCCAAATCTGATACATCTCTTTTTATATTTCATTCTTCCTCTCACGCAGCATATCTTCTTCTATACGTAGACGACATTGTTCTTACAGCTTCTTCTGATTCTTTTCTTAAACATATCATTACTCTTCTCAACAAAGAATTTTTTATGACTGATTTAGGATCACTTCATTATTTTCTCGGTGTTACCGCCACTAGAACATCTTCTACTCTATTTCTTTCTCAACGTCAATACATTCTTTATCTCTTAAACCGAGCAGGCATGATAGACTGTCAACCTTGTCGTACACCAGCTGATGTTGGCTCAAAACTTTCAGCTGAAGGTGATTCTGTCCCCGATCCAACTCTATATCGTAGTCTTGTTGGTGCTTTGCAATACGCCACTCTCACCGACTCGACATTTCTTATTCTGTTCAGCAAGCATGTCTCTATATGCATGATCCTCGTTTACCCCATCTAGCTCATGTCAAAAAGATTCTTCGATACTTAAAAGGCACTCTTGATCATGGTCTACTTCTTAATTCATCCTCCCCAACAAGCTTGACAGTTTATTCTGATGCAGACTGGGCAGGTTGTCCAGATACTCGACGATCCACATCTGGCTTTTGTGTTTATTTGGGTGATAATCTTGTTTCTTGGTCATCGAAAAGGCAGGTTACGGTCTCCCGGTTTCGGCTGAAGTGGAATACAGGGCGGTTGCGCATGCTGTTGCTGAAGCAGTTTGGATTCGCCAACTACTTGTGGAACTGCAGCGTCCCGTCCAGCACGCCACTATTGTCTACTGTGACAACATATCAACTGTCTATATGGCCTCCAACCCCGTGCAACATCGTCGTACCAAGCACATCGAGATCGACATTCATTTTGTTCGAGAAAAGTTGCTCTTGGAGAAGTTCGTGTTCTACATGTTCCAACGAGTGCACAATTTGCAGATATTTTTACCAAAGGACTACATCCTTCGTCCTTCATCGATATTCGCTCCAGTCTCAACATCGTGGCACCCGACGTTGACACTGCGGGGGGTATTAGAGTTTGTTTTGTATTGGAGTAGGACTCTAGCCTAAGTCGGTTTAGGGCCTCCCTCTCTTTTATATAAACATTGTAATATTGTCTAAATCAATACAAGTTATTTCTCTCCCAAACTATCAATATGCAAAACCTTCTGAGTAGTCAAGTAACGAAAAATAAATATCTACTTGTTGGGTGATTAACTCACATATACTTGATCTAAAAATACGTGGTGGAATCAATGTATAATATCAGCATCATTCTGTATTAACCTACGGATCATGGCTTGTGCCGGAGCAAAACATATGCATCAAACATATATAGAGAAAGTAGACGTAAACGGGATCAAGTTACATTGTTAATATAAACGTGATCGAGTAAAACTGAAACTTTTTTGGTGGAAAATTGTAACATTATTATATTCCATATAAAAGACTAACGAATCTTAAAGGGGCGGCAGCGGCGCTCCTTGCCTCAAAGGACTCCTATAGGTAGGAGGGGAGGGAATACAAGGTTGGCTATGACCGGTGGGATGGCAGTGAGGCTCGCCCTGAGCGTCGGTTTAGCCATCGACGGCCTGATCTAACCAAGCGACAGCGGGGGCGGCATGCGTGACATTGATGGTGGAACGAAGGATGTTTTAAAGGTGTTGCAAGGTGTGCATAGTCTAGATGGGAGATTTTGAATTGTGGAGCCAGCGAAGATCTGTGCAAAAGAGACTACGGAGAAGAGAACTCATGCGAGAAAGCTCTTGCACGTAGCAGTTTTCGATTACACTGATTTTTGGGTGAAATCATATTACTATAGGGTTGGGATTAGTTACATTGGTAACCAATTACCGTTGTGACAAACCAAACAGATTTTGATGTTACATGTTTCCGCTATTAACGGATTGTGTTACAAATTAACGAACCAAACATGTTCTAGATTCTTCTTGAACCTAGGACTCTTAGGTGCTCTCTCCACACAGATAGGCCAGTTACTAGCAGGTTTCAGCAAGTCGGGTAGGACAAGTCCTATATGGTCTCAGACTAAAATTGCAACAACAACATCAACACAGATACACAAATCTATTACGTGAAAAACGTCCAACTTAACAGAAAAAACAACAGGACGAAGCCACCCAAATATTTTCGAGTATTATCAAATGGGGTACAACAAGTTCTTATCTAGGAAGTATTAGAAGATCACATACATCAAGATATCACGGAGATGCCAATAACAATATTTGGGGCACAAGATCTAGGGATTGGAACAATCTCAATAAAGATGGTGGAACTACAGACTAAAGGAGAGAGGATAGTGGATCTAGACTTCACACAACCTTGTGGGCAACGACCGATGCTTGATAGTAAGATTCTTCCTTCAAGTTCATATCCTTCTTTTCTCTCCTAGTTTTCATCATTCTTCTCCCATGAAGCTTAACTTGAAATTTTCTTCACTACTCCTTGTGGTGGCTGGATGGAGGCTTAACACCCCCATTTTCTCATGTGCAAAGTCCAAAATGATCCCCGGTCATAACTCTAATAGTTAGTGGGTTTATCCACCTATTTGGGTCATCCCAAAGACTCCAATAGAACACCTCCTCACAACTCACATGATTAGGATACCCTGAAGGAGTTAATGACGTAGAGGCAATAATAATTAGCTAGTACTGATAAACTCAAAGTTCAATATTAAAGTTTATTCTTTATGCTATAACTGCTATGTTTATCGAATATTAGATTTGGAGGAAAAGTCATGTGCATGTGTGAAGAAATAAACACCAAGTTGTTCCTATTCCCTTCTCTAGAACTAACTCATGTGTTGTAAGATGATCATGTTTCCTGATCATGGGTATTTTAGATACGTACAACAATAGGAGCATGTTGTTGAAGAACAATGATGCTGAATCGATCGAACTATATGATTAAACCTAGAGACTATATGTGGCATTATTTCTTATCTCATGCTTTAGTCCTTCGACCATGAGAATATGAAATACCCACATACCAGAAGAAATACTTTGATTATCGTCAAAACATCACCTTTAAAATGGTGGTCATAAAAGGTGGCTATTGAGTATATTTGAAAGTATGACTAGGGGATCTGCATAGTTTAAGAATGGGGTCTTATTCCTCCTGGCGATGGAGAGATATGTTGTGGGCTCTCTCGACGATGTCAACGAATCGTCTGCACAGATGCCTTATGATAGTGGTCATAAGGACATTAGAATGTGTACGAGTAAAGATAATGAAATTAGAATGAGGATAAATGGTATAGTGATCATGGGATGAATCATGAGGATATCAGTCTCGCCTAGGGTGTTCATTAGTATCGTAAAACACAGGGGTTAACATATGTGTAAAGAATGGGTTCACTTGATGTTATTCGTGTAATGCATAGGACCCCATCACAGAGGTCCATGGTCGCACTATTGTTTATTGATCCAGAAGGGTTTCGGAATCATGTACATATATTGCTGAACTCGCTGGGTCACATGCTTAATGTTATTCAATTAGTTGTGAGTTTTTCTGAAACTAACTACTACAGGGGAGCCCCTGCAGCCTTTTATTAATAGAACCGCAAGTCTTGGGGTACACAAGGTCAGCAGAACAAAGCTACACAAACGACAAAACAGAGAGAAGAAAGAAAAGAGCAAACTATTTAATTACAAGAGATTTTCAAGCCATGCTGACAAAGAGGTAAAATATTCTTCTTCACTCTATGCTTAAGCAAAGAGACATCATATACAAATCCTGCTTTCCAAGCTCTGAAAGTTGGTTGAAGACCTTTGAAGATGAAGTAATTTTTTTGTTTCCAAATGTTCCAATAGGCAAGAGTTATGATCTCAACACGGTAGGGTCCTAGGAAACTTTTCTTGGCTTGTTTTAGCATTTCAGGATTAGAACTAGATCCCCAATTGATTTGTAGATAGTTCCATATTCTCATCCTAAAGTTACATTCAAGAAATAGGTGTGACCAATCTTCAAAAACTTGGTAGGGGCAAAGCACAAAATTATGATCATCTTTGAGTTATTTCCATTTATCGTATGTGGTTGATAGAGACAACACCGAAATTATTTC
This sequence comes from Avena insularis, assembly GCA_023614405.1. NCBI lineage: Eukaryota > Viridiplantae > Streptophyta > Magnoliopsida > Poales > Poaceae > Avena > Avena insularis. The sequence continues at coordinate 572,902,859 of CM042686.1, read as the reverse complement.
GGAGATTTACCAGTTATGTTATGGATTTATCAAAAGTGTTTCTATATGTCCTAGAATCATTCCTGTGAATGACATATAGGGATAGATATTTAATGGATACTTTCTAATATCATTGGAAGTTCCGGGATGGTTCAAAATTTTACCAGAAAAATATGTATTAGGGTTTTGCTAGAAATGAAGCCCGGAAAAGTGGTGTCTCCATGGTGGTCTCGATGCCCTCATAGGTGAGGCGCGGGACACTCAATGGGGATGCAAAAAACCTTCCAAATAATATTCAGGATTGATTTGGGAAAATTCGAGATCTTTCCATCTATTATATGCATGCATGTCTTCCTTAATTGATTAGATCGAAACTTTCCAATGAGATATGCAATATTTGGCATGTAAGGGGGAGGCAACCAACACAAGACGCATAGGGTTTTAGAAACCCTATGGAGGCTAGTGGCGCAAGGGAGAGGTGGCGGCTGCCCTTCCCCTTGCCCCTCTCCCAAGTATCTCCCATCCTCCTCACCGATATAAAATACCCTAGGGGATACCCCAAACACACAAGTTATTTATCTAGAGAAGAACAACCCTCTATCTCTATCTCTCTCCCTTGTAGAGAATTCTCCACATACATACGCTGAAAGGATGCAAAGATCTCACTAAGAAGATGATTGTCATGGAGGGGTTTCACTTGCGATTCTCGTATGGATGTATTCGCGGGAATGAACAAGTTCTTCAACAATGATCATCATCAACTACTTACGCTTCAATCGTTGGTATGATGATCTAGATCCAATATCATTCTTGTTATCTCCATAGATGATCTTGGTGTTCGTAGTAAGTCAAAAACTTACTCACCCTAACATACCCAACAAATCTCACCTCTAACTCATGAGGGGGCATGATACGTTGCAAACGTATCTACAATTTTTGATGTTCCATGCTTGTTTTATATCTACTTTCTTATGTTTTGTCCACACTTTGGAGTACTTTCTATACACTTTCTTGGACTAACCTATTAACAAGAGCCACAGTGCCAGTTGCCCGTTTTCTGCTGTTTTTGGTTCTAGGAAGTCAGAAAATGAATATTCTCGGAATTGTACGGGACAAAAGCCAAAGTTATTATTTTACCGGGGGACACTTGGAGCCAGAATACGAGACGAAGAAGGGCCAGAGGGTGACCACACCACCTAGTGGCGCGGGCCAGGCCAGGCCACGCTAGTGGGTGGTGTGGGCCCCTCCGACACCCCCTCAGTCTCCCCTCTCGCCTATAAGAGCCTTCCGATGCATAAACCCTAAATCGTCAATCAGAAATCCACGAAAAGTTCCGCAGCGCCGCCGCCACCGAAGGGGAGATTGGGACAAAATCTGTTCGGCACCTGCCGGGACCGGAAGTGCCCGAGCCATCTCCATTGATCTCCACCACCATCTCCATCATGCTGCTGATTCCCATGATGATGAGGGAGTAGTTCTTCCTCGAGGCTAAGGGTTCTACCGGTAGCTATGTGTTCATCTCTCTCTATGCATGATCATATTGTGATCATGAGCTTTGTAATCAAGTAGATCTACATTGCTACTCAAGTGCTTTATTAGATCTCTGCTCTCCCCATGTGTGTGAAAGTGACAGCATGCACACCATGGTGGCACTTAGGCTAGAGATTACAAATACTTGTTATGAGTTATATTTGGAGTTGGATGTCTTTATGAAATTGTGGTGTTTGTTGGAACCATCTAGTGCTCAAGGTGACAGTGTGGGGTTATCTAGATGCGGAAAGATGAACTTTGAGGTGTGTTGTTATAGCCCTACCATCAATTAGAGTGTGCAACCGGAGAGTAGTTAAGAGTAGTATCATAAAGAGAAGATATTTATATGAGAGTGTTCACTAGCGAAAGTATGATCCCTAGGCCTTGTTTCTAAGCATTGATACACCGTTTGCAATTAGATCTGTTACATGTTTGCTTGCTTCTATCTTTATTTCAGTTTTACTTTAGTCTTTTCCACGCCATCAAGCTATTTTCTGGCACCGTTACCACTTATAATTATCCATACCACTTGTATTTCACTATCTCTTCGTCGAACTAGTGCACCTATACACCTGACAAGTGTATTGGGTGTGTTGGGGACACAAGAGACTTCTTGTATCTTGATTGCAGGGTTTCTTGAGAGGGGATACCTTTGACCACTTCCTCCCTGAGTTCAATAAACCTTGGGTGATCCACTTAAGGGAAAACTTGCTGCTGTTCTACAAACCTCTACACTTGGAGGCCCAACAACTGTCTACAAGAATAGAAGTGCATAGACATCAAGCTATTTTCTAGCGCCGTTGCCGGGGAGGTAAGGTAAAAGGTACACACATCCTCCGATGTGAGTGCTCGAAGTTATTTCCTTTAGATTATGCAATTTTGTATTTTTGTTTCTTGTTTTCACTAGTTAGGCTTAATGGAAAACAACAACAAAATTAGAGAGCTTTATAGTATTTATCTTGAGTTAGGACATGAAGTGTTTGAAGAGAAAATTAAAAAACCTATGGAACTTTATTTGCATGCTAATATCAATGTTGTTTGTATGAATTCTTTGGACACCATTATTGCTAATTCTATGGAAAAGTCTAAGCTTGGGGAAGTTAGTTTTTATGAAAATGATCTTTTTAGTCCCCCAAGCACGGAGGATAAAATTTAATTTGATGACACTATGCCTCCAATTTATGATGATTACAATGATGAATATGATATTTTCAGTCCACCTACTATTGAGGAGGAAATTAATTATGATTACAATATGCCTCCTATATTTGATGATTATGGTGATGAAAATAATAATGATAGCTATTTTGTTGAATTTACTCCCACTACAATTAATAAGAATGACTATGCTTATGTGGGGAGTATTAATTCTTTTATGCATGTGGCTCATGATAAGAATGTTTCATGTGATTGTTATATTGTTAATTTTATTCATGATTCTACTTAAAGTTATTATGAGAGAAGGAAACATGGTTTTATGTGTCTCAACAATATTAAGTTTCCCCTCTTTATGTTGAAAATTTTGAAGTTGCACTTGTTTTGCTTTCCTATGCTTGTTGCTTTGTGCTTTCATGACTTGTTTCTTTACAAGATTCCTATGCATAGGAAGTGGGTTAGACTTAAATGTGATTTGAATTTGCTTCTTGATGCTCTCTTTTACTTCAATTCATATTTCTTATGTGAGCATCTTCTCAAACTATCATGCTTAACTTAAAGGCGTTAAAGAAAAGTACTTATTGGGAGATAACCCAAAAGTTTTAGATGAGTCTTGGAAGTTATTACTTCAGTAATGACCGCTCCTTATCCTTTTTATTTGCTTTTTGTGCAAAGAGTAACCTCTAATGAGAGTGAAGTAATGATTGGGAAAGTTGCTGTCCCGAAACAGATTTCTGTGCTTCACCATAAAAATTCGTGTAAAATCTCTGAACGTCTTTTTGAGGCGTGAATTTTTGTGCTTCTTCCCCAGGTTGTTATGTAACTTTAGTTAGCTTAACACTTTTTGATTTGAGTAATAGAAAGTCCTCGAAAAAATTCGTCTTTACCTGCTGGTCTGTTTTGACAGATTTCTGCCATTATTTGCATTTGCTTCTTGTTGGTTCCTTTTTGAGTTCTTTTGGGGAATTGAGCTATTTGAGGGAAGTGCTACAGTAGCTAGTGTTTTAATGGAAGTTTTATTGGTGTTGGAACTGAACCTAAAGACTTATTATCTTGAGTGCACTAATGTTGCTAATAAAGATTGTGTGAAGGAAAAATTTCAGGTGTATGGAAGCAATGAGTAATGAGATGAAGGATGGACTAAAGCTCAAGCTTGGGGATGCCACGCGTGTCACCCCAAGAAATATCCAAGAAGTACAAGCGTCAAAGCTTGGGGATGCCCAAGGCATCCCCTTCTTCATCAATAAAAATCCCAGGTTTCTTCCAAACACTTCATTTTTATTGTTTCATGCACAGTTGTGTTGTTCTTGGAGCGTCTTCTTTTTCGTTTTTGTTTTGTTTTTCGTTTGCTTGGTTTGCTTAGTTTTCTGAATAAATTTGTTGGACACCCTCTTTCATACATTGGTTTTCAAATAGTTTGGTTTGGATTGGAAAAGAGTAGGAAAGCTCATGCTTAAGTGGTAAAAAGAGCTTGTTTTTTACTGTGGCCTATGCTTTGTCATGCCATGCTTGATATTGTTTTGGCTTTATGCTTAGTATTATTTGCTGTAGAATGAATTGTTATAAACAATTGAGAATGCTTAATGTGCCTTGGATGAATCATGTGTTGTTTTAGCATATTAAAGCATAGTATTGTGGTATTCTCCTTTGATGTTTTATTAGGGTTCACTTGACGCATGCTCACACCATGTTATGACTACCCCAAGTCACCATAGACTTTATGATCCTTTAGTTTTCAACTTGTAGTATCACTTTATGCTTTTATCAATGATGTTTTGTCGCTCTGCATGATTATGGCCATTACTGCTCTCTTAGTTTGTCGCTCCCAGTCTTTTGCTAGCCTCCACAACCAAGTATGAGTTCAACTCATGCATCCAACTCCCTAAACCAAGTTATTCCAAAGAGTCCACCATACCTACCTACTAGCTTATGCTATTCCAAGTATATTCATGCTTTTGTTTACCTTCCGAATTAAACTTGTTATGAGAAAACTAGTGATTAAAGCTCTCACGAACTTGATGGCACACTTTACTTTTCTTGCCCTTAATAAACTTGAACCATTGTGTCGTCTATGTTGTATATGCTTGCACTTATTTGTTGGGGATTAGCAGAACCATGTTGTGATGGGGAACGCTTTCAACATTGCACGGGTACTTTGTACCTAGTTGATATCATGCTCTTTTGTCTATGGATGTCGTCGGTGTGAAATGAAAGGGGAGCTTGTAAGTCCATGGAGTTATGCATATGTGTTAGAGAAACGCCTGGGCCGCTGGTCTAATCCATGCTGACATGGTGGAAACCTGCAATGTAACCATAATGAGCTGTCTATGAAGCATTCTTCTTATAAAAAAAGAGTCCTATATTGAGAAAAAGAGAAAAAGAGAAAAAAATGGGATTATTAAAAGAGGAAAGAGAGAAAAAAGCACCATATTCCCATGGTAAATAAGAATATTGCTGAGATGCTCATTGTCTGCTTGCCTTGTCATTTTGATATGGGGATTCTTCCGTATCATCGGGCAAGGGGTACCCTGTTGGCGGTTCTCTATGATACACATGTACTTACGATGACAAGAACTTACCGGTGACTAAACTTGAGTAGCATGAGGAGCATCCCTCGTATTCAAGGGACATGAGATTTCTAACTTATACTTCGTTAAGCATGTACACCATAGTTTGTTCACTTTAACCTTAATCACCTTCAAGATGCTTATGATAGGGGCAATGAGAGCTGAAAGATATAAGTACCATAATTTTTGGAAGCTCTTTATGAAACTTGAATCTCTGCTCCCTTCTATGAAGGCCCTTCTTTTACTTTTATGTTGAGTCTCCACCTTCTATCTTTATGCACCTACTTTGAGAGCATAGTGGCCATTCTTAGTTCTATGTGCATTGTCCCAAGACTTGTTGATTGATGCATAGCTTTGATATTGCTTGTTTTAAACTATTTGTATCTGGTCACTCTCATGAACTTTGAAGGTGTCCTATGCATTTATGTTTGCTACTCTATGAGGGACAAGCTGAATAATACTATGCTATGTTTTCTTTATGTGAAACAAACAAACGTCTTGCAAAGCATTGTTATTCATGAATCTTTTGTTTGTGCCTTTTCATGTTGCAACATAGTTGCTTTGTCTTATTGTTAGAACTTTGTCTTTCATGTTATGATTGAAGTATTATGATCCCAGCTTTGAATGTTTTACAAATACTTTGATCAAGTTTATGATGGTGCATGTCACCTCAAAAATTATTCTTTCTTTTTATCACTTACCTACTCGAGAACGAGCAGGAGTTAAGCTTGGGGATGTTGATACGTTGCAAACGTATCTCTAGTTTTTGATGTTCCATGCTTGTTTTATATCTACTTTCTTATGTTTTGTCCACACTTTGGAGTACTTTCTATACACTTTCTTGGACTAACCTATTAACAAGAGCCACAGTGCCAGTCGCCTGTTTTCTGCTGTTTTTGGTTCCAGGAAGTCAGAAAATGAATATTCTCAGAATTGGACGGGACAAAAGCCAAAGTTATTATTTTACCGGGGGACACTTGGAGCCAGAATAGGAGACGGAGAAGGGCCAGAAGGTGGCCACACCACCTAGTGGCGCGGGCCAGGCCAGGCTGCGCCAGGAGGTGGTGTGGGTCCCTCCAGCACCCCCTCGGTCTCCCCTCTCGCCTATAAGAGCCTTCCGATGCATAAACCCTAAATCGTCAATCAGAAATCCACGAAAAGTTCCGCAGCACCGCCGCCACCGAAGGGGAGATTAGGGGGACAGAAAGTCTCTGTTCTAGCACTCTGTCGGGACGGGGAAGTGCCCCCGATGCCATCTCCATCGATCTCCACCACCATCTCCATCGTCGTTGCTGATTCCCATGATGATGAGGGAGTAGTTCTTCCTCGAGGCTAAGGGTTCTACCGGTAGCTATGTGTTCATATCTCTCTCTCTATGCATGATCATATTGTGATCATGAGCTTTGTAATCAAGTAGATCTACCTTGCTACTCAAGTGCTTTATTAGATCTCTGCTCTCCCCATGTGTGTGAAAGTGACAGCGTGCACACCATGGTAGCACTTAGGCTAGAGATTACAAATACTTGTTATGAGTTATATTTGGAGTTGGATGTCTTTATGAAATTGTGGTGTTTATTGGAACCATCTAGTGCTCAAGGTGACAATGTGGGGTTATCTAGATGCGGAAAGATGAACTTTGAGGTGTGCTATTATAGCCCTACCATCGATTAGAGTGTCCAACCGGAGAGTAGTTAAGAGTAGTATCATAAAGAGAAGATATTTATATGAGAGTGTTCACTAGCGAAAGTATGATCCCTAGGCCTTGTTTCTAAGCATTGATACATCGTTTGCAATTAGATCTGTTACATGTTTGCTTGCTTCTATCTTTATTTCAGTTTTACTTTAGTCTTTTCCACGCCATCAAGCTATTTTCTGGCACCGTTACCACTTATAATTATCCATACCACTTGTATTTCACTATCTCTTCGCCGAACTAGTGCACCTATACACCTGACAAGTGTATTGGGTGTGTTGGGGACGCAAGAGACTTCTTGTATCTTGATTGCAGGGTTGCTTGAGAGGGGATACCTTTGACCACTTCCTCCCTAAGTTCGATAAACCTTGGGTGATCCACTTAAGGGAAAACTTGCTGCTGTTCTACAAACCTCTGCACTTGGAGGCCCAACAATTGTCTACAAGAATAGAAGTGCATAGACATCAGGGCACCACCCTGCATGCTTCCCTTGCACCATCCTTTGCAGCTTCTCATTTGTCAGATTCTTGACTGTAATCATGAATATCCTTCTGGCTGCTCCATGTATATATCCTCCTCTAGGTCATGATGCAAGAATGATGTCTTCACATCAAGTTGTTAATTTCCAAGTCCATGGTGGCAGTCGTGCCAAGCACAACTCAGATCGAAGACATCTTAAACCACTAGAGAAAATATTTAATTGAAGTCAATTCAATTATTTCAACCGAAATCTTTCACAACCAATATATCCTTATACCTTGGATGTGAGTTGTGTTCTTTAGTTTTCATTCTGTACACCCACTTGTTATTGACTGCTTTCTTACCCTTCAACAAGGACACCAATTAAAAGGTGGCATTCCCATATAGGGATTTCATCTCATGACGCACAACTTCTGACCTTATTGTGTTCATTAGATACTACCTCCTCATAGCATGAGGGCTCACTTGCATCAGCCATCAACATGTATTGATTTTGTTGATACTTGGTGGAAGGTACGAGATCTCTTCCAATTCTCCTCAATTGTTGCACTGGTGGTGATATCAGATAGATTATCATCACCATCATCATCAAATGGATGCTTAAGTCTGACTTGTACTTTCTTGTTCACTTACATATTCACTACATTGTGAGTATCATCATCTCCCCATGATTTCCATGCACAACGGGACGATTAATAATATCCAAGTCAACCTAAGGTGTGGTCTCGTCTTCTACGGTTTCCTGGTATCTTCTATTGTTTCATCTTTAATGAACACCATGTCTCGGCTTATCATAGTCTTATTCTTTACTACATCCCACAAAATGTACCCAAATTCATCGCTTGGACTGGTGAGATAGATACAGTACTTTGTGTTGCTATCAAACTTGGATGTGTCATCTCTTGGGACATGCACAAATGCTATTCACCCAAAGACCTTTATGTTCCTATATGATACTTACCTTACCAAACTCTTTGAGGGATATCACTTGCTAAAAGAACTGAAGGGGACAGTACATAGTATGATTCAATGCTTCAACCCAAAAGGAGTTAGGTAAATTTGCATGAGAGAGTATAATTGTGACCCTTTGTGTGAGTGTCATGTTCATTATCTACATCGCCATTGAATTGGATGTCCTATGCATAGTCCTCTTAAGCCCGATGCCAAACTTTCTACAATACCTCTCAAAGGGACTTCAGTATTCACCACCATCGTCTGATCTCATGCACACTAGTTTCCCGCCAGTTTCTCTGTCAACTTAGGCATGGATTTCCTTAAATACCTCCAGCACCCACCACATGTTTTTAACACATTATAAATATATTTCTATATGGTCATCAATGAAGGTCACAATATGTTGTGGTATTTTTCTAGTTAGTAGAATTGTAGTTTGGCAAGGTCACACTCTTGACATGATGACATGGTAGCACACATGAGACACATGTTTATACAGGTTCGGGCCTTAAGAAAACCCGCCCGAAATGACATTACTCTTGTTTGTGGTGTGGATGATCAAATGTGATTCGTGGATGTGTAGATGATGATGTGTCAGGTCATTTGCTCAATGAAACCCTAGAAACCTTATATGCTTGGTGTACTAGGGTGACGAATTTTTATTAAGAAGGCATATAGATCCTAACAAGATATCGAAGATCCAATCTTGAACCAGTTACAAAATATTTCCCATAGAATCCTTGGCATAGATTGCACTCCAAGATTCTCGCCAAGCAGGACCTGGCTGAGCATCTGCCTCCTTACGAGTAGTAGTCCTTCCTACATGGTGGGCCAATATAGGGCCCATGACCTCGTTATTATCCCACGAGTCTATGACATTTTGAAGCATGGAACTCATGCTTTGCCCCCCGGCAAGTTAGTGTTGATGTCAAGGTGGGAGGCCGAGCCGAGCTTAGAGTGTCGAGGGTAGAGAGATGGACCGAAGCTCACATGGAACTCTTGAGTTCTAATTTTCTTCTTTCTTGTTTTAGAGTTGTTCTGTGAGTAAGGCGGTGCTAATTTTGAGGAATTTAATCTCGATTGGTTAACCACCTGTGAGTTATAGCGCTTCTATCAGCCGAAACAAACTTAGGAGGGAGAACCGAAACATCATACACGAGTCTCTTCCAAGTGCGATAAGGAAAAAATGACATGGGGGATATAGAGCCTCCCTTTTAAAGCGTAAGGAGCCCTTAGTCTCTTTGCATGCTCCTTCAGCATTCTCTACCTCTTTTTGCTTAACGCTCCCAAGATCCATTTATTTACCACCACCGCCCATTCCTTTGAGATTCTTCATGCTACATCCACTACCATATGTCGATGTAGGAGGAGCAAAGGGTACTCAATGAGGAGGAGTAGCCTGAAGTTCTCTAGGAGGTAGCCGAAGGTGCCACACGATCCATCAAAATCCTCAGCGGGTGCTGAGGGATAGAGGATGTCAAGGAGAAGGTTATCGCTGATAGCGATGGGTTGTGGAATCCTTCTTCATTGTTAGAGGAGAAGATTGAGATTCTAATGGATAAAAGGTCGTTTCCCTCTATGGGACTAAGTCCATTAGAGGGAGGATTTCTAGGAGATAGTGCCAAATCCAGGGGATGCTGAGGTGGTATTCTTCACCTCCTTCTACCTCCAAGGGCTCAGGATTTTGATTAGATCCTTCTTCCACGATCTCCTCATCTTCTATGGGATTGAGGTGCACCATCAGAACCCCAAATCCATTACACAGATCACATGCTTTGTCATGCTCCGTGAACTTTATTTTGGATACCACCCAACCAACAAATGTCACATAGTTCTTCATGAGATGCACCAATTGTGACTTGGTGGCAAATAGTGCACGGATGCAAGCTCGCCTCAACCACGAGAATAGGTACCAGATGGGAAGATGTTCTGGACGAACAAGGAGTGGCATTCTGAATGGTGTAGCACTGGAACGTCAGAGTTCACTTCCTCGAACGTTGTTCGAGTGGGAGCACAAGAGGCCCTCCTAGTCTTTGAATCTCAAGGTGGAGGAGATTGTGGCATTAGAGTAGCACTGATGGCTGTGAAAATAGCCATCTTCCTCTGTGTTTAAATCGCATTTTTAGTCAAACAAATGACCAAGAGTCTCTCTAGCCTTGCTACAAATGACTAATTATTGCAAAGATGCGCAATCCTTTGTTTCAAATTGTGTTGTGCAAGAAATCACACTTTTAAGGCGAATCAGGAGCTATTAATGAAGATTTTGAGGATGTCTACATAGCCAAGCAAGCCTGGGTAGAAACACAGCCTCCAGAGGGTTTAACTACCATCAGTACGGGAAAGGTCCACCCATATCGCCTGCCCGTACCATGTGGCAACGGCTCTGTAAAGTCAAACCCTTGAACTTTCATGAAGGCACCTATATATTTTGAGGTCCCAACCGACGCGCAGAGGGCCAACATTCTCAGATTGCATCACAACACCACAAAGGAGATCCACCATCATAGTTCATACTCTCCATCCTCTCCATAGTCATAGTCATTAGCTTGTACTTGATATCTCCTTGTGATTCGGTGACCATTGTAAGAATATTTGATTTCAATCTAAGTATTTTGCACAATGTTTTCTATTCTTGATATTATTTTTATGAGTGAGTAGTCCTCACGGGATGCGGGTTAGGGTGAAACCTTGCAGCGATAATGTGCATATAATTCATAGGAGTATTATGTATTGATTGAATAGAGATTTTTATATTTGTTTCTTTGTCTCTTGTCTCGATCTATCGACTTGTAGGTACCCAAGATCCCAAAGATTCATAAAGGCTTAAGGTGAGATGCTTGGTGAGCGGCGATCTCGTAGGAAACCCAGTGACAGAAAGGGGAGTACGGTCTTTGTTTAGCGATCCATTTGGGAACAATAACAACATCACTTCTTAAGGCTTTGATCTGTGTTTTCACTTAATACTTGTTGCAGACTCGTATTTCGTGGTATAACGCTTGGATCAAAAGATTATTGTTATTCCTGTGACTCACAGGGGCTCTAGTATATTAGGATGTGTTGCCCACAAATTTTATATTTGTAAAATCATTACACATGAATATGCCTATTACTATCTGTATCCCATATGATGTGTAGCTGCAGGTGAATCTTCAACCCTAGCTTATCTCGATCCATTACAACAAACAACGTTCTAAAAGTAAACTAGAAAGATCTGTTAAATGAAGGTAAAACGAACAAACAAGTCTTGTAGACGTGTCTCATTTAATTTCTATTTACCATTGTTTCCCAAGGTTCGATTAAAATTAGATCTCCTGGAGAAAAAGCTACTATACTACATCCGTAAATCCGGATCAATGGTATCAACCCTTTTTCTGGCGTCGTTGCTGGGGAAGCAATTCAATATCATGGTGATGTCATTAGAGACTTTGTTTTCTGTTTTACTTTTGTTTGTAGTTTATTTCTTATTATTAGTTTACTTTTTGTTATCTATTAAAAACCCAAAAAACTAGTTACTTGTTTATTTTTTCTCTGATTTTAGAAATACCAAAAAGAAAAGAGCCATGGCTCAAAAGAAACTTGGGGAGTATGCTACTCCCACTTATGATTTTATTCGTGCACCTATTACTCAGCCCGTCGTTGATGCAGAAACTTATGAAATTAAGCCTAAACTTTTGGGTTTGGTTCTACAAAATCAATTTGGAGGCTCGTCTACTGAGGACTCGGGATTGCACTTAAATACTTTTACTAAAATTTGCGACATGATGTGCATTAAAGATGTTGACCCCAATGCAGTGAAATTACGTTTATTTCCTTCCTCTTTAAGAGGAAAGGCTAAGGACTGGTTGCTATCTTTGCTTAAAAGCACAATTAAAACTTGGGAGGAATACACTAATCTTTTTATGACTAAATTTTTTCCTCTAGCTAAGACTATGCAGCTAAGATCCAACATTACCATCTTTAGACAAGAAGACCTTGAGCCACTAGCGCTTGATTCGGAGAGAATGAAATAAGCTGTAATGAACTGTTCTAGTCATGGGATGGAAGAATGGCTTATATTACATCTATTTTATAACGTTCTTAACCCAATGTCTAAGTCTATGCTAGATACCGCAGTAGGAGAAACCATCATGGGAAACCAAGTGAATGTTGCAAAACAACTACTTGATGATATGCAAAGCAACCATCTGGCCAATGGCATGTAGAGAGATCCTCAAAAAAGGTGAATTCAATCACCGAGCAACATAATGAAGAGCTTACTACAAAGTTAGATGAGTTACTTAATACTGTGAAGGGTAAGAAAGATACCCAAATTAATGCTATCACTACTGATGCTAATGAAGTAAATTTTATAGCTCATAATCCATATAATCCTGCTTGGAAGAGTCAAAATTTTGGCTCAAATTTTAAAAACAATATTCTAATCCTACAGGTTCTCCACATAATAATAATTTTGATAACCATAGTGGAGCGAATCATGGAAATCTCCCTTTAGAGAATTCTATTAGAACTTTTATGCAAGCTCAAACCGAGCAAAATAGTATCTTATTAAAATCATGGAAAACCATGAAAATAATATTGGAAAATTATCTAACCAGGTCATTGCAATTAGAAATGATGTGCAGGCTATACTGTAAAGAACTAAGGCCGTGGAGGCACAATTGGGCAGGGTAGCTGAGAGTCAAGCTCTCATACTTGCAAATTTCGCTGGAAAGCCCGAGCCAAACCTGGTAGAAGACCTCAAGATGATGAGGGCAGAAAATAAAGATGAGAAGCTTGAAGATCTAGATTATAGCAATGCGCCATCACTAGATTATACGATGGAAGATCTACTAAATATGATCACCTAAAGAATCCAGGTATAGAACAAGGTAACGATGCTACATACCAACAATTTATAAAAGAAGTAGCACCTAAACTTCATGAGCTAGAGATGGAATATAAGAAGCTAGATGATATTTTTTAGCCCACTATTAAAATTAAAATAGGAATTAATGAAATAGATGCTCTTTGTGATCTTGATGCAAGCGTTACAACAATTTCTAAGAGCCTATTTGATAAGCTAAACTTAGGGCCATTCACAACTACTGAAACGAGACTCCATCTTGCTGACACAACATATAAACATGTTGTTGGGATAAAATAAAATATAGTTGTTGAAATTAAAGGATGCCCTGCTCTTCTTAATCTAGTTATACTAGACATGCATGAATATCCCATAACACCTATAAGTTTAGGTAGGCCATTCCTAATAACCATTAAAGCGTTTATTAATTTACATAAAGGGAATGTGAGAATAGGACTACCATCTAGAGATCCTTTTATAGTGTACTTCCCTAGGAACAAGAAGTCCAAGCCTAATGATGATGGTGTAATCACTTTAAAGGCTAATTACTTTGGAGTGGGAGTTCCGCTCGCAAAGCCTAAATAATCACCATCTTGGTCAAGCTAATTGACCTTAACTAGAAGCACTCCATGGGAGGCAATCCATGTGAAATAAAGTTTTTATATTGTGTTAGTTTTGTTTTTATTTTGTTTGTTTTTAATAAAGAGTGTTCAAGAAGGTCATTAGAAGAGAGGAGAATAAACCAAGGTAGTCCTCACTCTTTGATATTCACTAACACATGGCCAAAAGGTACTGCAGTTTTATGAAGTTTATTTGTTGTCATTATCTTGTTGTTTTGATGTCCAAAGGCGTATGAGTTTTCTAACTAAAATCTCAAGTTTTTGAAGCTTACTGGGTGTTTAATGACCAGGAATACGACCGGACCCGGCCGTACCGTCCGCCCGTACCACATCTCGGCACAAAAGGATGCAACCTTTAATTTTTTTCATAGGGTACATAACGTTTAATGACTACCCGTACGACCGGAGGCCACTGATACGTCCATTTTCATATGTCATAATTCACTATTATTCATTGATATATTTCATATTGCGAGGTGATACTTATGTTATTTCATCTGTTTTTGCATGGTTGATGACTTTTGGAGCATGGACCGCCGGTGGATTCGATGGAAAAGGTGATGTTTGGAGGCAAAATTCGCGAAGATCAGAAAATCCGGGAAAATATACGGAAAATCCTATTTTTCTAGAAGACGAAGGAAGCTAGAAGGGGGGCTGGAGATGGGCCACTGGGGGCCCACACCACCCCCTGGCGCGGGCCAGCCTAGGCCGCGCCACCAGGTGGTGTGGACACCCTGGTCCACCCTTGGCACTCCCCTCTGGCGTATATTATCCTCCTGAAACCCTAAGACTCGGGGAGCGACCACAGAAAGATTTCGTCGCCTCTGCGGGGTGAAAAACACCGAGAGAGAAAGATCTCTCCGGCAGATAGATTTCTACCGAGGGAATTCCTTCCCAAAGAGGGGAGATCGTCGCCATCAACACCACCATCAAGCTGGACTTCATTGGGATCATCATCATCACCACCATCATCACCATCAGCACCCTCATCACCATCTCCATATTGATGTAACAATTGCGTTGAATCTTGCATAGTTCATAGGGGAAACTTTCTCGGTGTTGATTACTCTTTGTAGTTGATGCTATTGAGTGAACCATTGAATTATTGTTTATGTTCAGATTTTTATACATCATTATTCCATCTCTAATCATGATCCATATGATGTCTTGTGAGTAGTTCGTTTTGTTCTTGAGGACATGGGAGAAGTCATGTTGTTAGTAGTGGAGTTGTGTTGAGAAGGATTCAATAGTTTGATATTTAAGTTGTGGTGTACTTCTTCTAGTGGTGTCATGTGAACGTCGACTACATGACACGTCACCTATATGGTCCTAGGGGAATGCATTGTGTATTTGGCTACTAATCGTAGGGGTTGCCGGAGTGACAGAAACCTGAACCCCTGTTAGGAAACCATTGCACAAGGGATGTAAGGGTCTTAGAGTTTAAAGTTGTGGTTAGGTTTCTACCTTAATTACTTTCTTGTACTTATGGATGTTTGCAAGGGGTATAATCACAAGTATGTATTAGTCCTAGGAAGGTCGGTACATTAGCATAGGTTCACCCACACAACACTTAGCAAGCTAAAGAAGATTAATCAACTATATGAAGCGAAAGCACTTGACAATCTTCCCATGTGTCCTCGAGAACGTTTGGTCATCTTAAGTAATACAACCGGCTTGTCCTTTGATGCATAAAGGATTGGGCCACTTGCTGCATTTATTCCTACTGTCTTTTATTTACTCGTACTTTGTTTACTTGCTTTATCAAAAACCCCTAAAAATCTGTTTGCTAAGTATTTGCAGAGAATTCCTGATCCATACCACTAGTCAAGACCTTCGCCTCGTTGGTTCGACACTCTTACTTATCGAAAATACTACGATACACCCTATACTTGTGGGTCATCAAGACTATTTTCCGCACCGCTGCCGGGAGTGAAGCGCTATTGGAGAGTGGAACTGGTAAAGGAAACTTCTACTGTGAGTATTGTTTACTTCTGCTAGTTGCTTTATTTTTGTTATGGATAATTCGCTGAGTTTCTTATTTGGTAATGCTACTACCACTGCTAAGGTAGTAGATAAGCCACCACCTGGATAGAATAATGTTTTTAAAATACCTACAAGAATTATTGATCGTGTTATGGATAACTACTATGTTGGGGATGGAACTGTCCATCCCGGTGATCATTTGCTCTTTATACACGAATTATGCGAGTTATTCAAGTGTGCAGGTATTACTACAGATCAAGTTAAGAAGAAGTTATTCTCATTATCGCTGAAAGGAAGAGCTGAGGAATGGTATAAGCTGCTGAAAAATGGTCAAGCTCTGGAATGGGAGGAAATAGTGCCTCTCTTTTATTCAAAGTTTTATCCTCCTAGTGAGATTCATAAAGATCGGAATCAAATATACAACTTTTGGCCTCTTGATAGAGAGAATACAGCTCAAGCTTGGGGGAGATTGAAGTTACTAATGCTCAAATGTCCCATTCATGAGCTCCCCAACAATATTATTATCAATAACTTTTATGCAAGGCTCCCTCTACATGATAAGGATTTATTGGATGCTTCTTGACATGGGTATACCCTACAGGTACTCGAGCTTGGTATATACGTCCCAAATACATACAGGCCCACGGTGTCGCCAAGGCCCGGATAGAGGGACTCGAGTAACCTACGGACTCTCGATTGCTTGAAGGACAAGAAGAAGCTAAAGATAGAAAGTTTGAAGGGGAAAACCCTAACTTGTAACCGACTCGACCTGCTACCCGAGACCTAGCCTATCTATATAAAGGCTAGGAGGGGGCGGCGAGGAGGACACACGCAACCCTAGTTTCCACAACCCTCACCAGATTGCATCTGCGCACCATTGTAACTTTCGACTCCTTCGATAATTCCACGAGCAGACAAGCAGGAGTAGGGACCTCTATGAGGCCTAAACCTGGGTAAATCCTTTGTCCCATGTGTGCTTGTTTGCTAGCCGATAGATGTCTCCAGCGCTCCCTCCTTCTCCAAAACCCAAGTCCATAACAATGGGCATTGACGAGTTGAACCCTCGTCAATTGGCGCCGTCTGTGGGAATTGGGAGTGCTGATGTTGCGGCTTCTTCGGCCCCATCGAACACGATCTACAACTCTGCAACAACGGAGATTCGCCAGCTTTTCGACTTCACCGCCCACACGCCATTACTCGCCCGCCTTCACCTGGGCGAAGGAATCAGCCTGGCGATTGGGAGCTTCCGCTTCCAAGTTGGTCAGATAGGCACGCTACGCATGCCCGATCAGCCGATGGCACCGGCGATTGCCCCAGCATCATGGTTCCCTCCATCGATCGACACCCTCAGCGAGCTCAATGCTCCGGCGGTGGTTGGGAACATGGTCAGCGACAACAGTCGCGACTCCGATCTAAGCGATCTGGCCACTGAAGATGGAACCTACGGTTCCGGATCTGAAAGTTGTGGAAGCAACAACTTCCCAAATCACTTCATGTGCGCCGTCATCAACACGGGCGACACCTCCGCCAACCGCGGTAACAATGGTAACACCGACAACGACACCGACCCGCCCAACGCCACCAACGGCGGCAACGGAGGAGCAGTTGAACCCCCCAGCATAATCAACGAGCAAACCGGCGAACGCGTCGTGATCAGGCTCAACGAGCAAGAGTGGGAACGCTGCCGCAAAGCCCTACGAGGTGCACCTCTACCCTTCGGATCCCCGCAGGAACTGCTGATGGGCTACCACTGACTCCTAAAGGAGGAATTCAAGCGCCAGAAACAAGCAATCATGGAACTTGAGGCGCGTAAAAAGGCGGCAGACGAGTCAAGCCTTCGTCGCACTGGGCTCTCCTCCTACGGAGGATCCTCCTCAAGAGGCAACGAGCATCTCGCTAGAAAGAGGCAATCGCGGATGGCTCACCTCACCGAACAAGAACGCATAGACACCGCGACAGTCCTCGACTTCGGCTCTATGACAGTCGACACAAGAGGCAACGTGGTTCCCAGGATGCCACAGGCCGCAGTGACGGCGGCCACCATGTACCTTCTCAATAACCAGCCACCGGCTGGAGATCCGCGCACGGCTATGCACCGATCTACGATCGCAGGCCTGGGACTAATTGAGGGCGCCCTCGACAAGGAACCAGTACCAGACCCAAAAAAGGGCAAAGCGTTAGCAAGACGCTACTCCTCGCCTCGCTAAGCGATGACACCACGACTGTCTCGATGCTGCCGCCACGATGACACGATCGCGACTACGATGCACGCGATGAACTCACGCAGCGCAAGATCGACAAGTCAAGGCACGACGTGCTCGGGTCGATCGATTCGTAAGAAGAAGACGGGAGCCTGTGGCGCCCGATGCTTCAGCGGATCCATCGTGCAAAAGCGAATGCCTAAAGGGTTCAAACTCCCATCGGAGAACCCGAAATTTGACGGTCCGCAGGACCCCAAGATCTGGCGGAGGATCACATCTCCTCCGGCGATCGCACGGAGGTAGTCGGCATCTTGCCATGCAATGCTTGCAGCTACAGCTGCAAGGCGCCGCGCGGGCATGGCTCAATAACCTCCCAAGCGGATCCATTCGCAGCTGGGATGAGCTGGTTTACAGCTTCGTGCGCAATTTTAAGGGCACATACAAGCGCCCCGCTTCAATCAAAGAACTGAGATGCTGCCAGCAAAAATCTGGCGAATCGCTACGCTCTTACATCCAAAGATGGTCCATCATCAAGAACTCCGCGGAGAACATCTCGGAAGACCGCGCGATTGATGCATTCAACGGTGGTGTCCGCCGCATGGAACTCAAGGAGGAGCTAGGACGCTCAAAGCCCAAGACCATCGACCACCTGATGGAGATCGCGAATCGGTGGGCTGATGGAGAAGATTCGTTGAAGAATCGCGTTCACTCTGACGAGGAGGCAGAACTCGAACGAAGACGCGACCGCCGGAGTAAACGTGGTATGCGCGTCTACGACGATCGCGATGACGTCAACATGGTCGCAGCCGGCTATGCCGATAGACGCGACGATAACCGCAACAGCGGATACCGCAGCGGCGGATACCGCGACTCCGGGAAAACCACGCAAGTATGGCAACACCGCACTCGTGATGAAGTACCCGCGACCTCCATCGAAGACAAACTATCCGGACCATGCACGGTACACTTCTACATCGACAAGCATGACGGCAAGAGGAAGTCCAGTCACCTCCTCAAGGACTGCCGCGAGTTCCTCAAGCTACATGAGGGGTTGGTTCGGATGAACCGCAATGCAGTCGAAAGGGGCTACGGAACCGCTCCAGGCGCAGTGGCACATGGCGCACCACCGCCACCACCTGGACCACCCTCGAACGGAGCTGCACCGGACCAGCGTCACGGAGGCGAACCATACCCACGAGCCATGGGTACCATGATGATCCAAAAGGGACGCCCCTCCAATAGGGTGCAGAAGGCCATCACTCGCCAAGTCAATTTGGTCACGCACTCGCCACCATCCACAACTGAGTAACTCAGTGGCAGTGAGTCATGCATTACCTTCGACAAACGCGACCACCTGCCTCAAGTACCTCGCCCAGGTCATTGCCCCCTCGTACTCGAGGCGCAAATTGGAGGCTTCGACATGAGTCGCGTCTTCATGGATGGCGGAAGCGGTATCAACCTCATATTCACGAGTACCTTGCGAGCAATGAGGATCCCTCTAACCTGCTTGGAGGCATCGGACACAACGTTCTACGGCATCGTCCCAGGAAAAGGCGTATACCCCCTGGGCAAAAACAACCTCGACGTCATATTCGGCACGCCGAAGAACTTCCGACGCGAGCGCATCGACTTTGAAGTTGCGACTGGACCTCACAATACCACTGCATCCTCGGGCGCGTCGCGTTCGCTAGGTTCATGGCGATTCCCTACCACGCCTACCGCAGATGAAATGCCAGTCCCAACGGCGTCATCACGATCAACGGAGTTTCGAGCGACAGCCAGTTGTGACAGGAATTCAACAGAATCTCCCAGTCCTTCGCATGCAGGAGGAACTCGCGATTGAAGGAAATGATGCACAATACCGCCTCTTGAGTAGGCCAAGCTCACCGACCTCTACTTCGACTCATTTGTGCACACAAAGAAGGTGCAGGTCCATCCATCGATCCGCTTAAAACGGCCCTCATCGCCAACAACTTGAGTCCCGATAGAACTCGCGTCGTCAATTCCTCCATGAGCACTGGAAATTTTACCGGTGTCCGCGGACATGCCAGAGTTCCTGTGGAATTCGCCGAGCACGCACTCAACGCCAACCCCGACGCAAGGCTACCAAGCAACAATCAGCGACTTCGAGCCACGGGCACAGCAAATGGAATGGAGATCAACAGACCTCGAGGCCAAATTCATACCCGAGATCAAGGAAAGCACTTGGCTCGCCAATACGGTGCTGGTGCCAAAAAAGGACACGGATATCCTGCGGATGTGCGTGGACTTCACTTCTCTAAACAAGCACTGCCCAAAAGATCACTTCCTGCTACCACGGATCAATCAAATCATCGACTCCACTTCTGGATGCGAGCGCCGCTGCTTCCTCGACGCCTACTCAGGCTATAACCAAATTCGAATGAAGGAGGAAGACCAAGAGAAGACCGCGTTTACAACGCCCTTCGGCGTGTTCTACTACAACACAATGCCCTTCGGGCTAAAAAACGCAGGAGCCACGTACCAGCGGTGCATGCAGGCTTGCCTCAAGGAGCAACTTGGTCGCAACATCCAAGTCTATGTCGACGACATAGTAATCAAGACCAAGGAAGAAGCCTCTCTAATCGACGACTTGCATGAAACCTTCGCCAATCTCGATCGCTACCGGATAAAGCTCAATCCAGACAAATGCGCCTTCGGCGTACCCTCTGGGCAACTGCTCGGATATCTCATCTCCGCGAGAGGAATTGAAGCAACCCCAAAAAAGATAAAAGCCATACTGGCCATGGAGAAGCCAAAGAACATAAGGGGCGTTCAGCAACTGGCCGGGCGAATCGCGGCCCTCAGTCGATTTATCAGTCGAATGGGAGAAAAGGCGCTGCCCTTCTATCAGCTCCTCCGCAAAACCGACAAATTCGAGTGGACCAATGAAGCACAAGAAGCATTCGAAGACCTCAAGCGCCTGCTATCCACCTCGCCAGTATTGGTAACTCCACGAGAAAGGGAACCACTGCTGCTGTACATCTCCGCCACCAACCAAGTGGTTAGCATAGTGCTCATCGTCGAACGGGCCGAGGAAAACAAGGTCCACGGCGTACAACGCCCGGTATACTACCTCAGCGAGGTCCTCACGCCAACAAAACAGCGGTACCCACACTACCAGAAGCTGGCGTACGGCGTCTTTATGACCGCCGCCGATCGCGCACTACTTCCAGGAACACCCAATCGTGGTAGTCAACGACGCCCCATTGGGACATATCCTCAATAACCCTGACGCCACAGGACGAGTCGCGCTTTGGGGAATCGAACTGTCTCCACGAGACATCACATACGAAAAGTGCGGCGCAATCAAGTCGCAAGTTCTCCCGGACTTCCTCGTACATTGGATGGAAAACCAACTCCCGGACAAGCCAGACATGTCCTACCTCTGGACAATGCACTTCGATGGGTCCAAGAGAAAAGATGGAGCAGGAGCAGGTGTCATACTGACATCGCCTCAAGGGGACAAGCTAAAATACGTCATGCGAATGCAGTTCACAGCCTCAAACAACGAGGCTGAATATGAGGCCCTGTTACATGGGATGAGGATGGCAAAGGCCTGCGGCGCAAAGAGGCTAATCATATATGGCGACTCCAAGCTGGTCGTCAACCAAACAATGCACGAGTGCGACGCACTAAACGACAACATGATCGCATACCGCGACCTCTACGACACACTTGAAGGAGACTTCGATGGTTGCGAGTTGCGACACATAGGTCGCGAAAGCAATGAGGAGGCGGACGCACTCGCCAACATAGGCTCCACCTGCGCACCCATACCACCTGGAGTATTTATCGAGCGCATATGCGAACGCTCCATCAAGCCAAAGGCCGCAGAGAAGAAAACAAGTGCAACAACGGACTCGGGGGCTACGCCACCCAATGAGCCAATGACAATCGATGACTTGGAGCTCGACACAGGACTCGAGGGACCAATGAGCGTCATGATGACCGAACAATCCTGGACGCAGCCGTACATTACGTACCTCCTCAGCAAGCGCCTACCGGACAACCCGATAGATGCACGACACATCGCGCGACGTTCCAAGGCATTCGCCGTTATCAACGGCGAACTGTATAAACGCAGCATCACAGGCGTGTTACAACGATGCGTCTCCCTAGCCGATGGAAGAGCAGTCCTCCTCGACATCCATGAAGGGACCTGCGGGCACCACGTCGGCAGCCGCGCCCTCGTCGCCAAAGCTCTACGAGCTGGATTTTACTGGCCCACGGCCATGCGCGACGCCAAGGATATAGTCCAAAAGTGCAACGCCTGTCAGCGATTCGCGGACAAGCCACACGCACCAGGCGCAGAACTACGGCCTATTCCATTAGCCTGGCCCTTTTCCTAGTGGGGACTCGACATGGTTGGCAAACTTCCAAGGTCCTCGCAAGGAGGCTACATCTACCTCTTGGTCGCAGTCGACAAATTCACCAAGTGGATCGAGGCCATGCCAGTGACCAAGCAATCAGGGCACAGCACAGTCAAATTCTTCGAGTCCATCGTCTACCGCTTCGGCGTGCCACACAGCATCATCACCGACAACGGAACAAACTTTACATCCAAGGAGTTCCAAGATTTCTGCGAGAAACTGGGGATCAACATCAGCTATGCCTCAGTCGCACACCCGCAGACCAATGGTCGTGGAAAAGGCAAACGGCTCGTCTACAACGGCATCAAGAAGCTCCTCCGCCACTCAACAAGTCATGGGCTGCTGGCCAAACGAATCGCAATCCGCACTCGAGCTCGCGTACAACTCCAAACAGCGCCACCGGCTACACACCATTCATTATGGTACATGGAGCAGAGGCAGTACTACCCGCCGAGGTACGGTACAGAGCGCCACGCGTAGTCGCCTACAGCGAGAAGGAGTCATCCCTCGCACTCGACGAATCCGTCGACCTCCTTGACGAAGCAAGAGAAATCGCCACAGAAAGATCTACGATCTACCAGCAGAACCTGCACAACTACCATAGCAGAAGGCTTCGCCCAAGATCCTTCGTCGAAGGTGACCTGGTCCTACGACTGAAGCAGAAGGGGCATCTCAAGCTCGAATCTCCCTGGGAAGGACCATACGTGATTACAGAAGTAATCCCAGGTGGCAGCTATCGCCTTCAAGATTTAGAGACAGGAGTCGCATACTCCAACCCTTGGAACGTCGCACAACTGCGACGCTTCTACCCTTAGTCGTCTCTTCTTTGCTTTTGCATCGCAAATAAGGCTATTCAGCCAAGGCTACTTAGCCGCACATTGTACTACGTACTGTTCTCCGAATAAATAAAAGCTAAGTGCCCCAAAACTCCGTGTTCTTCTTTCCTTTGTCAACTTTCATACTTGGGGGCTACGCCACCCTATACACATATGTTCTTCGAACAATAACGCGACATCCTGAGTAGCTGGCACATCAATCGAACCCCTTAACACAAACTCAACCCAGCTGCCACGCACCTGACAGGTTGACAAGGGAACGATACAAAGATGGCCAGGCTAACGAAAATGACTCGCATAAGTGCAATGCACCCCATGTTTATAAAGCTATTTGTATACATTCAACAATAAGTTATCTACAAATATGTATGAGCTTTACAACACCAGTATACTTACATGCAGGATACATATATGGCTACCCTTGCAACAGAAGAACATTAGTCTGTTCCTCGAAGAAGTCGACGATTTCCTCGGCTGGAAGATCCACCGCCTGATAGTGCGGCACCATGTTCCAGGAAGATCCTGCTGGTGGCACCGGTGGCCCAGATGCAATGGCGGCGACATCTTGTGCAAACGCACCACGGAGAGCGCAGCCTTGGCACCAGCCACCAGCTGCTGCCTCACGCACTCGCGAACCGCGGACATATCTTGAAATTTCGTCAGAAGGGCCAACAGGCTTGATGGAGTATCATCTAGTGGGAACATCGCCCGGTAGATGTTCTTCAAACACGAATGCGACTTCTTCAAAAAGAGCAGCACTCGCGAGACGCGATCCTGCAGGGTCGCCAACGCAGTCGCACGATCATGATCTACCCAGAAGTATCCACTCTCCTGAAGTTGCTCTTGGGTGAGATCATGAAGGCGGATGGCAATCCTATCCCTCTCCTCCTGCGGACGGCGTGCGCTAACAACTACACGAAGAAGCATCAACAGCATGAGTACAACGTACCATTGCGATTAACTACAAAGGAAAAGATGAGGAGGAGCAAACTAACACTTAAACTGGTCGCCCAGCTGCGTCACCTCGCCAAGCAGATATTGCTCGTGGGCGGCGGCTCTTTCAGCCTTTGACTTCCACACGTCCGCGCTACCACGGATCATGGGCAACTCACGCTCCAGTTGCTTAACGCGATCACGAAGTCACGAAAGTAAGGAAAGCTCCTCTACCCTGGAGCAGGGTGGTGCCATTGTATCCTCAAGAGATGGCGAGTCCGGGGTTCCCCCCACAGGGCCACTTGACGTACCCTACCAAAAATCAAGCCAGAAGCAAAATAAGGCGACCAACTCAAAAGTCAAAAGCGACAGGTGCATTCAGGATCAATAAAAGTGTCTACAAACACATTCGCCAACAGGCATGTTCTCTAGTCAAAAGAGCAAGTTCATCAGCTATTACAATGAACTAACTACGGAGCAGCTGGCTTCTTCGACTTCGATGACCTCGGGGGCTTCATCAAGTCTATGGCAGTATCAGATGCCACTGACTTTCCGCCGGCCCCTGAGGCCGAAGTTTTCGCCGCCTTCTTCGCGCGATTGAGCTCCTCCGAATACTTGGCAACGGTGTTTATAGAGGAATGGCCATATTTGGCACAAGCAGTCGCAAAGGGAGCGAACACTACCTGCTGACCATCCGCGCCAACATGCATTGTCTTCGACACCGCCGAGGGATCCACTTCGACTCCGTGGGCTTGCACCATGGCAAGCGACATGGTCGCGCCAGCTGCGCGGAGTGAGTTCTTGTACGTGGCAGGCACACCCCCAGCAAGCGACTCCACCAGCTCTTCCACATTGTCGACCAGCTCCGCCTTAGGCATCAGCTCCTCCCGGAGGCGACTCAGGGTGGCCTTGGCTTTGGACAACGTATTTTGGACAGCGGCGCTACGGTCTTCGACCGCAGATACCGCGCCCGCCAGAGCGTCATCGCGACCAAGGGCTCATGGATCAAAACTCAAGCCGCCAGCATCTACACCAAAATACACACACGGATCAAACTTCTAATGCCACCGGCACTATAGAGGAAGAGAAGAACATCAATAAAATATCTACCAAGTAAAGGTACCTAAGAGGGCCTTGGCGACTGAGAACAGTTGCTCTTCGAACAACTTCTCCCTGGCCGCAAAGGAGGCACGTAGATCCTCTTCGTGCTTCTGGGCTTCATCACGAGCCGCGATTGTCTCGTCGCGCCCCTTCACAGCTGTGGCTAGTGTCTTCTCCAACGTGGCGACATCATGCAATAAAACATTATGCTCAGCTACAGGGCAGTCAAAAATTTGGCTGTCAGTCGATTATACCAAAATACAGAGAAGACGACAAGAATAAGTATAGAACACTCACTCTCAACCACGCGGTGGCGCTTCTCCAGCATCGCATGCTGGCGACCTATCGCCATCACCTGCTCCGCCACCTGTGCGGCTTCCTTTACAAGGAGCTGTCGCACAAAACAAGGAGTCAGCAGAGGACAACAAAGGACGTTGACTGACAAATTATAAAAGAAAGAAAGATATACTTACATGGTCCTCCAAATGACCAAGAAGATTGCTGAATCGTCATCCGAGCAACTACTCGATGCTCCCCTACGTGAGGAGAGCTCGAAGAATTGTGCCCGGAGTGGGTTGCCACCGGAGGAGAAGGAGCGCGCTCGACCTCTGTCTTGGCTCTTGAGGTTGCGACTCCTGCTTCCTTCAAAAATTCGACGTCGCCAGAAGATGACGACGCCTCTTGACTGCAAGACAAAACCCGCACTCAGAAAAGGCAAACTCCAGGGCAAAGCCAACAAGAAGAAAACAAGAGAAGAATGAAGACACTAGCAAACCTACCAGTCAAATCTGTCAAGATCAAATGCGGCCTCCGCCGACTCCGACGACGACTCCTTGGGCAATCGCATCTTCTTACGAGAAGACGGTGCCACAGCCCTCACAGGAACGGCGGGAATTGGCGACTCCATGCCAACAGCCGCGCCTCCTAGACTTGAAGGAGTCGACGCGTCAGAATCCCCGCTACGCGAACGCTTGCGAGTATCCGGACTTTCAGACTCGGGGGCTTCCTCTTCCACATCGGAAGGGACAGTCGACTCAAACTCATCCTCTTCCAAAGCTTCACGAGGAATAATCCCCTCAGGGAGGGGAGGCATGCAAGGCGACACCGTCCACTCCTGCATACAAAATGTAAAGATCAGCAAACACAGCAAGAAAATGCAATCGAGCAAATAAGCTACTACGTAGCGCAACTGTACCATGGGAGGAGGATTCGAAGCATCGAACGGAGGAACGACTGGCTCGTTCGAAAGCACATCTTTGAGGGTGTACTTCGTGACCAGTCGCACTCTCTTATCTACCTCACTCGCGGACATGCCATCAGCAGACACGCGAGTGGGATCATCAGCGCCACCCCATTGGAACATGGGATGGACCCGCTCGGAGAGGTCAGACGCGATGCAGCCAAGTCCTGACAAGGGCGCAACCTCCCTCTTCTGTGCCTATGCGACTCTCGAGGTCACAGACACGCTGATATAACACATTTGTCTTCGTGAGTTCGGAAGGCATGATCACGTTCTTCCAAGAACGCATCTTCTTGCAGGGAGTCGCGGGATCGAAGGGCGCGAGTCCAAAGTGCTCGTCCTTGGCCTTCCGGTCGCGCACATAAAACCATCTGTCCCTCCATCCCTGGACGGACTTGGTGAGCTTGATATCGAAGTAGGTGGCGGATGGGTCAACATGGATTCTGCAACCACCTACGTCATAAACTAAAGAGCCAGATGCAGACTGACGCTTCAATTTAAAGATGCGTTTGAAAAGACCAAAGTGCGGCTCGATTCCGAGCCAGCACTCGCAGAGAGTGATGAAACAAGTGATGTGGAGGAGAGAATTTGGGGACAGCTGATGGAGCTGGAGCCCATAGAAACACAGAAGACCCCGAAGAAAGGGGTGAAGAGGCAAGGAAAGACCGCGAATGATGAACGCAAGAAACATCACTCGATAACCAGCGGGAGGCACAGGAACGGTCTCACCGCTGGGGATGCGCGAATCGGCGACTGCTGCAGAAATCACTCCGTCTTGGCGAAGAAGACGGAGATTCGACGCCTTGATGATAGAGGGGCGCCATGCGCCATTCGTCCTGTACCGTGACCTTCTTCTTCCGGCGTGGCGGCACCGGTGGTCGCAGAATGAGAGCCCTTCTTCTTCTTCGCTGCAGCAAGGGTGGCCGCGGAATCAGCGGCAACGCCTCCCTTCTTCTTCGCCATTGCGTGGTGGCGATGAGAGCGAAGAAAATAGCTTGGGAACGAACGGAGCTAGTCCAGCGTCATGGAGAAGATGGACGCAGAGGAAAGCAGGAAAGCAAAGGGCAATGGCGATGGCAGCAAGGAAGAAAGAACACAGATGGGAAAATTACCGCCGCGACATCGCTACTTAACCCCTGGAAGATGCAATCCAACGGCTGACAAAAACCCTATTGGACGCGTGGCACGCATCGCGTAAGACACGTGGAGAAGAGGAAGGGCGAACCGTCCCCCCACTTCTACCATTACGCATGGAAATCGAGGAGGCACAGTTAAAAATAAGATTACGCACGCCCAGTCAAATCAAAGTCAGAAAGTGGGGCACACCGCTCGTCACGTCCCGTCAAAATAGCTCACGCGGGCAACTAAGGTCATACCTGGCCAAGACCGACGTCATCAAGGCTATGCAGTGGAGAACTTCGACTATTTTAGTCCTTGCTGGAGTCTTTGACTCCACCAAGCACTCGGGGGCTACTCCCATAGGGAGCGCTGGCCGCGCACCCTATGACTTTTCTTTTTCTTGTTGCAGGAACATGGACAATCACAAAGGCAAACCAACCACTCGAAACACAGTTCGATTATGAACATGGGTTATTCCCATAGGGAGCGCCGGAAACAGGCAGGCAAAAGACGACAGCAGTCGCGAAAATATTTTAGCACCTGCCTGAGTCATCGATTGAAACAAGCAGGCAAAAGACGACAGCAGTCGCAAAGGTGTTTTATTACCTGCCCGGGTCATCGACTGAAACAAGCAAGCAAAAGACGATAGCAGTCGCAAAAGTTCTTTAGTCCCTGCCTGAGTCTTCGACTCAACCAGCACTGGGTTACTTCCATAGGACGCTTAGTCGCGACCCTATGATTATTTGAACAAAAACTGTGTTGATAACATCCACATCAAACTCGTGGCGACACCGCCTCATAACTTTTCTACAAAGAGACTGCGTCCTGGGTTACCCGAATCGTCTCCGCGATGATAAAATTGGATGTCGCCTACGGCGTGAAGGTAAGACCTGAATAAGGCCTGGCAACGCATTTAACTACGCACTACCAGAAACATATCCGTGCCTATAGGCACGATGAACATGCCTTGACGGACGCGTCAAGTGCTCACACCCATATAACTGGAATTCGACTCCTGTAAGACCTCCGTGGCCTGAGTCGAATTACACCAGCACTTTTCCGGATTCGAGTCTGGGACTCGAATTTGAGTAGATTGCGTTGTTTCACCCTAAGGTGGTTAACTGATACGATACTTCGGCTATATCAGGCACGTATATCAACAATCCCTATGACACAAATAAAAGCAATCGAAAAGTACTCATTCAGGCACTCGAAGGCTTCAAAAGTACCCAGTCGAATTTGTGATTCCACTGGACACTCGGGGGCTACTGACATGGGTATACCCTACAGGTACTCGAGCTTGGTATATACGGCCCAAATACATACAGGCCCACGGTGTCGCCAAGGCCCAGATAGAGGGACTCGAGTAACCTACGGACTCTCGATTGCTTGAAGGACAAGAAGAAGCTAAAGATAGAAAGTTTGAAGGGGAAAACCCTAACTTGTAACTGACTCGACCTGCTACCCGAGATCTAGCCTATCTATATAAAGGCTAGGAGGGGGCGGCGAGAAGGATACACGCAACCCTAGTTTCCACAACCCTCGCCAGATTGCATCTGCGCACCATTGTAACTTCCGACTCCTTCGATAATTCCACGAGCAGACAAGCAGGAGTAGGGACCTCTACGAGGCCTGAACCTGGGTAAATCCTTTGTCCCCTGTGTGCTTGTTTGGTAGCCGATAGATGTCTCCAGCGCTCCCTCCTTCTCCAAAACCCAAGTCCATAACAATGGGCATTGACGAGTTGAACCCTCGTCACTTCTTGTGCTGGATCATTCACTCGCATGGAAGAAGAAGCTAAATGGGATCTTCTGGACCGTATTCAAGACAATGCTGAAGCTTGGGAGAATGAAAAAGGTAGAAAGTCAGGTATAAATTATGATTATGAATGCATTGAATCTTTTATGGAAACTGATGACTTTCAAAATATTAAAAATGCTTATGGTCTAGACTCTCAAGCTATTGCTTCTTATTTTAAGGCTTTTGCTCTCTATATTGAAGTGCCTAAAAAGAAGTGGAATAAGTATCATGAACCTTATAAAGATGTTGCTAAGAGTGTTTCTGCAATAAATACTGAAGTTTATACTGCTAATCATGTCTTACCTAAACCTTGTATTGAGAAAATGCCTTTCCCAGTTAAGATAAAGGAACATTCTATGGTAGCTAGTATGGTTGATGAAAGTATGAATGAAGCTGTTGAACTAGATAAACAAATGGTTGATGAACCTATAATAGCAAATGTGAAAGACTTTGTTACTAAATATGAAGAAGAGGGACACACTATCCTTTGTAAGGATACCTCTAATATTGTTTCACAAAGTAGTGTTATGAGAGCTAGTATTCCTGTGTTTTCTGTTAGAATAAGTGATCATTGCTATGATGGTTCTTGTGATAGTTATATTGTTAAGTTTATGCATGATACTGAAAGTTACTATGAGAGAGGGAAAAGTGTTCTTATGCATCTCTATAATATAAAGTTTCCTCGTTTTATGTTGAAAGTTTTTATGTTGCACTTCTTTTGCCTTCTTATGCAAGTAGCCTCTGGTTTCGACAACTTGTTTGTTTACAAAATTCCCTTGCATAGGAAGTGGGTTAGACTTAAATGTGTGTATTTTTGCTTCTTAATGCTCTCTTTCACTTCAATTCACATTCCTATGTGAGCATCTCCAAAATTATCATGCCCATCTTAATGGCTATAAAGAAAGAGCTTTTTGGGAGACAACCCAATTTGTTTTTGCTTTCAGTTTGTTTTTATTTCTTTGAGTCTTGAAAGTTATTACTTCGGTAATAAACTCTCCTTATCCTTTTTGTTCAGTTTTTGTGTCAAGATCAACCTGTAATGAGAGAGAAGTAATATTTGGGGAAGTTGTTGTCCCGAAACAGATTTTTGTGCTTCACCGTAAAAATTCGTGAGAGATCTCTGTATGTCGGTTTGAGCTGTAACTTTTTGTGCTTCTTCCCCAGGTTGTTATTTAACTTTCGTTAGTTTTGCACTTTTTGATTTGAGTAACAGAAGATTTTCGAAAAAATTGATCTTTACCTGCTGGTCTGTTTTGACAGATTTTGCCACTCTTGCATTTGCTTCTTTATTCGATTTCCTTTTTGAATTCTTTTTGAGTTTTTGGAAGGAGTTGCTACAGTATATTATGTTTTGATGGTTTTCAGTTGAAGTTGGACTCAAAAGGTTTTATCACTTCATATATACTAATGTTGGTAATGAGAAATGTGTGGAGTTTTGTGTGAAAGAAATTTCCAGGTAATGGAGTTAATGGTGTAATAAGGAAGAGAAAGGTTTCATGGCTAAGGTAATAAGTGTATGAAGATGAAGATATTGATGTTATTCAAGTGGTGACTCCAGAAGAATCTACTAGATACCAAATTCAGAGACCTGCATAGTCCGTTTCCAAATAGGTAACAGCTCTGGTAAGAAAAGTTCCGCGAAAATACAATCCAACTATATTTTTGCAGTTTTCAGTCAATAAGGGAAGCTACGAAGCGAAAAAGTGATGGAAATGGAGCCAGGGTGGCTCACACCACCCTGTGGTGTGGGCCCTCCCCTGGCCGCGCCACCAGGTGGTGAGTCCACCGCGGACTCCGCCTCCGACTCGTTTTCTCCCAGTACCTTCCTTTTGTTTTGAAAATTCGTAATATATAATCCCCCGGATCCCTCGAGGTTCGTATATCGTGTTTTCATCGTGTTTTTGTTTCGATCTGTTTTTGCCAGGAACTATTCTTGAAGCTTAGAAGCACAATGGTGTCCGCCAAGGATAAAGGGAAGGAGCCTATGGAGGAAGACCTCCAAGACCCCGGGAAGGAGAAGGAGATCAAGAGTGAAGGTGAAGAGGAGCAAGGCCAATGTCCGCACACCGGCACTACCATTGCAAGCATTGGAGTGGTGACAAAACCTATCAGGGTTAGAAGGACTGCATGGATGCAAACTGGGGGGAAAGCTCCTCGTCACTGTTTGGTTCCACGGTCACTTCCTCTGTGCACCAAGAACCCTTTCCATACCCCTATCCATGAGCATCAATACCAGAATATGCCCAAGGGGAAATTACCCTCCAATTGAGATTTGCCTCGTTCTAGCCATGCAGGAAAA
The DNA here is from genome assembly GCA_023614405.1 of Avena insularis. Taxonomy (NCBI): domain Eukaryota; kingdom Viridiplantae; phylum Streptophyta; class Magnoliopsida; order Poales; family Poaceae; genus Avena; species Avena insularis. The sequence continues at coordinate 572,871,135 of CM042686.1, read as the reverse complement.
GAAGACTTCAAGGAGGAAGAGTGGGGAAAGAATAGCAAGAGCTGGAATTCTCAACCCGACATGATCATGAGCCGCATTGAGCAAAACTCACAGCTGATTCGTAATCTCACCTTTGAGATTGAGGACTTGGGGAAACTTATCAGAGAGCTCATCGAGAGGATACCACCACCACCGAAGGAGTAATTCGTCATCAGGTTTGGCATCTACATGGTTTGTTCCAAGCTTGGGGGAGTGCCACAGTATCACATCACTATCTTCTATCTTTTTGCCTTATTAGTAGAGTCATATCATGAATAGAGAAGTTATTGTGTAGGATGGTTTGCATTATGGAAGTGTACCCTCTCGTTAGATATGTATTCCTTGGTGTGAGTTGCCGTTATGGAATATTAATGAGAAGTTCTATCATTCACTCTTTTTCATAGCTTATATTAGTTTTCAATTCGTGGTTATATGATTGATCTTGTTGTTAGTATTTGTATCACTTTGGGATCATTGAGTTAATTTAGCAGGTTTTGGCAAACCTGGCTGGTCAGTAGCAACACTATTTTTGAGAGTTGAATGAAAAAGATAAAAGTACCCCTAAAGAAAAATAATTTCATCGTCTTTCTTTCTTGATTTGCTCATGAGTCTAGTATTTTCTAGTTAAGATCTTTTGTGCTTCCAAGGAAGATTGCTGATACGTCCATTTTGCGTCACTATTCTATGTCATAATTCACTGTTATTCATTGATATATTTCATATTGCGAGGTGATACTTATGTTATTTCATCTGTTTTTGCATGGTTGATGACTTTTGGAGCATGGACCGCTGAAGTAAGGATTCTGATGGAAAAGGTGATGTTTGGAGGAAAAATTCACGAAGATAAGAAAATCCGGGAAAATATATCGAAAATCCTATTTTTCCAGAAGACGAAGGAAGCCAGAAGGGGGGCTGGAGATGGGCCACAGGGGGCCCACACCACCTGGGCGCTGCCACCACTGTGGTGTGGCCACCCTGGTCCACCGCACTCCTCATGATATTATCCTCCTGAAACCCTAAGACTGGGAGCGATTACAGAAAGATTCCCGCCTCATAGGCGGAAAACACCGAGAGAGAAGATCTCTCCCAGACAGATTTCTGCCGGGGGAATTCCTTCCCGGAGAGGGGAGATCGTCGCCATCAACACCACCATCAAGCTGGACTTCATCGGGATCATCATCATCATCACCATCAGCACCCTCATCACCATCTCCATATTGCTATAACAATTGCGTTGAATCTTGCATAGTTCATAGGGGAAACTTTCCCGGTGTTGATTACTCTTTGTAGTTGATGCTATTGAGTGAACCATTGAATTATTGTTTATGTTCAGATTGTTATACATCATTATTCCATCTCTGATCATGATCCATATGATGTCTTGTGAGTAGTTCATTTTGTTCTTGAGGACATGGGAGAAGTCATGTTGTTAGTAGTGGAGTTGTGTTGAGAAAGATTCAATAGTTTGATATTTAAGTTGTTGTGTACTTCTTCTAGTGGTGTCATGTGAACGTCGACTACATGACACTTCACCTATATGGGCCTAGGGGAATGCATTGTGTATTTGGCTACTAATCGTAGGGGTCACGGAGTGATGTAAACCTGAAACCCCGTTAGGAAACCATTGTACAAGGGATGTAAGGGTCTTAGAGTTTAAAGCTGTGGTTAGGTTTCTACCTTAATTACTTTCTTGTACTTACGGATGTTTGCAAGGGGTATAATCACAAGTATGTATTAGTCCTAGGAAGTTCGGTACATTAGCACAGGTTCACCCACACAACACTTAGCAAGCTAAAGAAGATTAATCAACTATATGAAGTGAAAGCACTTGACAATCTTCCCATGTGTCCTCGAGAACATTTGGTCATCTTAAGTAATACAACCGGCTTGTCCTTTGCTGCATAAAGGATTGGGCCACTTGCTGCATTTATTCCTACTGTCTTTTATTTACTCGTACTTTGTTTACTTGCTTTATCAAAAACCCCTAAAAATCCGTTTGCTAAGTATTTGAAGAGAATTCCTGATACGTACCACTAGCCAGCACCTTCTGCTCCTCGTTGGGTTCGACACTCTTACTTATCGAAAATACTGCGGTACACCCCCTATACTTGTGGGTCATCAGCCACCGTACCTTACCTCGAGCAAAATATCAAGTTTGAAGAAAATAATCTAGGCCTTTAACGACCTACAATACGGGCGCAGGCCACTATACTGCGCGCCCATACCAAGTGAACTGCCTGAAGGGACGTCGACCCCAAGGTAATACACTCGGATGGGCGGGCTCTAGCCGTACCACCTACTCGACCGCGATTTTAACCCCAAGGAGAAGTTAAACCTAAACCTAAATTCACAAATCCCTCTTTATTCTTCCTCCAAACTCCACACTACCTCCATTGGATCTTCAAACCTGCTTGTTCTTTCTTTGATTCCTCGCACCCAATCGAGCTAAGGTATGTTTCTCCTCCGATCCCAGTTTATTTGCATCAAAACCTTGCTCAATATTTCACCATTATCAATCTAGACTTAGGTATTTTTCTTGAGCTAACCTTGATTGTGAGCATGCTTAGTTTTGTTTTTAGAGGAGTTTCTTTTGTAAGAAGTGTAGAGGATCGTTTCTTCTATGTTTCTATTGGAACAAATTCTTAATTAGGTTTAATTTTATTTTTAGATGAATATAGGGAGTCATACACATACAGTGGCTATGGAACAAGCCGTACCACTTGTTGAATTGCTAACCCCTGAGTCATTTGGCATCAAGTTCACCGAGGAGTTTCAAGCCACTCGTTTCAATCGTCTCAAGAACCGAGAAATCAAGTCCACCAAGTGGGAGTGTCCTTATATCCTTAACTAACTGGGTATTTATCATGATTTTGACTTACTTTGCAACAATGTTGGTTTGCACCACTTTGTGTTTTAGGACACCGCCACATATCACTGCTTGACGCTTGAGTTTCTCAGTACCTTGATGCATACGGTGGGTCAGTACTACTGCTCCGAGGAGTATAGCCTAGGAATTGATCGCATCGCTTTCCTCCTTATGAACCATGAGTACACCTTGACACGTGACCAATGGGCTCATAATTTTGGGTTTGGCAACAACACCACCGACATACGCACTACCAGTTTTGTTCTTAATCCCACACCCTTGGAGTACTTTAATTATATGAGAATTCGTGGAAACACACCCAAGGGAAATCAAATTTATCATCCTGCTATTTGACATTTGTTCTATGTTATTGCTAACACTTTGTAGGCACGTGGTGAGTTTACTAGAGTCAGTGAAGAGGACATGATAATACTCGCAAAAGATGCTATTCCAATTTGTAACTTCACGCCAAATTTGGGCGCCCTACTCATGTTTTATCTTAATCATCAAGCTCTTCAATCCCTTGGTCCCATATGTGGAGGAGGAGTTGTCACTGTTCTTACTCGAGCACTCCTCAACAATCTAGTTAATATCCAACCATTGGCAGGTGCTCGCCATCTTGGTTTCACTACTCTTAACACATGTGGCATGGTTTCTAAATCAAATGGTAGATACTTTCTTGATATACCTAGATCTGATCACTTGATCCTTGCTCCTTTGCATAATGGTTTGTTCTCTATTGAGGACGATGTTTGCATTTTGACACGCAGGTTGAACCAAGTCTATCCTAACAAGAAGAACCTATGGGTGAAGAAGGAGAAGATGAAGAAGTAGAACAAGAAGGACCCAAACAAGAGCAGAAGCCACCAAACTACTACACCACTTATTAAGATATCTATTCTCTCAAAGAAAGCATTTATAATATGAGTGACCTCTCCATCAACCTTCGATATGCTACCACCAACCTCTCGACCCAGTTCACTAATTGGAGCAGCCAATGGAACTTGGGAGATTATCCACCACCACCATAATGAGAAACAAAAGGGCTTGCAAAAGCCTGATCTTGGAGATGTGTCCCTCGGCAATTTATATTTGTGTAATATTGAGGTTGTACTCCTGCTCCGTGTGTGCTTTGAAACACTCGTGTTGGTTTGTTCCAACACTTCTCTTTTTGTTTTTGTTTTCTTTTGCTCGTTTGTTTTTCTTTTCTTAGTTTCTTGCTTGGTTGCAAGCTTTCTATATTCTTTAATCTCCATCCTCAAAAATACAAAAAGATTTTTCCTTATATCATTTTTTGTGAAAATGGATTTTCTTATTACCTCTTTGCTTAAATATTATTATGAGAGTGATTTGATTTGAGTTTTGAAGGAACACATCCGCATGAAGAAGAGAATTATGAAGTCACTCATGAGAGGTATGTCTTATGTCTCCCACTTTAGAAGTTTGAAATGTTTATCCTAGTTAGTTGATTTGTTAATATGTTATGCTAGTGGGAGTAATTTAAAATAGTTAGAGTAAAACTTTTTATTTGTATGAGTAATTAGTTGTGGAAGCTTTTTCTCTAGTTCTCGTAGTTAACTGAGTCTTGCCTTAGAAATAATATTGTCAAACAAGTACATCCAATTTATAACTTGTTTGATGAGTGATTGTCTGAAGAGTTTACCTTTGAAGATACTTAACCCCATAGATATTTTGATAGACTTGATGGAAGTCTTGAAAGGAGTTGTTTGATTGAAATGAAGTCTAGCGATGATTGTGATCCATACCAAAGCTAAACCTTGTGCATAAAAATGTGATAATGCTTAAATTTTAAATATTTTTCTGTCCACCTTTGGATGCCAACAGCTCCTCTAGCCTACGAACGATCGATGGTACAACCCCTGATTTCGACCATGAGTTGACGACATGGGTAACACTTGTTACCGTAATGGGTAAAGTATTAGTACTCTTGAAAGCATGTGCAAACCGTTGCTAAATGAATCACTTAATGATCCTTGTTGAGAATTATCTTTGAAAAATAAATATCCACACAAAACAGACTTTGGCATGGTCTCGTTACTACTTTATGAATTAATTTTCTTGAAAGACAATGATTGGGACAATAGTGTTTTGATAGCCCTGATTTATTGATGTGGGCGTCAATGAGACACTTCACTTTTATGCTACCTAGGACATGATCTCTCTTACTTAAATTTGCTATTATGAAATATTGAAGTGTTCCTCGGCAAGCTAAGAGTTAACTAGAGGAATTGGAACAATTGCTACACCTCTAGTTGTTTATGCTTATATTGAACTCCACTTTGATTTTTTTTGAGTTATCGAAGCTTGTATTGTATTATTGGCACATCTCTAACTTTGATGAGCTTCTCAAATGGAAGAAGTGTTGGATGCATACGACTACCAACCGTAAGTTGATTCATCTTCTCGTTATTTCGGTTTAAACGTTGAGTTCTTTATGGTTTTGTCATTTTCTTTCTCGAGGAAACTCTAGGATTGAGCTTTGGGGAAGTTGCTGGCTATGAAAATAGCCATCTTTCTCAGTGTTTAAATCGCATTTTTAGTTAAACAAATGACCAAAAATCTCTCTAGCCTTGGTACTAATGACTAATTATTGGAAATATGTGCAGTCCTTTGTTTTAAATTGTGTTGTGCAAGAAATCACACTTTTAAGGCGAAATCAGGAGATATCAATGAATATTATGAGGATGTCTGCACGACCAAGCAATCCTAGGTAGAAACCCGGCCTACAGAGGGTTTAACGACCATCAGTACGGGCAAGGTTCGCCCATACCTCCCACCTGTACCATGTGGCAGCGGCTCCTTAAAGTCAAACCCTACAGCTTTCGTGAAGGCACCTATATATTTTGAGGTCCCAGCTGTCGCGCAGAGGGGCGCCATTCTCAGATTACATCACAACACCACCAAGGAGATCCACCACCATAGTTCATCCTCTCCATACTCCATCCTCTCCATATGCATATCCATTAGCTTGTACTTGAGATCTCCTTGTGATTCGGCGACCATTGTAAGAATACTTGATTTCAATCTAAGTATTTTGCACAATATTTTCTATCCTTGATCTTATTGTTATGAGTGATTAGTCCTCACGGGCTGCGGGTTGGGGTGAAACCTCGCAGCGATAATATGTATCTAATTCATAGGAGTATTGTGTATTGATTGAATAGAGATTTGTATCTTTGTTTCTTTGTCTCTTCTCTCGATCTATGGACTTTTAGGTACCCAAGATCCTAGACATTGATAAAGGCTTGAGGTGAGATGCTTGGTCAGCGGTGATCTCGTAGAAAACCTAGTGACAGAAAGGGGAGTACGGTCTTCGTTTAGCGATTCATTTGGAAACAACAGCAACATCACTTCTTAAGGCTTTGATCTGTGTTTTCACTTAATAACTGTTGTAGCCCGGTATTTCGTGGTATAACGGTTGGATCAAAAGACTATTTCTATGCCTGTGACTCGTAGGGGCTCTCGTATATTATGATGTGCTACCCACCAATTTTATCTTTGTTAAATCATTACACATGAATATGCGTATTACTATCTTTATCCCATATGATGTGCAACTGTAGGGGAATCTTCAACCCTGGCCTATCTCCATCCATTGCAACAAATGATGTTCTAAAAGGTAAACTAGAAAGGTCCGGTAAACAAAGGTAAAACGAAAAAACAAGTCTTGCAGACGTGTCTCATTTAATTTCTATTTAGTATTGTTTCCCAAGGTTCGATTAAACCTAGGTCTACTAGGAAAAAAGCTACTATACTGCATCCATAAATCCGGATCAAAGGTATCAAGCACCTATAAAGATCTCACTAGTCCTTCGTTTGAAGCCTTAAGAAACCGGCTGTTTTTTGAATGACCTTATTTCGAGAATAAACTAACCGACAAATCCGTAGCCCAGGTGATTCGCTGCCTCCCTCTCCCCAAAATGGGATGAATCTTCTCATGCAACTTTTTTCTTATTCAGGGCGCAATGAAGCCAATTTCCATCAAGGCAGGATCTTGCGGATGACAACCTCTCTCTCGCCATCTTGGTGCTTGCCTTTTTCGATGGTGCGATATCTAAAGGAGAGGGCTCTACTGATGTGCGAGCTAACCGATGACACCGACCCTGACCGATAGGAGCCCGAATATTTTTTGTTAGTGATATCATAGACAGGATAGATGAAATGCTCCTCGACTATACCATGCCCATCGGGATGAATATGTCATCCTTTTAGACCCGGATTTACTAGGTAAACTTGTAGTCCTTTTCAGAACCTTTGTTGCATTGTCCTTTTTGGTCCTGATAAGGGAGTAAAGGTTCCTTGTGCAGGTGAGGGAGGATGGAAGCAAAGGCTGAGGCAGACACCTTCCTAGACATGGACTTTGAGTCGAAAAGTGGTGCCAAAGATGGTGAGGCTGTAGGAACCGAGCTATTGGAGGATCCAACCCCTGATGTCCCTGCGAAGATGATCCGCTAGAGAACTCCAGGGAAACCAAAAAGCGACCAGCCATCAAAAACAAGAAGGATACCAATCCCACCGAGGGGGTTGCGGTCCGTTCATCTTCGTGCTTCGAAAAGTTGGTAGTGAAGTTGTCTAAAGGGATAATATCGCAGGAGCATAGGGTAAATATCTTATTTCTTTTCCAAGTTGATTCCGATATCCCAAAGGCCCAAGGGTGTGTCCCTAAAGTCCCTCCACGTGAAGTAATTGGGAATGGTATTCAGAGCAGCAGCGAGCAAGGCACCCAACGTTGTGGGTCTAAAGAGCGACGTCATAGCCTAGATCCCAACATTGCGGGTATGAAGAAGATAGTGTCGGCGTTGGGATACGATGCTTTGACAGTAAATGAGGGTGTAGCATAGGCAGAGGACAATTCCACAAAAACCACATCATGGCTCGGCTTCCTATTGGTCCGAGCGCGCATGAGTCCAGGAAACCCCCCCCCCCCTTGTTCGCCTGAGTTCTCCTAAGGCCAGGATACCTCCCCTTAGCATAAACTTTGTATTTTCCTTACTAGTCGTCGTGAAAAGCCTATATGCCGGGCAAACAAATTTGGAGGCAATTTTGTGTTGCTTCATCTGAAAATCCTTCAGTATGTGCCATATACGAGTGCTAAAAGATGACACTCACAAACTATTTTTTTCATTTTTCTCTATTTTGTTCCTTTTATTATTATTTTTAATTTATTTTTACCTTTAATGAACATCTATGTACTTTGAAATTATTTTAGTGGATTTTTATTACCAAGCTATCATACACTTTGTAGTTCACAATGAATTACTTTCTATAAGTTGGCATAAAGTCATTGAAATTAGCAAAAGTAGTTAGAAAACTCGAGAATTCATTGAAGTTCAGAATTTTCCATCCAATATGGCCTAATTTGTGTGAAAAATTGGGTGGTGCCATTTTGCACCATATTTTTTGAACTTTCTTCAGAAAAAATCATTTTTTACGCTTAGGAAATGAAAAATAATTTTCATACTAAAAAATAGTGAAAACTCCTTTTGGAAATAGTGTTTGGCTCAACAAGACAAACATCTGTGCTAAATTTGGGCACATTATACCGCACTATGCAATTTATATGGTTATCATCTTGGTCATTTGGCTTAAAATCCATGAATGTTTATATATGATATGCCATTCCATGATCACTTTTATTTAAAATTGTCATATTCCAAATTTGATATATTTTTAAAAGGGCTAGATGCTCAAGGATTGTTTAAAAAAAAATCTTAATTATGTTTTTTTCAAAATGGTGACATGGCTATTCATAGTAAAGGGTTGAATATTTCAAAATTGTCGATGGTGCTTCTAGATAATGACTACTTATGTACATTAATTGTTCTTGTGATTTTTTATGACCAAGCTAACACATTTGCATTTCAAATTTGAACTACTTTCGAGAAATCGATACAAATTATTTTAAATGGGAGAAAGTATCCAGAAAGATTGAAATTTCATAAGAAGTTGAGAAATGTAAGTCAAATATGGTCTAATTTGTGTTCAAATTGGAGAGGTGCCATTTTGCGCCATAATTCGTGCACTTGGGTCACGAAAAAATCATTTTGGCATTTACAAAATATAAATAATCTTTTTAATAAAAAAATAGAAATTTCTTTTGGCTAAATTTTTTTAGCATGGCAAGATGCACTTATGTGCTAAATTTGGCTCATTGTAATGAACTATGCAATGGAAATGGAATAAATTAGAGTCTCTCGGCAAGGGGAGACTCTGTTAAGGGCTTGACGGGCTCTTGGCAGAGCTAATGCATTGTATCTCTCCGTCAACAACGGACAGAAGGGACACGTCTCGGGCAGCTTTGTCTAGAGTATTTCTTTGCCACGGATTTTCCCTTTCTTTGCCTGTGTCTTTCTTTGCCCATAGTTTTCTCTAATTCTGTGACACTCGGCCAAGTCTTTCTTTGTCATGTGCCCGGTAGATTCGTGGAAAGGAGCCCATCACAAAGACGTTTTTCTCAGCACTTTGAACCGTCTCCCAAGTCAAATTGCCAAGTTTCACAAAAAAGTATGACCATTTGAGGAATGCACCAAAAGAGAACTCCAGTGTCATGGTGGAGTTTTTTTGTTTCTTGTGTGTAGGCCACAAATGCTCATACCATTTCTTCAAAAAGATTAGTAATGTAGTACATGTTATAGAATGCACGACAACCACAATTTTTATTACTCCCTCCGATCCAAATTAATTGACTTAGATTTGTCTAGATTCGAGATTCTAAGATTAAAACATGTCTGCAGACATCCGAATCTGCATAACCAGCCAATTAATTTGGATCGGATGGAGTATATATTTTTTAGAACTTTAGGGTGCCTCGAAATGACTCGAGGAATATGCACTTCTTCAGAATTAAAGAAAAAATGCAAGCCCTATATCACTTGCTCTAAGTTCTCTGTTGCTAAGATTGGGTCATGGATATTCTAACAAAAATAACAGGAATCTAGCTTCAGAAAACTAGAAAACTGCATTCCATTTCGGCCTCCAAGTTCACCAGAATCGAAGGAGGCCGATTGATATTCCAAGACTCCGTTCAAAACTAGGCCCACGCATTGCATTCCCACCTAACTGGGATCCACATCAGCAAATCATTCCAAGAGTCGTATACTCTTCTAATTTCCGTTTGTGTCGGTTGTCCATGTCACCGAAGCTGCAAATCAACAAGGCCTAGTCACCACTCACCACAATGTTCTTGCACGTCATCCGCAGTATACTGATGTACTGATTTTTAATAGAGTTTTGCACACAGATTTCTGATCATCTTTAGTAAGCACTTATGGTTGCATTCAGAATTTTCCATGGTTACTTCATGCCTAAAACAATGATGATTGCATGGATTACACAAAAGAAAAGTGACATCACAGCATATCTTGCTGCATTTGCAGACTTGCAGACTTGTAGTGTTTGTTGACTGACGTTCTAAAGGTTCTTGCTTCCAGGTACACAACATGGTTTCCATTTGAAGAGAACTCCAGCATAAAGGATCATCTCACCGAGATTCAGGGGTTCAGACTGCTCAAGAGGCAAGAGCACAGTTTTGTCACAACTCTCCTACCTGACTATCTTTGTCATCGCCACCTGCATTACCGAGAGGACAAAACTAGGAAGATCCCCTCAACTTCAACTTGCCCAGCATTGTTGTCCAGGTCACTCTAACCGATTCCAAACCTGAAAAGAAATAGTACTCCGTAACACATTTATCATTCACACCAAACAAATGTCTTGCATAACTCTTGATTTCCTTCAAGGAAGCTGACGTATTCTAGTCACATTTTGGATGAAGTGCTGATCGAAATGTGGGATTCTCCATGGCTTACAGTTGCAGTAGACAGATCAACCCAGACATGCACTCACAGGTGGACCGTGTTGGTAGCACGGTGGAGCGGTCCTGGCAAACTCATCCTCCTTGTCATGTTCTTCCGGAGGCTAAAGAAGTTCAGTATGGAAGGAGGCAAAACCTGTAAGCTTAGTTAGATGTGACCATTGCAAGCCTATTTAGGTGTAAGTATTAAGATATGCCGATAAGCCTGATAACCACAGCTAGCTTGCTACTAGTAGTGTGGAAATATGGTTCCAGTTCAGAGTAAGAGGTTATGGAATCAATAAGTGCCTAAATGACAACAAAATTTCAACAGCAGGCTACAATAGTGCTCATGGAAAGGAAGTTTCGCATCTATTTGATGCAGAGGCCGGGGTTTACCCCCATTTCGAAAAAAAAAAATGGAAAGGAAGTTTCAGTGTCTAACTATTTGGAATAAGAAGACCAGCAACCACTACCAGTGTGCTATCTCTGTATTTTCTTTGTGTTAACAGATCACTAACTTATTCGCAGGTATCTTCCGTCTTAGTACTTCATTCCTCGCTACCTGTGGTCATAGCCAGACCTCGATAGATAAAAAGGAAAACCCGAATAGCAGAGCAACATCAACATGGGAGAAGTTTGTCATCACCAAGCCTGGTTGTTTAGCAATATTCACAGTTCTGCCATGTATAACTGAAAGTCGATGTCTTGTGATCCAATCAATTTCAGCATCTTCAGCGTACCATTTTGAAGTGTACACGCAAGTTGGCATCCTGAAACAAAATTTCGCGTCCATGCTAGAAATAATTGGTGACTAAATATGAAGTGCAGTAGCTGCATAAGAAAAGGTCGAGATAAGTCTGTCGCAGACTATCAAAGCTTTTACAAACACCATGTGATTTGCCTCCACACAATGATGCAAATTAATTTCGCAGCTACTGTCGGTTACTGACAATGATGCGCATTTTTCATTTGCAGCGCGCGTACGGCAATGTGGGCTACTTACTCCGGTACAGTTGCGACAAGTTACTGAAGCTTGACGGCACCTGCAGAGAAGCTTCGTCCGGACTCGTCGGCAGGTGGAGGTTGTCCGGCGAAGGAAGGCCGGCCATCATCCTGGTGAATCAATGGTGATGTTCCTCGGGAGGTTCAAAACGTCCACACTGAAACGGAAGAAAAACCTGAATGTGCATCCATGCAGTAGATCGCCACATCAGAGGGCAGCAGAAGTGGCTGGAAATTAGAAACCTGCATAAGACAAAGACCGATTCTTGAGTGTGTAAATCGGCTGGATCCCAGCGCCTTCCGCAGTGTGTAAATCGCTCCTGTTTTAGGTTTTCTCATCACCTGAGTACAGAACGTCCTCGGCGAGGGAATTGGACGAAACGAAGCGAGGGCTAACCGATGCGGTACCCAGCAGGAGCAATGAGCCCATCTGCCAGACGAGCAGAGCCGCGAATTCCTATTTGCCGCCCGTTGCGGCGCTTCTGTGTCGGGCCGCGGACACCCACTCTAACGGTTTTGCTTTAAAAATCCGGGCCAGCCCCTGGTCCGGTTATTAAAGCACGTGAGCTGGGCGCTCTGCTTTTTTTCAGTTTTTACTTTACTTTTTCGTTTTTCTGAAAACGGTCCAGATCTGAATTTTTATCAGTTTTGAAGATGTGCAAATTTTTAATTCGTTCAGATTACAAATTTATTCAAATTTGTTCAGAGTTCGCATTTTTTAGATTTTCAATTTGTTCAGATTTCAAATTTGTTTAGATTTCTAATTTATTTTGGTTTTCAAAAACATTCAGATTTTGAATTTACTCTAATTTAAAAAATGTTCAGATTTCAAATCTGTTCAGCAGAAATCGGGACAGGAAAATCGAAACAGTAAAAAAAACCGGTACCATAGCGAATCGAAGGTAAGAAGCAACAGATACACGTGCTTTAATCTTCGTGCTATTGGGACGGCCCATCTTGACTGATCCAAGCAGCGCGAGTGGGACGCGCCGCATGGATCTCCCAGCATAGCCCACATTGCGGTGATAGGAGAGCAGCACCAGCCAGGACAATGACTGAACCATTTAGGGAGGCTATAAACATATATTATTTATGTTTTACACCTCTTCCAATCATGGCAATCCCTATTCTATGCTATGAGCAAAGGCCCCTAGACATACCCCCTCCATAACTAGCCATTCGAAACGGGTTGGTCCAATAGGATTTCTGGAGTCTATTTTTTAGTTTCTATAATGTTTCAGATTATTTATTGTAATCCACTGTTTTATTAAATGGGATAGTGGTAACATTCAGACTGAACCACATCATTTAGAAATCCAGGTAGTACATCAAAACAGAGTCTGCTATGCTAAGAGCTTTATTTGCCTCCCGACCAATGAAAAGAAGCTTAACTTCCTGGAAAATAGAGCCTAAAACCTTCATCTCGCGAACAACATGAGCACCTTGAGTTCGAACTAGTTAATCATCATGTCATACTTTCTCCAACATGTTGCAGTCCATCTGAATGATCACCTTTGGAATACCGAGCCTAGCGACAGCTTCTAGCCCCTCCCTACTTGCCAGCATCTCACTAATGAAAGAATCATCAATATGGCTATAATTCCTACATCTTGCCATAACACCCTGGTCTCTTCATACCGGCGGCTGTCACCCTTGTTAGCTTACTAGGATCTCTAGATTGACCTCACAAACCAACACTTGTATTTTCGACGCACTTTGTTCTCACTCGTGCGCACCCGGGAACAACTTGCCCGTCGGTCACGCATCCTCAAATTTCTCCAAGCCAAACACACTTAACCTCAAAGTTCTTTTCAGATGAGCTTCCGAAAAATAAGTTACAACTTGTTGGTATGAGTATCCTATCAATCTTATTAAGCCATGACTATGATATCACATTCACCCACTCTTAGAAGATTGACACCCTCGTTGATCAACCATAAGCAAGGAACGTTCACTCTTGGCACACGTATGTGCATCCAGTGCCGACACATGTGTCGTGTCGTGTCCACTCTGGGCCACATGCGACATGCTCCACGTGTCCGCACCACTGACCCACACATACCCATATAACTACGAGAACCTGGCTCATACCACTTGTAACACCTCAGCCTCTCCGGACCGGCGGTTGTCAATCCTGGCAACTTACTAGGATCTCTAGGCTGGCCTCACATACCAACAATTGTCTTTTCTGCACACTTTGTCCTCACTTGTGCGCACTCGGGAACAACTTCCCAGTCAGCCACACATCTCAATTTGCTCCAAGCCAAGCACGCTTAACCTCAGAGTTCTGTTTAGATGACCTTCCGAAAAATAAGTTACAACTTGTTGGTATGGGTATCCTATCAATCCTATTAAGCCATGTGCCAGGATCTCACACGTACCTACACAAACTCGCCACTATGATTATGGATCACGTACCCTGACCTAGCTTCCCTCAACTGGCAGTTTAGAGAACCATCAATGTTCACCATGCACCATCCCTCTAACGGTCTCTCCCACTTACATTACCGTTTAGGGGACCTTTTGTCGTGGCGGTAGTTCCAGTAGAGAGAGCTTCTCCTCAATGAGTTTTATAGAACCTAGGGATTCATATTGTTCCTCCCCATGCACGTACTTGTTCCGACTGGCCAAATACACCAGAGAACTATAATTGCAATCAAAACATGTTCAACTTTCAAAACAGAGCCAACTAGTATATGCAACATCCAAGTTGTTGGGTGCAATCTCGGAATCGTGGAGCCAAAATGAACCATGGTGGCTGTCCAAATCTGCTTTGCATGTACACACGGTTTCATGCCATGGCCACATAGTTTACATATGCTTCTCTCCATAACATGATGACTGGCTAGCTCGGCATAGCAAGGTAGATAGCCCTTCAGTGCATGCCACCAAAACACTCTCACCTTATGTATAACCCTTAGCTGCCATAGTTTTTTCCACTATTGCTCTCAATGTGAGCAACTAGCAGGAGCAACAACAACGTGTTGAGTCAACATAGGTATGCAGAACGAACCATGTACACTCCTAATCTTTTTGCACTCCATGCCCAAAAATCCTCCCCATCATTTTGTGGACATGGTAGGCGAAGTACTGCATCGGCATCAAGCGAGCAAAAGGTCGCATTGACCACTTCCTCATCCCATGTACCATTGGTCTGATCTAGCAACTCTGAAACTATAGATAGTTTCGTCCCATCTTGTCATCTGTTCTCATCCCGAATAAGTGGTTTTAGACCCAGGACCCCGGAAAGCCATTGATCATCCCATATACGAGTATCTTTTCTGTTTCTCATGCACCGAACAAGACCCTTTTTCATAACATCTCTACCGCATATGATAGCTTTCCTGACCTTGAATGCACTCTTAGGACACCCGGTTGAAAGTATGTCATCATTTATAAAATATCTACCCTTCAACACTCGAGCACATATACTCGTTGGATTTACCAGCAACCTCCAGGCTTGCTTATTAAACATTGGATCATTGAAATTTTGGACATCTTGGAAGCCTAAACCTCCTTTAATCTTTGCAATAGACATTTTTTACCAAGCTTGCCAGTGCATATCATGCTTGTCTAGTGATTGTCTCCACCAGTAATTGGATGAAATCATCATTAATTTGGAGCATAAACCTTTTGTGAGCTTGAAACAACTCATAGCATAGGTTGATAGATCTTGAATCACGACTTGATCAGTAACTCCTTTGTAGAAAAATACATCAGCTTCTCACAATAACCTTGGACCCTCGGACTGGATCCTTAAACCAAGTTCTCAAAGTGCTTATCTATTAGCCTACCCAAGGCTATAGGCATCCCTAGTGAAAGTGAAAGTGTGCCCCATGTGTGATTTTGGTAATTAATGACAATCTCTATGGAATAGAATTGAGTTTCACTTGTAGGATTTGTCCATTGGCATCACTTGGGCCATATGTTAGTTTCAAGGTTGAAAAATGAAGAAATAAAGAAGAAGCAATGTCCAAGGGCTTTGTGCCCATTGGAATCATGTAGAAGAAGAAGACGAAAAAGCACAAGATCAAGCGTGTCTTGAAGAAGAAGCTGGAATTCGTCATGATTATCTTCAAGACATAATCCTAACAAAGTTAGAAGAAATGAAGTGCAAGCTCAAGATGAGCCATCTCTAGAAGATCACATGCTTGAAGCTTGCCATCCTCGATGATCACGAAGTGATGAAGACAAGTTCAAAGAAGAGGTTTCCCCATGGAGTATGGGGAGCAATTCACAAGTCTTCGACAAGCAAAGCGCGAGCAAAAGAAATCAAGAAAGATGTTCCACCTTGAGGAAGACAAGACCGTCTACATCGAGATCAAGTGGAATACTCAAGGCAAATGTATGATATTGATAGGTTTTATATTTTACCGATCTCTTGTGGTTGTTCATGAGAGACCGGGTTTAGGATAGATAGTCGTAATATCAAGAGGGCCTCTCGAGTAAGTAGATCGATTGTATCTTTAGGAGAGAGCTCAAACCTTCGCATACATAGCATCATATTTCTTGGTTGTTGTTTGGATATTATCCATGTGAGGATCTAGAGCTTGTGGTTATCTTCATAACAAGCTCTAGTTCACCAAAAACATATTTCCCTTGAATATCTTATTGCGTTTTTGATCTTGCGGGTTTTTCGGCTCCATACCTTGGGAGGTATCTCACATATTTATTCTTGATATTTTATCCCTTGGTGGTATTAACACCTTGAATTTTGTTGGATTCTACATGTTGTTATTTTTCCAACAAAATTGGTTTCATCTTATTTGGAGTTCGGATGCAAAAGTTATCGTAGTTTTGGTTCTGGAGTTTCCCTGACCGGAAGTACCACTACTTCACTGGAAGTACCGCTAGGCCACTTTTGGCGCCGGTAGTATCGGTTGAAGTTACGGTCTAGTTCCGGTGAGCATGGGAATGCCCCCAGCACCCGTTTTGTTTTTGATGCATAATTACCGGTACTTGGGCCGGTAGTTGACCGGAAGTACCGCTCGGGCATATTTTGCCGCCGGTTGTACCAGTGGAAATTCCGGACCACTTCCGGTCAGCCTGTGACACCCTGCGGTCAACTATCTGTTTGGTCCTGTTTTATTTATCGGTACTTGGTTAGTAGTAGACCAGTAGTACCGGCCGGAAGTTCCGGCCCCGGTCGGGCAGAACTTCCGACCTATACAACTAGGTCGTTTCAATTGCTTTCGAGCCATTGGAGCAGGGCTAACCAGAACTTCCAATGGCTCACCGGTACTACCGGCCGGGCGCGTTTTGACACAAACGGTCAGATCTAGGAGCCCTTTAAAAGGGGCTCATCTTCCCCTTCGTGGCTACTAGATCTTTTCTTGGTTCTTAGCTTTCTCTCTCTCCTACATTGTAGACCTTGAACAGCTTGTCCTCATCTCCCCTTCCCCCTCCTATGATTCTTGCATCTTTTTGAGGTATTTGAGAGAGGAGATATAGATTAGCAACCTCACCAGACCAAATCCCTTATTTGTGAAGGAATCCTCAGGATCTAGATCTTGGAGAGTTTTGTGTTCTTCCTCTCTTATTACCCAATAGCTTTTGTAGCTTTGGTGGAATTTGGGAGTAAAGGACTTGCCCGTGCATTTGGTGCATAGGTTTTAGTTCTCTACAAAGATTCGGAGAGTTCAAGCTTGAGGGCTTGTTTCTCTTGGGTTCTTGGAACCCTAGACTATTGTGTGGTAGTGGTGTGATACCCTTGGGGCTCCAATTGAGTTGTGGAGATTCCTCAAGGTCGAGGCCTTTGTGGTGATTCTTGGGAGCCCTCCAAATGAGTTGTGGAGTTTTACCCAAGCTTATACGGGTTTGGTGATGGCCCTCAAGTGTCCCTTAGTGGATCGTGAGTAGGCCTTTGTGATGATCTCACATGAGAATAGGATGAGCCTGTTGTGGCGTCGGTGAGTTGTGTGCCTTCGCATCTTGGGGTGAGCCTTGTGTGATGTTGGGTGAGCATCGAGCCACCACACCTCAAGGTGAGCCATTTATGATGTTCAGAGAGCATTGCACCATGGCACCTCTCTAATAGAGATGTAGCATCTTTGGAAGTGAACTTCAGCATTAAAATCATCGTCTCCACTTCCATCAGTTATTTCTCAACCAAACCCTTTACTTATGAAATTTACATTGTGATAGCCATCGTGCTTGAAGTATTATATCTTGATTTCACCTTGTTGCTTGTCTTGTTTGTTGCACTTAGTTGAACATAGTGATTTTAGATTTTGTGTTTAGTTAAATTAAAAGTTTGTTGTATTCCGTATTTTTTTAGAGGCTAAAACATAATTATTTTAAAAGCCTATTCACCCCCTTCTAGACGATATCCATTGTCCTTTCACCTAGGTATTTTTCAGACAAAGCCTCCCTCTCAATATGAAGCATGTTCCTCACTGATACGTTGCAAATGTATCCATAATTTTTGATGTTCCATGCTTGGTTTTATCCACTTTCTTATGTTTTGTCCACACTTTGGAGTACTTTTCATATGATTTCTTGGACTAACCTATTAACAAGAGCCACAGTGCCATTTGCCTGTTTTCTGCTGTTTTTGGTTCTAGGAAAGTCAGAAAATGAATATTCTCGGAATTGGACGGGACAAAAGCCAAAGTCAGTTTTTCACCGAGGGACACCTGGAGCCAGAATACGAGACGGAGAGGGGCTGGGGCCCGACAACACCACCTGGCCGCGACTGTATGGTGGCGCCGAGGATGGTCTGCCGCTCAGGCACCCCTCGGCCTCTCCTTCCGCCTATATATTGCCTCGATGGAAACCCTAAGTACCGATCAAAATCCACGAAGAGTCTCAGAGTCATCTCCATCCCTAGATCGGGAGGATCTGAAGCTCTTCGGCACCTGCCGGAGAGGGAATTCACCACAGGCCTTCTTCATCACCATGCAAGCCTCCGGTGTGATGCATGAGTAGTTCATCTCTGGACTACGGGTCCATGTAGTAGCTAGATGGCTGGTTGTCCTCCTTTGTGATTTCATGTTTAGATCTTGTGAGCTCTGTTCATGATCAAGATCGTCTATTTGTAATTCTGCATGTTGTGTTTGCGGGGATCCGATGGATATTGAGATGCTATTTCAGATTGATTATTGATTCTATCATGTCTTTGTTATTTGTGATCTTGCATGCTTTCCGTTGTTAGTAGCTATCTTGGCTAAGTAGATGCTAGCAACTCCAAGAGTTAGTATTTATGCTCGATAGTGGGTTCATGCCTCGGTAACTGGGAAGTGAGAAATCTCTAAGGTACTAGATGTGTTGTTGCTACTAGGGAGAAAACAACAATCCTTTGTTCATAGAACAATCATATTGTTTACTTTACACGCAATTCGTAATGCAATTATCCGTTGCTTGCAACTTAATACTGGAGGGGGTTCAGATGATAACCTGAAGGTGGATTATTAGTCATAGATGCAGTTGGATGGCGGTCTATGTATAATGTTGTAATGCCCAATCGAATCTCAAAGGAGTCAAGATGAGTAGTATATGCTTCTATGCTTTCTCGATGTTTGTCAATTGCCCCACTGTAATTTGTTCACCCAGCATGTTATCTATCTTAAGGAGAGCCACCTCTAGTGAACTATGGACCCCAGTCCTTTCTTTTACAATCAATTGTTTATTGTTTTCTGTTTACTTTCTGCAATATTACTTTCTTCCACTCAATACATTTAATCCTTTATTTTCAGCAAAACCGGTGAGATTGACAACCTCATCGCAAGTTAGGGACAAAGTTCTGTGGTTGTGTTGTGCAGGTCTCTACATTGCTGCTGGCACTGGTAGTGCGCCCTGCCAAAGTTCAGCTAGCAACACCTTTGGGGTGTTTCCTTGCTCCTACTGGTTCAATTAAACCTTGGTTTCATACTGAGGGAAAACTTGCTACTGTGCTCATCATACCTTCCTCTTGGGGTTCCCCAACAAGCCCGATATATTTTGGGCCATCAAGCTATTTTCCTGGCGCTGTTGTCAGGGAGTCAAGGACATCTTCACAAGGGGAGTCCCTCATAACCAATCTCTTTACTTTGTTTTTTTTTGCTTAGTTTACTTTTGCTTTGTTTGCTTGTTATTTTATCAAAAACACACAAAAAATAGTCTTACTAGTTTGCTTTCTTTATTAAAAACACAAAAAAATGACTACACTTGAAAACACTAAGTTGTGTGACTTCACTAGCACCAACAACAATGATTTTATGAGCACACCTATTGCTCCATGTGTTCCTAAAGCTACTTTATTTGAAATAAAACCTGCTTTACTCAATCTTGTTATGAGAGAACAATTTTCTGGTATTGGTAATGAAGATGTTGCTGCCCATCTAAATAACTTTGTTGAACTTTGTGAGATGAAAAAGCATAAGGATATAGATGGAGATATTATTAAGCTTAAATTGTTTCCTTTCTCTTTGAGAGGAAAAGCTAAAGAATGGTTGAATTCCCTAACTAGGAATAGTATTGATTTTTGGACTAAGTGCAAAGATGCTTTTATTGGAAAATGTTATCCTCCTGCTAAGATTATATCTATGAGAAGTGAAATAATGAAGTTTAAACAATCGGATAATGAACATGTTGCTCAAGCTTGGCAAGGAATGAAATCTTTGGTAAAGAATTGTCCCACTCATGGACTGACTGCTTGGATGATTATCCAAACCTTTTATGCAGGATTGAACTATTCTTCAAGAAATCTATTGGATTCTGCTGCTGGAGGTACCTTTATGACCATTACTTTGGGTGCTGCAACAAAGCTTCTGGATAATATGATGGTTAACTATTCTGAATGGCATACTGAGAGAGCTCCACAAGGTAAGAAGGTAAATTATGTTGAGGAAACCTCCTCCTTGAGTGATAAAATTGATATTATTATGTCTATGCTTGTTAATGGGAAAGCCCATATTGATCCAAATAATGTTCCCTTAGCCTCTTTAGTTTCTCAAGAAGAGCAAGTTGATGTGAACTTTATAAGAAATAATAATTTTGGCAACAATGCTTATGGTAATAACAATTACATGCCTTACCCTCCTAATAATACTTATGGTTATAATGGCAAACCTGGATTACCTAGTGAAGGAAGAATTTTAGAAGTTGAAAGAGCCACTAAGAACTTCATGCAAATGCAATATGAGCAAAATAAATTATTTACTAAAACTATGGAGGAACAATCTACCATTTTGAAGAATATTAGCCATCAACTTGAGAGTTTAAATAGGGAAATTCCTAGTTTACAATTCAAACTTTCTAATGCTGAAAGAAATATATCATGTTTGTCTGAAGCACAATCTTCTTTGATTAATAAAATGGCTGCTAAACCTGAAACTATTGATAATCCCTTTGCAGCTACTAATGCCATATAAGTGAGAATTGATGAAACTGTTAGACTATTAGCTGAATTGCATGCTAAGTGGGAAAGAGAAGATTAAATTGCTAGAAACATTAGTGTTTCTACTATCACTACCACTAATATTGAAGCTAGTAATAGCTCTACTACCTTAGATGATAATTATGATTTTGATCTTGATGATTGCAATATTGATGACCCACAAGTATAGGGGGTGTATCGCAGTATTTTCGAGGGAAGTGAAACCCAATTTATTGATTCAACACAAGGGGAGCCAAAGAATATTTATAAGCCTTAACAACTGAGTTGTCAATTCAGCTGCACTTGGAAACAATCTTGCTCACAGCAGTTTATCATATAGCAGTTTAAGTAGTAGGAATAGTAAAGTAGCAGGATAGTAGTAAAGTAAAAGACAGTAGTAACAATAGCGATAAACAATAGGATTGTCACGAAAAGTAGGCATAGGGATGGATGGACGGGTGTTGCATGGACAAGACAATTCACATAGCAATCAGAACATAGGGCAATTGCAGATAAATAAGATAAAGCATCCAAGTATTAGATAATCCTAGGCATGTGTTCCATATATAGTCATACGTGCTCGCAATGAGAACTTGCACAACATCTTTTGTCCTGCCAGCCCGTTTGTAGCGGGGCCTCAAGGGAACTACTGGCAATTAAGGTGCTCCTTTTAATAGAGCACCGGAGCAAAGCATTAACACTCCGTGAACACATGTGATCCTCACATTAAAGCCATTCCCTCCGGTTATCCCGATTTACATCGCCACTGGGCCATTGGTTCTAGACAACAACGTGTGTATACAACTTGTAGATAAGACCAAAAACAATACTATCATAATGAATCAATAACATGTTCAGATCTGAAATCATGGCACTCGGGCCCTAGTGACAAGCATTAAGCACAACAAGTCGCAACAAAGTCATAAAGCACTAATAAAAGATACTAGGCACCATGCCCTAACAATCTGATGCCATTACATGAACGATCTCATCCAATCCCTACCATCCCCATAGCCTACAACGGGGGATTACTCACTCATAGATGGGGGAAACATGGATGGTCGATGGAGAAGTGATGGTGATGATGATGGCGATGATCTCCTCCAATTCCCCGTCCCGGCAGGGTGCCAGAACGGAGTTTCTGGTGCTGTTTCATGGAATCTGGTGGTGGAGGCGGAGCAGAACTCCTTCTAGAAAAACGTCGAACTCCCCGGAGTTTTTAGGTTAGAAGGCTTCTTATAGGCGAAGAGGGAGACCGAGGGGATGCCTGGGGCGGCCAAATCATGCCCTGGCGCGGCCAGGCCCAGCCCGCGCCTGGGGGGTGTGGCCAGCCCATTGCCCTCCTCCGTCTCGTATTCTGGCTCTGTGAGTCTTCCGGAAAAATAGGCACTTTGGCTTTTGTCCCGTCCAATTCCGAGAATATTCATTTTCTGACTTTCCTGGAACCAAAAACAGCAGAAAACAGGCAGCTAGCACTGTGGCTCTTATTAATAGGTTAGTCTAAGAAATCATACGAAAAGTACTCCAAAGTGTGGACAAAACATAAGAAAGTGCATAAAACCAAGCATGGAACATCAAAAATTATAGATACATTTGCAATGTATCAAATATCTCTGAAGTTATTAAGTTCCTACAAAAGCTTGGTAAAAGTCCTAATGCTAGTACTATGAACATGGCCTTTACAAAACACATTACTAATGCTCTCATAAAGATTAAAGAAGAAAAGATGAAACATAAAGCTTCTATTCCTATAAAACAAGAAGATGGTTGGGAACCCATCATTAATATGAAAGTGAATGATTTTGATTTCAAAGCTTTATGTGATCTTGATAGTAGTGTTTCTATTATGCCTAGAAGGATTTATGATATGCTTGATTTGCCACCACTTGAAGATTGTTATTTGAATGTTCCACTTGATGATAATGCTAAAAAGAAACTCATGGGGAGTCTTAATGATATTCTTATTATGGTTAACAATGCCTATGTCCCCGTTGATTTCTATGTTTTGGATGTTGAATACAATGCTTCTTGTCCTATTACTTTGGGAAGACCTTTTCTTAGAACTGTTGGTGCCATTATTGATATGAAGGAAGGCACCATTAAATATCAACTCCCAATCAATAAAGGTATTGAGCACTTCCCTAAGAAGAGAGACAAGATTTATTTTGCCTCTCATATGAGAACAAAAATTTCTCTTAATGCTTCTTCATTTGAGAACACTTGATTCTTTTTCTTACTTCTTATGCCTAACTTAAAGGCGTTAAAGAAAAGTACTTATTGGGAGATAACCCAAAAGTTTTAGATGAGTCTTGGAAGTTATTACCTCTGTAATAACCGCTCTTTATCCTTTTTATTTGCTTTTTGTGCCAAGAGTAACATCTAATGAGAGAGAAGTAATCATTGGGAAAGTTGTTGTCCCGAAACAGATTTCTCTGCTTCACCGTAAAAATTCGTGTACAATCTCTGTATGTCCTTTTGAGGCATGAATTTTTGTGCTTCTAACCCAGGTTGTTATCTAACTTTCGTTAGTTCAACACTTTTTGATTTGAGAAATATAAGGTCTTCGAAAAATTTGTCTTTACCTGCTGGTCTATTTTGACAGATTTCTGCCATTTTTTGCATTTGCTTCTTGTTGGTTCCTTTTTGAGTTCTTTTGGGGAATCAAGCTTTTTGAGGGAAGTGCTACAGTATCTAGTGTTTTAATGGAATTTTTATTGGTGTTAGAACTGAACCTTAAGACTTATTATCTTGAGTGCACTAATGTTGCTAATAAAGATTGTGTGAAGTTTTGTATGAAGGAAAATTTTCTGGTGTATGTAAGGAATGAGTAATGAGATGAAGGATGGACTAAAGCTTAAGCTTGGGGATGCCACACGTGTCACCCCAAGAAATACCCAAGAAGTACAAGCGTCAAAGCTTGGGGATGCCCAAGGCATCCCCTTCTTCATCAATAAAAATCCCAGGTTCTTTCCAAACGCTTCATTTTTATTGTTTCATGCACAATTGTGTTGTCCTTGGAGCGTCTTCTTTGTCGTTTTCGTTTTGGTTTTTCATTTGCTTTGTTTGCTTAGTTTGCTGAATAAATTGGTTGGACCCCCTCTTTCATACATTGGTTTTCAAATAGTTTGGTTTGGATTGGAAAAGAGTAAGAAAGTTCATGCTTAAGTGGTAAAGAGAGCTTGTTTTTGACTGTGGTCTATGCTTTTTCATGCCATGCTTGATATTGTTTTAGCTTTATGCTTAGTATTCTTTGCTGTAGCATGAATTGTTATAAACAATTGAATTTTTTTAATGTGCCTTTGAAGAATCATGCGTTGTTTTAGCATATTAAAGCATAGTATTGTGGTATTCTCCTTTGATGCTTTATTTGGGTTGACTTGGCACATGCTCGCACCATGTTATGACTATACCAAGTCACTATAGCCTTTATGACCCTTTAGTTTTCAATTTGTAGTATCACTTTATGCTTTGATCAATGATGTTTTGTCGCTTTGCATGATTATGGCCATTATTGCTCTCTTAGTTTGTCGCTCCCAGTCTTTTGCTAGCCTCCGTAACCAAGTATGAGTTCCACTCATGCATCCAACTCCTTAAACCAAGTTATTCCAAAGAGTCCACCATACCTACTGACTAGCATATGCTATTCCAAGTATATTCATGTTTTTATCTACCTTCCGAATTAAACTTGTTATGATAAAACTAGTGATTAAATCTCTCACGAACTTGATGGCACACTTTACTTTTCTTGCACTTAATAAACTTGAACCATTGGGTCCTTCTTTGTTGTGTATTTTCTTGCGCTTTATAAGTTGAAATTAGCAGAACCATGTATCATGGGGAATGCTTTCAACATTGCACTTGTACTTTGTACCCCGTTGATATCATGTTCTTTTGCTTATGGATCCCGGCGGTGTGAAATAAAAGTGGAACTTGTAAGATCATGGAGTTTGTATGTGTGTTAGAGAAACGCCTGGGCTGCTAGCCTAAGCCATGCCTAATCATGGTGGAAACTTGCAGCATCACCATAATGAGCACTCTATGAAGCATCCTCAATAAAAACCTATGCAAATAGCAAATAAAAATATCGCTGAGATGCTCATTGTCTACTTGCCTTGTCATTTTGATTATGGGATAGCTCATGTATCATGTGCAAGGGGTACCCCGTTGGCGGTTCTTTATGATACATATGTACTTACAATGACAAGAGCTTACTCGTGACTAAAGTTGAGTAGCATGAGGTTCGGTCTTCGTAAGTAAGGGGCATGAGATTTCGGTTTATAACTTGTCAAGCATATCCACTTAGTTGTGTCACTTTAACCTTAATCACCTTCAAGATGCTTATGATAGGGGCAATGAGAGCTGAAAGCTATTAAGTACCATAATTTTTGGAAGCCCTTTATGAGACTTGAATCCCTACTTCCTTCTATGAAGGACTTTCTTCCACTTTTATATTGAGTCTCCACCTTCTATCTTTATGCACCTACTTTGAGAGCATAGTGGCCATTCTTAGTTCTATGTGCATTGTCCCAAGATTTGTTGAATGATGCATAGCTTTGATATTGCTTGTTTTAAACTATTTGTATCTAGTCACTCTTATCAACTTTGAAGGTGTCCTATGCATTTATGTTTGCTACTCTATGAGGGACAAGCTGAATACTACTATGCTATGTTTTCTTTATGTGAAACAAACAAACGTCTTGCAAAGCATCGTTATTCATGAATCTTTTGTTTGTGCCTTTTCATGTTGCAACATAGTTTCTTTGTCTTATTACTAGAATTTTGTCTTTCATGTTATGATTGAAGTACTATGATCCCAGCTTTGAATGTTTTACAAATACTTTGATCAAGTTTATGATGGTGCATGTCACCTCAAAAATTATTCTTTCTTTTTATCACTTACCTACTCGAGGACGAGCAGGAGTTAATCTTAGGGATGTTGATATCCATAATTTTTGATGTTCCATGCTTGGTTTTATCTATTTTCTTATGTTTTGTCCACACTTTGGAGTACTTTTCATATGATTTCTTGGACTAACCTATTAACAAGAGCCACAGTGCCATTTGCCTGTTTTCTGCTGTTTTTGGTTCCAGGAAAGTCAGAAAATGAATATTCTCGGAATTGGATGGGACAAAAGCCAAAGTCAGTTTTTCACCGAGGGACACCTGGAGCCAGAATACGAGACGGAGAGGGGCTGGGGCCCGACCACACCACCTTGACGCACGGCCAGGCCTAGCCCACACCAAGTGGTGGTCTGGCCGCCCCAGGCACCCCCTCGGCCTCTCCTTCCGCCTATATATTGCCTTTGATACGGAAACCCTAAGTACCCGATCAAAAATCCACGAAAGAGTCTGTAGCCGCCATCATCTCCATCCCTAGATCGGGAGGGATCTGAAGCTCTTCCTGGCACCCTGCCGGAGAGGGGAATTCACCCTGGAGGCCTTCTTCATCACCATGCAAGCCTCCGGTGTGATGCATGAGTAGTTCATCTCTGGACTACGGGTCCATGTAGTAGCTAGATGGCTGGTTCTCCTCCTTTGTGCTTTCATGTTTAGATCTTGTGAGCTCCGTTCATGATCAAGATCATCTATTTGTAATTCTGCATGTTGTGTTTGCGAGGATCCAATGGATATTGAGATGCTGTTTCAGATTGATTATTGATTCTATCATGTCTTTGTTATTTGTGATCTTGCATGCTTTCCGTTGTTAGTAGCTATCTTGGCCAAGTAGATGCTAGCAACTCCAAGAGTTAGTATTTATGCTCGATAGTGGGTTCATGCCTCTGGTAATCTAGGGAAGTGACAGAAATCTCTAAGGTACTAGATGTGCTGTTGCTACTAGGGAGAAAACAACAATCCTTTGTTCATAGAACAATCGTATTGTTTACTTTACATGCAATTCGTAATGCAATTATTCGTTGCTTGCAACTTAATACTGGAGGGGGTTCGGATGATAACCTGAAGATGGATTATTAGTCATAGATGTAGTTGGATGGCGGTCTATGTATAATGTTGTAATGCACAATCGAATCTCAAAGGATTTAAGATGAGTAGTATATGCTTGTATGCTTTCTCGATGTTTGTCAATTGCCCCGCTGTAATTTGTTCACCCAGCATGTTATCTATCTTAAGGAGAGCCACCTCTAGTGAACTATGGACCCCGGTCCTTTCTTTTACAATCAATCTACTATCAACTGTTTACTATTTTGTGTTTACTTTCTGCAAACTATTACTTTCTTCCACTCGATACGTTTAATCCTTTGTTTTCAGCAAAACCGGTGAGATTGACAACCTCATCGCAAGTTGGGGACAGAGTTCTGTGGTTGTGTTGTGCAGGTCTCCACATTGCTGCTGGCACCGGTAGTGCGCCCTGCCAAAGTTCAGCTAGCAACACCTTTGGGGTGTTTCCTTGCTCCTACTGGTTCGATTAAACCTTGGTTTCATACTGAGGGGATACTTGCTGCTGTGCTTATCATACCTTCCTCTTGGGGTTGTCCAACGAGCTTGATATATTTTGGGCCATCACTCACCATTGCTCTAACCGGAGTCAAATGGTCTAGACCAAAGAAAGTGGAGCTTTTATTCTTATTAACATGTTGTCTCGAGCCTCTACTATATATCTCAAGAATGACATCTAGGTGTGGGCACTCCTTGCATTATCTTTCAAAAAAACTAGCTAGTCATCAGCAAATGATAAATGAGAAATCCATGGAGCCTGAAAATCACTCTAATGCCCATGTCTATCCATTGAGCGTCATAGTTCTTGAGTAGAGACTATAGGCCTTCTCCGCAAATCAGGAACAAATAAGGCGAAATTGGATCCCCTTGTCTTAAACCTCGTGTAGGTTTAAAGGATGGAAGCAATTCACCATTTAGTTTCACCTCTAGGCTCACTGTTGTGACACGCCTCATAATAAGTGGTATCCACGCATCAGCAAGCCCAATTTACGCATAATCCCCTTGTAAATAGGGACACTTAACTCGATCATAAACTTTCATCATGTCAATCTTAGCATCACAATAGGCTGTTTCCCTCTCTTCCTTCATAGAGTGGACACACTCATATGAAGTAATCATGTTGTCTGTAAGTAATCAGATCTCCTGGAACAAATGCACTCTGCTCTTTAGATATAATACCATCTAGCACAACTTGAAGCATGCTAGCTAATACCTTAGAGTAGATTTTATAAATCACATTGCATAAAGAGATTGGATGGTATTAGGTAATATCTTGTGGATTCTTTACCTTCGGTATGAGGGAAATTGCAGTTCTGTTTATGATCTCTGGTAAATGACCTCCACCAAGAAAACACAATACCGCATTAGTAATATATTCCTTTATAAAAGCCTAGTGTTTCTGGAAAAACACGGTGTTAAAATCATCAACCTCTAAGGCTTTTGAAGATCCCATAGAAAAAAGATCATTTTCAACTTCACTCGCGTCATATGCACGACAAACATTAATATTCATCTCTTCTGTAACCCTTGCTGGTACAATGTGTGTTACTGCGTGCCATTGATCAACTTCTCCACCATAAACAGATTTTGTATAGAACAATTGTACAATGCCCTTTACCTCTTCCTTCTCCATGCGCATTCTGCTTGTGTCATATTTAGAGCTAAAATTGTATTTCTCCTCTTTTGAGCATTATCTTTTGCATGAAAAAACATCATATTCTGGTCACCTTCTTTTAATTAATCCACTCTAGATCTTTGCTTGGGCATTACCTCCTCTTGTCTCAACAATTATGCGATTTGGGCAGCCAATTGTTTCTCTCGATTGGATGGCCCTTGAAAAAGCATGTGTTGTCTCTCCTTTTCAAACTCAGCGCGGGATTTCTTTATTTTCATTCGGATATTACCGAACTTCTCCGCACTCCACTGTTTGAGCATATGTTGTATGTGGCCCAGCCGCCCCGCCACACCTAGGAGGCTGGTAACTAAAGGATTCTAAGATGTGGACCATACAACCACTAACATCCTCTCATATCACTCATCGTGGCTCCATACATTCTCATGTCGATAAGTATAAGGGCTCCATTACCCCACCCCACCTCCATGCATCGGAGATCAGCCAATAATAATGACCTGAATTTGGCGAAGAAATATGTCTGACAACTGATTCCAAAAAAATCCAAGCAAACTCGGAGAACAAAGCATGCGATCAAGTCTCACTTTGATGTTTGACTCCCCTGCTGCTTATTTTCCCATGTGTATTGGACACCAACATAACCAAAATCCTGTAGATCACAACTATCAGCCACTTCATAAAATGATTCATTTGCCATCGAGCTTGCTCGGTGACCAAAATACTCTGAAGTTTCAAGAATCTCATTGTAGTCACCTCTGCATAGCCATGGGACATTACTCCATCTGTGCAGCCAATTGAGAAGGTACCAACTATCCTTTCTTTCTTCCCTATGTGGCTTAGTGTAGAAGTTCTTAAATATCTAGAGAAACCTGTCTCCCTCTAGGTTCAGTACGTGCACATCCAATATGTGAGTTTGATTGAGACATCAATGTCACATCAACCTCACTTGTCCAATAAAAAGCAAGGACTCCATTTAAGCCATCATTATCCACCGCCAGACAACCAACAAAACCAATTAATTGTGTTAAACCACGTACTCTCTCACCTATTATCTTTGTTTCAACAAAGAAAGTAACAGAGGGTGCTTCTAGCCTCACAAGTTCATGAAGCTCATGAACTATCTCAGGGTTCCCAAGCCCTCGACAATCCCCAAGCTCACAAAAAATACGGAATTGTTTAAAATCAAGAGAAGGACATTTGAATTATACATAATTATAGTTACAGTCAGACCTTACCTGTGAAGAACAACCATCCAAAATTCATGAAGAAAATTGGAAATGGTTAAGAAGTAGAGAAAATAAGTATTGCAAGATTCAGTGAAAACATCACACAAAGAGGGAAGCTACTTGGGATATAGAGGAAGATTTATTCTAGGATTATCACTTAGTTTCGTAACTTCGAGACGAAGTTCTTATAAGGAGAGAGGATGTAACATCTCGTAGAATAGGAAACGCCTAGGGGTAGATTTTAGGTTTGTGCATTTGGATTGCAAGCATTTGAAAAAAATGGAAAATTTTCAAACTTTTGTTTTGATGTGACAAAGTAACTAGAATTGAACTCTAGTGTTGAATTTGACTTAGGTCAACACTAGGATTTGAAATAAAATTTCAAAATGAACTTTGTATTATCAAAATTTTGAGAATTCAAAGTTAAATAACACAAATAAAAGAGTCAATGACTCGTAATCACATATAAACAAGAAACTAGATTCTATAACAACTATAATCTTATATACACATTTGAATTAAAATTGGAGTAGTTCAAATTTCAATAGTTCAAAATAAATTCTGATTAATACAAGAAAAATGTGACAAAGTTTAGAATTGAATTATTATTGATAATAACACCGGTACAAGTTTTATTACAAGATGAATCAAAGAATTAAAATTTACAAGAAGAGAAAACCATAATACAAACTAAGTGAAAATAGAAGAAAATCCTACCTATTTCTTATCTATTTCTTGCTCTTCTTATCTTCTTCCTGACCTGCACAACAAAAACAAATTGAAACCATTTTGTGGTGATTGAAATGTTGGTTCCACCCATCTGTTGAAACCATTTGATTTAGATCCGATCAAAGAGTCCGAGAACCAGTCAAGAACCCTTTGCAACTTGAGATTTTGAGAAAATGAAGAAGTGATCAGTGCATAAAAAGGAAATAAGGCAACAATCAATGCATTATATCATGATCATATGATCATCAGCAAGTAGCAATAGTAAATAAAGCATATGCAGTAATAACAGAACCACAACCCAAATAACCAGTGATTAAGCAATTGCACTAGCTAAGAGAGCCATAATAGAATAACAAGTACCCCCAAACTATTGTAATCTTTAGAAGAACCAAAGAGAATAACTTAATGACATTGGATAGTCATCGGGTTATTATGAGACAAAACTTTAAGTAAACTAATCTTGGATAGAAGTGTTATATTAAATCATAAGTGAATAAGAAATTCACATAAACAATTCATGAAATAAATGCCACTTGGCATTCTTCAATTTGAACCAGGACAAAAAGGCAATCAAAAGATGACCTGTCTTATTAAGCAAACTCACAACTGACTATGAAATAATTAAGTAACCAGAATCCTATGAATCTACACTAGAATCCAAACTACAAAGACAGTTTGGATTAGTCAAGAAACTTAGTCATACATGCAAAATTGTGTTTTATCAAGCTGAGAACAAACCAAAAACCCTATAAACAGCAACCAAAACTCAAGGGTAGAGATCACACGACCTCAAAGTAGAGCTCTATAACAATCACACCTAGGCCAGTGAGATGAGTGAGATGTACATACCCAAGATTAAGATCAGGATAGCATATGGAAGAGAAGGATATCATCATCAATAGGAACACTTGGAATACTTCAACTATTATACCCAATCCATTAATATTTAGGCAGAGGAGTAGTGGTAATTTAGTAGCTAGGGATCACATGGATCCAGGGAGAGATTTAGGAGTAGAATTTTAGTGCAAGTACATGTAGATCATGTTGGACATGACCTTACTATTGGTAAGAAGTGCACCATAGCACTTTCACTAGCTATACTAGCTATTTGTGCAACTTCTGCAAGAAACAACGTCACAAACCTGCATAGTAGTGGCCAAGAGCACTAATCGCACACAAGCGAAGTTAAGAAATTTACTTGAACCGTTTAGAATGACAAATAACATCAGGCATTATCTAACTTCCCTTCTAAATTGGGAATTCATCTAAATGAATAAGGAAGAGAAGGTAGACAATGCTAGATGAATTACTCATCTGCAAAAACACTTCAGTAAGACAAACACTTTGAAAGTACAATGGATGTCGCCTAGAGGGGGTGAATAGGCTTTTAAAATAATTACGACTTAGGCTCTAATAAATGCAAAATAAAACTAACGTTTAATTTATCAAAGAACAAAACCTAAATCCACTAGGTTCAACTAAGTGCACCAACAACCTATGCTAAGCAAGACAAGCAACAAGGTGATATCAAGATATAATACTTCAAGTACAATGGCTATCACAATGTAAATTGCATAAGTATAGGGCTCGGGTGAGAGATAACCGATGGACGCTAAGACGACAATTTTTATCCCGAAGTTCACTTCTAAAGAAGCCATGTCTCTATTGGAGAGGTGAGATGGCGCAATGCTCTCTGAACGCCACAAATGGCTCACCTTGAGGTGTGGTGTCTTGATGCTCACCCAACACCACACAAGGCCTCACCCCACAATGCGAAGGCACGCAACTCACCAACGCCACAATAGGCTCATCCTATTCTCCCATGAGCTCACCACAAAGGCCTACTCACGATCCACTATGGGACACTTGAGGGCGGTCACTGAACCCGTACAGGCTTGGGGAAATCTCCACAACTCAATTGGTGGGCTCCCAAGAATCACCACAAAGGCCTCAACCTTGAGGAATCTCCATAACTCAATTGGAGACCCCAAGGGTATCACACTACTACAACACAACAATCTAGGGTTCCAAGAACCCAAGAGAAACAAGCTCTCTAGCTTGAACTCACCGAATCTTCGAGAACTTAAACATATGCACTAAATTCAAGGCCAGTCCTTCACTCTCAAATTCCACCAAAGCTACAAAAGCTATTGGGGAATAAGAGAGGAAGAACACAAGAGGAGAACACAAAACTCACCAAGGTCTAGATCCAAAGGATTCCTTCACAAAGAAGGGATTTGGTTTGGTGGGGTTGTAGATCTAGATCTCCTCTCTCAAATCCCTCAAAAAGATGCAAGAATCATAGGAGGGGAAGGGGAGAGGACAAGCTCTTCAAGATCAACAATGGAGGAGAGAGAAAGAGAGAGAGAAATGGACCAAAAGAGCTAACGTCCATGAAGGGGAAGAGGAGCCCCTTTTAAAGGGCTCCTCGAATCTGACCGTTTGGGCCAAAATGTGCTTGGCTGGTTGTACCGGTGAGCCACCGGAAGTTCTGGTCAGCCCAGCTCCAACGGTTTGAAAGCATTTGAAATGACCTGGTTGTACAGATCGGAAGTTCTGCCCGACCTAGGCCAGAACTTCCGGCCGGTACTACCTGTCTACTACCGGCCAAGTACCAGTTATAAAACGCGACCAAATAGAGAGATGACTACGGGGTGTCATGAGCTGATCGGAAGAGATCCGGAATTTCCACCGGTACTACCGGAGGCAGTATATGCCCGAGCGGTACTTTCTTCCCGGTCCTGATTCCGCCACGCTGCTAGCCTTCCGACCGTACTACTACCACTACCAAGAATCGATCAATAGGCAGCAAAAACAGAACGAATGTTGGGGGCGTTCCCATGCTCACCACCGGAACTAGCCTGGTACTTCAACCGATACTACCGGCACCAAAAGTGGCCTAGTGGTACTTCCGGTGAAGCAGTGGTACTTTCGGTCAGGGAAACTCCAGAACCAAAACTACCATAACTTTTGCATCCGAACTCCAAAAGAGATGAAACCAATTTTGTTGGAAAGATAACAACAAGTAGAATCCAAAAAAAGCAAGGTGTGGATACCACCAAGGGGTAACATATCAAGAATAAATATGTGAGATACCTCCCAAGGTGTAGAGCTGGAAAACCCGCAAGATCAAAAATGCAATAAGATATTTAAGGAAAATCCATTTTTGATGAACTAGAGATTGTTATGAAGATAACCACAATCTCTAGATCCTCACATGGACAAGATCCAAACAACAACCAAGAAATATGATGTTATGTATTCAAAGGTTTGAGCTCTCTCCAAAAGGTACGATCGAGCTACTCACTCGAGAGCCCCTCTTGATAGTACATCTATCTATCCTAAACCTGATCTCCCATCAACAACTACGAGAGACCGATAAAACAGAAAACCTATCAAGATCATACCTTTGTCTTGAGCATTCCACTTAAGCTCGACGTAGACGATATTGACTTCCTCAAGATGGAACACCTTTCTTGATTGCATTTACTCGCGCTTGCTTGATGAAGACTTGCAAATTGATCCCCCATACTGCATGGGGAAACCTCTTCTTTGAACTTATGTTCATCACTCCATGATCATCAAGGATGGAAAGCTTCAAGCATGTGATCTTTTAGCGATGGCGCATCTTAAGCTTGCACTTCATTTCTTCTAACTACATTTGGATGATGTCTTGAAGATAACCAGTAGGAACTCCATCTTCTTCTTTAAGACACTCTTGATCTTCTTATTCTTCTTCTACATAATTCCAATAGGCACAAAGCCCTTGGACATTGCTTCTTCTTCAATTCAAACCAACACAGGGCCCAAGCAATGTCAATGGGAAAATCCTACAAGTAAAACTCAATTCAAACATTAGTCCATAGAGATTGTCATTAATTACCAAAACCACACATGGGGCACACATGCACTTTCACACATGTATCACACCTTCACTAAACCAAGAATTCAATTCTAACAATGTTACACTCAAGCAAACAAATGGCTTTGACCTAAACTAGTTAAATCTCTAAGAACCCTAGAACACTAATAGTAGCACTTAACATGTTCTTTGACAAAACTAAATCTTTGATTTGGACAATAGTAGAGAAAGAGATGATTAACTAAACCTTTGATCCAATCCATCACTAGGATGAAATAGAATGTACACTGACATCCTAGAACACCTAAGAAAGTCCTAAGTAAAGCATATCATAAGTAGAAATTGGAACCCTAATTCCATATGGAGCATAATGGTAGAAGAGATGCTAAGAGAGAGATTAGAGAATAGAGGGATAAGAAGGGGAAACATACCTCGAGGAGCGTCGTGGTGTGAGATAAGCTCTACCACGACTCTCAGAGTTGAAGAAGATGAGCACCGAAGAGACAGTGGCGCATGGAGTACTCATCTAAGAGCGCATCAACCTACAATAGCCACACCAGGGATAGCGAGAAGTCCATGACGTACTCCAACACCAGTGAAAGGTTGAAAATGCATTGGAGCATGGCAGCGCCACCATCGCCAAACCCTAGGGTTAGGATTACGAGTAGCCGCAAGAGAGTGAGAGGAATGAATCTGTTGGGTAGGATGGTAGAGCAGAGTGAGGGGAGTAATATGAGCACTAGGGAGACGACAGAGGCGACACACAGTCATGGGAGGGCGCGGGAGCGTGAGAGAGAGGGGTAAGAATGAGATAGTGACGACTGGTTAGGTTGAACTGGCCAGTTTTGTCAGGTTAGACACCAGTTTGGTCTGACTAGTGGGCCCAGGGGTATTTTAGTCTTTTCCAAAAATCTTTAAAGGCTTAATAATTATTAACTTACTAGGAAAATCCTAAAAAATAAAGTAAAAATAGCTACAAGTAAATAAAATTGTGACTAACTCAAATATGATTTTTGTAAAATTATTAAAGAATAGTTTTGTGTGACTAAAAATTCAAAGTTCACTTATGGATTTAAAGAAAATTCTTTAGGTAATTAAAATACCTTAAAATACTTCAACCCTAATAACACTCCTAAAATCATGGGAATATTATTTGAAATTGACATATACACTTTGAATTCTATAAGATTTAGAGTGATACAAATATGAATTTGTTAAAGTTAAAATAAAAGTAAAATATATCCTAAAACCCTAAAAAGGAAAATGGTAATTAACCATAAAACATAAGAATTCCATAATCAAAGGGGGTTTATACAACACGCCAAGACACCGCATTACATTTAATTGCATCAAAGCATCAAATTGCTTCTTTAAACATTGTCCTTATCTAACAATGATGCTATTTCAGAACCCGAGGTTTAAGATGAAGTAGAACCTTAGAACTGCATTATCTCGTAGTTAGTAGGTAAGATCATTCTTGCATCTCCATAGGACTATTTCATTAAAACTGTTTCAAAAAGTATCATCACTTGCATGCAAAATAAAATATTGTTTTATGAATGAAATGAATTGTGAAATGGTAGGCAATGGAATTATGATTGAGATACATGATGGGAAATCACGTGATGGAAATTCCATTGTACTAAAAAGTTACCTAGGAATTAAACAACAATTATAGTTAGTCACTCCAAGGCATCATATAAGCCGCACTGACCACAAATCTTGGTATAAGAGAAGCGAGTTAGAAGTATATTCTTTGTTCCGTATATTTTCTGACGGCTAGGTCAGGCTGTATTACTAGCAAGGAATGGTAGCGGGTGGGAGCTCATAACGTCCCCATCCTATGCTGCGGTTTGACAGCTTTAGTGTATCAGAAGAGATGCCAATTAATAATGGTTGTTGAACGAGTTTGTTGCAAAGGGTAGATAGCGGAATTAAGTAGTGCTCGGCATGACTTGGCTATAATTGGTGACTAGCCTCATACTTAAGAAAGTGTGACTAAGAGCAAGAAGGTTAAGGAAGTTTGTGGGAAAAGTAGCACATCACTGCAGACTGTATAAAACGTGACATGGTACTCCATGTTCTAGAAAAGAACATCAATCGCAACGTGGAAAAGTACTCCATGAAGTTCTAACAACCCATGAAGACTAATCACATAGTTTTCTAAAATTAAAACTTAATTTTCCAAGAAAACCGTTTACAAAAACTTGCATTAGCCTAGGATCTGCGATCCACTCGTACTCAATCTATCTTCTTAAAATCCTTACTTAAACTGTAATAATTACATCGACGAGACTATCTAGAAACTCGAATACGAAGGCAAAATTTATTTTGAAGATCCAGATCTCTCAGGAGGCATTGAATGAGTATATCATGGTATAGTCTACGGACTGAAGGAGACGCAAAAGCAGAAGAGTGTAGATAGGATATAATAGAGTTGATGAGCCAAGCAACCTAAAATATCTTAAATAAGTTGCTGAGCTCAAATGGTACTAAATTTAGTGGTACCATTGCTTTTCAAGATAGTTGGTTTGAATTTTATTCTCACTGAACCAAGGAGGATCTCGAATCATTTGTATATTGCTGGTTGATAATAATTGATCATTTAAAAGTTTGCGGATCCGCAATATTTCTGTTGTACCACTTTTTAGGATATAGTATTTATGAATTGGTACTTCGTGAGTATTATGTCAACAAATTGCGCACTTCAATATGCCATGGTGAGCTGGGTCACCTCACTAATTGTACCCATGCGTCCCCCTTGGTTCCGGCTCACCCGAAAAATACCAAGTGAGGCACTTGTTCAGGAGGCGTGGGTAGGCCATCTTCCCGCCCTCCTTTCATCTAGCAACCTGCCTAACCCTAAATCGAAGGGAGGCAAAATGATGATGGTAGGTGACGGGTAGGCAGAGATGGCACCTTCGTGTCTCCCCAAGCTAGCCCCCCTTGTGGATGTTCATTTGAATCGTCATGGAGCTCCCCGAGAATTGAACAAAAGCATGGCTCTTGACCTTGCCTTCATGGTTTATGTCGCGCATGGTTTTTGCATTGGACATGATAAATATCCATTGCTGTAATCTGTTGGCGGTACTTAAACAATTGATGTCATGTTCTCCATACTATTCTCCACGATATTTTCATAACTATTCCAAAGTTATAACCTTTTTTAAAATATTGTTATGCGCGGAATGATGTATAAATATTCAGATAAACACACAAGTTACAATGTACATCATCTTATACTGCCTAACCTCAATAAACTTTACAAGCATGATTTGAAATTGGTACTACCTTTTGGTTCTAACAAGTGATACGGTGAATATCCAGACATCGGAGGTCATTTGCAATACCACACAGCTTTGGTATTGCCACCTCTATTCAATTCCAGACTTGGATACCTATACCGTTCCAAACAGAGCATTTCAACGGGATGCGGGAAAGAAGAATTGGGGATTTGAGAGAGATTTGGAAATTTTGCTTGAAAAAACATCGTGCGAAAACATTCCTATCGCCGATGTGGTCCCTGCTTAACCCAGAGGCCTAGTATGATATGTAGAAATGACCATATGTGTTGTGGCGAAACAAGATTAGACATCAAAAAAGATGAAGTTTTGTGTGCACAGTGTCCACCGGACAAGATAAGGTACTGCACATGGATTCTACTCTTTTTTGAAACGGGGGGAAGAAAGAGATAATAGTTGCACGTGAAAGCATACGTAGACTACGGCAGAATGCAGGGCAACCTTTGGCAACCTTTCTAGGTGTGCCTTGTCACCGGACTTCCCATGGGACGTGTCAAAGAACCATCGATGGGCACATGATAGGCACCAGAGCAGACCAGAAAGCCAGCCCTCACTGACTCGACTGCTTTCGATCGATGGGGGTCGGACCCGGACCAGACGGAGCCTCGTGCTGTTCACCAAAGCGGCTCCCTGTGGTGGCCAAGGGGCGCCGCATTCTCAGATTTTGGACGGACCGCACCGCATGTACGCCCTGAAAGAATCCAGTTCCCGAGACCCGCCGATCCGAATTATTTTTGCTATTTGCCGACCAAGTGGTGCAGAAAACAGGAATCCGTACCGTCGCCCACGCCCTTGCCAGCCAAGAGAGGATCAGATCGATCATGGCCAGGTAAGAGGGCTAGCAAAGATCTTAATTTGGTCTCGCCAAGCATAACCCCAGTTGGATTTGACTAATTATTATCGTATATGCGAAACCTGTAGTCACTGGGACGACAAACCCAAAACTAGTGGTAGCAAGTGATAACATATCTTGACTCTCTGTCGCACCCCCAGCCAAAGATCCTTTTTCTCCAGAAAGTGATGTGTCGACCTAAATCTTTTCCTCGCGAATATGTACTTATGTACACATTTTTCCACTTTAATGATTAAATTCACAGTATCGAACTATGACTATGATTATTCCAACTGAAAGCAGCTCATTTTCATATCCGAACCCACTATTTTAAAAGTCAAAATGCCCGAGCCACTCACGAGTGCATGTGCACATCAACAGGTTTTGTGATCTCCAAGCGATGGGCCAAGCATGTCCAGTGTAAAATTGAAGAGGTCAGAACCCTGCGCAGATTACAGAAACAAGGATTTCGTAGTTAGCAATACGTGATGCCCTGTGGGCAATGTACAACCTTTTTTTTTGTTATTAGAATACCTATGGAAACTAATTAACTGCGCAGTTTTAAGCAGCTGACTTGATTGATTTTGGTTTTGCTATGGCGGCTCTTCTATGCTGCCTAGCTTTTTTCGTCAACTTATATATACCTCAAATACAAAAACTTTCTTCATCGGCTTCAATTAAATACGTAGAGTGCCTACAAAGAAGCAAAGCTTTCGTAATTAAAGTCGCCAACTCAATAACATAGCATCAAAAGGGATGAAGCGAAAAATAAACAATTCATTTTAGATTTCTATCGAGCCTTCTTATGATATTATCTCAACTGGAGACAACTTCACTCAACCAACTAGTAAGAAACATAGGATCGATCGCCATTGATAAACTGTACAGAGTAAGTGCCGAAGTTTTAGGAGCCAATGAGAAGAGTACTTGACTTTGGAGGGGGGATCAAGTGCTACCTCTGTAACTCTGCACAGTACATCAGTACTGGAAGATCTATATCGTGTCATTAGGACCAGCTATCCTACGACTACATTGTCCACCAACCATATTAGGGGAAAGGAGAGAGACCACACAATCTGCTTAGGATACGCAGGGCATCAAATCATGGGAGAAGGGGACCCCATCAAAGAGAAGACACTGCCAAAATAACCAATTGCCATATGCTACAAATGAAACCACCAGTGGGTTCTCAAGCCAGATAAGGTAAAGAATAATGGTACAAGAACAAAAGCCACCGAGGCACCGACAAACAGTATCACCACCATACCTATATTGATTTTGTAGGTCCCCGCAAGAGCACAAATAGTACCTCTTTCTAGTTGATGTAACTTGCCTGATTGCTTTGGGGACACATTGTTTATGGTCCAGCTAAAATATTGGCAAACACTATAAGTGGAATTGCTATGATTTCTTAAAAGCCTCTTTTCCCGCTAGGATCGGAAATCCTGTATTTTCCATATCCATATGATCGAGTTCTTGGGTTTCCCAAATAATGGAAAAAGAAGTGCTTTGAATCATTGCTATTTGACTCGGACCTGTTCTTGACTCAATATAATACCTACCAGTCTTTAAATGCTTGCTAGGTATTGATTTAACGCATCTACACTCCCCCTAGCCTTTCGACGCTGGCTGCACCAACCATTGTGACAAGTACATATCTCATATAAATGATTCACAAAGTATCATAAGAGAAAAACATGTTGGCTTCAGCCAAGAATCCATATAACTAACGCAAATTCCCAGAGTTTTTGAGTTGAAGCAAAATTCCCTGAATTTCCTTCTCAGAATGAAGTACTTCGTTTCAACATACATATCTACTGATTATTCTATGTTTCAAGCAATAAATTAATACTCCCTCCGACCCAAACTACTTGACTTGCTTTTGTCTAGATTCGGAGGTATCTAGCACTAAAATAAGTCTAGATACATTTGAACCTAGACAAATCTAAGTCAACTAATTTGGGTCGGAGGGAGTACATAAGATCGATTTTTTTTAATAATGATTTTGCACTTGTACTATTGTTTAAAGAAAATGCCATACGGATACGGCCCTGCTTTTTATAGAAATCAAAGAGTAAAACTGGGTGCAAAGCCAGCCAAGCGGTGAACTTATACTGTTTTAAGAATATCATTTGGATATTGACTGTTTTTAACACAGATTAAGTACAAACATTTCTTCTTACATACACGACATAATTAATAAAAGCATGCAATTGTTTCATACAACTTATTTTTCTTGTATAATTATCATATTGTTATGCGGCATGAACTAAAATACTCCCATCCATTTCTCTAGTCCTAAGAGCACATGCATGTTAGCAAAAATAGTTCTAACCTTGCTTTTCTAAGAAAAATGCAGCTTGGTCCTTCCTGGAATAAAAGTGAAGAGCAATGCATTGAATTATGCAAAATATGGTAGCTAGTTGGATTTCACAAAATACTGACCAAAATCACCATGAAACGGGCCATACAGGATGCCTTTCAATACTCCCTCTGATCCATATTATTGTTCTCAACTTTGTCTAGATTCGGATGTATCTAGTCTAAATACTTAACTAGATACATCCGAATCTAGATAAAGTTGAGAACAATAATATGGACCGGAGGGAGTAAAACGAAAGGATAATGATATAGTCCAATACAAGCTACATAATGGTGAAGTTTTTGCAATTCTCAGAAGTTTGGAGATGGACTACAAAGAACTCCCGGTAGTTATAAAATTTGGCCATGTCAGGAGCTGCACTAACCACATGTCCACATGCAGCACAGATCAAATGCTCCAAGTTTCAACAAACAAATCTAGAAGATGCTGAATCCTTATGGTCATGGACCGCTACATCAATTTTAAAATGGACATCAGTCCCAGGATAACCAATTGGTGAGTCATCATGTCTCATCCCCAAAACGGCAAACTTTGTGATGAGATGTTTGTAATAAAGAATTCATCGGGCAGTGGTCTCAGTATTATTCCAAATCCAACTTGCGCATGCCTATAAATGCAGGCCATCCCACCCTATAGCAATGCACACTTGCAGACCATACAATACGATAGCAAAGCAGTCATGGTAGTGGAAGCAAGGAGGAGAAGGAGGGGAGGGGATTACCTGTAGTCTGTAGGGATACCGCGGAAGCTTTTGCTGGTTAGCCATACGCTAAGAGGCAGAGAACGGGATGCAGCCAAGGATGACTTGCCGGCTCCTGCTGTTGGGGAAATCTCAGTTTTTTGAGCCCTCGAATTAGCCGGCAGGTTGTCCTTGGCTACACCTAGTTCTCTTCTTCTGGTGTTTGGCCCTCCAGCATTTTCAGGAGATCTTGAATATCTGCATTTCCATCAAATTTCGTTATGGAAATACATGAATGAGTGAGTATGCTAATAATTATAGGTATGCATCTCTAGCTAGCCTAACCTCTATTTGAGATACCATATCTCCAGCTTTAAAAGGTCTGCATCTCAAGTAGTTCAACCTCTACTTGACATCACATGTCTCCAGCTCTCTGTGTGTATATATTAGAAGTAAGAAAATATCTTACCCTCATAGGATTGCATACAAGCTCAACCCACTTGACATCAGATCTGTATAATTTGTATGTGCATATATCAGACAATATCACTGTTCCCATTTCCATTATTTTATGTTCATCCCTGATTTTTGAAGATAATATAGTGACTTTCTTCTGTTGCCTCCATGATGGAAATCAAAGTCCAAAGAGATCTCAAGTCCAAAAGATGTACAGCAAGCACCGAACGGCAAAAGATTCCTCAAGGCTTAGCAACAGAAATTGTTTCTTACGATATTGCACCACAAAGATTGTGTGCATAAAAGAAAATCTTAAATATGTACGACATCAGAAGCAGGAAGGTACATCGGTTATGTAGCCATGTTAAGAAAGCAATGCATTTCCTTAGTTGCCTCGTTCATGTCCTCTGAGTGGAGAACTTTACTTTACTGCTTGAAAGCCTAAAGGTGACGATGTTAACGATATTTTTAGCTCGTTATTAGCACAATGAAAGTATTCACATGTAAGGTATCATGGGTAAACACCCAGCACCAGTAAATCATAATGACCAATACACCTTTGTCGAGAGAACAATCAAGATCAAAGCTCAAATATTTAGCTTCTATGGCAATAGAAAATTATGATAATGTCACGCGTGATGATGTAAATAATTGTTTCATAGTATGGCACCATTCATTACCTCAAAGTTGACTTGTTGATAGATGATAATTTTTTCAGACTTGACAGATAAATTTCATGCTAAGACTGATATGGACAACTACAAAGTCTATAACACAAGGTCATCAAGCCACAACCCTCCAGGTGTTATGATCTTGAAACAAATAACGAGACCAGCCAACATCCGTTTTTATGCACCAGATGACGATAGTTATTGTAGCAGCTTGTTACCAATGCAGAATACTATCTAAAATGTCTAAATGCAAGTATCAACATGAACTAACAGGGAAAAACTTCATGTTCCTAATGTCTAGAAATTAAATCAGGATTGGGTCAGCTTATTTCTTTCTAGTAAAACTAGCATTAGTAACGATGACTAGCAAACGCAGATCAATAACAAAAATAACAGTTTTCTTGAAAAATAACCAAATGTAACAGACCTTAATTGCGAAGTGATTGAGTATTACCCTAATAGTGACCTGGTCATTCCAGCCTATGTACTATTTGAAAGGAGGACCGATATACTAGTTACCACAAAGATATTTTC
This sequence comes from Avena insularis, assembly GCA_023614405.1. Taxonomy (NCBI): domain Eukaryota; kingdom Viridiplantae; phylum Streptophyta; class Magnoliopsida; order Poales; family Poaceae; genus Avena; species Avena insularis. Next base: position 572,827,816 of record CM042686.1, on the reverse strand, counting down.
ATACTAAGAATGCCAAGGGTAACAAATATAAACTCTAAACAATGCATAGAGTATCAAGAGAATAGACTAGTAAGTCCAAGCTTCAGAATATATTTTACTAACAACTATCAAACCATACTCACATGATGAAGACATCTAGTTTGAGAAAAAAAGTATAAACTACTTCTACCATGCAAATGAACAGAATATGAGCAAGAAAAAATATCTCTGAAGTGAACATGTAAATGGGGGTGTATTTGTGCACCAGTGCACTAAAGACACAATAAAAATCTCTAATTGACATGAAAATTTTGACAACATTGACAGTGTATGTACTGTGGCACAAAATCACAAATCCAAATCTGGTCCACAGATCGAGAAACAAAAAAAGTAAACCGTGATGTGAGCTAATTCAAATTTACTGTAAATAGTAACTTTTGGGTACTATTCACATGAGCATTTTCTGCTCTTTGTTTCTCAATGTATGAAACGAATTTGGATTCAACACATCTGTGGATGGCCAAGCCGGATCTTCCAAAATACGATAAAATAATCTTGGACTTCAACTCAGGTAATTTTTCAGGCCTCGGAGATCGAGCAATTACAGCAATTCTCCAACTTGGTCTACTCATGATTTCACTTGACAGAAGATGTTGGCAGCACATTTTTTATCTTGACAAGACACGGTGGAAGTTTCCCTTGGCCCGTACATGCAATTTAGATTTATAAAACCTTTAGTGTTTACCACCAAATAATTATCCAGGAAAACTAAATGCTCATGTTGTAGTGTGAGGGTATGGCAAAAACAGAAGGCTCAATTTAAGGAAGAAACGGAGCCATCGAATGATGAGAGGAAAGAAGCCAAAAACGGAAACCAATGGCATCCCAATAATAAATGCTCATGCTTAAGCTAGAAGCACCTCCTGTGCAAGCACTGGAGCCACGTGAGATGCCTTTGTTAATTAGAAGCATGGGGTCCAGTATTGTGTGATGTTGCATATTATAACATGAAAGCTGTATTAGACAGGTTGAAAATAATAAACTACCTAAGTGTATAGCAGCACTGATCTTTTTCTGATACTACTATAATCAAGAGCCCTGGAATCTACTGTAGACTGAGACCTATCCAACCTAGATGCCTCACATAACCTGCCAAACAGAACAATTCCATAGATGCCAGTGGGCAGCATTTTGGTCCACAAATATTATTAACAGTTGGAAATCTAGAAAGCCTGAATATATGGATAGGTCACCATCTTCACTCCAAAAAGGAAAAGGTTATGCCAATACCTTTTTAAAAGTTATAAATGAAAAGGAGACTTCAGTGTGTTCCAGATCAACTTGCAGCCCTGCCTATAAATACCCTCCCCTCAATGTATAACAGAAGCACCTCCATAGCTAGCTGTGACATGAGGATTGAAGGGTTCACTGCCGCAATGGCCATGCACAAAGAGGCAGAGAGTGGACTGCAGCCAAGGATGACTTGCCGGCAGCACAGATTGAGGTTGTAATCTAGACATGAGTACCAGTTGCCCGGCAAGTCCGTCCTTGGCTACACCTTACTCTCGACCTCTTGTGTATTGCTCTTGCATGGCCTGGAGAAACTTGAACTTTCCCAGGGTTTCTTCTTCCATAGAGGTAACACTAATTGCATCTTAGAGAACTATTACTATTAGGCTGGCAAAAAATTCATCTCAAACTCTCGACCTCTTGTGTATTGCTCTTGCATGGCCTGGAGAAACTTGAATTTTCCCAGGGTTTCTTCTTCCATAGAGGTAACACTAATTGCATCTTAGAGAACTATTACTATTAGGCTGGCAAAAAATTCATGCATGTGCGCAAGGAGACATAAACTCCATGCGATGCCAATAGAAATGAACTGCATGTTACTCAGACTAGTATAGCATTTTGATCATTGAACATCACTAATTTAGAAAGAAAAAGTATTCAGATAGAATAAACAACACACTTGCATCAGAAAGTGTGCAAGCACCTAAAGTGTGCCAATAGCAGCACCTTTTCCAGCATGACTATTGAGATAATACATACTTAGAAATTTCCATGACTATCTTGGTGATTGCGTGTCTTTGAGATCATATAGTTACACATCATTCGGATATGGGCATGATTCTTCATATGACGCTACACTATCCATCATGGAGAGCATGCATATAAACACAGAATAGTAAATGGGAATGAATTGCTAGTCTTTAATTGAGCTCAGGGAGAAATCCCTCTTGTATCAAAAAATTAAAGTAAAGTAGATCAGAATGAAACTATACCTCACACTCAATGAAAGAGACTGAGTTATGTTACTCTAAAGCACATGTAGCGGGTTTTTTTCATCCAGGCAGAAGAAGTATAGCATTACTTAGTTCAAAAAGATTAAACGTAATGTATGCTAAATAAGGCGCGGCACATTAATTTGCCAACTCAGGATTAGCCAGGATATCAGTATAAGATCCAAAAGTCTGGCAAAGAAGAATGATGCAAACAAGTTTCATGTATTTTTAACAAATTAACAGATAATGAAAAATAGCAACTTTCATCATTTCATCACAGGAGATAGTAACCAGCAGAAGGCGAAAGCCATAGTGGAAGAAATACGTGCTACTAACTATTGAGAACTTCAAATAGGAGTATTATTTTCTAGTTAGCATAACATATAAACGATACTTTGACCAAATGCACATGTCCTCATTGTCACAGAATAATGAAAGGATACTCAGGAGAAAACAGTCCTTTTGCTGATGCTAATTCATACAATAAGTTGTGCAGCTATAAAGAAGAATCAAATGACTTTCTGGTGGTCATATCTAAGGCAGATCACAAGTACCTCCTCTTTCCATTCCTACCACAAATCAGTTTTTCATCCAGCAGAAGCTCAAAAATCATCCGGCATCCCCAGGCTACCCCCAACCCATAGGGAGGCAACCGGGGGCGCCGGCTACCACTTTTGGCCCCAAGGGCCCACCCGGCAGCCTCCCCACTATCTTTAGTATTGCGGGTGTGACTGGGTAGCATCCACCCCCTATAATCAAAAATCATCCGGTGCCCCCCCATATGGGCTACCGCCGGACGCCGTATGGGGGGACAAGTGGACATGCTCTTCGATGATACCTATGTTCTTCGCCATGACAGGAAAGCGGAATAGCGACCTGTATCTGTGACATAAACTGAATTTCCATTTCCTCTCACAATGCATACAAGAATTCACTCCAACATGTCCCCATAAGTTCGCTAACATCAAATATTGGAGAGATATCACCATTAATACTGAATGATCCTGGGAAGCACTTAGTCAAAAATGAATATATAATAGATACCTCAGACTATTGTGCAAGATTGGTACTCCCTCCGTTCCAAATTAGTTGTCGCAGCTTTTTTTCCAAAATAAGCGAACCCACACACTGAAATGTGCTTAGATGCATGCGTATCTAGACCAAAGCTGCGACAACTAATTTGGAACGGAGGGAGTACCAGTTTAGTGAACTTGGAAACAAGTCTACTTCACTGGAACACTTACGCAGAAGTTGTGACATCAAGATAGTACTACTACAAATCACATCTGATAATGTCTGATGTCACATATAGGATGAAAAGCAATACATGCAGTTTCTGCTGAAGACAAATGTCTGACAAGGTTATTCCTACAGCAAATAGAATGTTGTATGTGAATAAACACTCGCATGGTTAATTACACTTGATGCTGTCTGCTGACGGCTAAGTATCTTACACAAGTCACCACTACAATATAATATAGTTATATAGAATTTACAGCACTAAATTCTCCCTAGCAAAAAATGATAGTGTGTTCCCATAAGTTTATATTGGAAAACAGAAGTCAGCTTGGATCACCAAACAGAGAGAGAGGAACTAGAGACACGCGATATGAATTTAACCCACTGTAAGCAGATACCTTCAAACAAAGGAAACTCTTTGTTGACTGTATGCAATTCTATCCAGCTGAAATTTATCATTAAATACTCACTGATAATCCTGGTGCATCTCATTCTCCACTTCAGGTTCTGATCTTTGCATGTCTGTTTAAGGAAAACTGATTGCTGGTGACTTACAACAATCTAGGGGATACAGGGCACTATTATGCTGGAAGAATATAAGTAAAGAGTATAATTGTAACATGGTAGGAGGAAGAGGACGGACATCCAACACACTGTATAAATTGGAACACTGTTCACCAAACCAGTATATCAGTCACGTCCATATAAGGGTAGTAGTTTTTAATCTATGTCAACTGTCAAGGAGAGGCAACTGTGTGGTGCAATACACACTTAGTATGTGAATCAAAATGATTGATCTAAAGAATTACATAGCGTGTCTGCAAAAGTGGCCATAATTTCATTTCACAGTGTGAGGATCTAACTATTGATAAAGCTTAATTACCTTTTCATTTGCTATAGTCATATTTGAATTTTACAAGAACAATCATGGTACTTTTACTTACTCCGATGCAACCTCTCGAGTTAGTCACGATTTGAAACCGTTATTTAAGTTCATTCAGCACTATTGATAAATGGATAACTGCTATTTGAGCAATTCACACTATATAATCATGAATAAATTTTAATCCAGACCTGTTATACAGTTGGAAAAGACCCTTTATACAATTTGGAGATATGTTGCTACCTCGTGTGGGCTATACCGTCCCTAGGTTCAGCTTGATTCGTGATCTTCACAATCACATATTTGCATCATGTTCACTGTAGCACATCTCATATCACATGACCGCAGACCAGTCTATTGAGATGCATGGGCCTGATCTATGTAGAAGATATGCTCTTGGCAATGACCAATGGATAAAAGTGCTTATGTCACTGAAAGTCAGACTCTACAAAATACCAGTGTAAGTTATTGATCATGGGATTTCTTTTTTAGTTTTCTTTGTGAAATGATCACCATGGGGATTTTTGATTTGTGACGCAAATAACACTACCCATGTATTGTTATTTGTTTCACCATAAGTTTTACTACCAAATTTACAGGCTCACATTTAAACAGAAGTATTCTAGAAAAAATATTTATACAGGAAACGCAATGGAAACACGGCTCTACGCTACATAGATCCATGGTTCCTAAACCGACCTTGTGGTACCCAATTCTCAGTGGTGGTCGAGTAATAGAGGGTCCTGGAGGAGATACCTGCCGCGCTCCAGTCTCTACATATCCAATCGAGACCTAAATGGGCCTAAAAGCAAAGCAATTGAGCCAAACATCCCGTAACGAAATCCAATTCTCCGCAAAAGCTCGCGTTTGCTTGCGCATCCGCATATCAGTTGAGCACAGCGACATCGAAAAACCCATGAATTGCCCGAATCGACTGGCATCTGCCTACCACTCACATGGTTTCAAGGCGCGCATCCGTCGTGTTCCATGGCGTGCGCCCAACGTGTTCGACGAAAACAATTCTCACTGTTATTGTCAGATCCAACAAACCAGACGCACAAAAAAGCATCAACGATCACAATCCTCGTGGGCGCTGCTCCGATCCAGGCCAAATGGGCACCGACTTGCGCGCGTGCATGCGTACTCGTACGAGGGAGGAAGTAGCGGGGGACACACCTGGAGAAGCTGTTAGGAGGCCGTCACCGCCGATTGATGTCCAATTGCGCCCGCGTAGTGCGCCCCGGCTTGCGCGGCCGCGCTGAAGAGCGATCCTCGTCCCCGGCGCGCCATAGCTTCCGCAAGCTCCCGTGTCACCGCAACTAACGCAAATCCAAATGTGCGCCGACTGGATGGCCTCATAGAAATCCTCGGGGGATGCGTGCGCCGGGCTCGCGCGACGGCGGGGACGCGGACGGGGGCGGATAGGCAAGCGTGGGTTTCGGTGGCGTGGGCGCGCGGCGGGCCGCGGCGACGGGTAAACGAAAGCGTGGTGGGGGGCGGGGCCCTTTTGGTTCTGCGCGTGTTACGGGGCACCGCTTGAAGAAACTTCTGTTCAGCTAACATTTTCAATGCTTCGTGTTGGAGTCGAGTAGTCAACTCAAAACATCGGTCAAACGGAAATTCAATTTTTAGTCATAAAAAAAAATACTCCCTCCGTTTTAAAATATAAGATGTTTTAGCTTTATGATCTTATATTTTAAAACGGCGGGAGTATAGTATAAAAAGCGTCAAAAGTAATAAAATTATAAATAGATCTTCATCACTAGCGTGAGCGCAGTCGTCTTCGCCGCTCCAACGTCGGAGACGAGCAAAACTTTTTGTAATAAAACCTGTTGTATTAGTCAAAAAGATCAGCGCATCGGAGCAGCAACCAACTTAATATAATAACGCACATACCTCTTGCGGTTTCTCGAAAAAATCACCAACCATTACAGAAGATGACAACCGGGGAATAAACTAGCATGTATGCTGTGTCAGAGAGCATTGGTGAGATTATCCATCTTATAACCCCCGTTAGACCGAGAGATGATATATTCCCTTCCAAGCCATTGAAACCTCGCTTTTCTTAAAATTAGAATACGTTTTTTGATTGAATAGGTTCGATCAGCACCCCGTTCTACGACACTTTCTGATCTGGAGAGCTTTCTCTGAAGGGACTAGGGGCCACGCTCTCCTTCCCCTACTAGCATCGGTCCAGCATGTCGCATATTCTACCACAAACTGTGGAGAGAAGGAAACACCACGTTCTACGACACTTTCTGATCCGGAGAGCTTTCTCTGAAAGGACTAGGGGCCACGCTCTCCTTCCCCTACTAGCATCGGTGCAGCATGTCGCGTATCCTACCACAGAACGTGGAGAGAAGGCAACACCCCGTTCTACGATACTTTCTGATCCGGAGAGCTTTCTCTGAAGGGACTAGGAGCCACGTTCTCCTTCCCCTACTAGCATCAGTCTAGCATGTCACGTATCCTACCACAGACTATGGAGAGAGAACCAACCGGATCCCATAAGATCCGTTGGACACATGACTCCATGTGTCATCCGCTGGTGCTAGACGCTCCACCAGAAGGATGAAAGAAAAAGGATATAGATACCATCGCATTGCCCCAAAAACCCCAAGACGACCGGAGGCAAAGCGTACCACTAGTGTGGCTGGCGAAGGACGAAACGCTAGATGGTTTTGGTTTTAAGGTAACCGCCACGCCGAAACAGAAATTCAATTCTTGAAAGTATTACATAGATGGAAGTTATGTTCAGTAATCCGATTAAAGAAAATGTACTTGAATCATGGAGTCGTGTGTTGCGGGTAAATACTAACGTGTGTAACAAAGTAGCTACAACATTATATAGAAAGCATTGACCAAATGAATATAATCAGGTAATAAATACTATGCTACTAATAAAAAATCGAAGAGACTATCTCACTCTAAGGGAGGGTTATGGATATCTCGACTACTCAGATTTGGGTCTGGTTGGGTCTCGGCAACCGGGATTGAGGCGGCGGAGTCTGCTGACACGGCGGAGGCGGCGGAGTCTACTGGCGCGGAGGAGGCGATGGAGTCTGCTGAGGCGGCGGAGATGGCTGAGGCGGCGGAGTCTGCTGAGACGGCGAAGACGGCTGAGGCTGCGGAGATTAAGCTAAATTGCTATTCTGAGAAGTCGGTGGCCTTGGCGTCTAATTTGGAAGCACGATATTTTTCTTTGGCTATAGAACAGTGTTTTTCCTAACTTCTCCCAGTTCATTCAGATCCCCTGCACATACAGGGAAGTCAAGGTAGGTGCTCAAATCCCTTTGTAACTTTATCCACACCGACAACAGCGTAGCCATCTGAAACCGGAGAGCAATGATAAGTTGGTCTAGGTCTAGAAGGTAAGGCAAAGCCGACCGCCACCTTCATGGATATGTTCACAACTTTCACATGCAGCTCACAATTTTACCTCCATCGTCAGCACATCATCATCAGCCAGGAGCTCCATGGAAGCCACGCTGCTTTTTCGCCGAGATGGTGGGCCAGGAGCATCGAATGCGGGATCTTTGTCCTACGGCTGAGATGGCCCAGTAGCATCAAATACAGGATCTTCGACCTGCCGCTGAGATGTCCGGTAACTTGCTGACTAACTGCGTTTATTTGCTCATGTTGTCTCCTTAATATTTTTTCTATCTACATAATAATGAAAAATCCTTTCATGACACCTATATGATCCTACTTAAACCTAAAGGTGACAATTTATGAGAGAGGTATAATATGTGTAGATTTTAGTCCAACTTAAACACTTTGATCTCACAATGCCTCAATCCTTGAGGCAAATATTATGATCAATTATTATATTTTATTGTATATATTTCCTAATTAGGAGTCCATGAGAACTCCTATTTATTATTATGCAACATTTAAGTTCTTATTCAATCAAATATGCAACATTTAAGTTCTTATTTAATCAAATCATGTAAAAGTCCAAATATATTAAACTCCTATTTATTAATGAACATATAGATGGGATAATGAACACACTAAAATTAAAAAGGAAAAAAGAAAGGGGAAGAGGGAGCTCACTGGCAGTAGCTTGGGCCGGCGGCGAACTCGATCGGGGTCAACGGCGCCTCCTGCGTGGACGGGGTTGGCGGCGGCTCAGGTTGGAGGAGGACGGACGAAGGGCGCGTGGACGGTGATGTGGGCTCGGGCAACCTATCGACGTCGCCCGATCGGGGTCGATGGCGCCTCCTGTGTGGATGGGGTCGACGGCGGCTCCTGTGTGGACGGGGTCGGTGGTGGCTCCGGGTGGAGGAGGACAGACGAAGGCGCGTGCACGGAGACGTGGGCTTGGGTAGCCTGTCAGCATCGCTCGATCGGGGTCGACGGCGCCTCTTGCGTCGAGACTTAGCGAATGGAGATGGGAAATTGGAGGAGAGGAGCAAGCACGAAGTTATAAGGGCTAGGCCCTTTAGTCCTAGTTGATGCCACTAACAGGGACTGAAGGTTTTTGGCAGCTGTCAAGAGGGCGTGCCAATCGTCCACCTTTAGTTCCGGTTGGTATTAAAAACCAGGACTAAAGGGCCTTTCGAAAATATTTTTTAAACTTTGTAGTATAAATTATGGTTCCCGCCTTATTGCATATCAAAAAGTTAATAAAAAATAAAGAATATATATCTAATAAAATATATATATAGCATATCAAAATGTTCATAAAAATAAATATATATCTAATAAAAATATAATTTATTTTTTATGAGAATTCAATTATTTAATATTTCTACCATTCCTAAATTCCATAAAAGGGGTTTTAAATGCTAAATCATTTTTAAATAAAGAATAATAATGTCTGGCCTCCAACACATTGATTCCCAAGTTGAGATACACATGTATGCCAAAAATTAGATCATTTCGATGTAGGGATCAAACTTTGTTTATAAACAAAATGTCTGCCGAATCGGCATGAATTAGGTCTGGTTTGAACTACAGGATTGAAAAAAAATCATTTTTAGACTCACAGTATGATGTTTTTTCAGAGATCCAATGCAAGTTTAGCGAGGCTCATCCCTTAGAAAAGAATTTTCATGCCCGCTGTTTTTGTTGGAGATATGCCCAAGAGGCAATAATAAAGTGGTTATTATTATATCTTTATGTTTATGATAAATGTTTACATCCCATGCTATAATTGTATTAACCGGAAACATTAATACTTGTGTGTTTTGTAAACATAAAAGAGTCCCTAGTAAGCCTCTTGTTAAACTAGTTTATTGATTAATGGATGATCATGGTTTCCTGATCATGGGTATTGGATGTCGTTAATAACAAGATCATATCATTAGGAGAATGATGTGATGGACACACACCCATAGTAAGCGTAGCATAAGATCAAGTCATTAAGTTCGTATTGCTGTAAGCTTTCAAATACATAGTAACCTAACCCTTCGACCATGAGGTTATGTTAATCACCATCACCGGATGGGTACTTTGATGACATCAAACACCGCTTCGTAACTGGGCGGTTATAAAGGTGTCATTGGGTATTCTAAAAGTATGTGTTGAAGCGCATAGACCAAGATTGGGATTTGTCCATCCATATGACGGATAGATATACTCTGGGCCCTCTCGGTGGAATGTCATCTAGATAGCTTGCAAGCATGTGACTGGGTCACAAGGAATGACATAACATGGAACGAGTAAAGAGTACTTATCAGTAACGAGTTAGAACTAGGTATGGAGATACCGACGATCAAACCTCGGATAAGTAGAATATCATGTGACAAAGGGAATTGGTTTCGTATGTTAATGGTTCTATCGATCACAAAGTCATCTTTGAGTATGTGGGAGCCGTTATGGATCTCGGATCCGCGATGGTTATTGATCGGAGGTGTCTTCATCATACGCATATTCACGAACCGTAGGGTGACACACTTAAGGTTCGAAGTTGTTTTAAGTAGATATGGAATATGCGTTGGAGACCGAATGTTGTTCGGAGTCTCGGATTGGATCCGGGACATCACGAGGAGATCTGGAATGGTCCGGAGAATAAGATTCATATATTGGGGATCATTTTCTAAGTTAGGAAATGTTCCGGAGTGTTTGTATGGAGATTCTAGAAGGTTTCGGAATGTTCTGGAAGGTTCTAGAGGATTTGTTGGAGTTTACTTGAAAACCAAGGAAGGGATCAAGGAGTCCAAGTGGGGCAAGATACGGATTCATGGGGGAGGAGGACTCCTCCCCCCTTCCCCCTGCCGGCCCTAGGAGGGGAGTCCTACTAGGACTCCCCCTCCCTAGGCGCGCCTCCCTCCCTTAAATAGAAGGGAGGGGGCGCCCCCTCTTGGCCCTCTTTGATAACACCCAATCTCTGCCGCCTCTATCCTCCACCTTTCTTCTGCATAGGCATAGGCGAAGCCCTGCAGAATTCTATACTCCACCACCACCACCACGCCGTCAGGCTGGGATTCGTGGAGAAGATCTACTACCTCCGTGCTCATTTGGAGCAGGAGAGGAAGGTCTGCCGACTCCGCATGTGTGATCGTCTGCGGAGCGCTGCAGCGGCGCCGGAAGGATCGTCCACACGATCTTGAGATCGGCAAGTGATCGACTACATCATCCACGAGATCTAATCTCATAACGCTTTCGGTTCTACGAGGGTTAGTACCGATCTATCTCGTTGCTCATGTCTAATAGATTAGATCTTGGCTTTTATCTAGATTAGATCTGGGTTTTGTTTGTTCTTGCGGTAGAAATTTTTTGTTTTCCATGCTACGAACCCTTCAGTGGTATTAGAGCCTTGTCTATGCGTAGATCTGTTGCACGAGTAGAACACAATGATGTTGTGGGCGTTGGTGCTCGTCTTGTCTTTGCTATTTGTGTACTTTGCATCTTGCGGTATGGTGGGATGAAGCGGCTCGGGCTAACATTACATGTCATCGCACATGAGACTTGCTCCACGCTTGACGTGCAACTTGCTTTGCACAAGTGGCTTTGTGGGTGTCTGTCTCTCCCATCATAGTATAGATCAAATCTACACTTTGCACTTGATAGCACTTGTATCAACGTTGTGGTTCAGTTTCGTAGGTAAGATCCGTTCTTAGTCGAAAGCCCCAAGCCACGTAAAACTTGCAAAGAAAATTAGAGGCGTCTAACTTGTTTTTGCAGGGGTTTTGTGATGTGATATGGCCATCATGTGATTGTGATTGTATTTGATGTATGCAATGATCCTTGTTGTAATATGGCAACCGGCAGGAGCCTAATGGTTGTCTTTAATTCTGTTAAGACCTGTGTGTCTATTCATCTTGTAATAGCTTTGTTCCAAGTAGTTGTAATAGTTGCTAGTGATGATGGACAACCATGAAGCGGCGCCATGGACCTTGATGCAATGCTGGTGATGATGGAGATCATGTCCGTGCTTTGGAGATGGAGATCTAAGGCATAAGAAGAAAGGGCCATATCATATCACACTAATTATGAATTGCCTGTGATGTTAATCCTTTATGCATCTTGTATTGCTTAGATCGCGACGGTAGCATTATAATATGATCCCTCTCACTAAATATCAAGTAATAAAGTGTTCGTCCTTAGTTGGCACCGTTGCTAAGACTGCAAGCTTTGAAGCATCTCGTGATGATCGGATGTGATAGATTCTACATGTGCATATAACGGGTGCAAGCCAGATTTGCACATGCGGAAACTAAGGTTAATCTTGACGAGCCTAGCATGTACAGACATGGTCTCGGAACACGGAATACCAAAAGGTAGAGCATGAGTCATATATATGATATGATGAACATGATGATTGTTCGCCATTGAAACTACATCATCTCACGTGATGATCGGACTTGGTGTAGTGGATTTGGTTCGTGTAATCACTAAAACAAATCGAGGGATGTTGTTTTGAGTGGGAGTTCATATAGTAATATGATTAAGTTGAACACAATTTATCATAAACAAAATCAAAGTGAATTTGCATAGTTTGTTGTAGTCATTGGCATCCGTTCATCACCTTACGCATAGTTATAGTTGAGATAGTGAAACTATAGAAATTCTGGATATTTGCTTTACGAACTGGTATCGTATTGTTTTGAGTGTCAATCTAAAGTTTAAAAGTCATATTGCAAACTTTCAGCAAACTCCGTTTACTCTGTGAAGTTTAATAAACAGTATTAAATCAAGAGTAACAATTCCAGTGTTAGTATCTAATGTATCATGTTTGCCTCCATGATTCTTGATACTCAAAAGATTGTTTTTAATATCAAGTTTATCTAAGAGCTGAAAGCAATGTTTCAGAAACCATCATATGTGAAAGGTATTGCGATATGTAAAACAATATGTTGGTTACAACATGATAGAGTATATGTCCTCATATTTGATGAGAATTTGTGAAGGTTGGAGACGCTAGTCGTCCTAATCCTCCTAAAAGGTTTTGGAAAAGAAACATTATACTCGCAATTCACCTTTATAAGCTATAACAGCTTGATCATGAAAGTTGTCATGATAAGGATGAATAAAAGATGTAAGTAAAATGTTTACTACACTAAAATATTACTAAAGAATGGAATTTTGAAAGACTACCAAACATTTGATGAAGGTTATCCACTTCAATCGCAAGTTCAAAGGTATTAGTATTTGACTATACACACTTTGTACTATGTGTCATGTGAATGACACCACTATTGATGTTGATAGATTCTTTTAAAAGAAAAGGAATTGTTGAAAGAGAATCTATAAAATATTTGGCAGAAAAGAAAAGATTGGAGATATCCAACTTAGGTATATAGAAGATACATGTTATGGCTGCATTCCTTGGTTGTTAAACAATGTGGTTCTGCGGTATTGGATACCGAATTGGTTGATATGAAGTGTCATACATGACAACACAATTCATGAACTGCAATGGCCTAAGTAACTAGCAAGAGAATATGTGATGATGTTCATCGAAAACAAACAAAGGGTTGTTGTGTTGCTCGTTAACATCAAAGCTTGCCTTCAAGATTTGTTTCAATAATTGTTATTTTGATCAGGTATTATGACGACAAAAGGTTGTTCAAATAATTACCGCATTCCATAATAGATGGATGATATACAAGTCTGGTTGGAGAAATAACGACCATAAAACTAATGCTAAAATGTCGCAAGACAAATGATTGAAAGATCACTTGCGAAGTGACATCGCCGTTTAAATTGTATTAAAAGGGATACATGAAGAAACTCCATGTTGATGGATTTTTGGAGTCTTTGATTTTGATCAAATGATGCTTGTGATACTTTCCTGGAGATAATTAAAACTCCGTTCGTAGGCCAAAAGAGGAACGGACGACTAACTGATTGGAATTTGTACATATTGATGTATATAGTCCATTATGTGTAGTCGTGGGCGATGGATTTCAACTTCATATGCTTTCTCCGAAGATTTGAGTGAGTATATGTATATACGTACTCAATAAGGAAGAAGTGTGAAACATTTGAAAATGTTTCAAAGACTTTCAAGATGAAGTGGAAAATCATTGTAACAAGAAAATAAAAAGTTTATGATTGGATCATAAAGAAAGATGTTTGAGTTATAAGTTTAGCAAAACACCTAAGATTTGAGGAATCGTTTCATGGATTTGCATTTCCCAAAACACCATAGGAGTATGGAGTGTTCAAGATATGTAATGAAACCTTGTTTGACATGGTAAGATCAAAGGTGTCATTTATAAAACTGCCATTATATTTTAAAAGATTAAAGCTTTAGTGACTACCGCTTTTACACTGAAAAGAGCTCCATCATGATCCGTTGAAATGACACCATATAAGTCATGGTTTGGGATAAAACCCAGGTTGTCCTTTCTTAAATTTTTGGTATGCTAGGCATAAGTAAAGTGTTTACAACCAAAGTCGGATGAGCATGTCTTTGTAGGTTATTTCGAATAACCATTGGGTATTCCTCCATAACACCGAAGACAAAAGTGTTTGTCGCTTAGAGTGTCGAGTTTCTTGAGAAGGAAATTTTGGTGAAAAGTCAAGTGGGAGGACAATAGAACTTTGACAAGGTTGTTGAACTTTGGTTAATATGTGCTGAGTTGGCGCAGCATCGGTTAATGTCCCGAAGGCAGCAACAATGCTCATGTCTCACGTGCCTCAAAGGTTGTGGTCACGGAGATCTAAGTTACTATTGAACCAAGTAGGTCGGGTAAGTAATCAAATGCCAAGATTTGAGAGTTAAATCATTGTTATTTGACAATGATGAACCGACTACATGCAAAGAAGCAATGATGGGCCCTGGCTTCGTTAAGTGGCTTGAAGCCATAAAATCCGTGATAATTCCATACACGAGAAATCAAGCTTTGAATTTGAAAGACCCTCTGGAAAGGTGCAAGATCTTACAATCGTATATGGATCTATAAAGAAATAGACATGGATGTTTCACATCTATGAAATAGTCGACATATCGGAAAGAGTTTACGACAATGTTCAAGGAATTGACTATGATAAGATTTGATCTTTCATAGCGATATTTAGTCTGGACGGATTAATGTAGCAACCACTACATATATTTTGGTATATGGTAGTTGAACAAACAAAACAAGTTCTTCTAATAGAATGGTTACCTAGGATGTGTCCATGACATGATCCAAAGGGTTTTGTTAATTCAAAGGATGCTAAAAGAGTATGCAAAACTTCAATGGTTGAAGTGAGTATCGCGGAGTTGGAATCTTCACCGTGATGAAACCGTTAAAAGGTTTAATTTCATCAGAGACAATGAAGATGCTTGCATTTTTGCAAGAAATTAAGTGGGAGCACTAAGACATATTTCTAATACATTATGTGAAAGACATATTGTTGATTAGAAATGATGTATCTTTTATTGACACAGGTTAAGAATTTCATTTCGATGAAAGACTTAGGCATAGCCCAAGAATTAGGCATCAATGTCTATATGGATAGATTAATGCGCTAATATGGTTTTGCCAAATGTACATAGATAAGATGTTTAATGAGTTCAATATGGAAACAACAAGAAAGGTTCTTGACGCACGGAAAGGACTGAATCAAGATTCAAGTGTGTTGACACGAGATTCAAGTGTTTTGACACTTGGTGAAATCACAAGAATATTTTGATCAATCATTCTTTGAGATGTACACATCCAGATATGTCCTATGCTCTAAATGTTATGAGCATATACGAGAATGACTCATAAGATGATCATTGGACAATAGTAGGGATATTCCTATGATCTTTGGAAGAACTAAGAATATATTATTTATATAGTGGTGACAAATAGTTCATTGTAAATTGTTACATTGATACTAGTTTTGTCACAAATTAAGTTTATTTCAATTTAAACTATGGGTGGCACAATGTAATGGAAAGGAAGTTCCATAACGGATTTGGTTGAGTACCAAAGTTAAAACATTGTGACAGATACTACAACAAAAGGCTAAGTATATGACTGCTATTGTAGCAGCAAATGAGGGCATTTGCGTCAAGTAGTTAGTTATCAGACTAGGTGTGGTTCATAGCAGGATAATACTATGGAGATACATTGTACGACAATTGTATCAACATGATTTAATCCCAAGGAACTAAAGGTCTCACCAAAGGACCAAATTTATACAATGCCATCTCATTGGAGAATGAGTAATGCGTAGAGACGCAAGGAAATGCAAATACACACGGACCTGGAAGTGTCAGATCCGAAGATTATGTTTACCACTAGCAATAGTGTCTATACAACACCAGAAAGCCATAGGTGTTGAATGCACAAGTTTTTAACTAGATTATTGACTCTAGTGCAAGTGGGAGACTGTTGGAGATATGCCCAAGAGGCAATAATAAAGTGGTTATTATTATATCTTTATGTTTATGATAAATGTTTACATCCCATGCTATAATTGTATTAACCGGAAACATTAATACTTGTGTGTTTTGTAAACATAAAAGAGTCCCTAGTAAGCCTCTTGTTAAACTAGCTTATTGATTAATGGATGATCATGGTTTCCTGATCATGGGTATTGGATGTCGTTAATAACAAGATCATATCATTAGGAGAATGATGTGATGGACACACACCCATAGTAAGCGTAGCATAAGATCAAGTCATTAAGTTTGTATTGTTGTAAGCTTTCAAATACATAGTAACCTAATCCTTCGACCATGAGGTTATGTTAATCACCATCACCGGATGGGTACTTTGATGACATCAAACGCCGCTTAAATCGGGCGGTTATAAAGGTGTCATTGGGTATTACGAAGTATGTGTTGAAGCGCATAGACCAAGATTGGGATTTGTCCATCCATATGACGGATAGATATACTCTGGGCCCTCTCGGTGGAATGTCATCTAGATAGCTTGCAAGCATGTGACTGGGTCACAAGGGATGACATAACATGGAGCAGTAAAGAGTACTTATCGATGTGAGTTAGAACTAGGTATGGAGATACCGATCAAACCTCGGATAAGTAGAATATCGTGTGACAAAGGGAATTGGTTTTATGTTAATGGTTCTATCGATCACAAAGTCATCGTTGAGTATGTGGAGCCGTTATGGATCTCGGATCCTTGATGGTTATTGATCGGAGAGGTGTCTTCATCATGTCTGCATATTCACGAACCGTAGGGTGACACACTTAAGGTTCGAAGTTGTTTTAAGTAGATATGGAATATGCATTAGAGACCGAATGTTGTTCGGAGTCTCGGATTGGATTCGAGACATCACGAGGAGATCCGGAATGGTCCAGAGAATAAGATTCATATATTGGGGATCATTTTCTAAGTTAGGAAATGTTCCGGAGTGTTTGTATGGAGATTCTAGAAGGTTTCGGAATGTTCTGGAAGGTTCTAGAGGATTTCTTGGAGTTTACTTGAAAACCAAGGAAGGGATCAAGGAGTCCAAGTGGGGCAAGACACGGATTCGTGGGGGAGGAGGACTCCTCCCCCCTTCCCACCGCCGGCCCTAGGAGGGGAGTCCTACTAGGACTCCCCCTCCCCAGGCGCGCCTCCCTCCCTTAAATAGAAGGGAGGGGGCGCCCCCTCTTGGCCCTCTTTGATAACACCCAATCTCTGCCGCCTCGCTCCTCCACCTTTCTTCTGCATAGGCATAGGCGAAGCCCTGCAGAATTCTATACTCCACTACCACCACCACGCCGTCGTGCTGCTGGGATTCCGTGGAGAAGATCTACTACCTCCGCTGCTCGCTGGAACGGGGAGAGGAAGGTCTGCTTCGACTCCGCACGTGTGACCGTCTGCGGAAGCGCTGCCGGAACGCGGCGCCGGAAGGATCGTCCACACGATCTTGAGATCGGCAAGTGATCGACTACATCATCCACGAGATCTAATCTCGTAACGCTTTCGGTTCTACGAGGGTTAGTACCGATCTATCTCGTTGCTCATGTCTAATAGATTAGATCTTGGCTTTTATCTAGATTAGATCTGGGTTTTGTTCGTTCTTGCGGTAGAAATTTTTTGTTTTCTATGCTACGAACCCATCAGTTTTGACCATAGTTTAAAACGGCATAAGAAATTCAAAAACAATCCGAACAATATAAAACCTCCACGTGATGTCATATTATATGACATAGTTGCAAGGAAGAATACCAAACTTGGTATATTGATTGTATCTCAAAAATTCCTTCTCAAAATGAGCTATCATGTTTGAGTTTTCATGCCTTTTCGGCCAAATGACCAATGTTATGGCCAGAATCGTTGTATAGTTTGTGATAGTGTGTCCATACTATGCACGCATATGCATCTTAGGATGACAAACAATATTGCAGGAGGAAGTTTTCCTTTTTGTCGCACGGAAAAGCCATTTTTCATTTTACGAGTGCCAAAAACAGGGTGTCTTGTGAAGGAACCACCAAAAAGGCATAATTTAAAATGCTACCACCCTATTTTTCAAAATAGACCACCTTATATGGATAATATCCCAACCGGGGTATCTCAAATATTTTTGTCCACCCCTGGTGAAAAAGACAAATGTCTATCGAATCGGTAGGATGTGTGTCCAGTTTGAACTACAGGTACATGATCTAATGCTCATGATTTTTTGAAAAAAATAATTTTTAGAATCACAATATGATGTTTGTTCACATATCCAATGCAAGTTTAGCTAGGCTCATCTCCTAGGTAAGAATCTTCATGCCCGCCATTTTGACCATAATTTGAAACAAACATAAGAAATTCAAAACGGTCTGAACAATGTAAAACCTTCGCGTGGTGTCATATTATGTGATTTATATAGTTGCAAGGAAAAATACTAAACTTGGTATATTGATTGCATCTCAAAACCACCAAATGCATAATTCAAAATACATATAGTCACTTGTTTTCTAAAATTCCTTGGAGGCCATGAACCTTTTTCGCGTATGTCCCTTGCTTATAATCGCATCGACCGTAACCATGGAGTATCTTCATCATTTAACAAGATACTTCGGTCAGTATTCACTATGAAGGGTGGAATTTCATCAAACTTATTATAATCTTCTGACATGTTTGTCTTGTCCTCCACTCCCACGATGTTTTTCCTCTGAAAGAACTATATGGTGCTTTGACTTATCGTATGTTGTATTTGTTTGATTTTTTATTTTATTTTTTTGGTTTGGTAGACATGTCCTTTGCATAGAAAACCTGAGCCACATCATTGTCTAGAACCAATGGTTCATCTGTATACCTAATATTGTTGAGATCTATTGTTATTATTCCGTACTTCTTGTCTACCTGAATCCTGCCTTTTGTCAGCTTGACCCATTTGCACCGAAATAAAGGAACCTTAAAAGAAAGTCCATAGTCAAGTTCTCATATCTCCTCTACGTAATCCTAATATGTGTCATTTTGTCCATTGTTGTTTGTTGCATCAATGCGTACGGTATGTTTTGTTTGGTGCTGTTTTCATCTTGGACGATCATGTAAAATGTATTCCGTTTATCTCGTACCCTTGGAAGTCAATACAGTTGAAGATGGTGTCTTGGCCAACAAGTATAACTGATCTCCAACAATGGTGTTATTTATGAAATATGTTTGCAACCAACTACCGAAAGTCACCATGTGTGCACGTGTAATCAAGTTGTCAGACTACCCTGGGTATTGGGAGCGTAGAATATTCTTGTGTTCATTGATATATGGAGCCACCAAGGTGGAACTTTTAGAACTGTGTAGTGTGCTTGAGTGAAAGAATGCACGTCTCTACTTATTATTGTTTTCTTTCCTAGCGTGTCTTTTCCACTCAGTCTCTCCTCGTGGCGCGATTGAGGAACACCAATCGGCTTAAGATCAGGAATAAAGTCAACACAGAACTCAATGACCTCCTCTAATCCATAGCCCTTGGATATACTTCCTTCTAGCCTAGAACGATTATGAAAATATTTCTTTAAGACTCCTATGAACCTCTCAAAGAGGGACATATTATGTAGAAATACAGGACCAAGAATGGCAATCTCTTCGACTAGGTGAACCCGGAGATGCATCATAATATTGAAAAAGGATGGTGGGAAAACCAACTCAAAACTAACAAGACATTGTACCACATCATTATGTAACCTTGGTAGACTACCTAGATTGATTACCTTCTGAGAAATTACATTGAGGAATGCACATAGCTTCACAATGGGTACTCGAACATTTTCTGGTAGAATCCCCCTCAATGCAACCAGAAGCAATTGCGTCATAATCATGTGGCAGTCATGAGACTTTAGATTCTGGAATTTTTCCTTTGGCATATATATTTCCTTTATATTCGACGAAAATCCAGACGGGACCTTGATACTGCTTAGGCATTCAAAAAAGATTTCCTTCTTTTTTGGTAAGAGTGTAGCTGGAAGGACCTTGGTACTTCTCTAGATAAATGTCATCTCATTCGTTCATATGTTGCTAGTCCTTCCGTGCTTCCGGTGTATCTTTTGACTTCCCATATACGTCCAAGAATCCTAGCAGGTTCACGCAAATATTTTCCATCATGTGCATCAGGTTGATTGAAGAGCGGACCTCTAGGACTTCCCAATAGGATAACTCCCAAAATACATTTTTTTCCACATGGGCACGTGTCCGATAGCATCATTCGGAACAGATTGACCGCCAGGACCCTTTCCAAAAATTACTTCTAGATCTTTGACCATACCAAATACATCATTGCCAGTATGGGGGACAATCTTATTCCGGTGATCTGCCTCACCTTTGAAATGCTTGCCTTTCTTTATTACGATATGCTTGGTCGGAAGAAACCGATGATTCCTGATGACCCACAAGTATAGGAGGTGTATCACAGTATTTTCGATAAGTAAGAGTTTCGAACCCAACAAGGAGCAGAAGGTGCTGGCGAGTGGCTAGGAGCAGGAATTCTCTATAAATATTTAGCAAACAGATTTTTAGGGGTTTTTGATAATGCAGGTAAATAAAGTACGAGTAAATAAAAGACAATAAGAATACATGCAGCAAGTGTCCTAATCCTTTCTTTAGCAAAGGACAAGCCGGTTGTATTACTTAGAATGACCAAACGTTCTCGAGGACACATGGGAATATCGTCAAGTGCTTTCGCTTCATATAGTTGATTAATCTTCTTTAGTTTGCTAAGTGTTGTGTGGGTGAACCTGTACTTATGTACCGACCTTCCTAGGACTAATACATACTTGTGATTATACGCCTTACAAGCATCCGTAAGTACAAGAAAGTAATTAAGGTAGAAACCTAACCACAACTTTAAACTCTAAGACCCTGACGTCCCTTGTGCAATGGTTTCCTAACGGTGGTTCAGGTTTCTGTCACTCCGACAACCCCTACGATTAGTAGCCAAATACACAATGCATTCCCCTAGGCCCATATAGATGAAGTGTCATGTAGTCGACGTTCACATGACACCACTAGAAGAAGTACATCACAACTTAAATATCAAACTATTGAATCTTTCTCAACACAACTCCACTACTAACAACATGACTTCTACCATGTCCTCAAGAACAAAACGAACTACTCACAAGACATCATATGGATCATGATCAGAGATGAAATAATGATGTGTAAAAATCTGAACATAAACGATAATTCAATGGTTCACTCAATAGCATCAACTATAAGGAGTAATCAACACCGGGAAAGTTTCCCCTAAGAACTATGTAAGATTCAACCCAATTGTTACAGCGGTATGAGGTGGTGATGATGGTGCTGGTGGAGATGATGATGATGATGATCCCGATGAAGTCTAGCTTGATGGTGGTGTTGATGGCGACGATCTCCCCTCTCTGGGAAGGAATTCCCCTGGCAGAATTCTGTCTGCCGGAGAGATCTTTCTCTCTCGGTGTTTTCCGCCCCGTAGAGGCGGTGGAATCTTTCTATGGTCACTCCTCGAGTCTTAGGGTTTTGGGAGGATAATATACGCCAGAGGGGGAGAGCCAGGGGTGGACCAGCGCAGCCACACCACCTGGTGGCGCAGCCTAGGGTGGCCTGCGCCAGGGGGTGGTGTGGGCCCCATGTGGCCCATCTCCACTTCTCCTTCTGGCTTTCTTCGTCTTCTAGAAAAATAGGATTTTCCATATATTTTCCCGAATTTTCTGATCTTCGTGAATTTTTCCTCCAAACAACACCTTTTCCATCAGAATCCTGACTGCAGCGGTCCATGCTCCAAAAGTCATCAACCATGCAAAAACAGATGAAATAACATAAGTATCATCTCTTAATATGAAATATATCAATGAATAACAGTAAATGGACGTATCAACTCCCCCAAGCTTAGACTTCGCTTGTCCCCAAGCGAAAACTGAGCTCAATAAACATGACCTCAGGTTTATGGAGTGAAGAGTCGATAAAAGAATACGGACAAGAAGCATCACATTCATCAATACATAAGTCATAATAGAAGACAACTGACTATTATATAACTTAACTTGCAATAATTAAAGGAAACACAATAAAGATGCATAAAGTAAATCATAATTGGTAATGGCAAACTTAGCTCTTGGTCGAAGAATAGTTGACAATTTGCTAGAGTTTACAAATAACTGATTTTCAATGATAGCTTTCAAAGTAGTAGACACTAAGATAAGAGCAATGTGCAAAACAAGGAACATAAGAAACATGATTGAATAAATCATCATATGAATGAATGAAACACAACTCAAAATACTTGCTGAGGTAGAAGAGAATAGGTTTACTGACTCCACTAAAAAGTAAAAGAAAGGCCCTTCGCAGAGGGAAGCAGGGATTTCAAGTTTCCTAAAGAGCTTCCAAAAATTATGGTACTTATTAGCTTTCAGCTCTCATTGCCCCTATCATAGGCATCTTTAGGTGATTAAGGTTAAAGTGATCAAACATGAGGATATGCTTGACAAGTTGCAAGTTGAAAATCTCATGTCCCTTGAATACGAGGGCTGCTCCTCATGCTACTCAAGTTTAGTCACCGGTAAGTTCTTGTCATAGTAAGTACATGTGTATCATAGAGAACCGCCAACGGGGTACCCCTTGCCCGATGATACTGAAGAATCCCCATATCAAAATGACAAGGCAAGCAGACAACAAGCATCTCAACAATCTTATTATTTACCATGGGAATATGGTGCTTTTTTCTCTCTTTCCTCTTTTCTCATCTCTTTTTTTCTTTTTCTCTTTTTCTCAATCTCTATCTCTTTTTTTATAAGAAGAATGGTTCATAGATGCTCGTTATGGTTACGCAGGTTTCCACCATGACAGCATGGATTGGACCGGCGGCCCAAGCGTTCTCTCTAACACACATACATAAATCCATGGACTTACAAGCTCCCCTTTCATTTCACACCGACGACATCCATAGACAAAAGAACATGATATCAACTAGGTAAAAAGTACCGGTGCAATGTTGAAAGCGTTCCCTATGACAGCATGGTTCTGCTAATTCACAACTTACAGAGCGCAAGCATATACGCAACATATATGGGCACAATGGTTCAAGTTTATTAAGTGCAAGAAAGTAAAGTGTGCCATCAGGTTCGTGAGAGCTTTAATCACTAATTTTCACATAACAAGTTTAATTCAGAAGGTAGATAAAAACATGAATTTACTTGGAATAGCAATAATGATAATAGGTAGGTATGGTGGACACAAATGGCATAGGTTTTGGTTTAAGGATTGGATGCACGAGAAGCATTCCCTCTCAGTACAGGTTTTTGGCTAGCAAGACTGGGTAGCAAGCATAAGAGTTGAAGGAAACAAACAAACATACAAGTGATAAAAACAAACATGCAATCTTCCTTGGAAGCACAAAAGATCTTAACTAGAGAATACTAAACTTATGAGCAAATCAAGAAAGAAAGATGATGAAATTATATTTCTTTAGAGTACTTTTATCTTTTTCATTCAATTCTCAAAATAGTGTTGCTACTGACCGAGCCAGGTTTGCCAAAACCAACTAAATTAACTCAATGGTCCCAAAGTGATACCAATACTAACGACAAGATCAATCATATAACCATGAATGGAAAACTAAAATAAGATATGCAAAAGAGTAAATGAAAGAACTTTTCATTAATATTCCATAACGGCAACTCACACCAAGGGATACATAGATATCTAACGAGAGGGGGGACACTTCCATAATGCAAACCATCCTACATGATAACTTCTCTATTCATGATATGACTCTACTAAAAAGGTAAAAAGATAGAAGATAGTGATGTGATACCGCGACACTCCCCCAAGCTTGGAACAAACCAAGGGGATGCCAAAACCTGATGACGGATTACTCCTTCGATGGTGGTGGTATTCTCTCGGTTGGCGCGAGGAAATCTTCCAGCATCTTGCGAAGCCTGTTATTCTCCTCTTGAAGCATATCCACCTTCCTCCTCAAGACTCGGTACTTGTCGCATAACTCATCAGTTACTCGTAGAGCTTCCACCGCTGCAGGGCAGGAACCGAGATCTAGAGGGGGAGGTATCAGCCCCTTCATGCCTGATGTCGTGTCCTTTACTTCTTCCCCGATGTTCCGATCCATGTCTTCGCACCTAGTTGCAATCCTTCCTTGTTTCACCCGTCCCATGAGAGTCTCCTGTTTGAGATTGTGATGGAGTTCGCGACGGTGTCGCAGCTCGTGATCCTTTGAAGATGAACCCTTGAACGACATATGAACAAAACAGATCGAAACAAAAACACGACGAGAATACGATATACGAACCTCGGGGATCCGGGGGATTGTATATTACGAAGTTTTACCACAAAAAGAAGGTACTAGGAGAAAATAGGTCGGAGACAGAGTCCGGGGCGGCCACACCACCTGCTGGCGTGGCCAGGGGGCCCGCGCTAGGGGGTGGTGTGAGCCACCCTGGCTCCGTTTCCGTCCCTCTTTCACTTCCTAGCTTTCCTTGTTGGATAAAAACTCCAAAAATATAACTGGACAGAATTTCCGCGGAACTTTTCTTACCAGAACTGTTACCTATTCGAAAACGGACTCTGCAGGTCTCTGTATTTGGCATTTAGTAGATTCTTCCAGAGTCACCACTTGAATAACATCAATATCTTCATCTTCATACTCATATTTCTCGAGTCATGAAACCTTTCTCTTTCTTATTACACCATTTTCTCCGATAACCTGGAAATTTCTTTCACACAATTCTCATTAGCAACATTAGTGTAAGCGAGGTAATAAACCTTTTAAGTCCAATTTCAACTGAAATCCATCAAAACATAACCTACTGTAGCAACTAATTCCGAAAACTGTGGCATCCCGCTAAAACCACTACTAGAAAATCGCTGTGTTTTGTGCATTGCATCATCATGACAACATGCTCATGTCATCATGCCACCTTGCATTTGAGCATCGTCATGTCATCAAGCATCTGTTTGCCTGCAACTATTTTACAAAGCCTATATTTGTTTTCTAAATACCCCCCTCGCTATTTCAAATGTAAAACCTCGGTCTATCTAGATCTTTTAATTGCCTAAAGTATTTTATAAAAGGATATTTAAAAACTAAATAAAAATAATAAAACTTATTTTTTTGTGTGGGGGAGGCAGCCAAACGGCTAGGCCCAAGGCCCAGCCGCAGGCCACCTACCACCCCACATATCCTAACCCTAATCACCCAAACCAACCCCACCCCTCACTCCACCAGCGTGCGCAACACGCCACCAGCGCTGCCACCTGCATGTGCCCCGCCTGGCCCCACCCCCTGGCCCAATCCCCACCACTCCACCCTACCCTCACCAACTCCCTCCCGCGTGCAGACACACACACACACACACACGTGCGACACACACGCGCGGCAGCAACAACGCAGCCCGCCCGCTAGCTGGCCCCACTTCGCGCGCCCCCACGCTGCCTGCACGCGGGAACCGCCCCCCTCGCGGTCAACCACCCAACCCCCGCGTCACGCCACCATCCCAGCTACCGCTCCGCTTGGCCCCACCCATGATGCGACCCGCGTCACGCGCCAGCCTAGCCAGCCTGACCACCTCAGGATCCCGCCCCGTCCCCGGTCCCACCACCCTTGCCATCTCTCTTTCCCCACCAACCCCGCCGCCGACGCCCTCCGCGGCCGCCTGTCGTGCGCCCCGCAGCCGCGGCCCTGAGCGCCTCTGCGTCACCTCCGGCGAGCTCCGCCGCCCCAACGTTCTCCTCCCCGTCTACCTCGCTCTCTCTCGACCAGAGCTACGCCGCCCCGCAACTCCGGCTGAGGAAGCGCATGCCCCGCTCTCCTCCCCGTCCGCAGGCCACGCTAGGGATGCCGCCGCAGCATGCCTCGCGCCGCCGCGTGAGCCCCTTGTCGCCTCGCGCTGTCGGCCCTGCATCCCCATCTTCGTTCGCCCCGTGTCAAGCCTCCTCGAGCCCGTCCTCGACCTCGTCGCCCTGCCGCTGCAAGGAGCTCCGCGGCCACCTCCGCTTTCGCCGCTGCCTGCTGTTGACCTTGTCCACGAGCCTGCATCATTGGACTCCCTGCACCACAGCCTCAACCCCGTCACCGCAGGCTAGTCACGCCCGTGCCTGGCGTCGTTCGTCTTCAACGCCAGCTCGCCACCGTCCTCTTCCCGGGTGGCTGCAGCGTCGTCCCTGTTGCAGCCTCTGCTCCGTGTGATGACCCAAATGATGCAGAGATGGTGGGTTGGTGACTAGGCGTTCGAATCGGGTTGTGGTGTGGAATTGATACATGCAAGTGCATATGTCTTCTCATGTTATTCATGTCTGTGCTAAGTGCCACTGCCCCGGTGCTCCGCTAGTTCCCTGTTATGTCGTGGTCCGAGAAGTTCAGTGTTAATGCTAAAGACCGAGACCAAGGGCTGCGTCCCAAGTCTTCCCTTAACAAGGCCTCCGACAAGATCTTCACGGAACCCGAACCCCTCAAAATGACATGATCTTCTTCATTGCCGCCAAGACCCGTTCCTAGAGGCGAATCCGATCCCGGTGATCCGAAGGCCACGCCAAGACCCGGATCCGAAGACCACAGATGCGACAAATACTTCTTCCCGGATGCGATGCCCTAGAACCCGGACGCCAAGGTCGCCGACACGGAATGCCAAGTTCTTCATCCCGAACGCCAAGACCGACCCGGTATGCGGACCCGACAAGATCTTCGAGACGACAAGATCGACATCGACAAGAAGGAGAACTTGTCGTCCGAGGGATCGGTCTTCGGAGGACGTCGTGGGTCTTGGTTTAGCGTCGGGGGCTAAGCCTGAGATCGGACCTCGAACCCCCGGAACCCAAGATCTTCCAAACCCAGATGTGTGACCGTAAGCCTCTATTTTTATAATATGACATATACCTGTCGCATCATTAAATCATCATGCTTGCATACATGTCATCTGGTGGGTTGGGTTAAATAGTCGATTCACCGCATAAATAAATATGGAGTCTATATGCGGGCTATTCTAGTCTTATTCCGGACTCCATTTAAATTGTGTAGCAAACCGATGCCATGTTTCGCCCCGTTAATACAACATTTAAATTGCGGGGTAGTTAAACAACTCAAACCTTCTGATTAATTGTCGGGACCTCGGTTCCGCTTAATACTGCCTAATTGCACCGCATCTGCATCATATCATAATCATGCCGGGTCTTCTGCCGTAGTATTAAATATTGTATCCGGTGTTTCTGCTAGTGTTTGCTTCTTCGCGGATTAGGCCGATGAGTGGATGCGAGTACCGACAAGTTCTCCGGATGAATCTCTGGCAGTGTTTTCTAGGCGAGCATCTCTCCCCCTTTCTACCTATTTTGCCTTTATAGTCTTTATTTCCTCCTGTTGATCTATTGCTATCTGTGTCGTGATGCTTTAGTTTTCGGGCACCAGTTATATCCCGTGCAGCCTCTATATTGCCATGGACACCTCCTAATACCTGTTGTTTGGTAGATAGCTGGCCTTGCGAGTCGTAGTTGCTTGCTCAGGTGCGATCTCGTGTTGTCGAGTACCAGATTGTTGGAATCTTTGGCAGATGTTTATGGTGGAGATGATCATGACTTTAAATACAACTATTAAATTGCTGGGATAACTAATGAAAGAGGCACCGGTGGGCAATATATGCTATTTGGTTTTTATGTCCACTTGTGTCTTGTAGGCCCCGAGTACTTGATACCTGTTCCTTGACTATTCGCACTATCCACATCCGGGAGACCCTATGGGATCCCCCTGAGCCAGAGCTTGATTCATTTCTATTTCTTGGGGCCACAAACTAGTTTGGGGCTTTATTACTATCCAGTACTTATGCCATGCTTTATTGCTTTATTTACGATTGTGCGTGGAGCACCTGTACTGTTTTGGATGCGGAGTGTTTTCATGGTATCGACAAGCCCAGTCACATTTTCGGGTTCCCAGTCGTTTACATCCATTGATGCAAACCTTGGGTCCGTCTCGGAGTCGGCCAACTTCGTTGTGGGTAGCTTAATGGGGTGGCCCCCTGAAATATTTTATGAATTCTATGATTGCTTTGTCGTGAAAGCCTCGTTGGGTTTTGAGTTGGTTTTTCCGAGGTTGATCGAGCGTGTGTTGCTATTTGTGCACCCATGCAGGGTAAAACTTTCTGAAAGCTGTGTCCACGGTTATGGACGACTTTGAGCACAGTATATCGATCATAGACAAGCATAACTAAAGTAGTGCTATAAATTTGACTTAATATGTGACTAGTAATCAGCTTCACTACAATGGAATGGATAATAAAAATGCCAACAACTGGTGGATCTGTGGTGATCTATGTCATACTATACCTGCCTAGTAAGTATTGCAACTCCAATGGAATGTGATAAAAGTGCCAACAACTGCTGGGTTTTGGGATTCCTCAGGACAATTATATCTGACTAGTAAATGTTCCAACTACCACAGAATGGTTAATTAAACTGCCCACTACTTATGCTTCAGGATGACGCATGCTATCTATATCTGATTAGTAAATGCTGCAACTATAATGGAATGAGTAAAATTGCCAACTGTGTGAGTTCCTTGGTCCGACTTCCTCATTTGGTCTCGAGGGGGAAATACCATGATGGGTATGTCTGGTGTTAGCTTCAGGTGGGATTTGAATAGGTCTTTATTACCCCTCTCTAATAGCCGCTAGTGATACCGAGTCTCTATAGGTTGTTTAGTGTTGCTTCGCTGCCGCTGCAGTCCACCATACCTATGTAGGCGAGAGCCGCCGAATTCTAGCCTCGCCGTGTACTGGCCTCAGTACTGACGCTCCTCTTTTTCCTTTGCCCTTTGTCGGCACCCCTTTTGTTTTAGCAGGTTAAGTTCGACGTCATTAGCAGGGTTACCCTTCCGGCTTGGCCTGGGCAGGGTTATGGACGCCATTGGTTATTCCTTAGGGCTCTTAGCCCCATTTGCATCTTGTCCGTACTCGGACGCTGTATCGATTTCAAGGTGATTTGGATCTTTGAATTGTATATCTGTATCCTTGACTCATGGAGTCGTGTTGTATATATATCTGTTCTGTGGGTCCCATCGAGGCCTGTTGTGTAATGGTATTACTTCATATTCCACCCACACGAAAGTGCCTGGTGGGCATCCTTGAATCGTTTCTATGCGGGTTTGGCGGAAAGAGCTAAAACTTGCATAGGGCCGATTCGAGGGTGTTACAAAAACACAAAAAGAATTCAAAAAGAAAATCGATTTTAAGAAGCAAATGCAAGAGTGGAGAAATCTGTCAAAATAGACCAGCAGGTAAAGATCAATTTTTTCGAAAATCTTCTGTTGATCAAATCAAAAAGTGCAAAACTAACGGAAGTTAAATAATAACTTGGGGCAGAAGCACAAAAATTACAGCTCAAACCGACATACAGAGATCTCTCACGAATTTTTACGGTGAAGCACAAAAATCTGTTTCGGGACAGCAACTTCCCCAAATCTTACTTCTCTCTCATTAGAGGTTGATCTTGACACGAAAACCAAACAAAAAGGATAAGGAGAGGTTATTACCAAAGTAATAACTTCCAATACTCAAAGAAACAAAAACAAACTGAAAGCAAGAATATATTGGGTTGTCTCCCAAAAATCTCTTTCTTTATAGCCATTAAGATGGGCATGATAATTTCAATTATGCTCACATAAGAATATGAATTGAAATGAAAGAGAGCATTAAGAAGCAAAAATATACATGTTTAAGTCTAACCCACTTCCTATGCAAGGGAATTTTGTAAACAAAAAAGTTGTTGAAACCAGAGGCTATAAGCATAGGAAGGCAAAACAAGTGCAACATAAAGACTTTAAGCATAAAACGAGGAAACTTGATATTATTGAGGTCCATAAGAACAGTCTTCCCTCTCTCATAATAAATTTCAGTATCATGCATAAATTTAATGATATAGCTATGACAAGAACCATTGTAGCAATGATCGTTTATCCTAACAGAAAACACATGGACACTAACTCTCATAACACTACTTTGTGAAACAATATTAGGGATATCCTTACAAAGGATAGTGTGTCCCTCTTCTACATATTTAGTGACAAAGTCTTTCAAATTTGCTATTATAGGTTCATCATCCATTTGTTTATCAGGTTCAACAGCTTTATTTGTACTTTTATTACCCATACTAGCTATCATAGAATGTTCCTTTATCTTAACTGGGAAAGGCATTTTCTCAATGTAAGGTTCGGGTAAAACATGATTAGCAGTATAAACTTCAGTATTTCTTGCAGGAACACTATTAGCAATATCTTTATAAGGTTCATGATACTTATTCCACTTCTTTTTAGGAACTTCAATGTAGGAAGCAAAAGCCTTAAAATAATTTGCAATAGCTTGAGAGTCTAGACCATAAGCATTTTTAATATTTTGAAAGTCATCAGTTCCCATAAAAGATTCAATGCATTCATAATCATAATTTATACCTGACTTTCTTCCTTTGTCATTCTCCCATGCTTCAGCATTGTCTTGAATACGGTCTAGAAGATCCCATTTAGCTTCTTCTTCCATGCGAGTGAATGATCCAGTACAAGAGGCATCCAGTAAATCCTTATCATGTAGAGGGAGCCTTGCATAAAAGTTATTGATCATAATATTGTTGGGGAGCTCATGAATGTGACATTTGAGCATTAGTAACTTCAATCTCCCCCAAGATTGAGTTGTACTCTCTCCATCAAGAGGCCAAAAGTTGTATATTTGATTCTGATCTTTATGAATCTCACTACGATGATAAAACTTTGAATAAAAGAGAGGTAATATTTCCTCCCATTCAAGAGCTTGACCATTCTTCAGTATCTTATACCATTCTTCAGCTCTTCCTTTTAGTGATAATGAGAATAACTTCTTCTTGACTTGATCTGTTGTAATACCTGCACACTTAAACAACCCGCATAATTCATGTATAAAGAGCAAATGATCACCGGGATGGACGGTTCCATCTCCAACATAATAGTTATCCATAACAAGATCAATAATTCTTGTAGGTATTTTAAAAGTATTATTCTCAGCAGGTGGTGGTTCATCTACTACCTTAGTAGCATTATGAAATAAGAAACTCAGCGAATTATCCATAATGAAAATAAAGCAACTAACAGAAGTAAACAATACTCACATGAGAAGTTTCCTTTACCAGTTCCACTCTCCAATAGCGCTTCACTCCCTGGCAACGGTGCTAGAAAATAGTCTTGATGACCCACAAGTATAGGGGGTGTATCGCAGTATTTTCGATAAGTAAGAGTGTCGAACCCAACGAGGAGCAGAAGGTGCTGGCTAGTGGTATGGATCAGGAATTCTCTGCAAATACTTAGCAAACGGATTTTTAGGGGTTTTCGATAAAGCAAGTAAACAAAGTACGAGTAAATAAAAGACAGTAGGAATAAATGCAGCAAGTGGCCCAATCCTTTATGCAGCAAAGGACAAGCCGGTTGTATTACTTAAGATGCCCTAATGTTCTCGAGGACACATGGGAAGACTGTCAAGTGCTTTTGCTTCATATAGTTGATTAATCTTCTTTAGCTTGCTAAGTGTTGTGTGGGTGAACCTGTGCTAATGTACCGCCCCATCCAAGACTAATACATACTTGTGATTATACCCCTTGCAAACATCCATAAGTACAAGAAAGTAATTAAGGTAGAAACCTAACCACAGCTTTAAACTCTAAGACCCTTACGTCCCTTGTGCAATGGTTTCCTAACGGGGGTTCAGGTTTCTATCACTCCGGCAACCCCTACGATTAGTAGCCAAATACACAATGCATTCCCCTAGGCCCATATAGGTGAAGTGTCATGTAGTCGATGTTCACATGACACCACTAGAAGAAGTACACCACAACTTAAATATCAAACTATTGAATCTTTCTCAACACAATTCCACTACTAACAACATGACTTCTCCCATGTCCTCAAGAACAAAACGAACTACTCACAAGACATCATATGGATCATGATCAGAGATGAAATAATGATGAGTAACAATCTGAACATAAATGATAATTCAATGGTTCACTCAATAGCATCAACTACAAGGAGTAATCAACATCGAGAAAGTTTCCCCTAAGAACTATGTAAGATTCAACCCAATTTTTACAGCGGTATGAGGTGGTGATGATGGTGCTGGTGGATATGATGGTGATGATGATGATGATGATCTCGATGAAGTCCATCTTGATGGTGGTGTTGATGGCGACGATCTCCCCTCTCCGGGAAGGAATTCCCCCGGTAGAATTCTGTCTGCCGGAGAGATCTTTCTCTCTCGGTGTTTTCCGCCCCACAGAGGCGGCGGAATCTTTCTGTGGTCGCTCCTCGAGTCTTAGGGTTTCGGGAGGATAATATACGCCTAGGATTTTCTGATCTTCGCGAATTTTGCCTCCAAACAACACATTTTCCATCAGAATCCTAACTGCAGCGGTCCATGCTTCAAAAGTCATCAACCATGCAAAAATAGATGAAATAACATAAGCATCATCTCTTAATATGAAATATATCAATGAATAACAGTAAATTATGATATAGAATAGTGATGCAAAATGGACGTATCAATTCCCCAGGTACACAACCTTCTTATATTTATGCAAATATGTACCTCAGTCTCATCTAAACAATGCGTGCATGCATTGTGTTCCTTGTTTGTCTGTCCTGAAAGGTTACTAAGAGCATGCCAATCATTGATGGTTACGAAAAGCAACGCTCACATGTCAAATTCCTATTGTTTGTGCTCATCCCACACACATACACCTTGTCTATGCCACAACTATAAAAGTTCTTCAACTAATGGCCTTAGGTACACATCAATATCATTGCTGGGTTTCTTCGGTCCTTGGATGAGCACTAGCATCATAATAAACTTCCACTTCATGCACAACCAAGGAGGAAGGTTATAGATATATAGAGTTATAGGCCAAGTTCTATGAATGCATCTCTGCTCCTCAAAATGATTCATGCCATATGTACTTAGACCAAACCTTAAGTTCCTTGCGTCATCTGCAAAGCCTTGGTACTCTCTCTCTCGATTTTTCTCCATTGCAACCCATTTGCGGGGTGTCTCAATATCGAGTCTTTTTTGCGGTCTTCTTTGTGCCATCACAACAACTTGGCATGCTCTTTGTTTCTAAACAAATGTTTCAACCATGGTATTATAGGAGCATACCACATAACCTTGGCAGGAACCCTCTTCCTAAAGCGCTCGCCCTAAACATCACCAAGGTCATCTTACATGATCTTATACCGCAATGTACCGCATATCAGGCATTCATTCTTATTCTCATCTCCCTCACCGTGGTAGAGGATGTAGTCATTAATGCATGCATGTATCTTCTGCACCTCTAATCCTAGAGTGCAGACAACCTTCTTTGCTTCGTACGTATTGACAGGCAATCCATTATCCTTTGGAAGCTTCTTATTCATTATTTTAGTAGCTTCTCAAATCCCCTTTCAGATAAACCATTCTCTACCTTTCATTATAGCAATTCCAGTGTGTACCGAGCTTTATGTTGCCATCTTCGCAATTTGGGTACAATAATTTTTTGTGATCCTCTAACATGCGCTTCAACTTCAACTTCTTATTTTCACTTTTGCAATCTCTCTATGCATCAATAATGGCTCGGTGAAGATCATCAATGAGATCATCTGGTGCCTCTTCATCTTCAACTTCCCCCGTTGTAGTATCACCATATTCAGGGAACATAGGATAGTTGGCATCATCCCCTTCTTGTTCATTGTCTTCCATCACCCCTCTTTCTCCGTGATTGGTCCAACAACCATAGTTGGGCATGAAACCAGACCAAAGCAGGTGGGTGTGAAGGGTTCTAGAGGAAGACTAATCCTTCTTATTCTGATAGGCAACACATGGACAACACATAAAACCATTCACATTGTCTGCCTCAACCACACGGATAAAATTATGCAGGCCCGCAATGAACTCGGCAGTGTGTCGGTCACCGTACATCCATTGCCGGCTCATCTGCATTATATAATTAAATTTATCAAAAACGATTAAAGAACATCTAGAGAAATGACCACTATACATAGACACATGTATTGTATTAATGACAAATGAAAGGATTAAGTTGCTAACCTCGATCGAGGAGGAAAGAAAAAGAAGAAAGCTTAAGTCTGGCTCAGGCACTTCATATCATGTTTGTTTTGTGTGAAGTCAAGTGGCATCATGCTCTCACGCATTTCATCAAGCACCTCTTGTGCATAGAGGGGGGTAACAAAGCAACATACACCACTTGTACATGAGAGGGGAAAAACAAACCAGCTCATACAAGCATGTGGGGTTGAGGGTATATATACAGAAACATGGACCCTTAGTCTCGGTTCGTAACCGGGACTAAAGGTCCCACTCGAACCGTACCGATTATGGCATTCCCCGTGCGGCGTTGATACGTTGCTAACGTATCCATAATTTTTGATGTTCCATGCTTGGTTTTATCTACTTTCTTATGTTTTGTCCACACTTTGGAGTACTTTTCATATGATTTCTTGGACTAACCTATTAACAAGAGCCACATTGCCAGCTGCCTGTTTTCTGCTGTTTTTGGTTCTAGGAAAGTCAGAAAATGAATATTCTCGGAATTGGACGGGACAAAAGCCAAAGTCAGTTTTTCACCGAGGGACACCTAGAACCAGAATACAAGACAGAGAGGGGCTAGGGCCCGGCCACACCACCTGGCCGCATGGCCAGGCCTGGCCCGCACCAGGGGGTGGTCTGGCCGCCCCAGGCACCCCCTCGGCATCTCCTTTCGCTTATATATTGCCTCCGATACAGAAACCCTAAGTACCCGATCAAAAATCCACGAAAGAGTCTGTAGCCGCCGTCATCTCCATCCCTAGATCGGGAGGGATTTGAAGCTCTTCCCGGCACCCTGCCAGAGAGGGGAATTCACCCTCGAGGCCTTCTTCGTCATCATGCAAGCCTCCGGTGTGATGCGTGAGTAGTTCATCTCTAGACTACATGTCCATGTAGTAGCTAGATGGTTGGTTCTCCTCCTTTGTGCTATCATGTTTAGATCTTGTGAGCTCCGTTCATGATCAAGATCATCTTTGTAATTCTGCATGTTGTGTTTGCGGGGATCCCGATGGATATTGAGATGCTATTTCAGATTGATTATTGATTCTATCATGTCTTTGTTATTTGTGATCTTGCATGTTTTCCATTGTTAGTAGCTATCTTGGCCAAGTAGATGCTAACAACTCCAAGAGTTAGTATTTATGCTCGATAGTGGGTTCATGCCTCTGGTAATCTGGGGAAGTGACAAAAATCTCTAATGTACTAGATGTGCTGGTGCTACTAGGGAGAAAACAACAATCCTTTGTTCATAGAACAATCGTATTGTTTACTTTACACGCAATTCGTAATGCAATTATCCGTTGCTTGCAACTTAATACTGGAGGGGGTTCGGATGATAAACTGAAGGTGGATTATTAGTCATAGATGCAGTTGGATTACGGTCTATGTATAATGTTGTAATGCCCAATCGAATATCAAAGGAGTCAAGATGAGTAGTATATGCTTGTATGCTTTCTCGATGTTTGTCAATTGCCCCGCTGTAATTTATTCACCCAACATGTCATCTATCTTAAGGAGAGCCACCACTAGTGAACTATGGACCCCGGTCCTTTCTTTTACTATCAATCTACAATCAACTGTTTACTGTTTTGTGTTTACTTTCTGCAAACTATTACTTTCTTCCACTCGATACGTGTAATCCTTTGTTTTCGGAAAAACCGTTGAGATTGACAACCTCATCGCAAGTTGGGGACAGAGTTCTGTGGTTGTGTTGTGCAGGTCTCCACGTTGCTGCTGGCACCGGTAGTGCACCCTGCCAAAGTTCAGCTAGCTACACCTTTGGGGTGTTTCCTTGCTCTCTTGGATTGATAACCTTGGTTTCATAACTGAGGGAAACTTCTTTGTGCTCATCATACCTTCCTCTTGGGGTTCTAACAGGCTCGTTAGTACACGAGTGTTAAGTATTTTTCTCAAGGCGCTGTCACGGGAGTCAAGGACATCTTCGCAAGGGGAGTCCCTCATAACCAATCTCTTTACTTTGTTATTTTTGTTTTGCTTAGTTTACTTTTGCTTTGTTTGCTTGTTTCTTTATCAAAAACACACAACAATTAGTTTTACAAGTTTGCTTTTTTATTAAAAACACAAAAAATTAGTTCCTGTCTTAAGTTGCCATTATGTCTAGCATTGCTCCAATCACTATGTCACCTGAGGAAATGATTTTCACTTTTAAACAAGGAATTGAAGAGAGTTTCAAAGAAGCCTGGTCTAGAATCTCTGATCTACATGAAAAAACTGAACCTAAAATGACTCAAAGCTTGTTCCTTAGCAGTTTTTACCTTGGAATTGCTCTTTGTTATAGATATGATTTAGATGCTGTTGTGGGAGGAGATTTCCTCCAATGCAATGATGATGATGCTGTTAATGCCATAAATAAATTGGTCTTTACTTACAACTTGCCTAGCAAATCTGATTCTTTCATAAACATATTTGCTAGATTGAATACTCTTGAGACCAGCACTGCTAGTTTGAAAGATTGCTATAATACGCTTAGAGAGCATCATAACTATGTTCCAATAAATTCTGAACCCTCAGAATGGCTTCCCACAGTAAATATTGCTATAAACAATGAAACTTTTCATGCTCGTTGTGATATCATGTCTGAATTTTGTCTTATGCCCAAAGATATTTATGAATCTTTGAATCTTTGGGGGCTTTCTGAAGGAGGAGAAGATTTTTTTCTTACTAATAATGCCACAATATTACCCATTGGAATAGCTGAAGGAGTGTTTACAAAGATCCTAGGGATAATGGTTTCTACTGATTATCTTGTTATTGAATGTGCAGGAAAAGGACAAATCACACTTGGAAGATCCCTATTGAAACACCTTGGAGCAATAATAGATGTGGAAAAGGGCACCATGCACTTTGTTTCTCCACCAAGCATTCATAAGTTCCCCAAGGTTAAGAATAAAAGTAAGAGAGGTAAGGGCAAGAAATTTGGTTTTAATGCTTCTTCATTTGAGAACACTTGATCCTTTTTCTTGCTTATTATGCCTAACTTAAAGGCGTTAAAGAAAAGTTGTCATCGGATTGATGACAAGTACGCCATGAGGGGGTCCTCGAGGCGTGCGGAAGAGAGGGGTGTGAGACGTACGGTGTTCCGGGACGGTGAGCACACAAGTTTACCCAGGTTCGAATCCGCCGGCTTTGGATGGATCCTACTCCTGCTAGTAATCTAGTAATACGGCAGGGCCAAAATATGGGTTACAAGGGTTCGCCTGTGCGAGTTGAGATTATGAACTATTGGGTGTGCCCTAAAGTCTCTCCCTAGGACGACTTATATAGATATCCGGCCTAGGGTTTACAGGAGAGATCCATCCGGCTACGACTAAGAGTCGGTTATAGAGTACATCTTGAACTACAAGTAACACTATGGTCCTATGTCGGTAAGTCTTCTGGGCCTTCCCGTAGCCGGACTGGACTCCGTCTTTTCTCCCTGACTGGGCTGCCCGTGAAGTAAATCTAACCCAAAGTGGGCCACCCTGGTCAGTGAGGAACAGTGAGGATACCCGGAAAGTATATCCCCAACAACAGCCCCCGAAAGTCTCCAAGATCCAAAGTCGGATTCATCATCGTCTAGCTTGATCTTCGGCTTGCAGAATCTTGAAGGGTTCCTAAAACTTCACAACAAAAAATACGATCCAGGTCTCAAAGGTAAGTCGGACCTATCAGTACATTATTCAGATTTTCCAGCTTGATATTCAAAGTAAGCCAGAACTTGGTCTCTGACGTCATCTGACACTGGTCATGGTCAAGTCACGTCACTGACAAACATCCTGTCAGCACGACCGTTGGTGGGTCCACTATTCGCGGAACCAAGGCACCGTTTCAATGCGTACACGGAGATCGAGGTGACGTAATCATCGCGTGGGACCTTCCCAATTCCTTCCACGACGCGTGGCGTTTACACTATGGCTTTTGCACAAATCTTGGCGCGGTTAGGTGGTTATAAGGGGTGAGGATTCCTTTTCCCCATCTTCACCTATTCCCCTTGTCGTTTCCTCTCCTCTAGTTCTCCCTCGCGCATAGAATCCCCTGCTTCCTAGATTCCCAGCGTCGCCCATCTAAGGTCACCGACGCACTGGAGGAATGGCTTCATCTTCATCATCCGGCTTGGCTGGATTCACAGCAGCGACGGCGGCAGAGAAAGAAAGCAACTGCGGGGTCTAGATCACATGCCTCCTCGACGACGAGAAGCTCCGCAGCGTGGAGAATGAAGGGCTCCTCCGCACCGGCGACTGGCGGAGCGGTTTCGGCGAAACCATCCCCAACCCGCATGCCGACGAGCGGGTACACTTCGGTACCCACCTCGACATTACGGTGTTCAGCTTCACCATCTTCTTCCCAACTCCATCTTAGAGATGAGCTCTTATGCAGCTTTGTGTGAGGGATATCTCGGCATTAAGCCGAGTCTCACTTTGTAAGGCCGAGTCTCACTTTGTGTGAGGGATGTCCGGAGAAACTCCATCACTGCCGGTAATCCTTATATTACCGGCACTATTAGCCTTTCAGTTAGACGCGAGCGTGTTTATCCTCGCATTTTAGCTAGTGAGTCGGTCAAATAGTGGCCAGCCACCTTATTTTACCATAAGGATATTCCTGCTCCCAGCAAATCTACTGCTTTGCCGGCTTTCATCGACGGAGCTGCCACGGACCTAGCGTCTTGGGATGAGGCTCCTCCGGCTCTTAGTGACGATCTGATCCTCGCCAAGAGGCGGATTGAGTACCTGATGAAGCACAAGGGCCTGAAAGGGTCCGACTTAGTCCAGTCCTGGGTGGCACGCCGGATCCAGCCTCTCCAGTACCACGGCGACCGACTGATGCATTCCATCACAGCGTCGAAAAATGACTCCCTCTGCATCAGTCCCAAGGCTTTAAAGCCACAGGATTACATAAGCCAGATCAAATGGCTGATTAAGGAGCGGATCGAGAGAAAGATTCCGGACTTGTCTCTGGACATGCACACAGCGAAAGACCCTGTAGTTCCGGTAAGCTTTTCGCAATAAACCCTTTTTATGTGTTTCACCTTTTAAGTTATTTGGCAATACTGAGATATTATCTTCTTTTTAGCTTGACGACCTCCCCGAGTTGGAACTAGCTCCTATCGAGGGATATCCTCTAGAGTTTTCTCAGGAGGAGGAACTGGTCCCACTGCCGGACGTTGTGCCCAGGAAGCGCAAGGCTCTGACTGTGGCTGTCGGCACAAAGAAAGTGCCAGTTGTGAAGAGGTAACTTTCAACACAACTTCCGCCTTTGTACTTTACTCGTAATTTCTTCCGAGATGTAATGTTTTCTATTCTATCACATTCTCAGAGCTAAACAGCTCATCAAGGGCAAGGGGAAGGGAACTTCTTCGAAGCCCCTGCGACAGACGAAGCTGACTATGGCTTCTCCTGCTGCGGCTCCTCCGACTCCTGCCCCTCAACCTTCTACAATGCTGGTGATTACTCCATCGCTGATTGTCGTAGAAGATCTGGCTCCTTCAACGGGGCCAGCGACCCTTGAGTTGCAGACTGACGCCACCACGGGTGGCTCAGGTTTTGATAAGGGTGAACCCTCTTCGGGTAATGATCCCTCGGCAGAGACCTTCGCCGAAAACCTCCTGAACAATCCGGGACTTGCCAAATTTGGCTTGTCTTGGAAATCTGCGGAGGACATCTAGCGGCTGGCCCGGTAATGCCTGGAGAGCCGTAATCTCTCTGCCGAAGAAGAAGCAAAAGAGGCGGAGGACATCAAGTACTCCGACCTTCTTGAACAAGTCCGCCTTCACGACGAGGGACTAAGAGCTGGTGTGCTTCCACTCACCCTCGCCGAGAAGGTTACCACCAAGGTGAACATGTGCCTAAGCAAGATCACACATGAACATCATGTAAGTCGGAATTCCAACTCACGTTTTTCTTTATTGTACTTTATATCATATCCTCTAGGCCCCAAGCGTGAAGTTGGATATACAATCCGGGTTTATGCTTCCTTAGGATGCTAAAGAACGAACTAGTGTAGCCCCCAAGGCTCATGCTGATATTAGTAACAATATTAGCCCGAGTCTTCAGTAGACTTCTGACTCTGGGTATTCTGACTTACAGAAAGTTAATTCATATAACCAGGATTTGTTGAAGAATATCTGCAACAAGCGGAGAGAGATCAAAGCTCTCCGGCTTGAAAATGCTGAGCTGAAGGTTTCCAAGGATGAGGCCAAAGGTAAACATTTCGAGACTCAAATCGTGTCCTGTGTTTTCATAGTCGAATATTTTTTGCTGAACTATTGTTCTTTTGTCTTATAGCACTAGTAAAATAGTCATGTGCTATGATGTAAGAGGCCGAGAAATTGAAGACCTTGGTGGTGGAAAACAAGGATCTCCGCCAAGATCTAAACCAGCTTAAGGCGGATCATGAGAAGAGCATAGCTCAAGTTCTCGAATCCTCCTCCATGGCCACCATGGAGCAGGATCACAAGATTGCACTCCACGAGAAGAAAATCTCGGATCTCAACGATGATCTTTGCAGAGAGAAGGACCTTTCCGAGGCACTCCAGGCTGAACTCCGGAGTCTTCGGGAAGAGAAGACCAAAGTTGATGACGTCATCTCCGGTATGTTTCCATCTTTTTGACTTGTCTACATTCTTCGACTCTTTCGATGTTGGATTTACTTAACCGTTTTATGTTATATGTATAGGTCCTCTGAACTTGACAGACTCCACTTCTGCCGAGCCTCGCACCCACCGGCTTACCCAAGTCGGTGATTTGCTTCATGACTTCCACCAATCCATTGAGGATATTAGCGAAGCTCTCAAGGTTCTAGACATGTATAGCATGTCCGACTTTTAGGTGCGGGACAAGGCAAAAGAGATGCCAGATACATTGCAAATGTATCTATAATTTTTGATGTTCCATGCTTGGTTTTATCCACTTTCTTGTGTTTTGTCTACACTTTGGAGTAATTTTCATATGATTTCTTGGACTAACCTATTAACAAGAGCCATAGTGCCAGCTGCCTGTTTTCTGCTGTTTTTGGTTCCAGGAAAGTCAGAAAATAAATATTCTCGGAATTGGACGGGACAAAAGCCAAAGTGCCTATTTTTCAGGAAGACATCATATGCCAGAATACGAGACAGAAGAGTGGGGCGGCCACACCACCTGGCCATGCGGCCAGGCCTGGCCCGCGCCAGGGGGTGGTCTGGCCGACCCCAGCACCCCCTCGGCCTCTCCTTCCGCCTATATATTGCCCTCGGGACGAAAAACCTAAATACCCGATCAGAAATCCACGAAAAGTTCCGTAGCACCGTCGCCACCGAAGGGGAGATTCGGGGGACAGAAAGTTTCTGTTCCGGCACCCTGCCGGTACAGGGAAGTGCCCCTAGAGCCATCTCCATCTATCTCCACCACCATATCCATCACCATTGTTGATTCCCATGATGAGGAGGGAGTAGTTCTCTCTCGAGGCTAAGGGTTCTACCGGTAGCTATGTGTTCATCTCTCTCTCTATGCATGATCTTATTGAGATCATGAGCTTGTAATCTATAGATCTACCTTGCTACTCAAGTGCTTTAATAGATCTCTGCTCTCCCCATGTGTGTGAAGTTGACAGTGTGCACACCATGGTGGCACTTAGGCTAGAGATTACAAATACTTGTTATGAGTTATATTTGGAGTTGGATGTCTTTATGAAATTGTGGTGTTTGTTGGAACCATCTAGTGCTCAAGGTGACAGTGTGGGGTTTTCTAGATGGGAAAGACTTACTTTGAGGTGTGCTATTATAGCCCTACCATCGATTAGAGTGTCCAACCGGAGAGTAGTTAAGAGTAGTATCATAAAGAGAAGCTATTTATATGAGAGTGTTCACTAGTGAAAGTATGATCCCTAGGCCTTGTTTCTAAGCATTGAAACACCGTTTGCAATTAGATCTATTACATCTTTGCTTATTTCCTTCTTTATTTCAGTTTTCCTTTAGTCCTTCCTGCTGTTGTTCTACAAACCTCTATACTTGGAGGCCCAACAACTGTCTACAAGAATAGAAGTGCATTTTTTGTAGACAGTTGTTGGGCCTCCAAGTATAGAGGTTTGTAGAACAGTAGCAAGTTTTCCCTTAAGTGGATCACCCAAGGTTTATCGAACTCAGGGAGGAAGTGGTCGAAGGTATTCCCTCTCAAGCAACCCTGCAATCAAGATACAAGAAGTCTCTTGTGTCCCCAACACACCCAATACACTTGTCAGGTGTATAGGTGCACTAGTTCGGCAAAGAGATAGTGAAATACAAGTGGTAACGGTGCTAGATAATAGCTTGATGGCGTGGGAAGGACTAAAGGCAAACTGAAATAAAGAAGGAATCAAGCAAGCATGTAATAGATCTAATTGCAAACGATGTTTCAATGCTTAGAAACAAGGCCTAGGGATCATACTTTCACTAGTGAACACGACACTCTAATCGATGGTAGGGCTATAACAACACACCTCAAAGTAAGTCTTTCCCATCTAGAAAACCCCACACTATCACCTTGAGCACTAGATGGTTCCAACAAACACCACAATTTCATAAAGACATCCAACTCCAAATATAACTCATAACAAGTATTTGTAAACTTTCACACACATGGGGAGAGTAGAGATCTATTAAAGCACTTGAGTAGCAAGGTAGATCTATAATTACAAGCTCATGATCTCAATAAGATCATGCATAGAGAGAGATGAACACATACCTACTGGTAGAACCCTTAGCCTCGAGAGAGAACTACTCCCTCTTCATCATGGGAATCAGCAACGGCGATGGAGATGGTGGTGGAGATCGATGGAGATGGCACAGGTGCCTAATGTAGACTTTCTATCCCGCGAATCTCCTTTTCGGTGGCGGCGGCGCTGCGGAACTTTTCGTGGCTGGAGGCTTGATGATTTAGGGTTTTGGTATCGGGAGGCTCTTATAGGCGAGAGGGGAGACCGAGGGGTGCGAGCCCACACCATGCCTGGCGGCCTGGAGTGACCAGCACTGGGGTGTGTGGCCAGGCCTGCCCTCCTCCATCTCGTTCTGCTCCGAGTCTTCCGGTAAAATAGGAACTTTGGCTTTGTCCCGTCAATTTCAAGAATATTCATTTTCACTTTCCTAGAACTAAAACAGCAGAAAATAGGCTGGTAATCGCTGTTCTGTTAATAGGTTAGTCCAAGAAATCATATGAAAAGTACTCCAAAGTTGGAAGAAAACACAAGAAAGTAGATAAAACCAAGCATGGAACATCAAAAATTATAGATACATTTGCAATGTATCAGAAGCTATTCCCTATTTCACTTAAGGGCAAAGCAAGGGAGTGGTATGATCTACTAGATGATCCTCATCATTTGGAGTGGAAGGAACTTGAATCTCTCTTTTACTCTAAATTTTATCCTCCTCATGAAATTCATAAATATAGGAATTACATTTATCTCATGATGGAGAAAGTATTGCCCAAGAATGGGGGAGACTGAAGTCACTAATGCTCAAATGTCCCATTCATGAGCTCCCCAGTAATATTGTTATTAATAATTTCTATGCAAGGCTTTCGGGACATTACAAGGACTATCTAGATACTTGTTTAGAGGGATCCTTCACAAGTAAGGAGGTCAAAGCTAAGTGGGATCTTCTTGAAACAATTCAAAGCAATACAGAAGATTGGGATAACAACAAAGGTAAAGAACCAGGTATAAACTATGAGTATGATTGCATTGAGTCTTTTGCTGAAACTATTGATTTTTAAGAGCTTAGTGCTAAATATGGTCTTGATCCTCAAATTCTTGTTGATTGTTATAGAACCTTTGCTTCTCATATTAATGTTCCTAAAGAAAAATGGGACATGTATCATGAGCCTTATAAAGACACTTGCATGGAAAATGAAATTGTTATTAATGATAGCAATAAACATGCTCAAACCTCTGAAAGCACTACTTCTTATAAGTGTTGGAGATATGCCCTAGAGGTAATAATAAATGTAGTTATTATTATATATCTTTGTGTTTATGATAAATGTTTACATTCATGCTATAATAGTATTAACAAGGA
Organism: Avena insularis; assembly: GCA_023614405.1. Classification (NCBI taxonomy): domain Eukaryota; kingdom Viridiplantae; phylum Streptophyta; class Magnoliopsida; order Poales; family Poaceae; genus Avena; species Avena insularis. The sequence continues at coordinate 572,783,546 of CM042686.1, read as the reverse complement.
AACCATTAATACTTGTGTGATTTGTAAACTTAATTTGAAGTCCCTAGTATGGCCTCTATACTTCACTAGCTTGTTGGTTGATTGATGATGTGGTTTCTTTGTCATGAACATTGAGATGTTATCAACAACAAGATCATATCGTTAGGAGAATGATATGGTGGACATACTCCTATAGACAAGCGTAGCATAAAGATCAAGTCATTTCAATAGTTCAATTGCTATATGCTTTCTGATACATAGTAACCTAATTCCTTCGACCATGAGATCATGCATATTGCCTTTACTGGATGGATGCTTTGATGTCATCAAACACCACACCGTAACAGGGTGGCTATAAAAGTGGCATTGGGTGTTCGGAAAGTATTGGTTGAAACACATGGATCAAGAGTGGGATTTGTCCATCCACATGACGGATAGATATTCTCTGGGCCCTCTCGGTGAAATGTCATCCAATTAGCTTGCAAGCATGTGACTTGGTCACAAGGGATCACATATCACGGGAACGAGAAAAGAGTACTTATCAAGAACGAGGTTGAACTAGGTATGCGAGATACCGACGATCATGACCTCGGATAAGTAACATATCGTGAGACAAAGGGAAATTGGTATCGTATGTAAGTGGTTCATTCGATCGCAAAGTAATCGAGAAATATGTAGGAGCCATATGAATTTCAGATTCCTCTATTGGTTATTGTTCGAGAAGTGTCTCGATCATGTCCGCATAATTCACGAACCGTAGGGAGACACACTTAAGGATTCGTTGTTTGAGTAGTTATGGTATTATGAGAAAGAGACCGAATGTTGTTGAGTCTCGGATGGGATCCGGATATCACGAGGTGATCCGGAATGGTCCGGAGAATAAGATTCATATAAGGAAAGTCCCATTTCGGAGTTGGGGAGTGGTTCGGTGTTTTCATCGGGAACATTCTAGAAGGTCCGGAATGTCCAAGACCGGGGAAGGGGTACATGAATGTGTCATTGCAAGATGGAATGATTGCATCATGTACTAAGTGTTCTCGCTGTCCAAAATAAAGGGTTTATTTAATTCATAAATTTGAAAAGTCAAACTGCCAGTTTTGGAAAGAGGAGAAGTTGAAATCGACTTGGGGAGGAGTCCTCCTCCCAAGCCGGCCAGCCCTAGGCGAGTTGGGAGGGACTCCTCCCTCCTGGCCAGCCCTCCCACCTATAAAGGGAGGGCAGGGCCTCCCTCTAGAGACACACAAGTTCCTATCCTCTAAACTAGAAACTAGATCTAGACCCCGGTTTAGAGCTGTTTCGGTTTAGAGCCTTCTAATTGGTTTAGAGCCCTCTAATTGGTGTGTCTAATTACTAGACCACTAATAGCCTCTCTCATAAGCTCCACCATACTCGCACCGGCTTAAGGCGAAGCCTCATGATCTCCTCTACCTCCGGTACCACGCCACAGTGTCTTAGGAATCGCGAGAGAGTGCTACAACCTCCGCTCGCTGGAACAAGGGAGAGGAAGGTCTTCCGAGTAATCGAACGTGTGACCGATCAAGGGAGCGCCATGGAACGCTGGCCAGGAAGGATCGTCTACGCGATCTTGAGATCGGAAGAGTGCGACTACATCACCCACGAGAATCTGCTCTCGTTAAACACTTTGGAATCTTCGAGGGTGAGTTATTCCATCGACTCGTTGCTACAATCTAGTAGATAGATCTTGGCTTGTTTGTTTGTATGCGATAGAAAATTTTTGTTTTCCATGCTACGAACCCCTACAGTGGTATCAGAGCCGTGTCTATATGTAGATCTGTTGCACGAGTAGAACACAATGATCATTGTGGGCATTGATGCTTTTATTGTAGATTGCTTTTGTGTACTTTGCATCTTGCGGTATGTTGGGATGAAGCCCGGCTAACCTTACATGACATCGTTCATGAGACTTGCTCCACGCTTAACATGCAACTTGTATTGCATAAGTGGCTTTATGGTGCCTGCTTTCTCCTAGCATAGTTAAGATCCAATTTACAACGGGTAATCAACAATGCTAGTATCAATGTTGTGGTTCTTGTTCGTAAGTTAGAACGACACTTATGGAAAGCCCCAAACCACGTAAAATATGCAAAGAAAGTAGAAGCGTCTAACTTTGTTTTGCAGGGGTGTGCAGTGATGTGATATGGCCATGATTGTGATTATATTTGATGTATGCAATGTTCCTTATTGTAAGTTGGCAACCGGCAGGAGCCATATGGTTGTCTTTAATTTACATTAAGACCTGCGTGTCTATTCAAAATAGTTGTAATAGTTGAAGCTGGTGGACGACAACCATGAAGAAGCGTCATTGACCTTGATGCTATGCCGATGATGATGGAGATCATGTTCGTGCTTGAAGATGGAGATCGGAAGCACAAAGAAGAAAGGCCATATCATATCACATATTATGAATTGCATGTGATGTTAATCCTTTATGCATCTTGTATTGCTTAGTAGACGGTAGCATTATAAGATGATCCCTCATGCACATAAATTTCAAGTTCTAAAGTGTTCACCCTTAGTATGCACTGCCAAAGCTTGTCGCTCAAGCACCACGTGATGATCGGGTGTCTTTGATTCCGCTGGTGACTACAACGTAAGCAAGCCAGATTTGCTTATGCGGAAGCTAAGGTTTGTCTTGACGAGCCTAGCATGTACGACATGGCCTCGGAACACGGATCGCCGAAAGGCAAAGCATGAATCATATAGTAGATATGATGAACATGATGATTGTTCGCCATTGAAACTATATCAACTCTCGTGATGATCGGTGTTGATGTAGTGGATTTGGTTCGTGTGATCACTAAAACAATGTGAGGGATGTTGTTTTGAGTGGGAGTTCACCTAGTTTAATTTCATTAATTAATTTGAACTCAATTTGTCATAAACTTAGTCTAAACTATTGCAAATATGTTGTAGATCAATGGCAGCCCCTACCATCAATTTTAATGCGTTCCTAGAGAAAGAAAAGTTGAAAAAACAATGGAAGCAACTTCGCGGATTGGTTCCGCAATTTGAGGATTGTCCTCACAACTGGTAATTTGACCTATGTGCTGGATGCACCGCTAGGTGACCACTTGCAGCTGATGCTACCGATGAAGTAAAGAATGTTTACCTCGCTCGGAAGAATCAGTACTCCATAGTTCAGTGTGCTATCTTGTATGGTTTAGAATCGAGCTTCGTAAAAGGTTTGAAGAGTCGACCCATATGATATTGTCGAGGATCTCAAATTAATCTTTGAGACTCATGCGGCAATTGAAAGTTATGAAGCTTCGAAAAGTTCTTTAACTGCAAGATGGAAGAGGGTAGCTCCGCGGTGAGCATGTGCTTAAGATGTGCAGGCACGCAAATAAACTTCAAAGTTTGGGTATAGTGATTCCTAATACTTTGGGGTTTACCGCATCCTCCAATCACTACCACCAAGTTACAAGAACTTTGTGATGAACTACAACATGCGAACATGAACAAAGAGTTGCGAACTATTTGCTATGTTAAAATCTGCAAGTGGAGATCAAGAAAGAGCACCAAGTGTTGATGGTCAATAAGACCACCAAATTCAAGAAAGGCAAGTCTAAGCAGAAGGACACTTCAAGAAGGGTGGTAAGAAAGTTACCATACCGACGAAGAGGACCAAGGCTGGACAAGCCTGAAACCGAGTGCTTTTCTTGCAAGGGAGAAGGTCCTTGAAGCGAAATTGCCCAAAGTACTTGGCAGATTTGAAGAACGGCAACATCAAGAAGAAAGGTATATCTGATATACATGTTATTGATGTGTATCTCACTAGTATTCGTAGTAGTGCCTAGGTATTTGATACTGGTTCGGTTGCTCATATTTGTAACTCAAACAGAGCTACGAATAAACGGAAGCTAGTAAAGAACGAGGTGACGGCGCGCTGGGGAAGCGGATCAAAGGTTGATGTGATCGCGGTCGGCACACTACCTCTTCATCTACCATCGGGATTAGTTTTATACTTAAATAATTGTTATTTGGTGCTGCGTTGAGCATGAACATTATATCGGGATCTTGTTTATTGCGAGACGGTTACTTGTTTAAATCCGAGAATAATGGTTGTTCGATTTATATGAGTAATATGTTTTATGCACATGCACCTTTGATAGATGGTCTATTCATATTGAATCTCGATAGTGGATATACACATATTAATAACATTGAGGCTAAACGTTTGAAATCAAGCGATAATTTGACCTATATGTGGCAATCGCTGTCTTGGTCACATTGGAGTGAAGCGTATGAAGAAACTCCATTCGATGGACTTCTTGAATCACTTGATTTTGAATCACTTGAAAGATGCGAAGCATGTCCGATGGGTAAAATGACTAAGACTCCATTTTACGGTATGATGGAGCGAGCTATGACTTATTGGAAATCATACATACCGATGTGTGTGGTCCAATGAGTGTAGCATCGCGCGGTGGTTATCGTTATGTTCTTACCTTCACGGATGACTTGAGTAGATATGGGTATATCTATTTCATGAAACATAAGTCCAAAACTTTCGAGAAGTTTAAGGACTTTCAAAGGGAGGTAGAGAATCAACGTAACAAGATGATTATATTTCTACGCTCGATCGTGGAGGTGAATATCTAAGTTACGAGTTTGGCGAGCATTTGAAGAAATGTGGAATACTTTCAGCTGACACCGCCGGGAACACCACAACAGTAATGGTGTGTACGAACGTCAGAATCGAACTCTCTTAGATATGGTTCGTTCTATGATGTCACTTACAGATTTGCCACTATCATTTTGGGGTTATGCATTAGAAACAGACGCAGTCACTTTAAATAGGGCACCGTCTAAATCCGTTGAAACGACACCGTATGAATTATGGTTTGGGAAGAAACCTAAATTGTCGTTCCTTAAAGTTTGGGGATGCGAAGCCTATGTAAAGAAGTTACACCCGGACAAGCTTGAACCCAAAGCGGAAAAATGCGTCTTCATAGGATACGAAGGAAACTATTGGGTATACCTTCTATCATAGATCCGAAGGCAAAATCTTTGTTAAGAATGGATCCTTTCTAGAGAAGGAATTTCTCTCGAAAGAAGTGACTGGAAGGAAAGTAGAACTCGACGAGGTTGTCGAACCTTCTCTCGAATTAGTAGCGCAGCACCGAAGAAGTTCCTGTGGTGCTGCACCAATAAGAGAGGAAGCTAGTGATGGTGATCATGAAACTTCTGAAGTTGCTACTGAGCCTCTGGAGGTCAACGAGAAATCGTACCACTCCAGTTGGTATGATTCCGTTATGAATGTCATGTTGGTGGACAACACCGATGACCCCGAGACATATGAGGAAGCAATGATGAGCCCAGATTCCAATAAATGGCAAGAAGCCATGAACCGAGATTGGATCCATGTACGAAAACCAAGTATGGACTTTGGTGGACTTACGGATGGCGGGAAGGCATGTCGAGAACAAATGGATTTTCAAGAAGAAAACAGATCTTGATGGTAATGTTCTCGTCTATAAAGCTCGACTTGTCGCAAAAAGGGTTTCGACAAATTCAAGGAGTTGACTACGATGAGACTTTCTCACCGATGGCGAAGCTAAAGTCCGTGAGGATTATGTTAGCAATCGCTGCATATTACGATTATGAGATATGGCGATGGATGTCAAAACAGCATTCCTCAATGGAGACATTGATGAAGAGTTGTATATGATACAACCCAAAGGTTTTGTCGATCCTAAAGATGCTAACAAGGTATGCAAGCTTCAACGGTCCATCTATGGATTGAAGCAAGCATCCGAAGTTGGAATCAACGTTTTTGATAAGGTAATCAAAAGTTTTGGTTTTATACAAACTTATGGAGAAGCTTGTATTTACAAGAAAGTGAGTGGGAGCTCTGTAGCATTCTTAATACTGTATGTGGATGACATATTGTTGATTGGGAATGATGTAGACCTTCTTAATAGTGTCAAAGAGTATTTGAATAATAGTTTTTCAATGAAGGATCTTGGCGAAGCTTACATATTAGGCATAAAGATTTATAGAGATAGATCGAAACGCCAAATATCATTGCCACAAAGTACATATTTGGACAAAGTTCTAAAGAGGTTTGGAATGGAAGAAAGCAAGAAAGGGTTCTTGCCCATGTTGCTAATGACGTTGAGTAAAACTCAAAGTCCGACATCGCGTAAGATAGAGAAAAGATGAGTAAGACTCTATGCCTCAGCCATAGGATCTCTAATGTATGCCATGCTATGTACTAGACCCGACATCGCATATGTCGTTAGTCTAACTAGCAGATATCAAAGTGATCCAGAGTGGATCATTGGACAATGATCAAAAACATCCTTAAGTACTTGAGAAGAACTAAGGATATGGTTCTTTCTTATGGAGGTGATGAACAGCTGTTAATGGTTACACCGATGCTAGTTGGAACACCGATCCGGATGATTCTAAATCACAACTGGATACGTATTTATTTTGAATGGTGCAGCGATTAGCTGGAGGAGTGCAAAGCAAAGCGTTGTGGCGAGATCTTCAACTGAATCGGAATACATGGTCGCCGGAGGCTTCACAAGAAGCGATATGGATGAAAGAGTTCATTACAGAGCTGGTGTGGTTCCTAGTGCTGGACCCAATGTCTATCTCTTGTGATAACATGGGCGCCATAGCCAATGCGCAAGAACCAAGGTCACACAAGAAGTCTGAAGCATATCAAGCTGCGTTTTCACGCTATTCGAGAACATATCCGGGATGGGGATATAAAGATTTGCAAAGTACACAGATCTGAATGTGGCGGATCCATTGACTAAACCTCTCCCAAGGGCAAAACATGACCAACACCAAACTGCCATGGGTGTTCGGTATATTACCATGTAATCTAGATTAGATGACTCTAGTGCAAGTGGGAGACTTGGAGATATGCCCTAGAGGTAATAATAAATGTAGTTATTATTATATATCTTTGTGTTTATGATAAATGTTTACATTCATCCTATAATAGAATTAAAAATGAAACCATTAATACTTGTGTGATTTGTAAACTTAATTTGAAGTCCCTAGTATGGCCTCTATACTTCACTAGCTTGTTGGTTGATTGATGATGTGGTTTCTTTGTCATGAACATTGAGATGTTATCAACAACAAGATCATATCGTTAGGAGAATGATATGGTGGACATACTCCTATAGACAAGCGTAGCATAAAGATCAAGTCATTTCAATAGTTCAATTGCTATATGCTTTACGATACATAGTAACCTAATTCCTTCGACCATGAGATCATGCATATTGCCTTTCTGGATGGATGCTTTGATGTCATCAAACACCACACCGTAACGGTGGCTATAACAGTGGCATTGTGTGTTCGGAAAGTATTGGTTGAAACACATGGATCAAGAGTGGGATTTGTCCATCCACATGACGGATAGATATTCTCTGGGCCCTCTCGGTGAAATGTCATCCAATTAGCTTGCAAGCATGTGACTTGGTCACAAGGGATCACATATCAGGAGCGAAAAGAGTACTTATCGATGAGGTTGAACTAGGTATGCAGAGATACAGACGATCATGACCTCGGATAAGTAACATATCGTGAGACAAAGGGAAATTGGTATCGTATGTAAGTGGTTCATTCGATCGCAAAGTAATCGTAGAAATATGTGGGAGCCATATGAATTTCCAGATTCCTCTATTGGTTATTGTTCGGAGAAGTGTCTCGATCATGTCGCATAATTCACGAACCGTAGGGAGACACATAAGGATTGACGTTGTTTGAGTAGTTATGGTATTATGAGAAAGAGACCGAATGTTGTTGGTCTCGGATGGGATCCGGGATATCACGAGGTGATCCGGAATGGTCCGGAGAATAAGATTCATATAAGGAAAGTCCCATTTCGGAGTTGGGGAGTGGTTCCGGTGTTTTCATCGGGAACATTCTAGAAGGTCCCGGAATGTCCGGCACTCCGGGGGGGAAGGGGTACATGAATGTGTCATTGCAAGATGGAATGATTGCATCATGTACTAAGTGTTCTCGCTGTCCAAAATAAAGGGTTTATTTAATTCCTTAATTGGAAAAAGTCAAGCGCGGTTTTGGTCAACCGCCAGTTTGGAAAGAGGAGAAGTTGAAACCGACTTGGGGAGTCCTCCTCCCCAAGCGGCCAGCCTAGGCCGAGTTGGGGAGGACTCCTCCCTCCTGGCGCCAGCCCTCCCACCTATAAAGGGAGGGGCAGGGCCTCCCCTCTAGACACACAAGTTCCTATCCTCTAAACTAGAAACTAGACCTAGACCCCGGTTTAGAGCTGTTTCGGTTTAGAGCCTTCTAATTGGTTTAGAGCCCTCTAATTGGTGTGTCTAATTACTAGACCACTAATAGCCTCTCTCATAAGCTCCACCATACCACTTTGGCTTAAGGCGAAGCCTGCGGATCTCCCTCTACCTCCGGTACCACGTTGTCTTCAGGAATCGCGAGGAGAGTGCTACAACCTCCGCTTTCTTTGGAACAAGGGAGAGGAAGGTCTTCGCCGAGTACCGAGCGTGTGACCCATTGAGGCGCTCTTGAAACAGCGCCGGAAGGATCGTCTCTGCGATCTTGAGATCGGAAAAATGACTACATCACCCACGAGAATCTGCTCTCGTTAAACACTTTGGAATCTTCGAGGGTGAGTTATTCCATCGACTCGTTGCTACAATCTAGTAGATAGATCTTGGCTTGTTTGTTTGTATGCGATAGAAAATTTTTGTTTTCCATGCTACGAACCCCTACAATAAGCATGTTAATTTTTGTGGAATACATAGACCTTGTGAGAATAATCAAATTGAAGAAGAATATTGTATCACCCACAGGAATGAAAAAACTAGAACGTGGTATAGGGCTCTAAATGATCTTGGTAAAAAAGTGTGTGCCCTCTATCCTTTTATTTGTGAACTTTGCTTTGAAGTGGGTCATTTCAATTTTCAATGCTCAGGCCATAATAATAGCCCTTCTAATCCAATGAGTACTGCAAGTTTGTATTGTGATGACATGATCACTCCTAATCAGCATGATGAACTTACATTATTTTTGGGGTGTGAAGAGTTATCAAGAAAAACCACTTTGGTAGATATGGGTGCTTTTGATAAGAATAGTGTCATGCATGGTTGTCATCTTTATTGTGTTGATAATTGCCACACAAATACTTACATACAAAATATTATAAAAGATGAGATCTTACCAAAATATGACATGACTAATATGTGTTTTGGTCTTATTAATGAAAAAGAGGAATCCTCCAAAGTTTCTTCCATTGTCTCTAACAATGAACCAGGGTATATGGAGAAGCTTCCTTTCAAGCCTCTCCCTCCCAAAGAGAAGAAGAAAAAGAAGAAAAGGAGGAGTAAAAGGAGAGAGGAAACGGTATTTTCCCCTAAGCATGTTGCTCCTATTATAGTTTTTGATGAGTCTGAACTCGATGATGTTCCTATGCCTATTACCTATAGTAGTGATCATGATTGGGAAAAGCACACTACTTTCGATATTGATAATCTCTTCGGTACCAATTCTGAAAATGATGATATTAATAATTGCTATACCATTAGTGTTATCCATAATCCTTCCAATGATGATATGTTTACAAATGAACACACTTTGGAGGATAACTATTCTATTGCTTATGATGATACTATACCTCCAATTTATGATGATTACAATGATGAATATGATATTTTCAGTCCACCTACTATTGAGGAGGAAATTAATTATGATTACAATATGCCTCCTGTATTTGATGATTATGGTGATGAAAATAATAATGATAGCTATTTTGTTGAATTTGCTCCCACTACAATTAATAAGAATGACTATGTTTATGTGGGGAGTATTAATTCTTTTATGCATGTGGCTCATGATAAGAATGTTTCATGTGATTGTTATATTGTTAATTTTATTCATGATGCTACTTAAAGTTATTATGAGAGAAGGAAACATGGTTTTATGTGTCTCAACAATATTAAGTTTCCCCTCTTTATGTTGAAATTTTTGAAGTTGCACTTGTTTTGCTTTCCTATGCTTGTTGCTTTGTGCTTTCATGACTTGTTTCTTTACAAGATTCCTATGCATAGGAAGTGGGTTAGACTTAAATGTGATTTGAATTTGCTTCTTGATGCTCTCTTTTACTTCAATTCATATTTCTTATGTGAGCATCTTCTCAAACTATCATGCTTAACTTAAAGGCGTTAAAGAAAAGTACTTATTAGGAGATAACCCAAAAGTTTTAGATGAGTCTTGGAAGTTATTACTTCAGTAATGACCGCTCCTTATCCTTTTTATTTGCTTCTTGTGCAAAGAGTAACCTTTAATGAGAGTGAAGTAATGATTGGGAAAGTTGCTGTCCCGAAACAGATTTCTGTGCTTCACCATAAAAATTCGTGTAAAATCTCTGAACGTCTTTTTGAGGAGTGAATTTTTGTGCTTCTTCCCCAGGTTGTTATGTAACTTTAGTTAGCTCAACAGTTTTTGATTTGAGTAATAGAAAGTTCTTCCCCAAAAATCCACGAAAGAGTCTGTAGCCACCGTCATCTCCATCCCTAGATCGGGAGGATCGAAGCTCTTCGGCACCACACGAGAGGGGAATTCACCCTGGAGGCCTTCTTCATCATCATGCAAGCCTCCGGTGTGATTCATGAGTAGTTCATCTCTGGACTACGGGTCCATGTAGTAGCTAGATGGCCGGTTCTCCTCCTTTGTGCTATCATGTTTAGATCTTGTGAGCTCCGTTCATGATCAAGATCATCTATTTGTAATTCCGCATGTTGTGTTTGCGGGGATCCGATGGATATTGAGATGCTATTTCAGATTGATTATTAATTCTATCATGTCTTTGTTATTTGTGATCTTGCATGCTTTCCGTTGTTAGTAGCTATCTTGGCCATGTAGATGCTAGCAACTCCAAGAGTTAGTATTTATGCTTGATAGTGGGTTCATGCCTCTGGTAATCTGGGGAAGTGATAGAAATCTCTAAGGTACTAGATGTGCTATTTCTACTAGGTAGAAAACAATAATCCTCTGTTCATAGAACAATCATATTGTTTACTTTACACGCAATTCATAATGCAATTATCCGTTGCTTGCAACTTAATACTGGAGGGGGTTCGGATGATAACCTGAAGGTGGATTATTAGTCATAGATGCAGTTGGATTACGGTCTATGTATAATGTTGTAATGCCCAATCGAATCTCAAAGGAGTCAAGATGAGTATTATATGCTTGTATGCTTTCTCGATGTTTATCAATTGCCCCGCCGTAATTTGTTCACCCAACATGTCATCTATCTTAAGGAGAGCCACCCCGGTCCTTTCTTTTACTATCAATCTACAATCAACTGTTTACTGTTTTGTGTTTACTTTCTGCAAACTATTACTTTCTTCCACTTGATATGTTTAATCCTTTGTTTTCAGCAAAACCGGTGAGATTGACAACCTCATCGCAAGTTGGGGATAGAGTTCTATGGTTGTGTTGTGCAGGTCTCCACGTTGCTGCTGGCACCGGTAGTGCGCCCGGCCAAAGTTCAGCTAGCTACACCTTTGGGGTGTTTCCTTGATCCTACTAGATTGATAACCTTGGTTTCATAACTGAGGAAAACTTACTGCTGTGCTCATCATACCTTCCTCTTGGGGTTCTCCAACGAGCTCGTTAGTACATGAGTCAGTAGGCGTCCTAGTTGTTTGAAACGGGTGTAATGCTCATGTTAGTCCCAGTTCGTAACGCAAATCAGGACTGGTCACTGGGCAACTCCGAAATGGAAGCCATGTTTTCTACTAGTGTATGTTTCCAGGAATTCAATAAAGTATATGTGTTTCGCATTGTAGTTTTGTCCACTTCCGATGCAACGCATGGGGCATTTTTACTAGTATACTTAAATACTCTGATTCATGTGTTCAAATAGATAATGTTGTAGCCAAACTATGTTTGGTTGGTTAATGATGTGGGGGCGAACTCCTTTTATCAAAAAAATGTTCAAACGGACCACAACGAGCTCGTGGCTATTGAAACCTTCTGATGAAATCTCACGACACAAAATACGTACGGGGCGGTAGGTGGTCACCTAAGAGCAACTCTAACATGTACTATAAAAACCTGGCCTTTAAAAATCCAACGGACATAAGAATTTGGGTGTTTTTTTCCTGGACAGAACCCGTAAAACAGAGCGAGCCTTCAAACTTTTTATCGTGCACCATGAATCATAGCCTAGAGCCGCTATATGTACAGATCGGAGGGCCAATTGCGTGTCAACAACAATCATTTCCCCATCCCTCCTTACCTCCTTTGCCTCTCTGCCCTGGCGTAATCCGTCGCCGCAGACCAAATCCACCACCGCAAGCACTAGATCGGGCACCCCCACTGTGCGATGTGACTAAGGAACTCCTCAATCGGAGTGGCGAAGCCATCAGTTGCGTCATACCCTTATGAGGCCGTGGTACTTTTCTCGGGTGTGGCCGTGGTGGAGCCTTCTTTGATGCCAAGAGGAGGGCAAGTGGTTTATGACTACAAGTGCACAAACCAATTGTAGCTAGTTTTGAAGTAAAGATATCGAACCCATAGAGAGCTATTGGTAAAGGTCTTTATGCCCCCCATTACTCTCTACCAAATTATAATTGTAAGTTGTCTTTGATCTCAAGTAAAGGGTGTTTGAAAGGTTTATGATTGTTTGCAGAAAAGTAATTAAAACAAGTAAAAATAAAACAAGTAACAAGTTTATGTGAAAGCGTGGTTGAACTCAATAGGGGAAAAATGTTCTTGGGGATGTAGGATTCACCACTAGCATAGTATTATTGTTATGTGCAACCAAGATAACATACTTCTTGTGTCATGATATGTGTGGAGAGAGCCCCATAATAAGATGTTCACAACAAGGCTCATAGGAAGCCACTTTGTTGAGCCAAGTGTGAGGTCCCCTCTAAATAACCACTGCGATGTCTGAGAGCAATCACCCATACAAACCACCGCAATTAAAGGTTTTCCCGTGGATATTGTAATTAGCTTAGGGAGTCCCTCTTTAATCCCCCTTTGACCATGTAGGTTACGAGCCGACAACAATCTATCATGGGGCACTCCGGGTACGCTTCCAAGACACGTCCAAAGGATTTCTCCCTCCCTTTAGTCCCGGAGGCAAATGATATGCGGCCGACTACGCATACAATCTAAAGAGAGAGATCAAACACAAATCATAATTATATCATAGACAAGCAAGTCATACAGACACAAGAATAGAACATCTTTATTACAAGTTCATAATGGTGCTAGGGTTTCTCCATCTCCCCAAGAACAAAGGAACTACTCACTCATGGAAGCAATCAACAACATCATCATAATCAAATGAATGGATAAAAGTACGAAGGTAGATCTAATGCAAACCACAATTGGATCTAGAATTCCAAGGATATCTAATAGATGAAAGATGGGAGTAATGGTGGTAATGGAGATGCAGCGGTTGATGATGAAGGGGATGATGCGTTGTCCTCCAATGATCCGTGGATTACCTGGGATTTTAACCTAGCCAAGTTCCTCCTTCAGATCCCTCTCGGATGTGGTGTTTCGTGGTTTCTGGTGGCTGTGAATGTCGGACCTCCCTCTCGTCTTCGCCAGGGAGAAGTATTTGACGAGGCGGACGCGATGGCGCCTGGTACGGGTGGACGGTACGGGCAGGCTCTGCCGTACCAGTGGTCGTTAACCATAATGATGCCTCCTCTTCGATTGGTATTCTTCCAGGTGCGAAGGAAAATTCATAAAATGACTTTTATCACTTAGAAATATCATGTAATTACACAATATGACAACTCTAATTGATATGTTCATATATGACTTCATGATTTGGGATCCTGTTGAAACAAGAACAAAATAGCGCGTGTAGGCGCGGTGAAATACAAAAATCCCTAAATCTATTTATGCAAAAACAAAAGGTAAATATGCTTCAATTTTGGACGCATAAACTCCCCCAAGCTAGGCTCTTGCTTGTCCCTGAGCAAGATGGTGGCTTATGGACAAGATCATCATGTTCGTGAGACACGAGTCATTATAATAAATGAGGTAGGAATTGAAACATGAATACAATATCGGATATAGAGTTACATCAGGGGTATTACCATACCCTTACACATTACATAACTTAGAGGCTTCCACACCTTTTTTCAGTATTAATGAAATTATAAGAAGATACTAGTGATTTAACATATCATATCATTACGGAGTTTAAAGATATTGAGTGCTAAGTTTAATAATGAAGATCCATGATCATTTTCTCCTTTTCTTCTCCCCCTTTTTTCTATGTTTGATTATTTTGATAGCTGCTTTCTTCTTCTCTTTTGATACTTACTCCCCGAGCAAGATGGTGATTATTGTATGCCAATATTTTTTACTTACTCCTTTTTCTCTCTTTCTTTTCAGCACAGCTATTTGATCATCCTCACTACTTCCATGGCTTTCAAAGACTCTTAATTATAATATGCTACCATAGTTCTTATTCTCATAACTTAATCAATACTTTTGTTGGTGTGAAAGTCCCTAAAATTATGATAGATGTACAAGTATCATAACACTCAACCTAGTTCAATCATCTAATATAATAATCATGAATCAAACACAACTTCAATTATCATAAAGGCTCATAACTCAACGGATATAATTCTTCTCTTGAACAAAGGGAACTCGAAGTTGATGCAATTTATGCAAATTCTAAAATTTAAACCTAACCATGGGTGGAGAAAAGTAAATATGCAAAAACTGTAAGCTAGATTACAAGGTTCTCACAGATCCCTCCCAAGCTTGGAATCAAGCCAGGTGGATCAAATAATCCCTTGCGATTACTTACTCCTTTTTGGGAGTAAACAAGTCATCATGTTCCTCTCCTTCATCTGCTTTGAGGCTGCAAGCTTGGGCAATACACGCAAATCGAGTAGACATCTATGATGCCAATACGTAATTCTTTGATTACCTTATTTAAAGTTTTCCTATCATTGGCCATTTCCATAATGATCTTGGTCAGGAGTTGTACTCGATGTCATCAACCTTCTTTTCGAGATCTTTCCCCATCATCCAGAAGGAGTCAACTCCCTCCCTAATGGTCTCAACACAATGCACTCTGAATTATTGGGTTTTGACGAAGGATATCCCGATACTTGAATTTACATGTAAGAAAATAACTTAAATAAGCACCTCGGTGTTAACAAAATTAAAACAAATGTACATACGATGTTATCATTTGAAAAAATAAATAGAAAATTCATGTGAAATCTCAATGGCATCATCCAAGACATGCACAAGTTGCACAAGCAATGTGGTGTTGGTATTATATGAAGGAACAACAAACATATGCACTAAACAAAGCCGTTATGTTGCAAAATTAAGCGATGCTCATGTCATGAACAAAGGCCATGTGTAGGCAAAAAAGAAGGATAACAAATTAGCAATTTAATATAGAGGCTACGATTTTTTTTGAAAAAATATATAACACTCGAGTTAGAAGTGTTCACAATGCTGACCTCAATCCAAAGATTGCTCTATGATGATTTACCCTTTGTGGGGTAAACTAATTATCTCGACTCAGTAGTCAGCACATTCAACATAGCTTTTCAAACTTGAATTGCAAACAGACGGTACCTAGGATTATATATAAGACTACTTCAATGGCGAACGTTTCAAACTCGGCAGTCTGTCTCTTCTGAAAAGAGGCTCGGCGGTGTCACGTGTTGATGTACTGAGATGCAGCAATGAAATGACCTACTAAGAAATATTAAGAATTAACAAATTAGATAGGAGTAGAAAGACTCTCATCACGGATTATGGATTTCAGATCAAGGTATCTCCAAGTTTATAGAACAATTGCTAGGTAAGATAAAATATTCAAAAGTTATAATCTTGCACCAATGTGTTGTAAGATTTTTTTTGAAGATGTGTACATTTTTCACCATATTAGCATATACATGTGTCGAAGTTTGTGTCGAAATTTTGTGTCTGTTTCCAGCGCGACCATATATGAGAAAATAATTATGAGACTAAGCATGAGTAGTGAAGAAGTGCAAATATTTCTTTGCCATGCAATATCGTAAAATATATGTTCATCTGACCAGAATAAATAATTAATTTTAATATCCGTATTGACACACAATTTCTAAGTTTAGTCATGGAGAAATATTATAAGTGTAGTGGTATTACCTTGAGTTGCTTCTCCCTGCCAGCAGAGTAGCAGATCTAGTTAGAACAAGAAAAAACACCATCAGAATATCTTATTTTCTAATTACCTAGAAACGCTCCCTATTCCTGTCCCACTCCTTACTCGTTCGGAAGTTCAAGTTGGCTTTAAAAAAAATCCAATTATATCAATGTGTGAGGAAAATCAAATGGTTCAGAATAATCGTAGTGAAAATAAAATTAATGAATGAAATAGTTCAAAAGTCACCAAAATTTAGCAGAACATTGACCGATCAAACTAATAAATGGGAGGTAGAGATACACACCTCGGTCTACTATATATCAACGTTGCTAGGGAATCCACGGGAGAATCACCTAAAATGGAAAATCTATGTGTTGGACAATAATTTGTTAATCGGATATCCTATGAAATAAATCTCAAATTCATTAGACATTCACGACTGCCTCAAGGCGATTGCCTGAACGCGTCTGCTAGCCTTTCTGGCCTATCTCGAGTAGTAGTGCTGCAGAATACAAGAATGCAAACCAAACAATGGGGAGAGGGGCACAACACACCGCCTCAGACATTATCTTTTGCCTACCTTGAGGAGGAAGATTGGTCCAACTTGGATACTCGACCGCCGGGGGATTTAGGAGTTGTTGACCATCAGCCCCATGGTTGAAGACATTAGACTGGCCGGTGGTCAGCTGCGCATGGTAGTAGGCCGCGCGTCGTGCCATCGTGGGTGGGCGGGGGGCTGAGAGTCAGGGCCAATACTTGCAGTGCCGATTGCTAGTTCATCGACGGGCCTGAGGACGGAGGGGCACTGGAGGACCTTGTAGGAGGCGTGGTAGGCCTAGACGCGTAGGTGTGCTCCACCCCTATCTCCCAACACGTCGGAGTGGACCGGCGCCGTCTGCGGCCGCGTCCACGGAGGTAGTGCTGGTCATGGTAGGCCTGGAGGTGCGGCCTGCCTTCGCGAGATAGGAAGTTTGTGGACACGGAGAGGAGATCGAGGGACCGGTGATCTGTTTCCTCGATTTTTGCCATTCGTTACGCCATGGTATACACGGGGCGTCTATACTCTATGCTGGAGAAGTTTCAGTCCGTCAAAACTAATTGCTAAGTGTACCAAAGAAAAAAATTAGGCTAATCAAAGTCGTTAGATTGTGTTTAGAGTGTCTGATCATGTGGTTGTACCTCATCTGTGTATGTTTGATGGGGTGCATGTAGAGAAATTCGTGTTCGCTCCTTTATAAGTAGTATAGATGAGTTTTATACTTTGTTTTTTTAGGAGTATCCACAATCATAAAATCATTGAGATCTCAGTGGGATTTGTATTGTTGCCCTCAATTTTCATGTCTCGGTTTCTCTGGTCATATCAATCAAAATTACAAACAATTTTGTTTTAAATTTTGTCATGTGAACCTATCAAGTGGTAGTCAGAATTAGCTTTTGAACAAATTATAAATATAACACATGACAAGCGAAACAATACCCGCTAAGAGATGTGAGACAAAAGTACTCCATGAAGTTTAACATCCATGAACCATACGATAACGTGACGATTATAGATATTGATGATAGATTTTTTAACATATTCATCAAAAGCATCATTAGTAATTTATAAAAAGACAATCATCAGAAGAAACTTAATACTGTACTAGCAGACTGCCCGTGCGTTGCTACGGATCTTAGAAAAACAAACTATTATTAATTTTCACTCATTATTGCCTCCAGGTTGACTGTACCATCAGATTTCACCAAGTGATACCCCAATTAAAATCAGCAAAGTGCTCAACATATCTCAAACCTGAAAGCGATTCTCGTTCTTAAACCTAAAAGTGCAGCCAAACAAGACATACACGTGGCCTCACCTATGCTCACGATATCACAAGACATATGAGTTTCATGTACTGAACATTAAAACTAAAGCAACAACGTTTCATAGCATTCAAATCATTTGAATGGCATAATTTATGGGTTCAGAGCATTTAATAATGCTCAAGCAGCCTTTCTTCTAAATCTGCACGTTTAGGAACCTGCAATTCATCTGGATGATATCATGCAACCTGCACCAGTGTGATATGTCGATCTGAAACTCATCAAAATGGTACCCCATGATAATGTGTGACCCTAAGGCCGCATTACACCAAGTGCAAAACCTATTGTCTACCTTGATTGTGAGGACAAACAGTTACGTTTCCTTTGATTTTCGTTGCACATAAAAACTGATAATGCAATGTTCTTAGATCAACATTAGTCTCAAACATCAGTAGGGAACAACCTCCCAGAGCTGATAACAAAATAGAAACTACACATCAAACGAATATGTAACTGCCCATACATTGTTTCCCTTCCATTTTTTACTTACCAAACCTCATAACCAGAAGCTCTAACAAAAAATTACACAATAATCTTTACGGTGTGAAAAAGTCACCATCCCTCGTCATCCTCTTTTTTCTCCAGAACTGACTCCCTGCCAGTAAATAAATTAGGTTAATCGCCTTAACAAAGGAGCCTATCCGTGTGGTTCTTATTTCCCTTTCATATATCCTCTCTAGTTTCTCTAGGTAGGCTTTCCAAGTTTGGAAAGATCAAACTTTAGTGCAAAACAACAGTTAAATTAGACGTCTTTAAAGTGATAACCGATTCCTGATTTTCTATATTTGAAGGAAATTATACCTTTTCTTAATTAGCAATGTTTTCATCAGAAATATCTGCTTCAGCTCCTTGTAAGTGTGAACACTGCTATAGGTTTATTTCACGGTTTCCAGCCAAACCATTTTTGCACGTCCCTGCCAATAATAATGCCAAAATAATCTGACGTAGAATGAACATCCTTTTATTTTCAAGGACGAAAGAACAACCTGGCAGATCATCCACTGTAATATGAATGTAGTGCGTGGACATCGATTTACACTCCAAATGATAGGAATAAAGTCTAGTAGTTATCTTCTTTGCATCACTAATTTACATAACCAATATGACGTGGGGAACGTCAAATTATTTGCATATGTTCACTGATTGAGAAGATACAACGGATTAACAAGATATGTAGAAAGCATGTACATAAAAGCAAATAAGAAATCACGGTATACTATATATTCGAATTAAACGAGCCTACACAAGAAACAAATTGGTATCCATAGATGAATCAAATAAACTTTTTCTGTATTATCACTTTTCACTTTTCATAAAAATTGGGGAGAAAAATAGATGGATCAAACTGCAAAGTGGATGTGGTGGACTCATATGGCACTTGCACATCATTATTGGGACCAATTCTAGATCTTGTGCCACCATGTTTATGTAGGCATGTGATGCATGATCTTGTGCCACCATGTTTTTATAGACATCAGCGAGCTATCAAGGAGAATTCTGTATACAAGGAAAAATCTAGTCAATCTACAAAGCTAGCTAGTTTAAACCCTTGCAACTCGGCTGAAACCATCTCAACCAGATAAACAATCTCTAGGACTCCATGTACACCTAAACAAAAGAAGTTGTTTCACGGTTCAGAGGCACCTGAACGAGTCAGGGGAAGTAGAGCAACTGCTATAGCTGTTCACGACGACCATGTAGCCAGATCAGACCTGATGGAATCAACCAGCGACGGGGACGATGGGCTTCCCGTGGCAGAGAATTTGGTGGCACCGGTGAGTGTTGTGGCCGATCTAGGAGGCGCACTCTACGGGGGAACTCTTCGGCGCCACTTCGCCTCGGACGACGCCGCCCGCTCCGCTTCCCTTGAGCACCATTGTCATGGGCAGCAACACGTGCGCCATCAGCAACCCGTCCTCTTCGGTGCCGCCGCACAAGCCGGTGACGCCCCGTCCGTCATGGTTGTCCGCCGCTAGCTCATACGCGTGGCTCCATCGGACCGACGGTGACCGTGGACGCACGGCGCCGCGCATTTGAGGGGACCGGGTCTAGGAGGTCGGACACACGGGGGACGGGGGAGCCATCAAAGTATGGCGACCGACGCTGGCGCTAACCAGCCTGCTCCGTCTCGATTCAGGAAACTGCGAGGAGGAATCAGATGGAATTAGATGGATAGGTTCGATTATAGCCTCCAGTAAATCGATTTAGTCTCTGTAGGTCTCGATTCACCGTGGCAGTGAGGTTTTGGGGGCGTGGTGGTTCCGTTCCACTTGTCGGAGGAGGTGGGGAGCGCCGCGCAGGGGAAGATGGGCGGCGATGGTGCGGGGCTTGGGGAGTTGCCGGGCGGATAGAGGCCTGGGGGGCGGGGGAGGGAGGTGGTCGGCAGCCAGATAGAGACGGGGCTCTCTGAAGCAGAGCTCAGTCGGGGGGCGCCCGCCATGGCTCCGCTCAGCGTTGCGGTCCTCATCGCCTGCGCGAGGCCGACCACCACAACCCGCCCCGCCGCCGCGAAGGTCCCGGCATGATGCTCCACGACCGTGTCGGGTGGACCTTTTTTCTGTTCAAACTGTTCACTTCGGCGATGGCATCGGTGGGAAAACGTATTTTGGGCTGACGGAAACGTATTGGACCCGGCAACATAAAAGACAATATAGAGTAACCTAAAAAAAAAACACTCCCCCGTCAGACAAGCCCTCCCCATTCTCTTCCTCACTCTATCTCTCCAAGTCCTCTTTCTGTTTCTCCCCACCGCCGGCGACAGGCAGCTCCTCCCATGCCTCCATGTCACTGGCCTCGACGAATCCCCACCCCCGCTGCTGCTGCCAATTACCTCGCACCGGACGCCATGGGAGCGAGAACCTGGACCGCGCCCTCCTCTGGTTCTGTACACCGGCGCCTGGACCGCGCCCTCCCCTGGTTCTCCTCCGCCAGCTCCAGGATCGCGGCCTCCCTTGCGTCCCCGCGCCTTCCTCGAGGTCCGACCCTACCCTGCATCCCCGCCGCTGCCGCAACGACCGGCCCTCCCCTGCCTCGCCGTCGCTTGCTCTCGGCACGCTCGCGACGGGCCAACTGGAAATGCGCTAAGGCGCCGACGCAGGTATGGACCTCGTCTCCACCGGCCACGCGCGCGTTGGAGGGATTCACAGTGCCGGCTTCCTCCTCTCGGTTCCCTAATGACAACTGACGCCGGCGAGGTAGCCTCGCTCCTGCAGGTTGGTCGTGTGGCGAGCCACCCTAAGCAGCCGCATGCTTGGTCTGACGCCACTCTCCACCTCGCTCAACTGGTAATTCATCGTCCCCCTCATCTCGATTCAGTTTGATAGCAATGGAATAAGTGAATCGGCACATTGTGATCTCTTCACCAGTGGTGAATACCCTATTTGACAGGTTGACACGGAATTTCTACTCAATGATGCAAACAAGATTCAAAAAAATTATAAGCACTACTGTGATAATTTAAGAAGAAACTTGTAAGGAATGATATACTCATAATCAATTTCTTCTCTGATGAACTACCTTAATCACCTCCTTCTTATGGTTAAGTCAGTGAGGAATTTGGGTAGATACGTGCACATTGCATCTGCTCTGTATGAACTGTTAAGAGATGTTACGAATAACAAAGTTGATTCCGAGGTACTCCATTGTAGATTATTGCTTTATAAGTTATTGGTCACACGTTCCCTTGGTGGTCTTATTCATCACTGCCTTCCATATTTTATATTTTGTAGGTGATGAAGCGTGCTAAAGTGGTAGAGGAAAAGAGTGGCCATTTGGGGAGTTACAAGTACAACGTAGTCCCCCTCAACGTTCCAGGTTCTTTTGAAGCAGTTTTGGAACTCCCGGAGGTTAGTTATATTTTGTTTGCTTCGACTGTTTCTACTCTTTATGAAAATCCAGAGGTTAGTTATATTTTGCTATGTTCCCTTGGTGGGCTTCTTCATCACTGTCTGCAGTCTGTTCTTAATACACACTTCCCTTTAACATGTTGTGACATTTAGATCCTTCCACTTTTCACATCAATGTATTTATGTCTTCAATTCTTATTAGGTTGGAGCTATGATTAGTGTATACATTGGATGATAAATGTCATGAACAATAAATAACATCTAATAGCACGAACGAATCTAATTAGTGCAGTACCAAAGAACAGAAATTCCCTTCTCTCTGTACCTGCATATCTCTTTGTCTCACTCACAAACCCAACTATGTCTCTAAATTCTGTGTAATCAACATGCAACAGCACTACCGAGCGCACTCTCAAGCACACAAGCATCATATCAGTCATTCTCGAACATTTTTCTTTCAGCATATTAGTGATCGTGCTATTATTGTTTTGGTGTTGATGATATTATTGGACATTTTTCTTTTAGCCAGGTTTTGAGTGAACATCCTCTGAATAGGAAATCTGAAGCTATACATGTAGGCCGCAAGTAGAAACTGGAAGCGGAATCAAAACCATCAGATGTTTAGGCTACCCAGTCTGTACTAATGACATTGGTGCGGGACATAATTAAATGTATATTGCTAGTCAGTTCCAATTAAAATCACTTCTTCAGTTCATAGTTTGTCCAGACAACCAGGATTTACAGTTGCTTATAGTTATCCCAATTGCAGCCCTATGCCACAAGTACTCCAAGAAAAAAGGGCTCAGTGAGATATAAAAACAAAGATAATTGGATGTGGCTTGGGGTTATAGCAGTAGGTAATCTCTTTAATCTTTTCACACAGTCACTGTTGTATGGTCCTAGTTTACTGCTGTATAGTCAGGTTGATTTTGTGAATACTGGCTGTTTCCTCTCCCGTTGCCTCTTCAGTTCCATAGGTTCTACATATATGATAAAATATATTAACAATTTAGTTTTGCAACAATTACCTGAGAAATAGGCAGCAGCTGATGACATATTACCTGAGTAGTTAGTGATGCTGATGTCCTGAAATGGGGTATGTTCCACATTGGTAGCAGCATACGGCGTACCATCATGAGGTTGATCTGTATGAACATGTGTCACATTAATCACTGAATATCATCTTTATATCGTGCATAATATTCTCTGTCCCCCTGCCTTTTCAATTCTTTAGGGTATGTGTAAATACATTCCGTTATTTAGCACTACAGCAATAATAATGTTCATTATACCTGAAAAAACAATAACACTCAGTAGGCACTGGTTGTTTTGATAGTTACCCAAGGAGATGGTGATGCTTATATCCTGAAATGGGGTGCGCGCCACCATGTGGTTGGGAGATGACATACCAATAGCTTCTTCCTCTAGTCGGTACTTAAATTCAGTCAGTTTGCTGCATATCTTCCTGTAGCCTTCAAATAATAAACTTATTTGAATGCAATCCAATTTTAGTGAAAGCAAGTCGATATAGTGTGACATATAAATACGAGCACGACCGACAATACCAAGATTACTTGAAGAAATGACAATATTTGAAGTTGTCTGACGCATGCAGTCAATTACCCTTTGTTTTCTATTTAACTAAATAGTTCAATATGAAATACTCCTGGCGCAATTTGCTAGCCTTTTCAGGACAGGGAAAAGATGTAGTACAATTTATCATACCCGAGCTCTCTGCCGGGAGATAAAGTTGCAAAGAAAGAGTGGATATCACTAAATTATCTGGTATTCCTTGTCATGGGACACGCATATCAAGGATCATGTGAAAGACATGTACTATTAGTACTTATATAACAATAGTTTCATAGTTGTGTAACGCTTCAAGAATAATGGACATAATAATTAAAATTGACATTGTCATTATTATAAAAGAAGTTATCTTGATACCTGGGCACTTTGCTAGGCAGACTGATACTTAAAAGATTGATTATAGATTGGAATAATATTTGCAGCAGTGACTGGTCTCGGATTTGTTACAGGATGGCGACAATGTTGTGGCAGTGAGGGCAGCGAAGCGGGCGCTGGCCGGTAGACAAAGATCCAGGTCGCGGCGAGGGCATCATACATGAACACGGCGAGGACTTGGCGAGGGCACTTGGAGTTGGAGAGGGCGTAATCCAAGGTCGCAGACTCGCAGCCAGGGAGCCGTCCATGGTCACGGCGAGGGCGCCGTCCAGGGAGGCCGGTGGCCGGTGATCAGGGTGAGGAGATCGTGGGGGGCGTGATCAGTTTCCTTTTTTCGTGTGTTGCGCGGTCGCAGGGGAAGAGGACGCGGGGCGTGTGTTTCTTATTCTCCCCGGTCGGGATAAGTGCGTCCGACACTGAAAATTGCTAAACGCACACGGAGGTCTGATTAGGCTAATTTCTGTTGTTAGATTAGATTTCTTTAGTGGGCCTGATCGCGCCGCCTTAGTCAGTCCGTCCATGTTATGCGTGTAAGTTATGGGGTGCATATAGAAAAGATCATGTTTGCTCCTTTATAAGTAGTAGAGATGAGTTGGACTTACTTATTTACTGTCTGAAATTGGATAGATGATACCACTGTCCAACATACGAATTACTTCCTTGCTTACTACCTCTTTTATTTTAGAATTTAACCTTTTCTGATTTATCAACAGATGGTTTAGCATCTTTAACCATAGGTATCTTGTGAGTTATTATGGTGGGATCTATACCTTTTATGTCATTAAGAGTGTATCCAAAAGTTTCTCGCTGTTTGACAAGTACTTTTAACAATTTCGTTCTTTCCTCTAGAGAGAGCTTATCATCTAAAATTACTGGGCATTTACCTTCCTTATCTAAGAATTCATACATGAGCCCTAGAGAGAGAGGTTTTAAAACAATAGGCATCGGATCCTCGTCCCCTTTTCATTCAAGCTCTTCATATTCATCCCTAGGACCTGGCTCGTCCTCCTTTCATTCAAGCTCTTCATATTCATCCCTAGGACCTGGCTCGTCCTCCGGTGTGGTGTTGAGGATTTCATCCAAATCTTCTTTTGCAGAGTCATTGGCAAGGGAGTCATCACTTGTAAAACTTCTCTCCAATTCAGATTGCGGTGTGCAGAAGTAGATTGTTGCCAATTCTTCAATAGTCTTCTTCTCCTTGATCTCAACTTTCTTCTCATAAGATAGTCTCGCGAATTGACTGTAGTTTATTTCTACAGTTTCTTCACCAAGCTGCAAAGAAAATAAAGGAGATATGCCCTAGAGGCAAATAATAAATAGGTTTTTATTATCATATCTCAATTAATTTATAATAGTTTCATATTGTGCTATAACTGTGCCAAGTAGAAACATTGGTATAGGTGTGGTATAAAACAACCAAGTCCCTAGTAGCCTCTATTCATACTAGTTCGTTGGTCATGAGGATGATCTAGGTTTCAAGATCATTGGCATTTATGCCAATTGATAATGGGGCTATATCATTGGAGAATGATGTGATGGACATTCCTCGAAGGATTGCAACATGATCAAGTCATATAGTTTATTGTTGCAACAGCTAAATCTAGACTCCTTTTCCTTAGACCATGAGGCTATATCAATCACTATCTCCCGAGAGTTCTTAGATAGCATCAAACGTCATCTAGTAATACAGTGGCAATAAATGTGTGTTCAGGTACTCGGAGGAACCGTAGATGCAATATATGTCAAGATCGGGATTTGTTCACCCACATGACGGGTAAATATACATACAGCCAGCTTGGTGAGATTACATTCATAAATGTTGCAACATGTGACTCGGTGACGGGGATGTAATATCACGGTAACAAGAAAACAGAACTTGTTGTTAATGAGATTGAACAAGGTATGTGATACCAATGATCGGATCTTGGACAAGTCGTATCAAGAAACAAAAGGAAATTGGATGCTACATTTACCGGTTCAAACGACATTGTCATCAGGAATGCATAGGGGTCACATGGATATCCCCGGTCCCTCTGTTGATTATTGATTTAGATCATGTCTATAGCATTCCCGAGCCGTGAGGGGATACACTTAAGGGTACGATGAGAGCGATCATTCGTAAGATGGAATCACAGTAGAGAAAGAGAAAGCCGGAAATGTTCCGCAGAGAGATCCGAAGTTGTTCGGAGGAAGACTAAAGGAAAAGACTGAAAACGTGTTTTCAGATAAATAGGAATTTAAATATACATTTATTATATGTTAATTATAAATTAATATAATTTAAATAATATTTAAATTAAGATTTATAAAAACAACTTTCATATTAGGCCAAATCCCCGAGGGGTATTAGCCTAAGAGAAAATCTGCAAAAAAAGAAAAGGGAAAAGGGAAACAGCCCAAGCGACATAGGTGGTAGATAACACCTACCCACGGGGCAGCAAGCAGCAGCCAGCCTGCTCAACCTCGGCCCAAGGGAGCTCACGGGGGAGGCGGGCTGAGGGCCAGGCAGACCCTGAGGCCCAGCCCGCTGGCCCGCCAGGCGGCTTCTACCAGCTACAGCCTTGAGCTCTATTGCCTTGATCACTCTGGTCCACCCCATTTCTTCTTTTCTTTCTTGTGCTGTTGGGCTAAGGCCATTTGGCCCATACGACTGTAGCTCCTTTTGCCTTTATTTCCTGATTACTAATAGTCCCACATGGCTAACCTAATGGGAAGGGCACACCCCCTCTGTGTATATAAAGGGGTGCCCATGGGTGGGATTAAGCACACCGATATTTGGAGAAGTCCTTTGGTTGACTTCTTCATTTCCTCTCTCTCTATACCTTGTGACCATGGCCCCAAGTCTGGTCTTGCGAGCAGGCACACTGCTGACACGCCATTGCTGCGAGATTCCTAACGGATATCCACTTCTGCACTCCCGGTGGGACCAGGGAGTCAGAGGTCTCATCGTGTACCGGATGTGTACGAAGACACGAGGCGCAACACTTGGGGTGCTTAAATATCGTGAGCCGGAGCTACTGCACGATGAAGAAGGAGCAAGGGGTAACCTGCGAGGAGCTTCGCGACCATGAGGTCGGCTACGAGTACGACTATATCAACCATGTTCCCCTTGGAACGTTAACCGCGTACGGTCTACAAGGGTATGTATTCTCTACGCATCGGCCATTACTATATTACTATATAGATAGATCCTAGGCAGTTTTTGGGGTTCTAACATAGGAAATTTTTTGTTTTCTGTTGCGGATCCCCTTCAGATAAAGCCTGCTTTTTGTTGTCAATATCAATGTTCATAGAGTTGTAAAAATGATTACCAGAAATTACTGGGCAATTAGGGTTCAAAGGTATTTCGATAATATGAAAATCAACTGGATACACAAAAGCCCAACAGAAATGCAAACATCACGGAGTATCCCGTGAGTAGGATGCAAAGTTCAATTAGAAAACATAAAAGTAGCTTCCGATGGCTCAAGGTAAGATTCATCAAGGTGATCACATAATTCTGCATAGATAGTGTAAGGCATGATGTTTATTCAAGAACTTAAGTCACAAAATCCTACATAAGTAATCCCTCCTAAACAAAAAGCAATTTTCTGCTGACTTCTATTCTTATCATCAAGCTTGCCTCCTATCATTTTGGATGATTCTTTACTCACCATTATCACTTCTTCTTTGAACAATTCAGGTTCCAAAAGTTCTTTTACTATTCCAATATTTTCCTTATTTGCTCCCAAGTTTGTAGTTAACCTTTCTATTCTTTTATTCCCTTCACCCCTGCTATCCATTACTTTAGTTAGAATAGTTTCCTCTTCGACTAACATTTTCTTTTGCATTTTTGAATATTTATCATCGTGGCAAGTTTTAGAGGGTTTTTCTTCCATAGGTGGTGTATAGTGTTCCAATCTTTTGGAATCTGCAGGTAGTCAGCATAAGATCTAATAATTTGTATAATCATGCGCTGGTCGAGATTAAAATTCCCCAGATTTTTTTTACCATTCCCGAAGCTAGAAACCTTTTAAAAAATTATACTCTATCGGGTTTTCCTTGTTAAACTCTGCCTCACAATAGGCTTTCTCTATCCTATTCATCGTATCTAGAAAGTTCCATGCCCTCTCAACACTGAATTCAGTGAACGACCCATTGATAAGGGAATCGAGTTCATTTCTATTATTATCATTCAAACCTGCGTAGAAGGTGTGTATCACTAGCCATGGTGGGAAATTATGATGGATACAGCGATCAAGCAACCCCCAAAATCTTGTATACCCTTCATGGAGGCTTTCTTCAGGTTTTCCTTTAAAATTCGTAATCATGCGCCTAGTGCCAAGAGTTTTTGTCCTGGGAAAGAAATCAACTAAGAATAGAGAGGCTAGCCTCTCCCAGGAGTTAGTAATTTTTGCAGAATTTTGGATGTACCTAGAACAGGCATCATTAATGAGAGTTTGAGCAAAGAGAGCAAACTTAACCTCATCCTCAGTTTGTAAATTGAGGTGGAAAGTCCCACAAATATCTTCAAAGAACCCTACATGCTCATACGGATCTTTCGTACCATCCCCTGCAAATTTCTTTGCATGAAAAGATCCAAAAGCATGGGGTCAATATCATACCCTCTTGGGTTATTGGATTTTAAATAAGCATCCATGGGTGGACCAGAATTCCTTACAGCCTCAAGCTGTATTATATGTTGGTACTCGCCCATAATGTATCACCTGAAACTAATAAACAACTTTAGTAAAATAATAAGTAAAATAAGTAACTAAGAACAAAGACCAAAAGCACTTAGCTCCCTAGCAATGGCGCTAGAAATAAAATAGTTTGATGACTACAAGTGCACAGACCAATTGTAGCTAGTTCCGAAGTAAAGATATCGAACCCACAGAGAGCTATTTAAAGGTCTTTATGCCCCTCGTTACTCTCTACCAAAGTATACTTGTAAGTTGTCTTTGATCTCAAGTAAAGGGTGTTTGAAAGGTTTATGGTTGTTTGTAGAAAAGTAATTAAAACAAGTAAAAAGAAAACAAGTAACAAGTTTATGTGAAAGCGTGGTTGAACTCAATAGGGCTAAAATGTTCTCGGGGATGTAGGTTTCACCACTAGCATAGTATTATTGTTATGTGCAACCAAGATAACATACTTCTTGTGTCATGATATGTATGGAGAGCTCCATAATAAGATGTTCACAACAAGGCTCGTAGGAAGCCACTTTGTTGAGCTAAGTGTGAGGTCACCTCTAAATAACCACTGCGATGTCTGAGCAATCACCCATACAAACCACCGCAATTAAGGGTTTTCCCGTGGATATCGTAATTAGCTCAGGGAGTCCCTCTTTAATCCCCCTTTGACCGTGTAGGTTACGAGCCAGTGCTAATCTGTCACGGGGCATTCTGGGTACGCTTCCAAGGCACGTCCAAAGGATTTCTCTCTCCCTTTAGTACCGGAGGCAAATGATATGCGGCCGACTATGCAGACCATCTAAAGAGAGAGAGATCAAACACAAATCATAATTATATCATAAACAAGCAAGTCATACAGACACAAGAATATATCATCTTTATTACAAGTTCATAATGGTGCTAGGGTTTCTCCATCTCCCCAAGAATAAAGGAACTACTCACTCATGGAAGCAATCGACAACATCATCATAATCAAATGAATGGATAAAAGTACGAAGGTAGATCTAATGCAAACCACAATTAGATCTAGAATTACAAAGAGATCTAATAGGTGAAAGATAGGAGTAATGGTGGTCATGGAGATGCAGCGGTTGATGATCAAGGGGATGATGCGTTGTCCTCCAATGATCTGTGGATCGGCTGGGATTTTACCCCACCAAGTTCCTCCTTCAGATCCCTCTCGGATATGGTATTTCGTGGTTTCTGGTGGCTGTGAATGTCAGATCTCCCTCTCGTATTTGCCAGGGAGAAGTATTTGACGAGGTGGCTGTGATGGCGCCTGGTACGGGCGGACGGTACAGACAGGCTCTGCCCGTACCAGTGGTCGTTAACCATACTGATGCCTCCTCTTCGATTGGTATTCTTCCAGGTGCAAAGGCAAATTCATAAAATGACTTTTATCATCTAGAAATATCATATAATTACACAATTGACAACTCAAATTGATATGTTCATATATGACTCCACGATTTTGGATCCTGTTCAAACAAGAACAAAATAGCGTGCGTAGGCGCGGTGAAATACAAAAATCCCTACTCTATTTATGCAAAAACAAAAGGTAAATATGCTTCAATTTTGGACGCATCAGTGGTGCATCCGCTCAGACTCTGCGAGGAAATGCGGCGCACATCGCTACACCAACCATAGGTTCGTGCTGCCGATGGACTTCCCGCGTACCTCCCACGACACGGAGGAGGGTAGCTTGCACTCTTCCGCGAGCCAGGCTCCCCCACCACTACTGTCCTCCATCGACGAGGACAAGACCTCTACCTCCAGTGACGAGGAGCTTGCGCCGTAGGGCTACGTCGACGAAGCCGATGAGGGGAGGGTTCTGGCGATGTTGAAGGTGTGCTCTCTCAAATTAGAAAGTGGGGAAGTGACGTGGGCATACCTTACAGGTACTCGATATTGGCATGTATGGTCCAGCCAAAGAAGGAGTCCACGGTGCAGATGAAGCCCAACAGTGATTCGGGTGGCCCGTAGGAGTTCGACTACTTAAAGGACACGGTAAAGAGTAGATAGTAAATTAAAGGGAAACCCTAATTTGTAACCGACTCGACCTGCTATCCCGAGACCTAGCCTCCCTATATAAAGGCTAGGATAAGAGGAGGACCGATCCACACGCTCACGCATACACCTCGCCAGATTGCATCTGCGCACCCTTGTAACTTTCGACTTGCTCATAATTAAGAGCAGACAAGCAGGAGTATGGTCCTCTACGAGGCCTGAATCTGGGTAAAATCTCGTGTCACCTGTGTGCTTGTTTGCTAGCCGATCGATGCCTCCAGCGCTCCCCACAATGATGGGCATTAATGAGTTAACCCCTCATCAGGCAGAGAAGCACCACCGCGAGGAGCGAGAATTGGAAGACCCGCTCTTCCAGCAAGGTGTCACTACGTAGAAGGAGCACTTGGCTCTAGGGATCAAAGTGGAGCAAAAAGTTTCTGACTTTTCAGGGGGGAAATGGAAACAAAAACGGAATTTTGCAAAATGGAAATGGAACTTTTTTGACAGAAACAGAAACAAAAACGGAACAGTGTTTTCCGACAGAATAGACGTGGAAATGGAATTTCCATTTTCATCTTAGGGTTGATGTGCATGGCTAAA
Source organism: Avena insularis (assembly GCA_023614405.1). NCBI lineage: Eukaryota > Viridiplantae > Streptophyta > Magnoliopsida > Poales > Poaceae > Avena > Avena insularis. The sequence continues at coordinate 572,752,455 of CM042686.1, read as the reverse complement.
TCCATCTGATACAAAACATGACCTTCTCAAGGTAAACTTGCAAAGCTGCTCATCCCAGTACTAGAGACTATGTAATCCCTTGATGCACTCGAGGAGGCTTCCATGAAATGATCATTCCCTTATTCCCTTGAAAACCTAGCACCGTACTATATATAACCAGGGAACAATTTTATTGGTTTTCTAGAATACTTGAGATTTGTTGCATGATTCCAGGGTTCTCTTTGTTTCGGGTAAAATTTGCATCGTTTCGCATCTACACCGTATTCGGTCTGTATCTGCGTCCGACAATATCTGCTTCTATTTTTGTTTCCGGGGTTTCTATATTTGTTTCCGCCCCCGCAAAAAAATATGAAAACAAATGTGGCACCACTCAGTTCCGTCCATTTCCACTTTGTTTTCATCCCTACTTGGCTCACAGGGAGGAGTGGCATCGGGTAGCGGACGAGCAGAACTACATTGACCTCGCATCCTATAGCAAGTGAAGCTCGTCGACAACGTAGCCGCCATGCTCATTGGCTCTAGTGAGGTATCCTGGACCGCATTTTGGTTGTTCGGGTCAGCGTTAATCAACTTTCTTGATCAGCTTACACAGGATTTCCTCCTGAACTGGAATGGCTTAGCTCATCGCACCCGGATTCTCAAGATTCCTGCTGCTGACTCTTGTTCAATATCATTCTCATGATGTGTGGTGCAAAGAGAAGATTCTCGTAAGAGATAATTGAGCATGCTATGATGTTGTTAAGATTTCATAAATACCCTTATGGCCTTGTCCTATAAATGGGCCCTTGTGAGCTTCCAAAATATCTTTAAGGCCCTTCCACTTGGCACCGTCGGGTCACTAAGGCCAACTTTCATCTCTGCTTGACGGGTGAGTCTTGAAGTCAAGCTCCCTTCTGCCTTTGCACTCGAGGACCAATGTCCTTCTAGCCCGAGGAAACCTTTGCATGCCTCCTCCATTTTCATACTATAAATCCACCTTTCATTTACCGATATGCCCTTAGAGACGTCCATGCATAACATACAAATCACACGTGAAAGGGGTGGGCAATTAGCTAGAGCAGCAGGTGCTATAGGGAACTCTTCCCGAAGAATTTCCATAGTAAACTTTAGGGTCATAGCTGAAGTTGAAGGTCCCCTTCTTCATTCATCCATTTAGGTCAGAATGGATCGAGGGAACCTGGCTCGGGGATAGCCCTGAAAAAACACAGTAATAGAGTCCAATCTCTGAAATATAGCATTTTCTCTCCTAAGTCAAATTGCCAATTCAAACTTGTGTGTAGTATCTTCCTTCTGCTCTAGACTCTCCGAAGCAAGGCGGGAATGGGTAATTCCAATAATAAGTTAGTAAAGAAAGCTCGCCCGGGTGGGTAGAGCGGAATTGACGCTTTCTAGAAGGAGCAGTCCTGATTACTCACATGACCGATATTCCCTTTCCTCAACCTCATGGAATGAACTAACTCATATGCAGTGAGTACGACAACGACAAGCATTCCATACAGCCATATTATGGGTGCTACGAGGTTCTTTGTTGCCTCACCAGCCAGCGCCAGGTTTGGATATGCAAGCTTCGTGCCAGCCATGGATGGTAATGGTGCTTCCCCAGCTGCTGTTCCTACTCCTTTGGCTGGTCCCTTTCCTATTACTCTAACCATAAGCTATGGCAATTCCAGATCGCACACACTCTGGCCCGCCCACGAGCATATTGATGATTACCTGCAGTTCCTATGACTCAAATACACATCAATTTTCGAGCTCCACGAGAAGGTTTGGCACCTTGATGTCGGCTCTTCGCCACTTGGCTTTTGTGTATAAGGGAAGGGGGAAGGAGTCTAAATCTATGGACATTAATGAACCACCATTGATGGACGTTGCACATGACACAAGAAATTCGACTCGACGGTCCGGTGCTAATAGAAGTCGCTTACTCTCCGTCTAGCGAAGGTGCCAGATCCTGAAAGTAAAGTATTTATCAACCTAGTGTACAAATCACGTGGTACAACGGGAATCTCTCTATTTCAAGGGCTGGATCTCACAATCGCATAGATGGGTAGAAGTAATGTTATAACGCACCTAAGTTCTAAGTTAGATATTTCAACTATGTAGGTAGTTATGGGGTGCCAGGATATTTTAGTGCTAGGTTCTATAGGAACTCGACAATCCTATTTGGTCAAATACCTAATGAAAAATTACGATTTTCTTTTCATTAAGGTACGAGGGCTTCTTATTCCACAAGAATAAAAGCACATTTTCATTCTTTCATATACTAGAGGTTTTTACTTGGAAAATACAATATTCCATACTAAAGGGTTTTTAAAAAAACAAACAGGGCTATAGCCTTTGGAAGGCCAATTGCTTGTTTTTGGTAATCGACGAAGATTACCATATTGATATTTGGGCGCATGGTAAACATTAGTACTCCAGTGCATTTCGCCGTCTGATTCGGAATAAATATGCTTTGCAAACAAGCACGATTCCCTATGAAAGTGAAAGGAAATTGTTTCTCGGGACACAAGAAGAGTGCAGATATATGAAAGAGAACTTGCGGAGGGCGAGACAAGTTTCCGCGTCAGTGAATCTAGGGTTAAATTTCGTGTAAAAACGAACTATGTAAGCATGTGCAACTAATCGTTGTCTTAGCTATAGGTTATATGAACTGTGATTGCGCAATCGGTGTTAAATATTGGACAGCGCTAGGCGTCCCCCGGACGATGGGGGCTTCCCATCGTCCTCCTTCCCCGCTGACGAGGGTTAAACTCATCAATGCCCATTGTTATGGACTTGGATTTTGGAGAAGGAGGGAGCGCTAGAAATCTCGATCGACTAGCAAATAAGCACACAGGGAGACTCGAAGATTTACCCAGGTTCAGGCGTCGTAGAGGACCCTACTCCTACTTGTCTGCTCTTGATTGATGATGATCCGAAGGATTACAATGTCACCGATGGCAGTGGATGCACAGATTGGATCTGACGTATGTGTATGCGAGAGATTGATGTCTAGATCTATTGTATATTATGGCGATATGGGAGATCGTAGATCTATCTATTGGAGTCGCGATGCCCTTCTCGATGGATCCTCCTAGCCTTTATATATGGGGAGGCTAGGTCTCAGGTACAAATATGAGTTGGTTACAAGCTAGATTCGAACTCTAGTTTTGAGCTTTCCTTGTCTTGTGCGTTTGTGAGTCCGTGCCCATATGGTCTTCGTACCAGTCAAACCGTCATGGGCATCATGGATCTTGATATATCTTTGAGTGGGCCTTCCGTCGGGCCGCACCAGGTAGTCCAATAGTAGGTGCCCGTACGGCATACCTATGTCAGTAGCCCTCGAGTGTCCATCTGAAACGTAGATTTAGGTGGAGACTTAGTTGTCTTCAATCTTGCATTATGATGTCGGAGTCGACAGTTATGTCGAGTGCAAAGCACTTCACCCGAAAGTTCATCGGGTCAGTCGAATTTATAATAGTTCATAGGGATGATGGTAAACGTGCCTGGTGCGCTCGACGGATCGAGACCAGTTAATTACTCTAGGACAAAAACAACGCTACCTACTCAAACTCGAGTCCTCAGACTCGAATTCAGAAAAGTGCTGGTGTAATTCGATTCAGGCCGCGGAGGTCTTATAGAGTCGAATCCCAGTGTGTAAATGTGAGCACTCGACGCGTCTGTCAAGGCTTATTCATCATATCTGTAGGTACGGATTATTTCTGGTAGAGCTCAGCAGATGCGTTGTCAGGCCTTATTCAGGTCTTATCTTCACGCTGTAAGCGCGACATCCGAATTTTTTGTCATCGCGGAGATGATTCGGGTGGCCCAGGAGACGTACTCTCTTTGTAGGGAAAATATGAGGCAGAGTCTTCATAGCATTCGATTGCTGTAAGCGAGTCGACATTGTGGACACAGTCGACACAATGGACTATATGGTGCGCGACCAGCGCTCCCTATGGGAGTAGCCTCCGAATGTCCGTTTGAGTCGTAGACTCGAGCAGAGATTTATAGCCGTCAGTTGCATAGATAGAATGATCCGGAAGTACTTCGGAAGATCTTGCAGACGCCATCAATGCCAACACTTTTTCGAATGCGCGACCAGTGCTCCCTATGGGAGTAGCCCCTGAGTCCTTAGTCGAATCGTGGATTCGAGTGAGGATTCGGAGCGTGTCACTCGAAGATCTTGTATATGCGCGTCCAGCGCTCTAGTTTGGAGTAGCCCCCGAGTGTTTGGCGGAGTCGTAGACTCGGGCAGAGACTCGATTATTGTATCTTGTAGACGTAGTCGACAATCACGCGAGGAGAAACCACTGACCCGGAAGTGCATCGAGTCAGCGTCTCACGCATAAGGAGTCAAGAGTCGACGATGTAGTCAAATTCATACGGCGATTAGCTAGGTGAGTCGACGATGCAGATGGAGTCGACACAGTCATTTCTATCGGGTGCGCGACCAACGTCGCGTGTGTGTAGCATCAAGCGATGCAACCATCCGAGGAGATACTCGACTCGGGTCTTGAGTGTATGTCATAGCCAGTTGTTTTGTCGACTCCTGTTGGAGGACCCGATAGAATAGGTCGACGCAGTCGACGTCCTTATAAACTGTAGAAAATACAAAGAATTATGAAGTACTTGTATCTCGTAAAGAATATTTGCATGTCGGCTTGTGAAGTAAAACTCTGGTGCCAATCAAATCAACACTTTTGCACTATGTGTTAGGCCTTTTCGTTAGCCTGATTACCCTTAGTCTCAGTATCTTGTCGAGGCACTCGGAGTTTAAGGATTCGATGATCAGGCATAATCAGCTACTCGGGCTGTCGCGTATGAGGTGCTCGAGTGCGTGGAGTCAACAACACATTAGGTTACTCGAAGAGGGCGCAACCCTCGAGTGTTTCGAGTGCGAGTTAAAAAAGAATCAGTTGTAAATAGAGAAAACTTAGCTTTATTGATAGTTGCTGTGGTGAACGAGTCACAAGATCCGATACGATCGGCGGATCGCGGGATGGAGTCAAATAGACAGCAGGTCGACGAAGTCGAAGACCGCAGCCAAAGGCGGTAACAGGTCGCGTGATGGAGTCAGAGACTTAGTAGGTCGGCGATCGCTGGAGCCGAAGGAGCCCCCGAGTGTAGCGTCGAGGTGGTTGATGGAGTCGAGATGGCATTCGTGAGCCGATGTGGTGGACCAAAGTCAACGCAATAACGACTCGCGACAGCAGGAGATTACAACCGGATGCCGCAGCCAAAGGCCGCAGTGGGTCGTGGAGCGGAGTCGAAAACCATAGTGGGTGGCCAATACCGAGGGAGCTCCCGAGTCGGTGGACCTGAAGACCGTAGTGGGTCGCCGATGCCGATGCTAGTCGCGTGTTGTCGCAATCAAAGATTGTAGCGGCTCGCGTGGCGAAGTCGGAGTGTTTTTGAAGTTGTCGATGTAGCCCATTTATTTGCTAGTGCAGTATACTGCTGACTCGCGTAAATATCTTGACGTCTTAGTGTTGAAAATCATGTATGTTAGTGTACAGACTCCACTTTAGCTAGCACTTGATAAATGCTTCTTTTTTCATGCGATTAGCCACGAACTCTACGTAGGTACGTAACTTAAAGCCTGCAACTTGATCTTTGAGGTGTAGTACTTGTTTGATTTGATTCGAAAGGCCGCCGTGCTTTATTTCTTTGCATGTTGCTGTAAACAGGATGGCGCGGCGGTAGCCATATACTGTCCCGTATCTGACTCTTAAACTTCTCATCTTTATTGATACTTCAGGTACGTAATTTTGGAAGGACTTATCGGAACTTGCTCTAGTTTAGCCATGTAGAACCTCAATTATGTTTCTTTTGGAAACCAAGTCCGCGTGTGCTGTTACTCGCCGATGGGGCTTCTGCTTTGATCGATTCGCGATGGCCTCTGTAGAAGCGTCTGAAAACGGTGTCTATCTTGATCTACGCCACGCGACGTTACGACCGAGCGAGGCGGTTGTCGTTCCACAAGCTGACTTCCGCGTCATTCGGTACCAATATTCGGCGGATAGATCTCGTAAACGTGACTAGTTGCACGCACGAGGGCAATGCTGTCATCGAGCTCCGTGTGTGATTGAAGTAGGAGCCGACGCATCCGAAACGGATCTGGCCACTTTCGATCGTCGTGTTATTGTTTGGTGAAGAGGGAGTCGAGACAGATCTGCTCCTCCGATACCGGTGAATCGTAGATCGCAGGTGATGAAACCGTCGAGATCACAACATCAGCGCTCTCAATTCCCACGGACGGCGCCAATTGACGTGGGTTAAACTCATCAATGTCCATTGTTATGGACTTGAGTTTTGGAGAAGGAGGGATCGCTGGAAATCTCGATCGGCTAGCAAACAAGCACACAGGGAGACTCGAAGATTTACCCAGGTTCAGGCGTCGTACAGGACCCTACTCCTACTTGTCTGCTCTTGATTGATGATGATCCGAAGGATTACAATGTCACCGATGGCAGTGGATGCGCAGATTGGATCTGACGTATGTGTATGCGAGAGATTGATGTCTAGATCTATTGTATATTGTGGCGATGTGGGAGATCGTAGATCTATCTACTGGAGTCGCGATGCCCTTCTCGTTTGACCCTCCTAGACTTTATATATGGGGAGGTTAGGTCTCAGGTACCAATACAAGTTGGTTACAAGTTAGATTCGAACTCTAGTTTTGAGCTTTTCTTGTCTTGTGCGTTTGGGAGTCCGTGTCCATATGGTCTTCGTACTAGTCGAACCGTCATAGGCGTCATGGACCTTAATATATCTTCGAGTGGGTCTTCCGTCGGGCCGCACCAGGTAGTCCAATAGTAGGTGCTCGTACGGCATACCTATGTCACCAGTGCTCCACGTGTCCCCCCAAATTCCCCAAAATTCCGGTTTTGCTGCAAAACACCCTCTTTTCCTATAAATATCCTCGCTTTTGCTTCCGAAGCAAAAAAAAGTTCGTTCCAGAAAATAGAACGTCCCGCCGGAGACCATGCGGCCAAAAATTGTGCTAATGTAGCAAAAACGACTTCGCCGGAGACATCATCAGAAAAACTCGCTGGCGACTCTCCCCAAATACCTTGTAGAAAAAACTTGACACTGTTGTAGCAAAATCACAAAATTGTTGTAGCAACAAAGTTCTTCTAATGTAGCAAAAAATAACTTCGCCGGAGACTCTCGCCCGCGAACATCGCCGGACACCTCGTAGCAAAAACTTTGCATAACTGTAGCAAAACCTCAAAACGATTATAGCAAAAAAATCCGATAAGTGCAGCAAAAAAGCAACTTTGCCGCCCAGGCTTGTAGCAGCATGGTCTAGGGCTTGTAGCACTGCCGCCTCCGTGAAGCCATGGAGGAGTCCGCGTAGATGGTGACTACGCCGTCGACTGCCCCTCCTGCCAAGCTACTCCGCCTCCATCGCTGGTTCTCATCGTCATCAAGAAGGACTAGGCCGCCGGCCGCTAAAGAGCTACCACAAGAGGAGTAGGGCGACCTCCATATCCGGTGACGGCGGTATGTCGGGGGACCAGGGTAGCGGCAGCCTGCTGCAGGGAGCTAGGCGGCGGGGTGAATCAGTAGAGAGGGACGGGGAGAGTTCTGGGAGACAAGATGCAAACCACGAATAAGGAAAGAAAATGGGAAGAAACCGTGCGGTGGCAGGGCCCACCCACGAGTAGCGCGTCCTCACGTTGGTCGGTTGGACCCGTACGATGCCATCCCCCAGGGGAGGCAGATCATTTTCCTTAAATTTTGCAGGAAAGGTTTACACATGTTTAGAGCTCGGTTTCTGTTCCGTCGATGAACTTTGAGACGGTATAAAGTTTTTTTTAGATGAAAAGGGCTCTCGCCCCGGTTCCCATTATTGAAATCAAACCTGTTTTAACAACGTTATTACAGACCTCGAGCGGCTACAGATCATAGCAGCCAGAAAACTCACACTCATCACCCATACACACACTCCACTAGAGGCTACTACCCCCACACACATCACTCAACTGAATCCATCTACACCCAGACCCTATTCCTGAGAACACCTAGACACTCTTCTTATTCAAAGCTACCATCAGAGCCTGCTTGCCATTGCCCACCAGCTTTAGTTCGCTTGCTTCCAAGGTTTTCTCCAGATCTGCAACAGTGATCCAAACCACATTCTTATCATATGAGAGATTTTTGAGCTCCATCGTGGCTTGAGTCATCTTTTTTCTTCCCATCTTCACCCAGGATCTGGCCACAACAGCAGCTACGGGGCATGCACTAAGGTATTCATAGATGCCACCATTGTGTCTAGCTTTCCTTTTCCTTCTTCCCCCAGCAGAATCCCCCACAGAGCAAGGTTGTATGCACACCTTCTCCAGATTGCCTGCATTCCAGGCCAAATAGTGCGATTGAAACACATATCATTCCTTATAAGCCAAATAGCCCAAAAAATAGCAGCATACATAACATTTTCCACTCTAAAGAGTTTGTTATTTTTCCATTTATCAGCAATATCATCAAAGCACAACAGAGTAGTGTTACTATAGCCCAGTCTAGCTATTTCAGACCAAGTAGCTCTAGCAACTACACACCCAAAAAATAAGTGGTGACAAGTCTCAACTTCATTACAGAACAGGCAAGTCAGGTCATCTACATTCTGCCGTTTCACCAGGTTATCCCTAGTGAGTACCCTATTATGGGATAACAGCCAAAGAAAAAAAATGAATCTTTGGTGGAATCTTAACCTCCCACACTTCACGAACATTAACAGGCCTAATCCCCTTAAAGTTGATCACAGCATACAAAGATTTCACAGAGTATTGCCCATTAGGTTCATATTTTCAGAGAAGTCAATCATCCTTATCAGTAAACTGTAAGGATTGTGCAATCTGCAAAATCTCGTACCACTGCACTAATAATTTTTGATCAAAGCATCTCCTAAATGTACACTTGAGAGAAGTCCCATCCCACCCCTCAGCAATACAAGAGTTTTGTTTATTAAGAATGACATACATATCCCAGTACTGAGTGGCTAAGCTACAAGACCCAAACCAATGATCCTCCCAAAATTTGATTTTTTTTCCATTGCCAACCTTCCACTGGTATCCCATGTGAGTTGCTTTAGTGGCCCACATGACCCCTTTCTAGAAAGGTGAAGCACCCACGATGTAACAGTCAAAAATATTAGGAGAATTAACCTCATATTTGTGATCTATAATCTGCTTTCACAACTTATTTTCATCTATTTGATATCTCCTAATCCAGGAAGCTAGTAAGCATCTATTCATAGTTCCTAGATCAGGGATACCTAGACCACCAAACTCTTTTTTTTTACACTAATCCCCACTTAGCTAAATAATACTTGTGATGACCTTCATATTCATCCTATAAGCACTGAACCATTTGAAAATTAATTATAGCAATGGCCCATTTGGGAAATTTAATTACACTTAACAGATACAAAGGGATACTAGCCAACACACTTCTGACCAGCTCCAACTTAGCTGCATGATTGAGCAGTTTATCCCTCACCCCCTGCTTTTTTAATGGTTTTATCCATAATAGGTTGTAGATCTTCCCTCTTCGGCTTAGTATGTGTAAAGGAACCCCTAAATATTTAAGGGGAAACTTGCCCAATCTACATGTTAGTGTTTGAACAAAAGGCTGGCCTGTGTCATCATCCACATTAATAGGAATGAGCTTACACTTATGAAAATTAATACGCATACCAGACATCTGTTCACTGTATACGCATTTTATAGAGGTTAAATTTTTAATAAGTCCGCTAGTTGCTGTAAGTGCAGTGCACTGTGCGCGACCCGTTTTCTCTGAATTTGTCGTCCATAAACTTCTTCCAGCGTTGCGACGAACTCCTCGTGGTTTGTAGCACTGGCTACCGCAGAGCACCGCTGCCCAACCTCGTACACGATGGAAGCCCTTCGACGGCGTCCACCCCCGCCCGACGTGTCCGCGACCACCCGCGCCGCGAAGACCACGTGTGCGCGGCACCCCCGCCACGTGCACAGCCACGCACTGGAAACGCAAGCGCGGCCTAACATCAAACTCCCCCGGCGCATTTTACTTATTTGCGTCTCCACCCTTCTCCGTGCAGACCGGACTGGAGAGCTCAGAGCTGCATGAATGAGCTCCCGGAGAGAAACCGCACGCGAACTTCCAAATGAAATTCGCGATAACTAGAGGACCTGTGTGCACAGAACATTGGTGGCGTGCTGACGCGTGCGCGCTCCCGCTGCCCAAAACCTTTTTCCTCGGAGTCGGCGAGCAAGAGCGGAGCAGAACAGAGAGTGCAAACACCGCAAACGATCGAAGGAGCCTGAACACTCGCCGCAGCACTACTATAGCGCGGCGAGGAGCCATGGGAGGAGGTTGGGGGGCTCTGATCGCCGTCGCCGCCGCGATCCTTCTCTGCTCGTGCTCTGTTGGGGTCGTCCGGTGCGACGCGGCCTCGGCCGTCTCGCAAGAGCATGAAATCCAGAGGCTGAGGTCCAAGGTCGCGTTGCTAGGTACGTACTTGAGTTACAGGTTCGTCCGTTCAGCAGTTCGACAGTGTTCTTCCGTTCCTATCTTGGTGGGCGAACGAAGAACTTACGAACTGAGTTTTTCTGGGCTTGTTTAGAGGACGAGGTCAGCTGGAGTAAGGATGAGACCTCGCAGCTGGAGGACGTCGTCAGGGAGAAGACGGCGCAGATAGCAGCGCTGGTTGCCGGGCTAGATGCTCTGCAGGTGAGGCTTCTCTTCTGTTCTGTTCATCATTGTGTTCAGAAGAGCATCCAACATACAGTATATATACTAAGCTCTCGATCGGATCAGGCGAGGAATGCGGCTGACGATGAATCCGTGGTGAAGACGAGCACGAGCAATGCGCTGCTAGAGGAGCAGGTAAGATGACGACGATTATAAGTGATACTGGAATTGCGATGCCTCGAAAATGGCAGAAAAACTGACAGAGAATACAAACAGATCGAGAGGCTGGGAAATGATTTGGAAGACCAGGTTAGGAAAGGGGAGTTGTTGGAAGCCCGGGCTAGCGAAGCAGAGAGAAGACTGCTTGAACTTGGGCACAAGTTGGAGCGTGTAAGTGCATTCAGGAAAAAAGATTATACTGTACTTGTTCTCAGGGTTCCACTGTGCATGATTCACTCCATCTTCAGGTCGAGAAGATCAATATGGAGCAGAGGAGGAAAATTGAGGAGCTTGAACACGATCTTCAGCAATCAGAGGTTGTTGGTACCGTACGAGTGTACTCGAGGAACATCACTGGAATGAACGAACCCTCCTAATGTACTACTGTGCTAATTCCGTGATTGGCATGCTTTTTGCTCAGGAAAAACTCACTGAACTGGAGAGAGAAGCAAAATTAACGGCTGAAGAGTTAACGATGGTACGGTAACACTCCCATATCAGTTGTGTACGTCTGGTTGGGTTGCACGCACGGGCCTCTTGCCTCTGATGATCTTCAGAGATGCTAAGGCAGCGGCATGGTTTATTTTCAGGTCCGTGGCATGTGGCTCCCGTACTGGTTCGCGTCGCGCTCTGTACATTGTCAGGTATATGTATGTGCGTCTTAAGGACACTCCTATAGCTAGCTTTCGAGACTTCATTTCGGGTTTACATATTTTTTGTGCATTTGCAGGAACTAGCATCTGCCAAGTGGCACCACCACGGGAAACCTGCGCTTCATGCTCTGAAGCAGAAGGTCAGTTTCATTCCTATGAATCTCTGTAAAGAACACCAAACATCGTTACTGCTGCTCCTCCTTGCTTGTGGGTTGCTAGGAGTATTTATAAACGCATCTACTGGCTTATGATGTCAAACCGGCAGGTCTCCGAGACGTTGGCGCGCGCGCATGGATTAATGGAGCCACACTTGCAGGCAGCACAAAATGTGGGTTTCTATCTGCATGATACTATCTCTGAACACAATTGATGACCTTCAACTTTTGTGTGCACATTCTGACGCGCATTTTTTTTTTTTTTTTTTGCTTCTTGAAGAAACTGCTGCCTGTTGCCAAGACTCATTTCGACTCACTGAAGAAGAGTGCCAGGCCATACGTGTCAGAAGTAGCTAACAAATGTGCTAGAGCCTACATGGTCAGCAGGGATGCCATCCAACCATGTGTGGCGAACACACAAGGGCTTGCAGATCACTACTGGCAGGTCAGGTGACTATTATGCATACCGTAGCAGGCAGCGGCCTTCTAATCTCGTTGTATGGCTGACACCCTCAAGTTAGTCTGATTCTTTCTGAACAAGCAAGCATGAACTGTTTCTCACTGTAATAGGCATCGAAGAAGTTCTCCGAGCCATACATCGCTGCGATCGCGGCAGCGTCTGAACCTCGACTCTCGAGAGCACGTGTGGTGCTTGAACCCTACATCAGGCCTGTCACGTCCGCCTGGAGAAATCTCGTTACGGCGACGAGCATGTACCATCGTCAGGTGCAGCCTACGTAGAGCATATCTCGGACTCATTTCACTGATCATACGATTCACTTTGGTCTAGTACTGAAAAGGGGAAAAAATGGCTGGTGCAAAATGCAGGTTCAGAGAGGAGTCGGTCGCTTCCTGGAGGACAATGAGCTGCTGAGCTTGAACCCACCTTCCGCTTATAGACTGGCGTGGTGGATGGTAAAAACTCCTGTCCATCTCAAATTTTGCCATGCTTATTAGGGAACTCACCGGCTCGCCGCTGTGTTTGTTCGCAGGCGTCCGCCTTGTTCGTGCTACCGATGCTCGCCATTAACAAGATCTTCTCGGTCACTGTCCGGTAAGTATATATGTGTGGCGGCAATGTGTACTACGGCGTTCTTCAATACGGTGTTCCCTGACTAATCGTCCATCACGGACCCCGTACGTGTGGCTCTCGTGTCTTGTCTGCAGTAAGAAGAAAAAATCAGGCCAGACCCGAAGGAGGGACAAGCGCAGGGTCGACAAGTAGGGGGGACCGAGTCGGGACCACGACCTAGTTTTCAGGCTGTCCGTGCACATAGGATGCATCGCACACGCTACGGCAACAATCGTGTAAACAGCATAACGACTTAGCGGATGTATAGACTTTTTTTCTTTTTCGAGTAAGTAAATAGGATGCATAGACAACATAGGGCTATTGCAAATGCAAAGGATCAGAGGTTCCACGACCAAGCACATACTCCGGTGTTCTCATGTAATAAGAAATTACATAGCTAAGGGTAACATTAGAATTTGCAAAGAGTACACATATGTGAATGCTGATCCATTCACAAAGACTATCACAAGCAAAGCATGATCAACACCGGAAAGCTTAGACTATTGCCTAATGTAAATGTAATTGTATTCTAGTGCAAGTGGAAGACTAAAAGAGATATGTCCTAGATGTTAATAATAAAGTTGTTTTATCAATATATCTCTAAATATTCTTAATAGTTTTATATCATGCTATAATTGTATTAACTGGAAACATTAATACATGTATGATATATAACAAACTATATCTCTAGTATCCTCTTGTACTAGTTCCTTGGACAGCTGATATCGATGTTTTCCGATCATGGTCCTATTAACGTCAACCCTCAACGAGACCACTTCGTTAGATAAATGAAGTGATGGACACAACCAACCGTAGAACTGCAATGTGATCTAGTCGCGAAGTTCAAAGTTGTAATATCTAGCAAAACGTATTAACTTAGTCCTTCGATCCTGAGATCATATTTAATCACTATCTACTGTGGTTCCTGTGATCTTTATCTTTCTTTTATATCTATGTTTTGGTTGGTATTGTTTGCATTGAGTTATTGCTGCAAAATTATTGTAGTTATCTTATGAGTAATTTATTTTCTTTATCCATTCCTCGTTAGTAAGTGCTTTGCTTTATCAGTTGCTTGTCTACTGTCTATATATTTGGATGTTTAGTACTCCCTCCAATCCATATTAATTTGTCTAGATACATCCGGTTCAATGATAATTAATATGAATTGAGTACTTGTTTCTCGGTTGCTATTTTTTGCCATGCACATGATTAATGTTGATTAGTAGTGCAAAATCGCTCTCAATTGCTTGTGTATTGTATGCATTGGCCAACACCTTGTCTTGATAATCATGGTACTATTATTGTTTTGCCCTCGACTGACCAGTTATCCATGGCAAGGTTGAAAGAGATATGTCCTATACGCCAATAATAAAGATGTTTTTATTAACATATCTCATTAGTTCGTAATAGTTTTGTATCATATTATAACTGTATTAAGTGGAAACATTAATATATGTGTGGTATATAAGTAAATCAGGTCCCTAGTATCATTTAAACTAGTTCGTTGGGCAGCTGATGATCGAGGTTTTTTTAATCATGGACTTTATGTGAGATCCAGGCACATGGCTTAATAGGATTGATAGGATACCCATATCAACAAGTTGCTTCTTTTTCGGAAGCTCATTCCAAAAGAACTGTAAGGTTAAGCGTGCTTGGCCTAGAGCAATTCTAGGATGGGTAACCGACCGGGAAGTGGGTAATCGGGTGCGCACGAGTGAGGACAAAGTGCGTAGAAAAGACTAGTGTTGGTCTGTGGGGCCAGTCTAGATATCCTATTAAGCTGCCAGGAGTGACACCCCCGGGCCCAGGAGTGGACGGGGTGTTACACTTTACCACGTCAACTGAAAACGAGGTCACTTATGAAATGATGAACAATACCCAACCCTAGTATTAAAATGTGATCCAATCACAAAATTCAACATTGCGATGTCTAGCAAAGCGCAGTGATTCTGTCCTTTGACCGTGATATCATATTAATCACTGTCTCTCAAGGCTGTTTTGATCACGTCAATCATCATGTCCGTAACTAGGTGACCATAAAGGTATGCTTCAGATATTCCAGAGGAACTTTTGAGGTCTATGAATCAAGACTGAGATTTGCCCATCTGAGTGACGTATAGATACCCTGGACCCACTTGTTGAGATTACATCTACAAGTTTGCAAACATGTGACTAGGTCATGGGGATGTAATATCACGAGAACGTGTAAATATGTTTGTCGGTAACAAGATCGAACTAGGTATATAGATACCGAAGATCAGATCTTGGACAAACTAGGTATCGTAGAGAAAAGGGAATGGGGCTCGATATTCAAGGTTCAAGCGATCGAGTTAATCATGGAATGCATGGAGACCATTGTGTGTTTCCAAATACCGCTATTGGTCATTGATCAAAAAGTGTTGATCATATTTGTGTATTTCTGAGCCGTAGGGTGTCACACTTAAGGGTAGAGACGTTTAAGGATTGATCTAAGATCGTAGGATAAAAAGAGAAGAACTTCAGAATTGTTCCGAGGAGATACCAAAAGTGTTTCAGGGATATCCGATGATGATCGGAGGGGTCCGAAAGGTGTTTCGAAGTGATAGATATTAAATAATATATATTTAATATTAATTAAATAAATTAATATTAAAAATATTATTTAAATTGGATTTTGGGGGCAACCCACCTGAGTGGGCCTCACCGGAGAAGGCCCAAGAGGGGGCCGTCGCCCTAGGGAAGGCATTGGGAGGCCGCCGGCCACCAAATGGGCTCCTACCACGTGGGGCCCATGAAGGGGGGTTAGCCGCCGCCTCCTCCCACCTCCCCCTCTTGGTTAGTTCCACCCCGGGACTTCGAGAGAGAGAGAGTACCTCCCTTCCACCTATATAAAGAGGGGCACACTCTCCCCAAATCCATCCATCAATTGGCTATTGCCTTTCTCTCCCTCTCCCTCTCCCTCATGTGTGGTTCCCAAGATTGGAATTACATACGGGGATAGAGGTTTCTCCACCATACGCACACCGTCGTGCTGCTGGACTCGGTCTGGATCAATATTCTTCCGCTGCTTTGCTAGACCGAAGCCTGTGAGACGTCTCTAGATCGTATGTGTATAAGGCCACGAGGCACCGCCACTTATGGTGCTTTGCTTGGAGCTTGGAGCTTGGAAGTCGACACGACCATGAGGTCGACTACGTCGTGCAAGGAGTAAGAGGTGACTTACGAGGAGCTTCGTGACCTTGAGGTTGGGCAAGTACGACTAAATCAAAGGCGAACATTGAATCCCTGCTCGTTACTTATTTACATCTACATAGATAAATCTTGGATAGGTGTGTTCGCGCCGTAGATTTTTTTATTTTCTGCCGTGGTACCCCTTCAAAGGTACCCAAGAAGGACTAGGACACCCTCTGCAGGAACACAGTCGTCCGAATGCCGGGGTACGGGGACTTCCTCCCAAAGATGGCCGCTATGAAGGAGGCCCAACCAGTTTCAGTTGTTTGATGTTGTTTCCGCCAAGGAAAAGGAGTCATTTCAAGGTCGTCGTCCCTGGATTGGGCATGAACCTATAAAAAAACCTCCCTCACCGCTTCTACGTTCAGATCAAAGCTGCGGGCATGTCTGCTCTACAGCTCCCCATGTCATGAAGTTGGTGGTGGTGAAGATGCTACATATTAAGAGTCAAGTCTGCACTGTGCCGCTGAAGACTTCCACGTTCCGCTAGTACAATGTCTAGCTGGAGATTTACGAGGGAGAGGTCCACTTCCTGAAAGGGTGTAGGGAGTTAGTCAAGAAGCTCAAGCTTTGGGTGAGAGAGGTCCTAGCTTTCAAGTTCATCAACAAGCAGAGGGGCTTCAATATCAATCTATTCAGGGATTTCAGCAACACATAGAAGTTGATCACGTGCGATATGTTGGTGTAGTGATCTTCCTCTATCGCCAGGTGAGGAGGACGTAGATGGGCTTGTTGTACATAGTAGGTATTAGTTTGCATTGGATGTAGTATTCGAACCGGTCTTTTTGGGCCAGTGGTGTGTATCCCTAACGTAAAGCACCGATCAGGTGACATGGGATCCACCTATTTAAAAACTAATTCCTCTATCTATGAACTTACTGTGTTAGTTACTTGTTATGTTCATGTGTGTTCATGTTATTGTGTGGTAAGCTCACCATATCTAAAAGTAGCGAGTGTATCTTGTTTGTGTGTGCAACGAGCGGACATCAGAAGACAACTAAATGGACGTTGATTACATCTGCTGAAAAAATAGCAACCAAACGGACGGAGGCGGCAATTTGGCTCATAGGTGCAAATGCATCCATCATGAGAAAACATATTTTGAAATGTCAAAAAAAATTTAAAAAATCTACATATACATTCGAATATTTTATGTTGGTTCACAATTTTTCGGGATGAAAGAATATTTTATGTGTTTGTGTACGCCAAAAAATATCAAGTGAATAGTCGTATTCCTGTGACATAGTTTGTCTTTTTTATACACGGCACATAAAATGTTTTTTCATCCCGAAAACTTGTGAATCAATATGAAATGTTCCAATGTAAATGCGTGATTTATTTTTGAATCTTTTGACATTTTAAAATATACTTTCTCACAATGGATATATTTGCACAGGCAAAGTGAAAACGAACTATAAATTCAGTCTAAATTATATGACCTAGGTTAACAAACGGATGTTGGCCCAGCCCGTCTTGTCGGCTAGCCAAGCACAACAAGTCGTGCCGAAATTCCGATGCAGCTTAACAAAGGCGTCCTTTTTTTCTTAAAAGAAAACAAAACAAAACAAAGTCGTCCTTTGTGCTCGTGAAAAATCCACCGATGTAGCGAAGATTCAGGAAGGAACGTTTCGCGCGCTTCACGGAGGACAGCGACTCAGCGAGATGCTGAACCTACTTTCTGCTCGTGGACTGGCCTGGTGCTCGTGGATGCTAATCTTGTCTGTTCCATGTAAAAAAATATTTGCCGTCACAAGCACACACGTAAAATTTTGCTTTTCCCCCGTTCTGCAACCATGGAGCAATTTAGGCACCCGTACATACATACATCCTCAAAATAGTCTTTCGTCCCGTTTTATAAATAAATCACACAGGTACAAGGAAGACACGATAAAAGGTGCTGGGCAGCAGCACACACACGCCCGCATGAAAACAAAGAAAAAACAAAAAGGAATGGAGATGGAGGCGGATCAACTACACGCCGGCAACCCGCACCTGCTGCGCCCTCCGAAGAATGACCACCACGCTCCTTGCCGCAACTCGCCGAGCACCAAGCAACACCCTCAAGAGGGAAAGCAACCGCTGCTGCCCGGACCAGAAAGGTCCTAGGGTTTCCCCCGGCACAGAGGGCGGAGGAAGAAGGGTAGCCACGCCGCCCTTCAGGAAGGAGGGATGCCACATGCGGGTGGCACCGCGTCGGTGTCGGACAAGCCGACACGGCTTTCTCCCGAAAACCCTCTCCCCCACCCTCGGACGAGTCGAGGCACAAGAGCCCAGCGAGGTCGAAGCCTCGCCACCACCAAGCTCGCCAGCCACAAACATGCGCCACTACGGATACATCGCCGCCATCGTCGTCTCACCGAGATTACCGTTGCGGGGTCTGCAAGACAGAGGCAAGAGGTAGCTTGAAACGGGACCGACGGTACCACGACCGCGAGGGAGGGAACTACCTCCACCGTCAAAGGCGGTAGTCGACCGGACGTGGCCACAGGCACACCAGTCTCTTTTAGGTCCGGCCGGGTCCAACGGACCCGTAAAGCCTCCGCGGAGGCACACCAGTCCCAAGAGGGTCCGGCCGGATGACCCGTAAAGCCCTGGTTGTTCTAATCCGTGTGCATACATACATACTGCGTCGATTCTAATCCCTGTGCCCTGGTTGTTCCTGTGCACTTCTTCTCTGCAGTAAGAACAAAATTCAGTCGTGACCCGACAGAGGCAGACGTTCTAACAGCAAGCAAGCACACGCGCAGTGTCGACAGGTAGGTATGGTGGCGAGTCGGGATCATGAGCTGGTTTCCGTCCTGAACCGGGGTAAACGTTCTTCGCCGTGTAGAATCCTCATCTGACCAGAAACCTGAGCCTCTTGGGTGCATCGTAGACGTGACGGCAACAGTGGAAAAAAGGCATCATGATCTATCGGCTGTGCACACACGTATACGCAGGGATGTCCGTATTTTTTCTGAAAATCCCACTTATATCTATGAATAATCATCAATGACGACAGTACATCTGAAAAGTAATAGAATTTATAAATAGAAGCTACTGTACTTAGCAACGACGGGACATGTGATTGTGTACTGAACCGCTCTCGTGTCGTCCCACGAGGCGGCACCGGGGCGAAACCCTAGCCGCCGAATAACCTAAGGCCGATGGCCTCCCCTGCCGCCGCTTCCGCCTGCGAGGCCGCGGTGGCGGCGGCCCCTAGTGTCACAGGTGCTAGGGGGTGGTGGCGTGGCGACAGATCTCCGGTGGCGGTTGGAGACGACGTTGGTGATCTTCTACGTGCGGGATCTGGGGCGGTGACCCCGATCATGTGACGACGGTGGTGTTCCCTCGGGCGTGGCGTCCGCGCGGGGTGGAGTTCTTCTGCTCACGGCCATGGGGAGGCGTCCCGGTCTCATGGCGATTGGAGACTTCCCTTGGGCATCCACGCTTGAGGTGGAGGCGGCGGCCGTAGGCCTAGGCTCCCGCCTATACCTTCCATCGGTGCGGCCTTTGGTCACCCGAAGATGCATGGGGAGGCGACGCGATGCTCGCTGTCGACCTCGTTGGCTTCTAGTGGGACGACGCCTGCGCGTGGTTCGGTCACAGGCTTGCCTCCTCTTCCGCCGGAGGGGGTCGGCCAGCGGGCGGCGGCGTGGGGACCAGTCGATCTATCCAATAAAGGGGGCGATCCTTCGGGGCTTCTCGCGCCTGGATGATGGTCTGCTTGATGCCAACTCTCATGCCAGTAACGAGTTTCGGAAGGCTCCGTCGGCTATCTCCTTTGCGCACAAGTTGCGTGCAAATTGCTGGATCGGGTGAGATTCGGTCGTGTGTTCCTGTTTTAAAGGAGCGACACGAAAACATGAAACATGTCGGGCTTCAATTTCCATGGAGGACACAGTGGCGAAGAATGTCAGTCAGCTGAGATATGAGGCTAGTGATGGTGGGCTATGTCTTGGTGGTGATGAGGACCTTTCTTGTTGATTCTTGACTTGTAGCAGCGACGAGTGAAAAGCGGGGCGACAACACAGGAAGAGTACATGGCCTTATCTTTCAGGGTGAAAATTGAAGGTCTGGCCTTAACTGGTTGTGCTTGGCAATGTCCATTATTTTGAGAGAGGCAGACTTGCTCCAGGGTGAAAATCCAAGGTCCGGCCTTAATTGGTTGTGTCTAACAATGTTCTTGTTGAAGACATTGTTTTCTGAGCGCAGACTCTGGGTGCTGTCTTGGTGTTTGGTGTTGCAGCTACAATGTCTTGATCACTATAGCAGGATCTTTTAGTTTTATTTATCTGTTTTTGTTATTTTGGAATAGGTTTGTGTGCATCCGTAATGTTTTTAGGACATTACGTTTGTTGCACAGACCGGGTATAATTGATATCTTTCGTAATATTAATATATACTCTTTTAAAAAAAAAAAGTACTAGCAACGACTACGAAACGCTAGTACGAACCGAAGAGGTGCCGCCGTCTGAGGTTATTCTAAGTACTTAGAACAGACGAAAAATCGTTAGGCTAAGCCCCAAATGAAGAAATGACTATTTAATTGAAACCGTAGTTCGCCTCTACAGTCTGTGACGCGTCTGCCGTCGGAGGCTGCCTTACCTTGTACGTACGGCGAAAATGACAGTTCTTTTTTCAAGTTTTGTGTTCTCTCTGCTGTACATCCACGACGCTAGCTGTAGCTGATGCGTGTTTCCTCGTTGAGCCGTTGAGGTAGCGGTACTCCTGGACTTTGTTGTTGAGACGGCGAGGAGTCGTCTGTTGCACGACGGGAGGGGTACTTGCTTGGTGGCTGTCGTGCGGTGGACCAAGTTCCTCGATTCGGGGACTCGATTGATGGCGGCGACGGCTGCCCTTTGACCGGCTACCCGGCCCGGACCTTTCCGCACGAGGCGAGCCGCGCCCGCGTATGAGGATTCGGTCGGAGGCTTGGTATGTATCCTGAGCTTTTCCGCTGGTCTATGACCAAGGACAGAGACCGGAAAGGGAGAAGCGATCCATGTGCATACACCAGGTACTACATGTTGACCGGCGATGTCACCCTCACCGTGATGTAAACTTAGGTTTTGGATCAACTCGACCGTGATGAAAGCGATCTGTGACATAAAGAACGATCGAGCTATTTGGGAATGATGGAAGCGTCGTGGGAGATTCGCATTTCCCCACCTGCGTGGACCTCAACGACAACTGCGTTTCCGGGGTACATCAAGGGCATCTCTAACATAGCACAAATATATATAGTTGTAGCGTAGAGAATGTTGTCATCTATCCCTTCATCCACGAGTACTTGTGACTAACTTGTACGGTAGTGTGGAGTAATCTCTTATCTTACCTAAAAATGAGAACCAAATATGTGTTTAGATAGTTAGATGACTAGGAGGGTGGTTGTAGAGGAGTCTTGACACGGATCTCACTTAACACCTGGTTGTACCTCTATCCACCACCGGAGTTCAAACCCTTGATTTGGCACCTACGTGTCTTGTAGAAGGTGAAATTAATTTTCAGTGGGAGACGATGACTAAACGTATGTGATGAGTCCGTCAATCTTAAGACCTGATCCGCCAGCTCAACCTCTCGGATGTGCTCATAGAGGTAGACTGTGTGTGCGTTCGTAGGGTGAGTGCACATGCGTGTTGTGAGTGTCTGCATTTATGTTTGTATTGTGTGTCTAAAAAAATGGTTGCCTAAAAATTAATACTCATACTTCATTTGGTTATTTATATTGAAATGGAGGAATAAGAAGCTAAAAGTGGAAGTACAATATGATAGAGAAATACCCACACTGTAGATATAAATAGTTCATCTTTTCCAGAAGACAAAGCAACATCATATATTTCTATCCGACATCCATTCCAACTCAATAAAAAGCAGACGGGGAGACGGTTTCCATTGTCTGCGTTAGCGAGGCGGTGGCGACAGTGCTTCTTTGTTTTTTTTCCACGAGCTTGAACGATATCTGGGCGGGGCTTAGTCCAACATCCGTGTGAATCCTCGGAGTTCTTCCGCGGGTAAAAGAGGGATTTGATGTTGGGTTGTTGCTTAGAGCAATGGTGGCAGGCCTGGAGAGGGCTTCATATTACCCTAGTGGCAACTTATTCTCGAGGACGTTAGTTCCTCTGGACCTAGCTTGCAAAATTTGACTCAACTATGATAAAGATAAAGAAATAGAGATAAAAAATACTATATAAAAAACATACATGTTTGTTTGGGAACGAGAGGTGCCATCAGGTGCAGCGAACAGTAGGAGGACAATGGACGACAATGTGATAGCTCAATGGGACACATTTCATGTCCGATTTTGATCAGCCCGTTGGAGACGCACTTAGTCTCGATGAAGGAAATAAGACGTATTGTTGCACAAGGTCCTACTTACATTATTTTCGTTTTCAGTACTGGAGCTTTTTGACGACTAGGAGAAGACCATTGTTCTTTGGAAAAGAATTATGACCTAGTTTTTTTGTTTTCAGTAATGGAGCCTTTTAACGATCACGAGAAGATCATTGTTCTTTGGAAACGAATTATGACCATCGTGAAAGCATTTATGTATGTATATACGAAATCTTTTGCAACACGTGCATGCTTTTCTGATACTCAGAATCGTTACTACACGAAACGCATGGTCTAGGTCAATAAATACATTCTTGATTTTCACAACCCACGGTTACGACGAAACAAACATAGAGTTGATCTGAGACCCGTCCGATCAAGTCAATCCAGTGGCTCCTGTGACATGTGCATCGTCAGCCCGTTCATGGCGTCCTGCCAAGTGGCCATCTCTACCGACGTACTAGTACTATCGTGCAGGCTTCCACCCGTCCAATCAGAACCGGAGGCGCGACCGAAAGCTGGCCCTATCGGTTACCAAAAATCTGTCACGCGTATACTTCTTCAAAATGGCATGTTCCGGCAACCTTCGATCGGCTTCCATAATTCCCATGTTCCATGTTTAGGCAACAAACAAAGCCACCTCCAACACGCCCCGGATTCTTTCAAAATTTCCTAATCTTCCTCCCCGCGCCGCCCCTGATTTATTCCCCCCCGCCGGATTCCTCGTCCCCTCCTCCCCAGCAACAATCATCATCATCAGCTCTTGCTTTTGCGCCCCCCACCCTCCAATTCGCTGCGGCGGCGGAGCCAGGCTTGCTGAGAGCTGGGCTGGCCGCGCCCGCTGATTGATCCCTTCGCGCTGGTGAGGAACCCTAGCTGTTTTCCCCCTTTGCTTTGGCGGTTTCAGCAATCGATTCCTCTCTCTCTCTCTCCAGCTACTCGCCGATTCGTTTGCCGCGGTTCCGAGATCGATCTGAGCCGAACCGTGCCGAGACGACACCCTGTCCCGCTGCGGGGGCGTCGGGGACAATGAAGGCCGTGCAGCTGCCTCGCCCCAGAGCTTCCGCGAGGCGGCGCGCCTGGATACTCGCCGTCGCGGCCCTCATCTCCGTCGCGGTGGTCTGGGCCTACCACTACCCGCCCCAGCATTACGCGTCCCCTATGAAGGACTGGCTCCCCGCCGAGCCCGACAGGGAGCTGACCGACGAGGAGAGGGCGTCCCGTGTTGTATTCAGGCAGATCCTGCTGACGCCTACGGTTCAGTCCAGGAGGTCCAAAGTGGCTTTCATGTTCCTCACCCCGGGCTCGCTGCCGTTCGAGAGGTTATGGGACAAATTCTTCGAGGTACGTGCCCCTTGTATTCTTCTGTTTGGCTTCTTTGCATCTTGACACACCCCTGCTTCCAAGTCACCAAAAGCTAATAGCCAAACAAAACCCGACATAAGGAATATAAAAACTGAGGCGGCCTAAATAATTCCAGGCTATCAAGATCTACTATAAGTTGATTGCTTTGTTGGGATGCACAACTGTTGCACAGTTAAACCTTTTCCCCATACCTAACAACCTAATAGTGATTGCTAATTATCTATCACCATGGTATGCAAACAAATTTTTATTGTCCAATGTATCGCATTGAATTTTGGACATTCTCTCGTTTTATGTAACAACTATTTTATATTGATATAAGGCATCATCTAGAACTACTTGTCATAAGACACCATGGAGTACCGATTTATGAAGCAATGTCATAATTCCTCATCACATTTTCCTCAAACTTGTCTTTTAATGTCTTCTGCCGCTGTTTCTGCAGGGCCATGATGGAAGATACTCCATATATGTTCACGCCTCAAGGGAGAAGCCAGAACATGTCAGTCCCTTATTTGTTGGTCGAGATGTACACAGTGAAAAGGTAATGCCATTGTAAATAATCCACAAGTACTTCAGGTGCTGTTATAACAGGGCACATACTACTGTCCATGGAGCTGGCAATACAAGAATGCAGATTAGTTTCAGCATTACGTTTTTTGTTTTTGAAAATTACCTCTGCTGTGCCTGGATCGATATTCTGTATATGTACCATATAGATAGATCATGTCTTGCAACAGTGATCTGAAGCTAAAGACCGCCTCAAATGATAGTTAGTTTCATTTTCGTCGCAGGTACAATGGGGTACGATCTCTATGGTTGATGCTGAGAGGAGGTTACTGGCGAATGCACTACAAGACATCGACAACCAGCATTTTGTGCTGCTCTCTGACAGGTCGACGAATCATTGTTTTCTCTGATCCCATTTTCCTTCGTGATAAATTCTATCTGATGTTTCACTCTTGTGTATCGTTACAGTTGCGTACCTTTGCACAACTTTGACTACGTCTATGACTACCTGATGGGAACAAATCTCAGTTTTATTGACTCGTAAGTCAAATTTCCGTCTCAGTTTCCTTTTCACGGACTAGTCTCAGTACTCAAATAAAACATGAATTTAAGCTTCCAGAGTAGGGCTTCTTATTTTACCAGTAATATTGGAGTTTCTGTTTTCTTCTGCTTACATTTTCTCTGTTTCTTTGGTCAGCTTCTATGACCCTGGACCACATGGAAATTTTAGATATTCAAAAAATATGTTACCTGAGGTTACAGAGGCTGACTTCAGAAAGGGTTCACAGGTATCTTATCATACTACCTATTAAGTTTCTGGGTCAAAGATGTGTCTTCGGTTGTCCAGGATCCCAGTCGCATTCTTGAACTATTCATGTAGTGCATTTTAAAGACGCCAACTTTATGTCCGATTTTTAAGCCTTTAATTAAATTGCTATTACCAGACAATAATATTTCAGCCACCCTCTTCTTTTGCTCCATTTTGTTGATATATTTAATCTCATATGGAAAACATGGATTAAAACAAATCTCTAAATATTTCAGTGGTTCTCAGTCAAGCGGCAACATGCATTGATGACAATTGCAGACAATCTTTACTATACTAAGTTCAAGCTTTATTGTAAGGTATGACATGTACTTTTGCTCTTTTCTTTTACAGTACACACTTCGTAGACATATCTCCGACCTGTTATCACAACATATGCGATTTTATATTTGTATACTATATATGCTAAACTTTATTTCATGACTGGCTGTTATCATGTTTGTTTTAGATATTTATGGGCTTATTTACAAAGTTATCATCCGTGGTTTTGTGCACATAATTTCATTTTGTTTACATCAATGCTATTAGTGCTCATCATTTCCTTTTAGTTTACATCCATGATTTTAGTGCTAATCATTTCCTCTAGTTTACCATAAAGGGCTCAGATGTTTGACATGTGGTTGCCTCTTTACAGCCAGGGATGGAAGATGGGCGCAATTGCTATGCTGATGAGCATTATTTACCAACACTATTCAAGGTCAGTATACGATGGCCTTTTATATGTTGACATTTATCGTCATCATTATAACCACTGTGGCATCTCTGATGCGGTTGTATTTGCACAAAACAGATGATGGATCCAAGTGGAATTGCAAATTGGTCTGTGACTCATGTTGACTGGTCGGAAGGGAAGTGGCATCCAAAAGCTTATCGAGCACAGGATGTCAGTTATGAGCTCCTGAAGAATATAACTGTATGTCTCTGTCTTGTGTTATATATATGTTCGTCTTGCATCATGTCTATTTGTCAAGAGGGTCCTTGCAAGTTCTTCTATATATGGATGCTTCTAACTCCAATTCGTTGATCTCGCCTGCAGTCAATCGACACGAGCCACCATGTCACAAGTGATAGTCAGGTCTCATCTATATTTCCGTCTCAACGCTTGGCATGTGCAATTACCTGACACCCTTGAGATGATGAAGAAAAGGAACTGATTCTTGATTCTTTTTCCATGTTCTCGCAGAAAATCGTTACAGAGAACCCTTGCTTATGGAATGGAGCGAAGAGACCATGCTACCTGTTTGCAAGGAAGTTCTACCCTGAATCCATAAACAATCTCATGAGCTTATTCTCGAATTACACCCTCTCCTGAGTCTCTCTGGAGTGGGTGGTGCTCATACCACTCTGGACATCCCCCACAGTACAGGAATTTACAGGCGATATTTTGCTATAGAAACATCTGTACATTGGAGAAGGACATCAGATTTATTGACAATTGCTGGGTATAGAACAATAGGGAGGAGAAGGCATTCGCTTCAGTAATTGAGTGGCTCCAATCTCCATGTCAGGCCATCGTAACTCCTGAACATCACATTTTTAGGACCACTTTATTCTTCTTACTAGTTTCTCTAGAGTTTTTGAGCCGCAGATTCTGCGATGTATATTAAGCTTATTGTAACTCGGGAAAGCCATAGATGAGATCCTATTCTTGGTTATAGATATACCCCTGAGTCTGCCGAAAGATCTGTTTCATCATTTCAGCTGTTCGAGTGGCTGTTATATTTCCGTGCTTCTGCATTAAAATTTAGCACCTCAGAATATTTTTTGACCTATAAATATATTTGCAAAACTGGGAATTTTATTGCGATTTTACCTTGCTGCAAAAAAAAGGAAGGAAAGAGATAACAGCGTCTCGGTACCAAGAGAAACTGTTTCTAGAAAAAACGAATACAGCTGAAATCGGTTCAGTTCAGCTATCGCCTAGGCCACACAACGCAGCAGAGGGGAATGGCGGCTTCTGCTCCGCCCTCGTGCGTCCGCATCTCCTCCTCCACACCTCCACTGACCGCTCTCCACCGGCCACGCCGCCGGCGCGTCCCCTCCGTCCGATGCTCCCTCGCCGCAGCCCCCGGTGTCCGAGCGCCGACGGAGCTGGTCGACTCCATCCTCTCCAAGGTGACGTTCACATCGACTCCCATCTCTCCCTCCCAGCTTCCTAGCTACTGCTCTGTGTAGTGCAATCCTGCTTAGAAGTTCGACATAAATATGCCAAGAGAAACCACCAAACTTCGAAGTTCCACACTAGATTTTAGTCCCGATTAGTTCGCTCCGATTTTCAGTGTGATATATCTCAGCAATTAGCATGACGCCGCCGACAGGTGAGGGGAACCGACAGGGGAGTGCTGCTGCCAAAAGAAGGGCATGAGGAGGTCGCCGATGTGGCGCTGCAGCTGGGGAAGTACTGCATGGACGAGCCCGTCAAGTCCCCGCTTATATTCGGAGGTGAATCCTTCTCCCTGCCTCGCCAACCAAACCATAGTTTCTGTCTTTCTGGTATTGTCCTGTGGCTGTGCCACTCACTGACACAATGTAAAAAAAATGTCAAACTTGCAATTTGAGACTTGCATAAGTGGAATGTGTTCGTATGGTGCACTCAGGATTAATCAGGGATGTAGTGTTAGATGTAGTATCTTATTAACCATCCTGATAAGTTTGTTGTGTTGTTGTGATATGTGCCTGACCAGAGTGGGAGGTGGTGTATTGCTCCGTGCCAACATCCCCCGGAGGGATTTACCGGACCCCCCTCGGCCGGCTGGTGTTCAAAACCAACGACATGGTTCAGGTGGTGGAGGCCCCTGACATCGTCCGGAACAGATTGTCCCTCTCCATCTTTGGTCTCGATGGCGCGGTATCTTTGAAAGGTAAACCAGATGTTGGTTCTTTGGTCATTCAATTTAGATTGTGCATAACCTTGCTGCTAAAAGTTTTAGGCTGGCTTTAAGCCCTATGTGGTGCCGACCAAAATCAGTACTGTATATAAGATCGTGTGTCATGTGCGAGCGATTTGTTAATTCTGCACTGGCCAAGCAGGCAAGCTGAATGCATTGGACAGCAAGTGGATTCAGGTCATATTTGAGCCCCCGGAACTGAAGTTAGGCTCCTTAGGTTTTCGGTACGGTGGCGAGAGCGAAGTCAAGCTGGAAATCACCTATGTCGACGAGAAGATCAGGCTCGGAAAAGGATCTAGAGGCTCCCTCTTCGTCTTCCTGAGACAATGATAGAAGGGTCAAGTAGGCCACAAAGGATATCAGTCAATCATATGGTCATCATCTGCACAGTAAACTGTATTCATATGTAAACTCAGAGATCGAGCCCCACAGGTTGTTTTCCCAAGTCTACCTGAAGCAGATATTGCCTTGTTCTCGGATGCACTTATGATAACGTTGGGGTTTTATGAGCAGAACAATGTTGGTTTGAGAAACTGAGTATTCTGGCTTGCTGTCCTTTGAGAAACATTCGAGAAAATTCATGCCTTTTTTTTTCTGTTACTACTACATCGATCTTATTCAAGAATATTTGTCCATACCTCTTGCTGGAGGGGACCTCTTGTACATTTATCTGGAGGGGAGCTCGGAGACTTGCAGGATGCTCGTGAGTCTTTTCGCCATTGCCTGCACTTAAGCAGATCTATAATAACAAAGCAAACAAACAAACATATTTGCTCATATTGAAAAACCAAGCTGTTATGTGTACGGTGGCGAGGGGAGAGCCAAGCAAAGCTGGAAATCACCTATGTCGACGAGAAGATCCGGCTAGGAACAGGAACTAGAGGCCCACTTTTCGTCTTCATGAGACAAGCGAGATCAGTGATATTCAGAGATTAAATTGTACTCGAATATTTCAACCTGAAGCAGAGTTCTCGTGTCGCTCTGGAAAAGATGTTTGTAGCGTTAGGATTTCTACGCAGATGATAGCGTCAGGATTTCTGCGCAGGAGACTGTTGTCTTGAATTTTGAAATGTATAGTTTTTTTTCAAAAAATATGTTTGAATTTATCTCCGAGTGGAATGGGCACTATCGGTCTGCCATTCCACTACTCGAGACACCCAATACGTTTTCACCTCAGGAAGACGACTCTATGAACTTGGTTCTTCTTCCCAGCACCAGCAGAACGGCGGCGTGCACGGTGCACCCCATCCCACCAGTCGCCCGCCACCACCCCGCAAGCCTCTCTCCAGCCCTTCCGTCTCCTCGATGGGGGTCTTGCCATTGAGCTGCCGCTGCGGGCCCAACCCTCCCCCCAGCAAGAACAGGGGCACGCCCGCGCGTCCTCCACCTCCTGGTACAACCTTAAATCCCTCTTCCATTTCCCGTTTTGCTGCTTCTCATTCTAGCTATCCCAAAATTCTTGCCATTTCTTGATATTTTCCTCTAATGTCGTCTCTGTTTTCTGCCGCTCTCGGTTCTTCTTCAGCTCCCCGAGGAAGGAGGTCCAAATACACTGGACAGTCTGTGGTAAGGAGCACGGATAGATAGCCTGTCTCTTCATATGTTCATTTATCCTTGAGAAAAAGCAACCAATTTTGTTTTTCTTCTCTCCGGTGGCACCTGGAAGCAGCTCTGCTTATTCGTACTGGACTTACCTTCAACAGTAGTAGAATTTAAGTGAATAAGGCAAGCACAAACGAAAATCCTTTCAGAATTCAGAGATATACATTGTGTAACTTGTAACTGTAGTATATCATCCTGGGATTGCGAACCCATATAAGGGTCGTATATAAGGGTCGTAACATGCATACTTGTAACATTGTCTTTCATGTACGTATATAAGGGTCGTATTCGTGTAGCTGGTATAATTGCCAAATGTGGTGTGATCAATTCTAGTTTTGATTCCGTTGGTCCATGTATGCAGAGGACGATGCCTATGCGTGTGCTAACAGTCGGCAAGAAGAGGTCTCAAGGAACACAATTTCTCGTTGATGAATACAAGGAGAAGCTCAGTCACTACTGCAATGTTGAGGACACGCTTATCAAATCCAACCCAAAACTTACAAGGTACGACATTATTGCGTGATGCTATGAAGATAATGATCAGTACACCCCCAGAGGCTATCTTGCACTGCTGTACACTACATACCTATGTGCAAGCTATCACCATATTGTTTCCTTTCTACGCGTCATCCGGAAATGTGAAGTTCTCATTTTCCTTCTGTTGTGACCTGTGACATGTATAATAATTTTTTTTTTTGAAACGGAGGCAAAAGCTTTGCCTCATCTCATTTAATTAAGAAGGAGGTGACATGTATAATAAATTGTTCCTGATGAAGTTGATTGATTATGCCAGCCTCTGATATTCTTTTGTTTTAAATTTTCCAGTGATGTTAAGGTGCAAATTGAAGCAGAAGACACCTCTATGATGCAGCAGCTCAAGGCTGAAGATTTTGTATGTTTAACTGTCTTTACCTGATAGATAGTTCACCATCCATTAGGTTTATCTCTACAAGTAGCAATATTTTTGTTCTGATGTTAGCGTGCATGATTAGGTTATTGTGTTGGATGAAAACGGGAAGGATGTCATATCTGAGCAGATAGCTGATCTGATTGGGGACGCTGGCAACACGGTATGCTCCATGCTTTGGTTCATCAGATATTTTAGAGTTGCCGACGACTTGATTTTTAAATTTCAGACAGATGGAATTTCCTTGGGAGATCATACGTCTGGATTATATATTTTTCCAAATGTTTTAGGGATCATCAAGGCTCACATTTTGTATTGGTGGGCCATATGGCCTTGGGGTACAAGTACGAGATCGGGCGGATGCGACAATCAGGCTATCGTCGCTGGTTTTGAATCACCAAGTCGCTTTAATAGTTCTAATGGAGCAACTCTACAGGTGAGCAATGGGCTTCTGTAATGCGGTTATGCCTTCCATCTACGTAATGTGATATAACATGTATACTCAAAGCACCGAATGGTGTAACAAAGATAAGATGTTGGTGGATAGTCACTCATTTTTACCACTATTAGAAAATGCTTGCTGCTAATTCCAATATCAATCAATCATTCATCAGGTGACACATAATTTTGCAGGGCATGGACAATAATCAAAGGACAAAAGTATCATCACTAGATTTGAGTTGCAGTAGCAGCATGCAGGCGCGGCCACCAGACGCTTATACAGTATGGTTCGACGTCGTTTTGCTAACCCAAACGGCATAACAATTGTATAGTTCGAGGTTGTATTTGCCGCTGTGATTTTTCTCTGGGTAGTGCTATACACACGATGCTGCAAGATCAATTGTTCACTGCTGGCATCGAAATGCAGGGTACCACCGGATGTAGGATCGTACAAGGATCAGACAATGCGTTGTCGTCCGTGCAGCAGTTCCATCTTCTCTTCTTATTTGTACAAAGATGCGTGGACCGCCTATGAATTCAAGGAAACAAGTGCTGGTACAGTTCTTAGGAACTCATAATAGTACCGTATTTTATTTCATTGAACATAAAACCACATTAGCCAAAATGAGTTACGGAGTACTTATCTTTTGTAGCAACATACGTACTTACTTGACATGCGAGGCACTTCCTATGGGGTTGCTTCACTGATTGGTGAAAAAAAAAAGGTGGTGCATATGGTTGCCCATCAAAACCAACAGAAGGATTTCAACATGCACTGGGACATACTGGGACATGCGAGGCACTTCCCGCTCCACCAGCGTTCAACATTCACACAAAGCATTGTGTGACTCATGCTAACAGAAGGATTTCTCTTTCTGGTTGCACATCAAAACCAACAACACTGAACCCAGTCGACTTGGATAGCCAGGTGGTCATCGACACGATGCAAGAAGACGGATTTGTTGGAGGAATAGCAACTTGTATTCCAAGAGACCAAAGGTCACAATATATAGTACATGTACAAGTATAAAATATGCATGCTGGAAGAGATGAGGTGGCGCACAGCAGCGGTCGGACAAGCGGGCAGCGGCCGGGCGACGAGAAAATTGTGGGCGGTGGTGAAATTTCGGCGGACGAGTTGCGCGTCCAGAAAAAGGCTAAAAAAGCCTTAATCTGGGCTCTGATACCATATTGGAGGAATAGCAACTTGTATTCCAAGACATCAAATGCCATAATATATAGTACATATACAGGTGTAAAATATGCAGGAAACCTCCTAACTAGTAAGGAAACTAAAATATACACATATCTCTCTAACAGGATTCACCCGAGTCCAGCTGCTCTTGTGCTAGCTGAATGTGCGCAGTTAGCCTGAGATTTTGCTAGAGCAATACATGTTTTTTAAGGAATGTAGTATGGGAAGCTTCTACAACGATTTTTTCTTTGAAATAATGAGAATTTAATCTGCATCCCCCAGAACTTGAAACTAGGAGGCTGAATTATACATCCACTTTTTAAGTCCTAACCAAGTGAGTTACTACATTTCACGGGATGTAGATTTTTTTTTGAAATGGAGGTGATACCTCCCGCCTCTTCATCAAAATGATGTACAAAACACAACCTTCTTTATTTATCATTAAACAAAGCCTTACAAAGAAAATGCATAGATCAATCCAAAGCCACCTCACTAACGACAATAGCCGCAACACCTATAACCTTGATGAAGAGGGTGGTCATGTCGGAGCCAGCGCCCTGACCTCACACATACGCACATCATCACAAAACTGGATGCATCACCCAATCGCCCAACAGCTAGCCGAGGGGCACAAACTTATCCACAGATCCTCAGCTCACCAACGCACACGCTAGTCGCCGCCGCCATCTTCCGCCAACCCATCTTTGAGACATGGATCTAAGCATTGACCTTGCCAAGCATGGCGTTGACGCCTCCATGGTGCCAGACGATGCCACCACCCTCTACTTGTCCATCAAAATGCGCCTGACGACACGGTAGATGGAACACCGCTCCACCTCTTGCCTCTTCCTTCCTGCGTTGCTCCAAGAACGATGCCCTCAAGAGGGAGAGAGACACCGCAGCGCCGCCATCCTCTAATATGGCATTCCAAGATCTTAGGGTTTCCCTGGAGCAGCACGAGTGGGTAGACGGCGGCTGCAAAGGCAATGTCTCCAGCAAGGTAACGACACTAAACACCGCCATCGCCCACCAAACAAAAAATTAGGCTCCCCTGGCCGCTACTGCCACCGACATTGGCGATAGTGGCGGCTCCCAGCTAACAATGGCGACGAGAAATGCAAGGCATGCCCCGATGGGCCTTCCTCACACTAAAGGGAAGACAAGCTAAGGCGGTTGCGCACTGCGAGGTGGAGCGGAGGCGCGGGTGAGCTTGGCCAGGAGGTAGCAGGAAGGTTGGCATGCATGGACTAGAGGCGTTGGCACGACCTCGAGGCGGTGTCGTGTTGTGGATGCTACGGCGTGAATTCCTGGCTGATGTGCGGATGGTCCTAGCCATGGAGGTGAGGTTGGTGACATGGAGACGAAGCCCCCCTGCTGTGGTTCTTGGAGGCGGTAGAGGTCACGGAGAAATCTTCGTGGGCGAGATCTAGGCCCAATCGGGCCTGATCTTTCCTGAGGGTTGCGGTTGCAGCAAAGCTGTTAGGGGTGATAACTATGGTGTAGCGAGCTCTCGACCTTGTAGGAGGTGGATGGAGGGCGTGGGCTATGGGAAGAAGGAGTGCTCTCGTTCATGCCGCTCATGGGAGGCCCACGACACTTTGTCCATGATGGTGAAGAGCTACGTCAGCGGAGGTGTGAACATCTTATGTGGATGCACGGTTCGGCTGGTAGGGAGGGAGGTGTGTGGCTTTACGGATGAAATTCTCGTGGGCGTTCATGAGGGGAATGATGACCCCGATTGGGGGTATCAGTTACGTGAATATAGGCACGGAACAGCCCCTATGGTGGCATTAAATATGGAGTCCATATAGGGTAGAGTACTACTCTATGATATACTGATGCAGTACAAAAACATCTAACACCCACCCTTAATCTAAACCTTGGATCTAACTTTCTAGTACACAAAGTTTTCGTAAAACCATCAACAACCTGATCCTTACTAGAGATAAACCTGATGTCGAGCAGTTTTCTTGCAACCCTTTCTCGAACAAAATAGAAATAAATCTCATATGTTTAGTACAAGCATGAAAGAGTAGATTTGTAGAAAGATATATAGCACCAATATTATCGCACCAAAGACATGGGTTCTGTTGAAGATAGACACCAAGTTCTTTTAAGAGAGCTTCAACCTAAATTAGTTTAGCTATGCCATTAGCAAGTGCTTTAATTTAGCTTTAGTGCTAGAGGGACAATGTAGCATGTTTACAAGCACTCCAAGGTATCAAGTTTGGGCCAAACAATATAGCAAAACCATCGATGGGTCGTCTGTCATTAAGATCACCTACCCAATCTGCAGCTAAAAAAATCACTAAGTGGTTAGAAGAGAACTTCTAAAAAGTAAGCCAAATTTTGAGTGTACCATGAATGTATCGTAAGATCCTTTTTACCACTACCCAATGTGTTGGAGAGTTGCATCCCGCGAAGGAACAAGGGGTCCGACGAGCCCTGAGTTCGAGAGGGGGCTGAACACGCATTCTAGGCTAGCCGGTAACATAGGAGACGATGGAGCTCGCACATGACAAAGAGTGACACGGTTTTTTACCCAAGTTTGGGACCCTCGTGAGGAGGTAAAGCCCCTACTCCAGGTTTGTTGTATTGCTCGTGGTTCTTCACAAGGTTAC
Organism: Avena insularis; assembly: GCA_023614405.1. Classification (NCBI taxonomy): domain Eukaryota; kingdom Viridiplantae; phylum Streptophyta; class Magnoliopsida; order Poales; family Poaceae; genus Avena; species Avena insularis. Next base: position 572,717,820 of record CM042686.1, on the reverse strand, counting down.
AGTGGTAGACGAATGCCTAGGGTTTCAAATCTCTAGGATCGATCCCTTCTAAGGTAGGTGTTGCCCTCCTTTTATAGGGGCGTTGGGCCTCTTCCCCCAATCTTTGGGCGGGAAGGGTCACCACATCGCCGCCCGAAGGAGCCTTGGTCTACAAGGCTGCTTTTGGTGGACTTGGTTTAGGACTACTGGCTTCCCTTTGATCCTTTGTAAAGCTCCAATCTCTGGCGCTATCCTCCGCTACGTGACACCGCCCCCGCCCCTCCTTGCACCAAAGTGGCAAGAGACAGCTTTGCGGGCGCTGATGTCATCCATGATGCTTTTACACCAAAGGGGGGACGGACCGGCTCCTCTTTACCGAGGCGGTCCTCGCAACCCTGGATCCGCCTGCCTTGTTTTGTCCTCTTCCTTTCTTTTGCCGTAAGATTACGAGCACGCCCCTAGGGCACGCTCCAAAGCATCTGAGGCCCGGTAGGGACCCATGCAAATCGGAGTCCTTCCTCGCGAGGTGGCCGCTATGAGGGGGACTCAAATGAGGCTCTTGAGGGGCTGGTCGCCTAGAGTTCTCCTCCTGAGGCGACTCCACGAGATGGCCTAGCCTTTGGAGGGTGTCGTGGCTCACGCGGTGGGCCCGAAGACCGTAGGATCGTGGTACCCCTAGTACTAGAACTCCGACAGTAGCCCCGAGGCGCTTGCGATGCACGTGTCCCTTCATGGACACGAAGTGGAAAGGGCCAAACGGTCGATGCATCCCGCCGTTGCTCTGGTTAACAGGGAACTGTCAATGCGTGCATCATGACCGTGCACGCAAAATGGTGGAGTGCCCCTGGCCGTGGGATGCAGCTGGGGCCGTCCTGCCTTGGGAACTCCTCCCCATGATTTGACAACTCTGTGGGGCAGACTAGCCGTTGATGCCGCATGCCCGAGATGTCGTGTTGTCTTCGCGCTGTTTAAATGAGGGTGCAAAGGAGGTGTCTTCTCTTTGACACCACGTCCTCGCCTCCTTCTCTTCTTCATGCTCCCTGAAGACGAGGCATATCCCCTCTTTATGGAGCCCAAGCGACTCTCCGCCACCAAGACGGGCAAGTCTCCAGGGGCAGATGAAGCTCCGCCAACAAAACGTGGGCGTGGGCGGACACGCGGTAGCGGCTGCGGGAGGTGCGGCGGTTGCGGCGTGGGCCAGGGACAGGCCGGGGCCTCCGGCTCCAGAGTTGCGCCGGCCTCCGAGGAAGAGGCGCCGGTGAGGCGCGACCGTGGTCGCCCTCGTGGAAGCGGCTAGGCCGACACAAGGGCTACAGCGGCGGTCCGGAGCTAGTGTCGCTGCCTCCTCCGTCTCCTCTGGCTGTCGTGATCAAGATCGAGGATGACCCCGAGCCGAAGCAGGTCATCGACTTTGTTCTCATCCTTTAGGATGTGGACTGGTTTGTGCGAGCGAAGCTCCCTTCGCGCTTCACCGTTGGAATTGGGAGCGACCTTTCTGACAGTGTGCTGCTGAGGCACTCTAGGAGTGGCGGTTGGTGGGAGGTGAACGTCGAGACCACTGCGCCAAGCGATATGCACCTCACTGATGGCTGGGAGTGCTTCATCCGCCATCATAGCATCGTGCAAGGCTCTGTGTTGCGGTTCCGCTACACTGGTGTGGGGGGCTTCTCCATGACAGTGTTTGACCCTCAGATGTGCCACGTCACCTACCCGCGCCTCCTCGAGAGGAACTGAGGAGGACCCCATGCCGCGGTCGTGGGCTCACCGCCAGGGGGACCTCGACTACTCTTGCTGATGTAGATACGCAGTGGTGTTCCTGTAGCCTTTTGCCTTGCAAGCATGACTGTAATGAACTCCTTCTAGGTGATTCTCCTCATTGTCTGCCTTTTTCTTGCGCAGTCTGCCGAGGTATGTCGCACAGGGGGCGGCCCTTGGTTGTGGCGGCTTTATGTGCTAGTTAGGAGAGAGTCAGGGTGTGCCAATACGGCTAACATGAGTCGACCGACACACGAGCTTCCGTTCCGCCACACCATGCGTAGCACCAGGTGAGTGTCCTTGCTGGGGGGGAGTAAGAGCCATCCTGGGAGTGCTCTGATAGGGGCACAATTCCCATAGCGCGGTGCGAAAAGAGGGCTTCCGGAGGGTACGCGGCCTTGTGTCCCTGGCCTGCGCACGCACTCGTTGATACTTGTGAGAGAGAGAGAGAGATGAGAGCCTCCGGCCCACCCGACTTGTCGGGAGGGGAAGCCTCGCCAGGTATCCTCCCTCACCCTCTAGGATAGAACGATAGGTTTCCCTAGGCCATGGCGGCTGGAGCGGGCTATCCCTTCTGCTATGCAACTTGTTTATGAGGAGCTAGCCCTTCTGATATGCAACTTGTATGTGATTATGTAAAGTTCTGGATCATTGGATGTAATAGAGATATGACCTTTGTTTTGTGATATTACAGCCTGAACTGTGTGTGCTAGCGAGTCATCCAAGGACTAGCACTAAGGAGAACAGAGACTTGGACACCTACTGGGTCAGGTCACTTCAAACTCAGAGAGGAATCTCTCCTTCTAATCCTCCTAGAACACTTCTAGTTGCAGGGTAGTTGGATAGCGATTGGTTTGTAGTACCTTTTATTCCACTTGATTCTGTTGGTGCAAGATTTTAAGAATGAATGTTGCATGAGCTAGGGTATGCTCCTACCGGATTTCTACCTACTACTCTTCTGTAGCTTGTTTCCTTATAATATGGGCTTCTTGACCTGCTACAGACTGTTCTCCTAGTCTAGGTGACATAGGTACGATTACTCGGGTGCTTATGCTTCACTACCCTGGCTACATAAAGGCTCACGACCCATGATGATCCAAGATGATGGCCCAAGGAAGCAACCGATAAAATCCCTAGTTGTATTAGAAAAGGAAATATGAACCGACGTTATGTTGGTGTTGTAATCATACATATGTAAACTATCCATATATGGCTTTGAGACCTGGCCTATTATATATAGGACGGGAGAAGCCTATGAGGAGGTACCGAAACCCCCAAGCAATCTGTAATAGTGTTATTCATCAAGTAATCAGGCGACTTCAAGTCCCTTGTTTGCCTGACATCCGATGAAATCCCCAGCATTCTCTTTTCCGCAAAACCCTAAGTCCATCACCATGGGCATTGCCGAGGTTACCCCTCGTTAATTGGCGCTGTCCGTGGGAAATTTGAACGCTGGAGTCATGAATTCGGAGGACCCCTTTTCATCAAGCAACAATCCAACAGAAGCGGCACCACGCCTGCCCACCCCTATTTCCGTACCCACCGATTTCAATGGCGAATCCGATCTCATCATCAGAAATTTCCACTTCCAAGTAGAGGATCCCGAAGAATCACACCTCTCGGCTCTGATCTCATCGGACCGTCGATCGAAAAATCTGCACCTACAGCAATAACCGTGTTACCCGTCGGATCATCCGCGGAAGCCACACCGTAGGTAGAGAGAGCCAACAAAAACAATCAAAACACAACAGATCTAGGGTACCTTGATGGTCTCTACAACGATCTCTCCCTTGGGTCAATCTATCAGTCAACCACACTACGAGAAAAAGGCTGAGAAAACATGGAACCCGAAGAAAGTAGAGAAAGTATCGACTTTGGAATTAGAAAGGCCGAGATCTAACCAGAACAGAAACCACTAGACTTCACTGGTACCCCAGACAGTGTCTCCTTCAGATCTAACAACGACGTCACTAGGCCATAATAACACGCCACCAAGTGTGCGTAATCAACGGAGAACCTTCGACACAATGCGACTCTAACGGTATCCCTATTCTTAACCCCGATGATATTCTATCAGATGACAATGCAGGAAATAACAGCAACGAAGGGAACCACGGAAACGAAGGAAACCCGACGAACAACCGCATAACTATAGGAGGAGGGGGGCCACGCAGAGGCGAGACGCAAACTCTTCGATTACCAGCCGCAACATGGCAAATAGCAAGGGAAGCAATTTCGGGTGCAGTTCCGATGACAACCGATGCCACACACGATGATTTACTAGCATATTAATACATGCTTCATCACAAGAAGAGAGACTTGCTAAGGATGCAAAGGCAACTCGACGAAAGATAAAGGCTAGCCTATGAATCCATCCTAAGACGGGCACAATTAAGTTCTACCAAAGGATCAGCAAGCGTAACTGGGGAGCACCGCCAAGAAGGTGACATCTTGATTGCAAAACATTCCCGAAGCCGAAAGAAACGAGATGATTCGAGACCTCGATTGTCATTTATGTCAGTAGATCAAGCAGGGAACATCAAAGCAAGAAGAGCCTAGGCAGCAATCGCGGCTGCACAAACGTATCTAACAACTCAACCCGCACCCGATGATCCCCATGCGGCTCTTCATCGCTCGGCTTTAATGAACCTCGGCATGGTAGGAACATCTCTTGCACAAGCAGAACAGGGAATCACGCACCAACCCGACAGATCCCCACGCCATCACAACAGCCCTCGACAGGTGGGGCACACCCGAAGGTCGCGGTCACCACATCGGGTGCACTTCTCAGGGTCCGAACCGTGAAACAACACAAGAAACGATAACACGCAACACAGGAATGACGAATCAAGGGATAAGAGCTGTAGCCGAAGATACCATAACAATGACAGTGAAGATGATCACGAGTTATGCGGAGCCAGCTGTTTTACCCAGCGGATTCGTAAAGCTTTAGTACCCAAGGACTTCAAACTGCCGCACGACCGACAAAAGTACGATGGACTACAGGAACCCGAAGCATGGCTAGCAGATTAGTTGGCCACCGTTAAGCTACATGGCAGCTCCATAGTCACCGTGATGCAAATCCTACGACTGCACTTAACCGGCGCTGCACGGTCATGGCTCAGACAACTACCCGAAGATTCAATCAGTAGCTGGAATTATCTAGAAGATAAGTTCATCTGACACTTTCACTCCACATTTAAATGACCCGCATCTCTAGAGCAATTACGGATGTGCAAACAGAAACATGGAGAATCAATAAGAGCCTTCATTCAGCGATGGAACATTATCAAAAACATAGCCAAAGCCATATCCGACGAAAGGGCCATTGACGCCTTCAATGACGACCTCCGCCATCGAGAGTTCATAGAAGAACTAGGACAGGTCAAACCCAAAACAATCTCACAGCTAATGGACATAGCAAATCGCTGGGCTGATGGAGAGGACGCGCTGCATAACAAACAAACACGTTCACCCGAAGAAGACAGGGATAAACGCAATAATGATAGGAGACGGAGGAACAACGACGGCACACGGGACCAAGTTATGTCGCAACTAGTTTCTCGAGAGAGGGCAATCACAGGAACGGCGATTACAAGAATGGGCACCGCAGTAGCAGGGACGACATCGGAGGAGGCCAATCAATGAAGTGGTATCAGCCAAGAGCTTGGGACCCACCTATGTCCGCAATGCAAATGCTGGAGGGACCTTGTAATATGCATTTTTATATCAACTCAATGGGCAAAAGACGATCCAACCATCTCATGAAATACTACCGAACATTTTTGAAGACGCAAGAGCTATGCAATGCAAAGGCAACCGAACCAACAAACCGAGGATACACCACTACGCCTGGCACGTTAGCCATCGGCGCACCACCACCATCGGTACACCAGCCATCAGGACAACCGCAAAACACAACAGATCAAGGTAGTGAATACCCTAGGTCAAAGGGAGCAATGTCAATGATTCAGAAAGGGCGCCCATACAATAGGATCTAGAAGCCAATTACAAGACAAATTAACATGGCTCCACCAGCCACGCCCGAGTATCTCCACTAGTCAAAATAGGAAATCACATTCCGCAGAGCTGATCACCCACTTCGAGTACCACGACCGGGTCATTCGGCCTTGATAGTTGAAGTGCAAGTGGGGGATTCGACATGAGCAAAGTTTTCATGGATGCAGGAAGCAGCATTAATTTGATCTACGCCAAAACACTAAGAGCAGTGAACTACTCTTTGGTAAATCTAGCACCGATAGAAACATCCTTCCACGACATAGTACTAGGTGAAGCCGAAATTCCCTTAGGTAAAATATTTCATGACGTTATTTTTGGATCCAAAGAAAATTTCAGGCGAGAAAAGCTCGAGTTCAAAGTCATGGACCGGCCATCACAATATCATGCGATCATGGGAAACCTAGTGACGAGGGTTTAACTCATCAATGCCCATTGTTATGGACTTGGGTTTTGGAGAAGGAGGGAGCACTGGAGACATCTATCGGCTAGCAAACAAGCACTGTGGGACTCAAGATTTACCCGTGTTCAGCCTCAGAGGTCCCTACTCCTGCTTGTCTGCTCGTGGAATTATCAAAGGAATCGAAGATTACAATGGTGCGTAGATGCAATCTGGCGAGGGTTGTGGAAACTAGGGTTGCGTGTGTCCTCCTCGCCGCCCCCTCCTAGCCTTTATATAGATAGGCTGGGTCTCGGGTAGCAGGTCGAGTCGGTTACAAGTTAGGGTTTTCCCCTTTGAACTTTCTATCTTTAGCTTCTTCTTGTTCTTCAAGCAATCGAGAGTCCGTAGGTTACTCGAGTTCTTTGATTTGGGCCTTGGCGACACCGTGGGCTTATATGTATTCAGGCCGTATATACCAAGCTCGAGTATCTGTAGGGTATACCCATGTCAGTAGCCCCCGAGTGTCCAGTGGAATCGCAGATTCGATTGGAGACTTTATGAAGCCTTCCGAGTGCATGACTAAGTACATTTTTCGACTGCTCTGTTTATGTCATAGGGATTGTTGATGTGCGTGCCTGATTTTAACCGATGTATCGGTATCAGTTAACTACCTTAGGGTAAAACAACGCCACCTACTCGAACTCGAGTCCCTAGACTCGAATCCGGAAAAGTGCTGGTGTAATTCGACTCAAGCCGCGGAGGTCTTATAGGAGTCGAATTCTAGTATATGGGTGTGAGCACTTGACGCGTCCGTCAAGGCATATTCATCGTATCTGCAGGCACAGATATATTTCTGGTAGTGCGTAGCTTAATGCGTTGCCAGGCCTTATTCAGGTCTTACCTTCACGCTGCAAGCGCGGCATCCGAATTTTATCATCGCGGAGACGATTCGGGTAACCCAGGAGACACGGTGTCTTTGTAGGGAAAAATTATGAGGCGGTGTCGCCATAAACTTCGAGTGTGGATGTTATCAACACACAGTACTTTGTACAAATAATCATAGGGTGCGCGACCAGCGCTCCCTATGGGAGTAGCCCCCGAGTTTCTGGTTGAGTCAAAGACTCAGGCAGGGACTAAAGAACTTTTGCGACTGCTGTCGTCTTTTATTTTCTTGTTTCAGTCGAATTTGCTTCCGACGCTCCCTATGGGAGTAACCCATGTCCATAGTCGAACCGTGCTTCGAGTGATTGTGTTTTGCTTTGATTGTTCATGTTCCTGTAAAAGAAGAAGAAAAATCGTAGGGTGCGCGACCAACGCTCCCTATGGGAGTAGCCCTCGAGTGCTTGGTGGAGTCGAAGACTCGAGTAAGGACTAAAGTAATCGAAATCTTCTGCTGCATAGTTGTTGATGACATCAGTGCTGACGATTTCATGACCTCAGTTGCCCACGTGAGCGAGTTTGACGGGACATGACGAGCGGTGGGTCCCACTCCCTGACTCTGATTTGACTGGGCGTGCGTAATCTTTATCTTAACCGCGCCTCCTCGATTTCCGCGCGTAATGGGAGTAGGGGGAACGGTTCGCGTTTCAGCTCCTCCACGTGTGAAGCACGATGAATGCCACGCGTCCAGTAGGTTTTTTCGAGCCGTTGGATTGCATCTTCCAGGGGTTAAGTAGTGACGCTGCGACGGTAATTTTCTCATCTGCTTTCATTCATCCTTTGCCTTCATCACTATTGCCGCCGCTCCTCTGCTTTCTCTACGCTTTTTTTCTTCCACGACGCTGGACTAGCTCCGCACATTTCCCAGCTACTTCCTCTGGTCGCATCGCCGCCGCACAATGGGGAAGAAAGGAGGTGCTGCGGCCGATTCCGCAGCTACCGCTGCTGCGGTGAAGAAGAAGGGCGGCTCCGCCGCTGCGGGCACCAGCACCGCCGTCGACGAGAAGAAGGGCACGGGCACCCGCGTCACGAATGGCGCGTGGCGTCCATCCGTCATCAAGTCCTCTGATCTTCGTCTTCTTTGCCAAGACGGAGTTGTGTTGTCCAGCCGCCGACGCAAGGCCCCGTGGCGGCGAGGTAATCCCCTCTCCTCCTGCCGGTTTTCGAGTGATGTTCCTAGCGTTCATCATTTGCGGCCTCTCTTTGCCCCTGCATCCTTTCTCCAGGGGCCTTCTTTGTTTTTACGGGCTCCAGCTCCATCAGCTGTCCCCCAATTACATCCTCCATGTAGCTTGCTACATCACCCTCTGCGAGTGCTGGCTCGGGATCGAGCCGCATTTCGGTCTCCTCAAGCGCCTCTTCAAATTGAAACCAATCCGCATCTGGTTCCGTAGTCTACGATGTAGGTGGCTGCGGAATCCATGTCGATCCATCCGCCACATACTTCGACATCAAGCTGATGATGTCCGTCCAAGGGTGGAGAGACAAGTGGTTCTACGTTCGCGACCAGAAGGCCGACGGAGACCACTTCGGACTCGCGCTCTTCGACCCCTCGATGCCATGCAAGAGGAGGCGCTCCTAGAAGAATGTGGTTATGCCCGGCGAGTCCGCGGAGACAGATGTGCTGTACGAGCACGTCTGCGACCTCGAGAGTCGCAGAGGCAAAGAGGAAGGAGGCTGCGCACTCATTCGCACATGGCTGCACCGTCACGTCCAGCCCCTACAGGCCAGAGTCCATCCCATGTTTCAGTGGGCTGGCGCTGACGATGTCACTCGCGTGTCTGCCGATGGCATATCCGTGAGTGAGGTAGATAAAAGGGTTCGACTGGTGACCAAGTACACCGTCAAGGATGTGCTCCCCAGAAAACCAGTCGTTCCTCCGTTCGACGCTTCTAACTCTCCTCCTGAGGTACAGTTGTGCTACGTAGTAGCTTAGTTTGTTGATTGCTTCTTTGTTGTTTCTTTGCTTTGTGCTGAATTGTAGTCTGTATGCAGGATTGGGCGGTGTCACCCTGTATGCCCCCTCTTCCTGAGGGGGTTATCCCTCGCGAAGCCTTGAAAGAGGACGAGTCATAGTCGACCGTCCTATCCGATGTGGAGGAGGAAGCCCCCGAGTCGGGTAGCCCGGATACTCGCATGGCGTTACAAGCAGGATTCCGATCGTCGTCTCCTTCGACTCGGAAGGTGCGAGCGTTAGTCGGAGTCGCCAATCCTCGCCATTCCCTGGTTGTGGCGCCATCTTCTCGCAAGAAGATGCGACTGCCAAATGAGTCCTCGTCAGAGTCGGGGGAACCAACCTTTGACTTTGATAAGTTTGATTGGTAAGTATTCGATTTGTCCTTTTTGATTCTTCACTGGCTTTGCCTTGTCCTTGATGTTGGTTTTGTCTTGTAGTCAAGAGGCGTCGTCATCTTCTGGCGACGTCCAATTTTTGAAAGAATCAGGACTCGCAGCCTCAAGGGCCAAGAAAGAGGTCGAGCGTGCTCATTCCCCTCCATTGGCGGCCCACTCCGGGCACAACTCTTCCAGCTCTCCGCATGAAGGGGAGCATCGAATGGTTGCCCGAATGACTGCACACCAATCGACTTCGGAGTCATTGGAGGATCATGTAAGTGTAGGATTTCTTCTTTTGATGTTGCAGTCAATGTTATCTATGGATTCTGCTGATCATTTGTTGTGCGATAGCTCCTTGTGAAGGAAGCCGCTCACTTGGCGGAGCAAGTGCTTGCGATGGGCCGCCAGCATGCAATGTTGGAGACGCGTCATCATGTGGTCGAAAGTAAGTGTTCTTCATTTCTCCTTCTTCTCCTTTTTATGTAGTTGACTAATAGTCAATCCCTTTTGTTTTGTAGCTGAACATAATACCCTTCTGCGCAACGCTGCCACCATGGAGAAGACACTCGCCGCGGCTGTGAAGGGTCGCGATGAGGCAATCGCGGCGCGTGACGAGGCACAGAGGCGTGAAGAGGACCTGCGTGCCTCCATCGCGGCCAGGGAGAAGTTGTTTGAAGAACAGCTTTTCTCGATTGCCAAGACCCTCTCAGGTACCTTGCTTGGATATCATTATCGTTCTCTGTTCGATTTTTTGCCGTTGGCGCTGATTTTCGTGTCCATGTGTGGGTTTTATGTACAAATGCTGATGATTTGAGCTTTGACCCTCAGGCCCTCCACTGTGACGATGCCTTGGCGGGTGCGCTTTCAGAAGTCGAGGACCGCAGCACCGCCGTTCAAGATATGCTCTCCAAGGCCAAGGGCGTGCTTACTCACCTCTGGGAGGAGTGGATGCCCAAGGCTGAGCTAATCGAGAACATGAACGAGCTGGTGGAGTCTCTCGACGGGGGTGTTCCTGCAAGCTTCAAGAATTCGCACCGTGCGGCTGGCGCGTCGATGTCACTCGCCATGGTGCAGGCCCACGGAATCGAAGTTGATCCTGCAGGTTTGAGGCGATGCCGTTAGCATGTGACGGCCATCAGGTAGTCTTTGCTCCCTTCGCGACTACCTGTGGAAAATATGGGCCGCAACGGATTAACACAGTTGCGAAGTACTCTGAGGAGGTGCAGGCGAGCCAAGAAGGCGGCAAAGGCTGCGGCATCAGGGGCTGGCAGAAAGTCAGTGGCATCTGATACCGCCACGGACTCGATGAGACCCCCGAAGCCGTCTAAGTCGAAGAAGCCAATCGCTCCTCAGTAGCTTTGTAATAGTTGATTAGTTTATGCCTTTTGTCAAGAACATGCTTTTGGCGAGTGTATCTGCTGATACTTTTGCCAATCTTGAATGCACTCGAATCTTTTGTCTGTGTGTCGATTTGATCTTCTTATTTGCTTCTTGCTTGGCTTGTGGTAGGGTACATCAAGTGATCCTTTGAGGGAACCTCAGGATTCGCCGCCCCTTGATGATACTTTGGCACCACCGCGCTCTAGGGTGGATGAGCTGTCGCTGCTTTCGTGACTGCGTGACCGCGTGAAGCAGTTGGAGCGTGAATTGCCCGTGCTCCGCGGTAACGCGGATGTATGAAAGTCAAAGGCAGAGAAAGCCACCGCCCGAGAGCAGTATCTGCTGGGGGAGATGACGCAGTTGGGCGACCAATTTAAGTGTTAGTTTGCTTACTCTTATCTTTTCCTTGTAGTCACTCGCAGTGGTGTGCTGTCCTTATGCTTCCGTTGTTGCTTTGTATAGTTGTCAGCGCGCGCCGTCCACAGGATGAGAAGGATAGGATTGCTATTCGCATGCATGATCTGACCCAAGAGCAACTTCAGGAGAGTGGATACTTCTGGGTGGATCATGATCGTGCGATTGTGCTGGCGACCCTGCAGGATCGTGCGTCGCGAGTGCTGCACTTTCTGAAGAAGTCGCAGTCATGCTTGAAGAACATTTATCGGACGATGTTTCCGCTGGATGTTGCTCCATCAAGCCTGCTGGCCCTTCTTGCCAAGTTCCAAGACCTGGCTGCGGTTCGTGAGTGTGTAAGGCAACAGTTGGTGGCTGGTGCCAAGGCCGCTCTATCGCTGGTGCGACTGCATAGGCCAGACGTAGACGTTGCGGCAATTGTGGCTGGGGCACCTGCGCCACCAGCAGGTTTTGCTTGGAATATGGTGCCGCATTATCAGGCAGTGGATCGCCCAGCAGAGGAGATCGTCGATTTCTTCGAGGAGTAGACCATCGTTATTTTGTTGCAGTAGTAGCTTAATGTCTATCCTGCACATAAGTGTACCAATGTTGTAAAGTTCGTATGTATGTTGTGTATAATTGACTGTCGATTATGTATAAAGAGCATGTGAGTGCGTTGCACTATGCGACTCCTTTTCGTTAGCCTGGCCATGCGCTTATCTTAGTCCCTTGTCAACCTGTCAGGTGCGTTACAACTGGGTTGATGTTGTGTCAAGGGTTTTGATTGATGTGCCAGCTACTCAGGATATCGCGTTTTAGTTCGTAGAACAGATGTGTATAGGGTGGCGCAGCCCCCGAGTGGATAAGTTGTGGAAAAATAAAGGAGAGCACGGAGTTTTGGGGCACTTAGCTTTATTTATTCGTGAGACGGTATGAAGTACAATGTGTGGCTAAGTAGCCTTGGCTGAGTGCCTTATTTGTGATGTAAAAGTAAAAATGACTAAGGGTAGAAGCATCGCAGCTGCGCGACATTCCAGGGGTTGGAGTATGCGACTCCTGTCTCTGAATCTTGAAAGCGATAGGCGCCACCTAGGATTACTTCTGTAATCACGTATGGTCCTTCCCAGGGGGACTCGAGCTTGAGATGTCCTTGCTGCTTCAGTCGCAGGACCAGGTCGCCTTCGACGAAGGATCTGGGGCGTAGCCTCCTACTGTGGTAGTTGTGCAGGTTCTGCTGGTAGATCGTTGATCTTTCCGTGGCGATTTCCCTTGCCTCGTCAAGGAGGTCGACGGAGTCTTCGAGTGCAAGGGATGACTCCTGCCCTTTTTATGGCGACCACATGACGCCTTTGTACCGTACCTCAGCGGGTAGCACTGCTTCGGCCCCGTGCACCATAAAGAACGGGGTGTAGCCTGTAGCAATGTTTGGAGTTGTGCGTAGGCTCTAGAGTACTGATTGTAGTTCGTCTGGCCAGCAACCCGCGGCTTGTTCGAGTGGCCGGAGGAGTCGCTTCTTGATGCCGCCACAGACGAGCCCGTTCGCCTTTTCAACCTGACCGTTGATCTGTGGATGTGCTACCAAGGCGTAGCTGATGTTGATTCCAGATTCTCACAAAATTCTTTGAACTCCTTGGATGTGAAGTTTGTTCCATTGTCTGTGATGATGCTGTGTGGCACTCCAAAGCTGAAGACGATGGATTCGAAGAACTTGACTGCATTGTGCCCTGATTGATTGGTCACTAGCATGGCCTCTATCCACTTGGTGAACTTGTCGACTGCCACCAGGAGGTAGACGTAACCTCCTCGTGAGGACTTGGGGAGCTTGCCGATCATGTCGAGTCCCCATTGCGCGAAGGGCCAGGCCAATGGGATATATAGCAACAGTGGTTCCCTTTCCCGTGGGGTCACTAGTACTGGCGAGGTGGATAGCAGGCGCTTGAGGTCTTCGAATGCTTCCTGCGCTTCGTTGGTCCACTCGAACTTTTCAGCTTTGCGGAGGAGTTGGTAGAAGGGCAATGCCTTTTCACCCATCCGAATGATGAATCGACTGAGGGCCGCGATTCGCCCAGCCAGCTGCTGAACACCCCTTATGTTTTTCGGCTTCTCCATGGCCGGTATTGCTTTTATTTTCTTCGGGTTTGCCTCGATTCCTCTCGCGGAGATGAGGTACCCGAGTAGTTGCCCAGATGGGACGCTAAAGGCACATTTGTTCGGATTGAGCTTGATCCGGTAGCGGTCGAGGTTGGCGAAGGTTTCGTGCAAATCGTCGATTAGGGAGGCTTCCTCCTTGGTCTTGATTACTATGTCGTCGACATAGACTTGAATGTTGTAACCAAGTTGTTCCTTGAGGCAAGCCTGCATGCACCGCTGGTAGGTGGCTCCCGCGTTCTTTAGCCCGAAGGGCATTGTGTTGTAGCAGAACACACCAAAGGGCGTTGTAAACGCTGTTTTCTCTTGATCTTCCTCCTTCATTTGAATCTGGTTATAGCCTGAGTAGGCGTCAAGGAAGCAGAGGCGCTCGCATCCCGCGGTGGAGTCGATGATCTGGTCGATGCGCGGCAATGGGAAGTGATCCTTTGGGCAGTGCTTATTTAGAGATGTGAAGTCCACGCACATCCGCAGGATATCCGTGTCCTTTTTTGGTACCAGCACCGTGTTGGCGAGCCAAGTGCTTTCCTTGATCTCGCGTATGAATTTGGCGTCGAGGAGTCTGTTGATCTCCATTCCAACTGCCTTCGCCCGTGGCTCAGATAATCGCCGGATTGTTTGCTTGACTGGCCTTGCGTCTGGGTTGACGTTGAGTGCGTGCTCGGTGAATTCCCTGGGAACTCCTGGCATGTCCGCAGGACACCAGGCGAAAATTTCCCAGTGCTCACAGAGGAATTCGACAAGCGCGAGTTCCTATGCGGGACTCAAGTTGTTGGCGATGAGGGCCGTTTTGGCGGGATCCGATGGGTGGACCTGCACTTTCTTTGTGTGCACTGATGAGTCGAAAGATAGATCAGGCGAGCTTGGCCGGCTTAGGGGAGGCGCATTGTCGTCGACTCCTTAGTCTCATGAGTTCTTCTTGCATGTCAAGGACCGGGAAATTCTTGAATTCCCAGCCATGGCTGTCGGACCTCTCGAAGCTCCCGTTGACTGTGATGATGCCATTGGGACCTGGCATTTTCATCTGCAGGTAGGCGTAGTGTGGTACTACCATGAACCTTGTGAACGCGACACGTCCGAGGATGCAGTGGTACTGTGAGGGCCAGTCGACGATCTCAAAGTCGATGCGCTCGCGCCGAAAGTTTTTTGGTGTGCCGAAGATGACATCGAGGTTGATTTTGCCCAGGGGGTATACGCCTTTTCCTGGGACGATGCCGTGGAATGTTGTGTCCGAGGCCTTTAGGCAAGTCAGAGGGATCCTCATTGCTCGCAAGGTACTGGCGAATATAAGATTGATGCCGCTTCCACCATCCATGAAGACATGGCTCATATCGAAGCCTCCGATTTGTGCCTTGAGTACGAGGGGGCAATGGCCTGGACGAGGTACTTGAGGCGGATGGTCGCGTTTGTCAAAGGTGATGCAGGACTCGCTTCCGCTGAGGTACTCAGTGGTAGATGGTGGCGAGTGTGTGGCCAAGTTGACTTGGCGAGTGATGGCCTTCTGCATCCGATTGGAGGGCGTCCTTTTTGGATCATCATAGTACCCATGGCTCGTGGGTAGGGTTCACCTCCATGGTGCTGGTCCGGCGCAGCTGCGTTTGGGGGCATTCCAGGTGGCGGTGGCGGAGCGCCATGTGCCACGGCGACTGGAGCCGCTCCGTAGCCTCTTTCGACTGTGTTGCGATTCATTCGAACCAATCCCTCATGTAGTTTGAGGAACTCGCGGCAATCCTTGAGGAGGTGGCTGGACTTCTTTTTTCCATCATGCTTGTCAATGTAGAAGTGCACCGTGCATGGCCCGGACAGCTTGTCTTCAATGGATGTCGCAGGTGCCTCATCACGATTGCGGCGTTGCCACACTTGCGTGGTTTTCCCGGAGTCGTGGTATCCACCGCTACGGTAGCCACTGTTGCGGTTATCATCACGTCTGTCGGCGTAGCCAGCTGCGACCATGTTGACGTCGTCGCGATCATCGTAGATGCGCATGTGACGTTTGCCTCGGCAGTCGCGTCTGCGCTCGAGTTCTGCCTCCTCGTCAGAGTGAGCGCGATTTTTCACCGAATCTTCTCCATCGGCCCACCGATTCGCGATTTCCATCAAGTGGTCGATGGTCTTGGGCTTTGAGCGGCCCAGCTCCTCCCTGAGCTCTATGCGGCGGCCGCCGCCATTGAATGCGTCAATCGCGCGATCCTCCAAGATGTTTTCTGCGGAGTTCTTGATGATGGACCACCTTTGGATGTAGGAGCGCAACGATTCACCCGATCTTTGCTGGCAGCATCTCATCTCTTCGATTGATGCAGGCCGCTTGTACGTGCCCTTGAAGTTGCGCACGAATCTGTAAACCAACTCATCCCAACTACGAATGGATCCGCGTGGGAGGTTGTTGAGCCATGCTCGGGCGGCGCCTTGCAGCTGCAGCTGTAAGCATTGCATGGCCATGCTTCGACTGCCGCCGTGGAGCCTGACGGAGGAGATGTGGTCCTCCAGCCAGATCTTTGGGTCCTGTAGGCCGTCAAACTTCGGGTTCTCCGACGGGAGTTTGAACCCCTTGGGCATTCGCTTTTGCCTGATGGACCTGCTGAAGCATTTAGCGCCACAGAGCTCCACATCGTTCTCTTCTGAGTCAGTCGACCGAGCACGTCGCACCCTTGATTTGTCGATCTTGCGCTGCGTGATGTCATCACGCGCGTCGTAGTCATGGTCATGTCGCCGTGAGCGGCGACGTCGAGACAGGTCATGACTGTCATCACTAGATGAGGGTGAGGAGTAGCGCTTTGCTTTTCTTCGGCTCCGGTGTCGGCTCCTTTTCGAGGGCGGCCTCGATTAGTCCCAAGCCTGCGATCGTAGATCGGTGCATGGCGGCTCGGGGATCTCCAGCTGGCGGCTGGTTATTGAGGAGGTACATGGTGGCCGCTGTAACTGCAGCTTGTGGCGTCTTTGGGACCACATTGCCCCATGTGTCAACCGTCATGGAGCTGAAGTCGAGGACCTTTGCAGCTTCTATGCGCTCTTGCTCAGTGAGATGGGCCATCCGAGATCGCCTCTTGTTTGCGAGGTACTCGTTGCCCTTTGAGGAGGATCCTCCGTGGGAGGAGAGCCCAGCATGTCGAAGACTTAACTCATCTGCCACCCTTTTGCGTGCTTCGAGTTACGCGATTGTTTGCGCATGGCGCTTAAATTCCTCCTTCAGGAGCCAATGATAGCCCATCAGAAGTTCTTGCGAGGAACCGGGGGGTAAAGGGTTGCCCGTAGGGCCTCGCGGCAGCGAGCCCATTCAAGCTCATTGAGCCTGACCACGACGCGTTCGTCGGTTTGCTCGTTGGTTATGGTTGGAGGTTCGATTGCTCCTCCATTGTTGACGGGGGTGCGATTGCCACCGTTGCCGCTGTTGCCGCTATTGCCGCCGAGAGGCGGGTCGGTTTTGTTACCGCGATTTCCCGTATTGTCGCGGTTGGCGGAGGTGTCGCCTGTGTTGATGACGGTGCACATGAAGTGATTGGGGAAGCTGCTGGTCCCATAGCTCTCAGATCCGGAGCCGTAGGCTCCATCTTCCATTGCCAGGTCGCTCAGATCAGAGTCGCGACTGCTGTCGCTGACCGTGTTCTCGACTGATGTCGGGGCGTTGAGCTCACTGAGGGTGCCGATCGATGGAAGGAACCACGATGCTGGGGAAATTGACGGCACCGTCGGCTGGTCAGGCATGCGAAGCGTGCCCATCTGACCAACTTGGAAGCGGAAGCTCCCTATTGCCAGGCTGATTCCATCGCCCACGGACTCGAAAGCCGGGCGAGTGGCTGGCGTGTGGACGGTGAAGTCGAACGCACCGAAGAGCTAGCGAATCTCCGCTGTTGCGGAGTTGTAGATCGCGGTTGATGGGGCCGAAGAAGCCGCAACATCAGCACTCCCAGTTCCCACAGACGGCGCCAATTGACGAGGGTTTAACTCATCAATGCCCATTGTTATGGACTTGGGTTTTGGAGAAGGAGGGAGCGCTGGAGACATCTATCGGCTAGCAAACAAGCACACAGGGGACTCGAAGATTTACCCAGGTTTAGGCCTCGTAGAGGTCCCTACTCCTGCTTGTCTGCTCGTGGAATTATCAAAGGAATCGAAGATTACAATGGTGCGTAGATGCAATCTGGCGAGGGTTGTGGAAACTAGGGTTGCGTGTGTCCTCCTCGCCGCCCCTCCTAGCCTTTATATAGATAGGCTGGGTCTCGAGTAGCAGGTCGAGTCGGTTACAAGTTAGGTTTTTCCCCTTTGAACTTTCTATCTTTAGCTTCTTGTTCTTCAAGCAATCGAGAGTTCGTAGGTTACTCGAGTTCTTTGATTTGGGCCTTGGCGACACCGTGGGCTTATATGTATCCAGGCCGTATATACCAAGCTCGAGTACCTGTAGGGTATACCCATGTCACCCAGCTTTTGCACGATTCATGGCAGTCCCCCATTATGCATACCTAGTTATGAAAATGCCAGCGCCAAAGGGAATTATAACAGTAAAGGAAAGCTTCACGCGATCCAACAATTGCGATCGGGAGTTCAACAAAATTTCTGAATCTTTCGGGATGGCAACTGAGTTTGAGCGGCTGAAAATGTCAGCAACCGCAGAACCTCTGGCAATAGCACGAGTCAATCCCGATTAGGCTTTGATACAAAGGAAGTATAGATCCACCCTACCGACCTGAAGAAGACGATATTTGTGGCCTCCAATCTTGGACCCGCATAGGAAAGTGCGCTCATCGAGTTCCTCCGTGACCACTAGGAGATCTTCGCATGGTTAAACTTGGATCTAAAGGCAAAGTCAGTAAAACAGTCGCTTCGCAGAGCCAAAACGTAAAGCCATTGGAAAAGAGCTCCATCGCCTTATTGATGCCAAATTCATCAAAGAATTAAAGGAAGCAGCGTGGGTTGCAAACCTAGTACGCGTCCCAAAGAAAAATACAAAAGAATTACGGATGTGCATTGACTTTACTGCGCTAAACAAACATTGTCCAAAGGATCACTTTCCATTGCCATGAATCGATCAAATAATCGATGCAACCACAGGGTACAAACATCTTTCCTTCTTTGACGCATATATTCAGGATACCATCAAATTCGGATGAAGGAGGAAGATGAAGAGAAAACAACATTTATCACACCTTATGGCGTATTCTGCTATACAACAATGCCCTTGGCCTAAAAAAACGTCGGGCAACATATCAGCGGATGATGCAGAATTGCCTAGGAAACCAAATCGACACAAACGTACAAGTATATATTGAGGATGTTATAGTTACAAAAAATCAAGGGTCTTCACTTATCAAAGATCTCCAAGAAACATTTGAGAACCTCGACAAATTTTGCATCAAACTTAATCCGACGAAGTGTTCCTTTGGAGTCCTAGTAGGGCAACTCCTCGGATACATCATATCAGTAAGAGGAATTGAAGCCAATCTCGAGAAAATACAGGCGATTCTAACAATGAAAAAACCAACGAATCTTCGAGGCATACAGTAGCTGGCTAGATGAGTCGCAGCACTCAGCCGTTTTATTGCTCGGTTAGGATAAAAAGCACTACCATTCTATGCCCTCATAAGGAAATCAGATAAATTCGACTGGACGGAAGAAGCTCAACGCGCCTTTAAAGATCTCAAAATGACTCTTTCGACATCTCCCATTGTCGTGTCTCCGTGCGAGAAAGAACCTTTACTTCTTTACATTGCCACCAAAAATCAGGTGTTCAGCACGGTTCTGGTCATAGAACGACCCGAAGAAGGGAAAACCCATGGTGTTCAGAGGTCAGTTTATTTCTTGAGCGAGGTCCTCTCGCCATCCAAACAAAGATACCTGCATTATCAGAAACTAGCGTATGGAGTGTTTATGGCAGCACGGAAGTTACACCACTATTTTTCGGAACACCTGATCATAGTGATCAACGAAGCACCTCTGTCCAATATCCTCAATAATCCAGAAGCAATTGGACGTGTATCTCTATGGGACATTGAGCTTTCCCCTCGAGATATCACGTATGAGAAGCGTAAAGCAATTAAATCACAAGTTCTGCCTGATTTTATCACTAAATGGACCGAACTATATGTTGGAGATATGCCCAAGAGGCAATAATAAAGTAGGTTATTATCATATCTTCATACTTATGATAAATGTTTACATTCATGCTATAATAGTATTAACAAGGAAACCATTAATACTTGTGTGATTTGTAAACTTAATTTGAAGTCCCTAGTATAGCCTCTATACTTCACTAGCTTGTTGGTTGATTGATGATTGTGGTTTCCATATCATGAACATTGAGATGTTATCAACAACAAGATCATATCGTTAGGAGAATGATATGGTGGACATACTCCTATAGATAAGCGTAGCATAAAGATCAAGTCATTTCAATAGTTCAATTGCTATATGCTTTCTGATACATAGTAACCTAATTCCTTCGACCATGAGATCATGCATATCACCTTTACCGGATGGATGCTTTGATGTCATCAAACACCACACCGTAACAGGGTGGCTATAAAAGTGGCGTTGAGTGTTCGGAAAGTATTGGTTGAAACACATGGATCAAGAGTGGGATTTGTCCATCCATATGACGGATAGATATACTCTGGGCCCTCTCGGTGGAATGTCATCCAATTAGCTTGCAAGCATGTGACTGGCTCACAAGGGATCACATATCACGGGAACGAGAAAAGAGTACTTATCAGTAACGAGGTTGAACTAGGTATGCAGAGATACCGACGATCATAACCTCGGATAAGTGACATATCGTGAGACAAAGGGAAATTGGTATCGTATGTAAGTGGTTCATTCGATCGCAAAGTAATCGTAGAAATATGTGGGAGCCATATGAATTTCCAGATTCCTCTATTGGTTATTGTTCGGAGAAGTGTCTCGATCATGTCCGCATAATTCACGAACCGTAGGGAGACACACTTAAGGATTCGACGTTGTTTGAGTAGTTATGGTATTATGAGAAAGAGACCGAATGTTGTTCGGAGTCTCGGATGGGATCCGGGATATCACGAGGTGATCCGGAATGGTCCGGAGAATAAGATTCATATAAGGAAAGTCCCATTTCGGAGTTGGGGAATGGTTCCGTGTTTTCATGGAACATTCTAGAAGGTCCCGAATGTCAAGCACTCGAGGGGGAAGGGTACATGAATGTGTCATTGTAAGTTGGAATGATTGCATCATGTACTGAGTGTTCTCGCTGTCCAAAATAAAGGGTTTATTTAAATCCTAAATTGAAAAGTCAAACGGCTAGTTTGAAAGTCAAAACGGCAAAGTTTTGGAAAGTGGAAAGAGGAGGAGAAGAGGGAAACCGAGTTGGGGAAGGAGACCTCCTCCAACCGGCGGCCAACTCCAATGCCGAGTTGGGGAGGGACTCCTCCTCCCGGCGCGCCAGCCCCTCCCACCTATATAAGGAGGCAGGGGCTCCTCCTAGAACACACAAGTTCCTATCCTCTAAACTAAACCCTAGACCTAAACCCCGGTTTAGAGCTATTTCGGTTTAGAGCCTTCTAATTGGTTTAGAGCCTTCTAATTGGTGTGTCTAATTACTAGACCACTAATAGCCTCTCTCATAAGCTCCACCATACTGCACTGCTTAAGGCGAAGCCTGCGGGATCTCCCTCTACTTAGGTACCACGCCATTGTTGTCTTTAGGAATCGCGAGGAGAGTGCTACAACCTCCGCTGCCTGGAACAAGGAGAGGAAGGTCTTCATCGAAAATTTAACGTGTGACCGATCTGGAGCGCCATGGAACGCTGCTGGAAGGATCGTCACGCGATCTTGAGATCGGAAAGTGTACGACTACATCACCCACGAGAATCGCTCTCGTTAACCGCTTTGGAATCTTGAGGTGAGTTCCACTATCGACTCGTTGCTACAATCTAGTAGATAGATCTTGGCTTGTTTGTTTGTATGCGATAGAAAATTTTGTTTTCCATGCTACGAACCCCTACAAAGGGTATCGAGCCGTGTCTATATGTAGATCACAGACGAGTAGAACACAATGGTCATTGTGGGCGTTGATGCTTTTATTATCGATTACTTCTTGTGTACTTTGCATCTTGCGGTATGTTGGGATGAAGCGCCGGCTAACCTTACATGACATCGTTCATGAGACCTGCTCCACGCTTGACATGCAACTTGTATTGCATAAGTGGCTTTATGGGTGCTGTTTCTCCTAGCATAGTTAAGATTCAATTTACAACGGGTGATTGACAATACTAGTATCAATGTTGTGGTTCTTGTTCGTAAGTTATAACGACACTTATTGAAAGACCCAAACCACGTAAAATATGCAAAGAAAGTAGAGGCGTCTAACTTTGTTTTGCGGGGGTGTGCAGTGATGTGATATGGCCATGATTGTGATAATATTTGATGTATGCAATGTTCCTTATTGTAAGTTGGCAACCGCGAGCCATATGGCTGTCTTTAATTTCTGTTAAGACCTGCGTGTCTATTCAAAATAGTTGTAATAGTTGAAGCTGGTGGACGACAACCATGAAGAAGCGTCATTGACCTTGATGCTATGCCGGTGATGATGGAGATCATGTTAGCTTGAAGATGGAGATCGGAAGCACAAAGAAGAAAGGCCATATCATATCACATATTATGAATTGCATGTGATGTTAATCCTTTATGCATCTTGTATTGCTTAGTAGACGACGGTAGCATTATAAGATGATCCTCATGCACATAAATTTCAAGTTCTAAAGTGTTCACCCTTAGTATGCACCGTTGCCAAAGCTTGCTGCTGAAGCACCACGTGATGATCGGGTGTCTTTGATTCATGGTGAATACAACGTAAGCAAGCCAGATTTGCTTGCGGTAGCTAAGGTTTGATCTTGACGAGCCTAGCATGTACAGACATGGCCTCGGGAACACGGATTACGAAAGGTAGAGCATGAGTCATATAGTAGATATGATGAACATGTTGATTGTTCGCCATTGAAGCTACATCAACTCTCGTGATGATCGGTTTTGATGTGGTGGATTTGGTTCGTGTGATCACTAAAACAATGTGAGGGATGTTGTTTTGAGTGGGAGTTCACCTAGATTAATTTAATTATTAATTAGAACTCAATTTATCATAAACTAAATCAAAGTGAATTTGCATAGTTGTTGTAGTCATTGGCATCCGTTTACCACCTTGCGCTTAGTTATAATTGAGATGATAGAACTATAGAATTCTGGTTAGTTACTTTCTGTTGGTATCGTATTGTTTTGAAGTGTTAATCTAAAGTTTAAAAGTCCTATTGCAAACTTTCAGTAAGTTCCGGTTACTCCATGAAGTTTAATAATTGGTATTAAAACAAGAGTGACAATTCCAAAGTGTTAGTATATGAGTATCATGTTTGTCTCCATGATTCTTGATATTCAAAAGATTATCTTAATATCAAGGTTATCTAGGATCTGAAAGAGTTGTTTCAGAAACCATGATGTGTGGAAGATATTGTGATATCTGAAACGAAGTTTTGGTTACAACATGATAGAGTATAATATGGCAAAAGTCATGTTCTCATATTTGATGAGAATTTGCAAAAGGTTGGAGACACTAGTTGTCCTAATTTTCCAAAAGGTTTTGGAGAGCAACATTATACTCGCGATTCACCGTTACAAGCTAAAAGTAGCTAGATCATAGATAAGTCCATGATCAGGGTGAATATTTGATGTAGGTAAAATGTTTACTACACCAAGAGATTACTAAAGAAAGGAATTTGAAAGAACACCAAATATTTGATAATGGTGATCCACTTCAAAGTGCAAGTTCAAAGACATTGGTATTTAACTATACACGCTTTGGACTATGTGTCATAAGTATGACTCCACTATTGATGTTGATATATTCTTTCAAACAGAAAAGGAAATACTGAAAGAGAATCTCATAAGTATATGGCAGAAAAGAAAAGACTAGAATTGTTCAGTTTAAGTATATAGATGATATACATGTTATGGCTATATTCTTTGCTTATTAAACAATGTGGTTCTTAAGTATTTGATACTGAATTTGTTGGTATGAATCGTCATACGAAACAACACAATTCATGAACTACAATGGCCTAAGTAACTAGCAAAAGAATATGTGATGATGTTCATCGAAAACAAATAAAGGGTTATTGTGTTGCTCGTTAAACATCAAAAGCTTGCCTTCAGGATTTGTTTTATCAGGTATTATGAGAACAAAAGGGTTGTTCAAATAATTGCCGTAATCCATAAAAGATGGATGATTCACAAATCTCATTGGAGAAATCACATCCATAAAACTAGTGCTAAAATTGTCGAAAGGCAAATTGATTGAAAGATCACTTAGGAAGTGACATCGCCGTTTAAATTATATTGGAAAGAAAACATGAAGAAACTCCATGTGGATGGAATTTTGGAGTCTTTTGATTTTTGATCAAATGACGTTTGTGAAACTTTCCTAGAGATAATTGAAACTTCGTTCATAGGCCAAAAGGGAACGAAAGACTAGCTTATTGGAACTTGTGCATATTGTTGTACGAACTCCATTATGTGTAGTCAAGAGCGATGGATTTCAACTTCATATGCTTTCTCCGAAAATTTGAGTGAATATATGAATATTTACTTAATAAGGATGAGGTATGAAATATTTGAAAAGTTCAAAAGACTTTCAAGATGAAGTGCAAAATCATTGTAACAAGAATATGAATAGTTTATGATAAGATCATAAAGGAAGATATTTAAGTTACAAGTTTAGCATAATACCTAAGATTTATGGAATAGTTCCGTGGATTTGCATTTCCCGAAACACCATAAGAGTATGGAGTGTTCGAGATATGTAATTAAAACCTTGTTTGACATGGTAAGATCAAAGGTATAATATATAGAACTGCCATTATATTTTAAAGATTAAAAGCTTTAGAGACTACCGTTTTCCACTAAAAGAGCTCCATCATAATCCGCTGAAATGACACCATATAAGGTTATGGTTTGGGATAAAACCCAAGTAGTCCTTTCTTAAAACATTGGTATGCTATGCATAAGAAAGATGTGTGCAACCAAAGTCGGATAAACCTGTCTTTGTATAAATGTTAAGTATTCCTCCATAAACACCGGAGACAAAAGTGTTTGTCGCTTAGAACGTCAAGTTTCTTTGAGAAGGAATTTTTCGTGAAAAGTTAAAGTGGGAGGACAATAGAACTTTGATAAGGTTAAAAGAACCTTAGCTATATGTGCAAAGTTGCGCAGCACCGAAAAGTGTTCCGGAGGCAGCAACAATGCTCATGGCTCACGTGCCTCAAAGGTTGTGGTCACGGAGGTCTAAGTTTCTATTGAAACAAGTAGGTCGGATGAACAATCAAATACCAAGATTTGAGGGTTGAATCATTATTTGAGAATAATGAACCTACTACATGCAAAGAAGCGATGATGGGCCCTGACTCCGTCAAATGGCTTGAAGCCATATAATCCGTGATAGTTCCATACACGAGAAATCAAGTTTTGAACTTGAAGGACCCTCGAAAAAGGTGTAAGACCTTGCAGTTGTGTTTGGATCTATAAAGAGGTAGACATGGATGTTTCACATCTATGAAATAGTCGACATGTTGGGAAAGAGTTCACAACAATGTTCAAAGGTTGTATATGACAAGATTTGATCTTTCATAGCGATTTTAGTCTAGACGGATTAATGTAGCAACCACTGCATATAATTTGTTATGTGGTAGTAGAATAAACAAAACAAGTTCTTCTAATAGAATGGTTACCTAGGACGTGTGCATGACACGGTCCAAAGGGTTTTGTTAATTCAAAGGATGCTAAAAGCATATGCAAACTTCAATGGTTGAAGTAAGCATAGCGGAGTTGGAATCTTCACTATGATGAAACTGTTAAAAGAGTTTAATTTCATCGGAGACAATGAAGATGCTTGCATTTGCAAGAAATTAAGTGGGAGCGCTAAAGACATGTTTCTAATACATTATGTGGAAGACATATTGTTGATTGGAAATAATGTATCTTTTATTAACACATATTCTAGAATTTCATCCCGATGAAAGACTTAGGCAAAACCCAAATATTTGGCATCAATAGACGCTAATATGGTTGTGCCAAAAGTACATAGACGAGATATTGAATGAGTTCAATATAGAAACTACAAGAAAGGTTCTTGTCGCACAGAAAGGATTGAATAAATTCAATATTGATGATATATTCAAGTGTATTGACATTTGGTAAGTGAAACAAAGATTCAAGTATAGTTTGATACTTGATGTATGAAATCACAAAGAGTATTTATATCAATCATACTGTGATATGTACAAATCCAGATATGTCCTATGCTCTAAATGTTGTGAGCATATACCAGAATGATTTGTAAGATGATCATTGGACAATAGTAAGGATATTCTTATGATCTTTTGGAAGAACTAAGAGTATATTATTTTTAGAAGTGACAAATAGATGGTTAGTTCATTGTAAAAGTACTACATTGATACTAGTTTTGTCACAAAGTACAAAATTAGTTTATCTCAATCTAAACTAAGGGTGGCACAATATAATGGAAAGTGAGTTCCATAATGGATTTGGATGAGTTCCAAAGTTAAGACATTGTGACAGATACTACAACAAAAGGCTAAGTATATGACTGCTATTATAGCAGCAAAAGAGGGAATTTGTGTCAAGTAGTTTGTTATCAAACTAGGTGTAGTTCACAGCGGGATAATACTATGAAGATATATTGTACGACAATATTGTCAACATGTTTTAACCCCAAAGAACTAAAGGTCACACCGAAAGACCAAATTTATACAAAGCCATCTCATTAGAGAATGAGTGATGCGTAGAGACGCAAAGACATGCAATTACACACGGACCTGGAAGTGTCAGATCCGGAGATCAGTTGACCACTAGCAATCGTGTACATACAACACCGGAAAGCCATAGGTGTTGAATACACAAAGGTTTGAAACTAGATTATTGACTCTAGTGCAAGTGGGAGACTGTTGGAGATATGCCCAAGAGGCAATAATAAAGTAGGTTATTATCATATCTTCATACTTATGATAAATGTTTACATTCATGCTATAATAGTATTAACAAGGAAACCATTAATACTTGTGTGATTTGTAAACTTAATTTGAAGTCCCTAGTATAGCCTCTATACTTCACTAGCTTGTTGGTTGATTGATGATTGTGGTTTCCATATCATGAACATTGAGATGTTATCAACAACAAGATCATATCGTTAGGAGAATGATATGGTGGACATACTCCTATAGATAAGCGTAGCATAAAGATCAAGTCATTTCAATAGTTCAATTGCTATATGCTTTCTGATACATAGTAACCTAATTCCTTCGACCATGAGATCATGCATATCACCTTTACCGGATGGATGCTTTGATGTCATCAAACACCACACCGTAACAGTGTGGCTATAAAAGTGGCATTGAGTGTTCGGAAAGTATTGGTTGAAACACATGGATCAAGAGTGGGATTTGTCCATCCATATGACGGATAGATATACTCTGGGCCCTCTCGGTGGAATGTCATCCAATTAGCTTGCAAGCATGTGACTGGCTCACAAGGGATCACATATCACGGGACCGAGAAAAGAGTACTTATCAGTAACGAGGTTGAACTAGGTATGCAGAGATACCGACGATCATAACCTCGGATAAGTGACATATCGTGAGACAAAGGGAAATTGGTATCGTATGTAAGTGGTTCATTCGATCGCAAAGTAATCGTAGAAATATGTGGGAGCCATATGAATTTCCAGATTCCTCTATTGGTTATTGTTCGGAGAAGTGTCTCGATCATGTCCGCATAATTCACGAACCGTAGGGAGACACATAAGGATTGACGTTGTTTGAGTAGTTATGGTATTATGAGAAAGAGACCGAATGTTGTTGAGTCTCGGATGGGATCCGGATATCACGAGGTGATCCGGAATGGTCCGGAGAATAAGATTCATATAAGGAAAGTCCCATTTCGGAGTTGGGGAATGGTTAGGTGTTTTCATCGGGAACATTCTAGAAGGTCGGAATGTCCGGCACTCGGAGGGAAGGGTACATGAATGTGTCATTTTAAGTTGGAATGATTGCATCATGTCGAGTGTTCTCGCTGTCCAAAATAAAGGGTTTATTTAAATCCTAAATTGAAAAGTCAAACGGCTAGTTTGAAAGTCAAACGGCAAAGTTTTGGAAAGTGGAAAGAGGAGGAGAAGAGGAAACCGAGGTTGGGGAAGGAGACCTCCTCCAGCGTGGCCAACTCAATGCCGAGTTGGGGAGGGACTCCTCCTCCCTGGCCGCGCCAGCCCCTCCCACCTATATAAGGAGGGGCAGGGCTCCCCTCCTAGAACACACAAGTTCCTATCCTCTAAACTAAACCCTAGACCTAAACCCCGGTTTAGAGCTATTTCGGTTTAGAGCCTTCTAATTGGTTTAGAGCCTTCTAATTGGTGTGTCTAATTACTAGACCACTAATAGCCTCTCTCATAAGCTCCACCATACTACTTGCTTAAGGCGAAGCCTCGGGATCTCCCTCTACTTAGGTACGCCGTTGTCTTCTGGGAATCGCGAGGAGAGTGCTACAACCTCCGCGTCTTTGGAACAAGGAGAGGAAGGTCTTCATCGAAAATTTAACGCGTGTGACCGATTGGAGCGCTGCGAACAGTGGCTGGAAGGATCGTCTACGCGATCTTGAGATCGGAAAGTGTACGACTACATCACCCACGAGAATCTGCTCTCGTTAACCGCTTTGGAATCTTCGAGGGTGAGTTCCACTATCGACTCGTTGCTACAATCTAGTAGATAGATCTTGGCTTGTTTGTTTGTATGCGATAGAAAATTTTTGTTTTCCATGCTACGAACCCCTACACTATATACTTTGGATGAGCTTCGCAAAAGTGTCCAATAACGAAGCTGAGTATGAGGCCTTGCTGCGCGGTATGCGTGTGGCTAAAGCTTGCGGTGCAACTCGTCTCAAAATATTCGGCGATTCTAATCTTGTAGCACAACAAGCAATAAACAAGTGCGACACTATCAGCGATAACATGATTACCTACCGTGATCTGTATAGCATTATGGAGGCCCAATTTGACGGGTGCGAAGTATCGCACATAGGAAGAGCAAGCAATGAAGAAGCCGACAATCTGGCAAACATCGGGTCCTTATGCCTATCAGTGCCACCCGGGGTTTTTTGGGAGGAAATAACTGAGCGTTCTATCAAGGCCAAGAGTCTCTGAAGTCATAGCACCCAAGACATGGAAAAAGATTAAGCCGCGAAAGGCTCCGGCAGCTAGCAAAAGTTCAGAGGAAATCCTTGAAGAAGAACCAGAAGTTGATAAGGTCATGATAATTGAACCTACATGGATGCAGCCATACATAGCATATATGACTCGGGGAGAACTCCCCGAAGATGTGACAGAAGCTCGACGAATCACTCGAAGATCAAAAGCCTTTCGAATCATCAAAGGAGAGTTATACAAAAGAAGTATTTCGGGTGTGCTACATCGATGTGTCACACCCGACGAAGGAAAAAATTATACTCAAGGATATACATGAAGGAGTATGTGGCCATCACGCTAGCAGTCGAGCAATTGCTGCCAAAGCGTTCATGGCAGGATTCTATTGGTTCACAGCAATATAAGATGCAAAAGATATAGTTAGAACATATGAGGCATGTCAGCGATTCGCAACAAAACCTGGTGCACTCGACGCTGATTTAAACCCCATACCTCTTGCTTAGCCTTTCGTGCAGTGGGGACTCGATATGGTGAAAAAACTTCACAAATCATCTCTAGGAGGACACGTATTTCTGCTAGTAGTAGTCGACAAATTTACTAAATAGATTGAAGCAATGTCTGTCACCAGTCAGGGCAGAACTTCGGCTGTGAATTTTATCAAATCCATAGTATCCCAGTTCGGCGTGCCAAATAGCATCATCACATATAATGGAACTAATTTTACTTCCAATGATTTCAATAAATACTATGAGGATATGGGTATCAAAGTAAGCTACGCCTCAGTAGCCCACCCGCAAACCAATGGGCAAGTGGAAAAAGCCAATGACCTAGTAAATGCTAGCCTCAAGTAGAGACTATTAGCACCACTTGACAGGGCAAAAGGAGCATGGGTTGATGTGTTACCATCTGTTTTGTAGAGTTTGCGTTCTACTCCAAACAATTCGACATAAGAAACATCCTTCTTTCTGGTCCACGGTGCTGAGACCGTCCTTCCAGTCGAAGTATCACACGAATCTCCACGAGTAGCTACATATGATGAAGAAACGTCAAGAGATGCCCTTGAGGACGACATTGATGCACTTGATGAAGCCCGTGATACTGCCTACAAAGAGCTATTATAAATTAGCAAAACTGCGCAGCTATCATAGTCGACGGTTGCGTCCTAGGTCCTTTGTTGTAGGGGACCTAGTTCTTCGCCTCAAGCAAGATGGTCACGGGAAACTGGAGTCGCCTTGGGAAGGACCTTACATTGTTACAGAAGTTATCCCCGGATGAGCATGTCGACTACAAGACAAGAAGACATGAGTTAAATACTCCAATCCGTGGAATGTCGCACAACTACGGCGTTTTTACGCTTAGAATTTATGTTTTCTCGCAATTTAAATTACAATTAGTTAGAATATAAAGGCCAATGGCCAGGCAAAAAATCTGCCAAATACTGTATCGTCGGCTTCGGAATAGAAATAAAAGATAAGTTCTTCATACTCTGAGTCTTTATTTATACCTTTTTTCGACAAAAACAAAGGACTTATATTTTTCTGTGAGCACTATTCTAATAAAATCAACAACAATTATGAGCCTATGTCCAGATACAGGTATCCAAACATAGCCTCAGGGGCTACTTCCATCGGGAGCACTGACGCGCACTCGATAAAAACTAAATTGTGAGTCAAGGCAGTCATCACCATCACCATAAAAACTATTTTACTTTAGTGTATCCTCAAAAGGTTACTCCCATCGGAAGATTCTATAAAATCATTAAAAACAAAAAATCTGATAAATTTTAGAAATTCCATCAGCCAAACAAGGCAGTAAAAAAACAAAAATCTCAGATCACACCCAAAGCGATAAAATTATGAATGTCGTGTCCAATACACGAAGGTAAGACCCTGGGATTCGTCATGTGTGGCCTGGTAATTGCACAAGAATGCGCTCTGCCAGTAAAATATCCGTATCAACGATACGATGAAAAATCCGGCGGACACGTTGGGTACCCAATAAAATAGAACTGGAATTCAGTATTTGATAAGACCTCAGCGGCTCGAACTAAATTACACCAGTTATAATTCTGAGTTCATGCATGTGGACTTGAATTTGATGTAGGTAAACATTGTTTTTCCTAGGATCAATTAACTGATTCCCGACATGTAGGATGCATCATGCTTGTTGTACCAAATCCCTATAAAGCTAGAACAAATAGAAACAATTCATAAAATCTTCAGAACATGAAAAACTAAAAATATCGTTGAGACTCAACCAAAATCTACAATTCAGGTAAAGTTTCGGGGACTACTGACATAGATACGATTACTCGGGTGCTTATGCTTCGCTACCCTGGATGGCACATGGCGCTTCTGTGTGGACTACAATGCATTGACTGTGAAAAACCGCTGCATAAAGGCTCACAGCCCATGAAGATCCAAGATGATGGCCCAAGGAAGCAACCGATAAAATTCTTAGTTGTATTAGGAAAGGAAATATGAACCAACATTATGTTGGTGTTATAATCATACATATGTAACTTATCTGTATACGACTTTAAGACCCATCCTATTATATATAGGACAGGAGAAGCCTATGAGGAGGTACCGAAAAATCCCCAAGCAATTTGTAATAGTGTTATTCATCAAGTAATTAGGCGACTTCAACTCCCTTGTTGGCCTGACATCCGACGAAATTCTCAGTGTTCTCTTTTCCACAAAACCCTAAGTCCATCACCATGGGCATTGTCAAAGTTACCCCTCATCACTAGGCTACTTCTCCACCTGGATGAGTTTAATCTTCTGTTGCTCCTCTTCTTGTCCTTGTTACTCCTTCTCCTCGATCTGCTCTTATCCTTCTTCTAGAAATCCTTCTTCTCCTTGAGAAGGACCTAACCATGATGATTATTCTAATAGGATCTGGTGATGTATTGGTGGTGAACTAGCAAGATCAGGTGATGTTCTTAGTGTTGTGGATGTGGTTGTGGTGTTGTGAAATAAAGTGGAAATAGTGAGATGAAATGGTCCAGGTGGTTATTGCAGTTGTATAGGCCCTTGTATGCTTATCTTCCTATTCTGCAGTGTTGACAACACACAACTGCATGTGTTGTATGTGCTACTTGCAAGTGGGCTCCACTAGGTGCAAGTTCCCACCTGTGGGGACTTGGTGTTGTGGATGTGCTTTTGGCTGTGAGATATTTCCTGACTGTTTTTGCTATTACTCTTTTTTGCCAACTGTATTTTGCCCGGGCCTATGATGCAGAAGGCTAAGACAAACAATCTGGTAAGAGAAGATTCTAAGTTTGGCCCCTTTAATTAAACACTCTATGATGATCTGGGCATTAGCAACACTACGCCAAATCTGAGAGTAAACTAGCCCAAACACTCCTCTTTCTTTTATTATTTGTTTCCTATTTGTGTTGTTTGCATGTTAAGAAGAAGAAGAAAAAAGATAAAGGATCAAGATTAGATTTAGGATTGTTTTCTTTATTCTTTTGTAATTTTATTTTGTTTCTAACACTTGTAAGAACATTGTAATATTCTGTATACAATAAAGATTGCTACAATTTCCAATTATTGTAATTTTTCTATTTCCTTTTCACTTATTATTATTTGTTTCTTTATTGTATTGTTTTTCCTTTTCTATTAGTATAATTGTAAATACGTTGTAATAATATTACTATATAATAGATCAAAACTTCTTTTTGCAAACTATATTTTATTCCTTAAGACTTGTAACTTATTATGCTCCAATTTATGGAATAAAGAATTCCATTATTTACTCATAATTGTATTTTCTGTATAGAATTCCTTTATTATTCTACAATTCAAATACATTTTGTTTTGAATTCAAACATAAAATTTAAATATTCAAAATTTGAATTGCTTTCCCCAAGAACATAAAGTTTCAATAGAGGTCATGTCGAAATCCGTCGCACCTGCCCTATCGTTTCTATCAGAACGAGACCTCGATCCCTCTACACCACTTTTAGTTTTGGGTGAAAATTATTTGAATTTTCTATACATGAATACAATGCACACATCTATGGTATCACCTTCTCTGACCTAAAACCCTGTGATGTTACAGACATGTAGATGAAGCACATGGTGGTGATATCAAAAGACACTAGGGACAGGAAAAAAGGCCTAGAGAACAACAACAAAAAGAGGAGGACCCCATCGCTACCATCCGCCGATGGCCTCCTTCGTACCGTGGCATGGTGGATGGGTGGTGGAGACTTGGAGAGGGGAGCTTCTAGGTAGGCGGAGGCCAGGGACGCTTCCCGTGTCGCCTGGGGAAGGTGACGCGGGGCCCGATCCACTTTTCTCGGGGCTTTGGCAAGCTGTCGATCCACAACTAAGCGTATAAGGTACTAACTATGGATACGTTTTGTGCAAATCCAGGATAATTGGTGAGTATGGCTAAGTCAAAATATTTTCTTAGTCCTAATATTAAAAAGAATATACTGATGTGGCCTTGTACCAAGGTCGGTGTTATGGACTTAAATGCTGATTTCTTCATAAAAGAAAGGCGGAAAACAACATTTCGACCAAACGCCTTCCATTCCTCGGTTTGTCGATGATCGGTATCAGACTTTCATTGTACTCCAAAAGTCAATAGAAAAGACTTCTCGAAGCAGGTCACAAGAGACTAGGGCTTGACCATGAGCCTACTCGTTTCACATGCAACAACGTGACGTGAGAGGTGAGAACATACCATGATGTATGGAGAAATGTGATTCTACGTGCACGCCATGGTTTCACCATGTTTCACTATGTTTCAACCCATGCAGTTTTCGCCAAACGCAACGAAGCTTGATGAAACAGTTCAGCGCGAATCCTAAAGGCACCTAGCACGTGCACGATAGAAACACCGTGTTCATGACGTATGTGCTTCCCAGCAGAAGTACTGATTGGTTCTGTGACCAACAACCATGAACTTTTGGCTGATGAAACCTACCTAGGAATTCCAGCGACCTTCCATGGGTGACCAAGGCAGTTGGTAGCATATGCTACAATGAGATTCTGGTGGTCGTCCTATAGAACAATTCAAAACGCTCATGCTAACTCACCATGCTCTTACCAGCTCAACTGAAAACTCTTCCAACCACCAAAACTTTGACCGACTAGTTCACGTTTTCAGAGCGCTTATAACCCCAGCTTTTAGTCAAAGACGAATTTTCAGAGATATACTATAGTCCTGCCAAAGAAAGAAAAAGGTTAGACGTGCCGTTTTTAGTGAATGCATCATATCCAAAAATTTAATACAAGTTGGAGTAAGTTGTTTTAGTGGAGGCAAGCATGGAAAATGACAAGACTATGGTAGCTTAGAAAACAAAGAGATTTTTTTTTTAACATAGAAAACAAAGAGTTAGACCGAGCTTGGTCCAGGCACCAACCCGCATTGCCACCAACCACAAAATTTTACCAAATGACTCACTCGGTGCGCCAGTGGCCCAGTGCCACCACGCTTCGTCGTCTCGGACCAACGACCAACGTTACACGATGCCTATTTAAACCCAGCATCCTCGTCCATTCCAATCCAAGAAGAGCTGCAGCAACACACACTACCAAGCTCTCTTCTGCAAAACTCCCAGCTAGCAATCACATACTCTGCTTAAGCTCTCTTATCCTTCAGCTTAGTGATTTTGTTAGCTGCTCCTGTGCAATTGCCATGGAGGTTGCAGCCAACGGCGACGGTCTTTGCATGGCGGCACCCCACGCTGATCCGCTAAACTGGGGGAAGGCCGCTGAGGAGCTGACCGGGAACCACTTGGATGAGGTGAAGCGGATGGTGGCGGAGTACCGCCAGCCCGTGGTCAAGATCGAGGGTGCCAGCCTGAGCATTGCCAAGGTTGCCGCTGTGGCCGCGGCCGGTGAGACTATGGTGGAGCTTGACGAGTCGGCTCGTGAACGAGTCAAGGCCAGCAGTGACTGGGTCATGAACAGCATGGCAAACGGCACTGACAGCTACGGTGTCACCACCGGCTTTGGTGCCACGTCCCACCGGAGGACCAAGGAGGGAGGTGCTCTGCAAAGGGAGCTCATTAGGTAAGCATTCAAGCTGTTTTCAGATACTCTGATTTTGTTTTATCTGATATGACTACTGTATAGGAGTATAAGCCTCGGCAACCTGTTCAAAATAATTAACATGTAAAATTACTTGTCTTTTTGACAGATTCCTCAATGCTGGGGCGTTCGGCACCGGCACTGATGGCCATGTTCTGCCGGCTGAGGCGACACGTGCAGCCATGCTTGTCCGCATCAACACTCTCCTCCAAGGATACTCTGGAATCCGGTTCGAGATCCTCGAGGCGGTCACCAAGCTGCTCAATGCCAATGTCACACCATGTCTGCCTCTTCGGGGCACGATCACCGCATCTGGTGACCTTGTCCCGCTCTCCTACATTGCTGGTCTTGTCACGGGCCGTGAGAATTCCGTCGCGGTTACACCTGATGGCAGGAAGGTGAATGCTGCGGAGGCGTTCAAGATAGCTGGCATTCACGGTGGCTTCTTTGAGTTGCAGCCTAAGGAAGGTCTTGCGATGGTGAATGGCACAGCTGTGGGCTCTGGTCTTGCATCGACCGTGCTCTTTGAGGCGAACATCCTTGCCGTCCTTGCGGAGGTGCTTTCAGCTGTGTTCTGTGAGGTCATGAATGGCAAACCAGAGTACACCGACCACCTGACCCACAAGCTGAAGCATCATCCTGGACAAATAGAAGCTGCTGCCATCATGGAGCACATCTTGGAAGGAAGCTCCTACATGAAGCTTGCCAAGAAGCTTGGTGACCTCGACCCACTGATGAAGCCAAAGCAAGACCGGTATGCACTCCGACATCACCTCAGTGGCTCGGCCCACAGATTGAGGTTATCCGTGCCGCTACCAAGTCAATTGAGCGTGAGATCAACTCCGTCAATGACAACCCACTTATCGATGTCTCCCGTGGCAAGGCGATTCACGGTGGCAACTTCCAGGGTACACCCATCGGCGTGTCAATGGACAACACCCGCCTTGCTATTGCTGCCATCGCTAAGCTCATGTTTGCCCAGTTTTCAGAGTTGGTCAACGATCTCTACAACAACGGCCTGCCATCAAACTTGTCCGGCGGGCGCAATCCGAGCTTGGACTATGGCTTCAAGGGGGCTGAGATCGCAATGGCCTCATACTGCTCAGAGCTACAGTTCTTGGGGAACCCAGTGACAAACCACGTCCAGAGTGCCGAGCAGCACAACCAGGATGTAAACTCGCTTGGTCTCATCTCGTCCAGGAAGACCGCAGAGGCCATTGATATCCTCAAGATCATGTCCTCGACGTTCTTGGTTGCAATATGCCAGGCCATTGATCTTCGCCATATCGAGGAAAATGTCAAGAGCGCTGTCAAGAGCTGTGTGATGACAGTGGCCAAGAAGACACTCAGCACCAACTCCACTGGTGGCCTTCACGTGGCTCGCTTCTGTGAGAAAGATCTTCTCCAGGAGATCGACCGTGAGGCGGTGTTTGCATATGCTGATGACCCGTGCAATGCCAACTATCCACTGATGAAGAAACTACGTGGTGTGCTTGTAGAGCGTGCCCTCTCCAACGGCATGGACGAGTTCAATGTGGAGACCTCTGTTTTGGGCAAGGTTGCCCAATTTGAGGAGGAGCTTCGACAGGCACTGCCGATGGCGATCGAGGCTGCACGTTCCGCTGTGGAGGCTGGCACAGCTTCAACACCGAACAGAATCACTGATTGCCGTTCATACCCTCTGTACCGGTTTGTGCGTGAGGAGCTCGGAACAGCATACCTGACCGGTGAGAAGACAAGGTCACCCGGTGAGGAGCTGAACAAGGTTCTCCTGGCCATCAACAAAGGCAAGCACATTGACCCGCTGCTCGAGTGCCTCAAGGAGTGGAACGGCGAGCCCCTGCCCATATGCTAAACTGAGAACGGGCCAAAGTGAAAACATTGGGGTGTAAAACTGTAAGCTATTGGGTCAAATTGTGACCCTGACTGATAATTTTTTCTCTATTATTATGTCATAGATTTTATTGTATTGTATGGTACACGTGTCATGCTCGTGGCCATAAAGCAGCTAAAGGATTCTTCTGTTCAGATGAGCTAAATGAAATTTGGGCAACTTCCGAATTCCAGAACTTGGCATTCTGAAGCGAAATTTTCAACATGTCACTGTTGACATACAAAAATTATATTTACTTAACAAGAAATAGTTAGTAGATATTAAAAAAATATTAAGTAGTAACTAACCAAGATTAGTAATGAGATATTAGAAATTCTGGTAGGTTAGCCACAATGATGGAATGACCATTGTCAGTTGACGACCATATTATCATGGAATCAAATATCTACCTTGCACTGTAGAAACAAAAAAGAATCAACAGTTTGCACAGCAGGGCCATTTACCTCAAATTTAGCTTTGAGTAGTAGCGTCCAGAATAAGCACCAAGAACAAACCGTTTTAACTCCCATTGTGGCTCCTTGGAGGCACATTATGAATTTGTGATTAGACGATCCTTGCAAGAAAGGACATGCTTGAACAACACTATTTGATTACCATAGTTTTCCATTGGAATAGAAATGATCTAGCACTGT
Organism: Avena insularis; assembly: GCA_023614405.1. Taxonomy (NCBI): domain Eukaryota; kingdom Viridiplantae; phylum Streptophyta; class Magnoliopsida; order Poales; family Poaceae; genus Avena; species Avena insularis. Next base: position 572,680,703 of record CM042686.1, on the reverse strand, counting down.
TCCAGGCACTTATCTGAAGCACGCGCCACGTTTCTAAATGATTTTATTGTAAAGTACTATAAAATTGTTTAAAATATTTTTTAGCTCAAGGCAGAACTAATTTTTTCATCTTTGGTTATCTAGTTTAAAGGAATTGTTCACGTGTAAATGTTCATATATTTCTAAATAATTTCGATATATTAAAATAATGTTTATGCATTTCTAAATTAATGTTCATATACATAAAATTAATATTCATATTCATCAAAAAATGTGTTCACATACATGAAATAATGCATTCATTAATTTTGAAAAAATATTCCTGGTTATCCGAAAATAGGTACATAAGGAAGAAGAAAAATAAAAACAAAGAAAATGATAACAGTACAAAAGGTTACGTATTTATGGAGAAAAACAAGATCATGTACTTCAAAAAAATGTTCATGTATTTGCTAAAAAGGGAAGGTAGCGCAAACAGGAAAATACAAAAAAGTTATGTATTTAGCATTGTACCGATGTCAGGTATTATGGACTTAAAATGTTGATTACTTCATAAGAAAATAACGATATTTCTACCAAATGTCCTGCATTCATAGTTTGTGTGTAGATGCCGATGACTCAACAAAATACCTCTCAAGAGTCAACAGGAAAGACTTTTAGAAGCAGGCCAGAAGAGACTAGGACTTGACCAGGAGCCTGCTGATTTCACACCACGTGACCAAGTGGGAGAAGTAGGCCTTGGAGTTCCAGCGAACCTACCATGGATGCCGAATGGGGTTGGTAGCATATGCGAGAATGAGGGTGGTCCTCTCATAGAACATTTCAAGCAAACGTAAGTTGAATCACCGCACCAGTAACAGCCCAATTGAAAATTGTTCCAACCACCAAAACTTTGACCGACTAGTTCCCCCTTTTACAGCTTATAACCCCAGCTTTTAGTCAAAGACAAATGTTCAGAGATATACTACTAGGAACAGGAAATTGCTTTAGTCCTGCCAAAAATAGAAAAAGGCTAAAGGTTCCTTTTTTAGTGAAAGACATCATACCCAAAACATTTAATACTCCCTCTGTCTCGAATTAGATGCCACAGGTTTGTATAGATACGCATGGATCTATTCATTAAAACGTGTCTAGATACATATGAATCTAGATAAATCCGTGACATCTAATTCAGGGCGGAGAGAGTTCAAGTGTCGAGTAAGCTCATTTTAGTGGAGGCATGCATGGCTAAATATAGCATAGAAAATGCTAAGACCATTTGTAGTTAGACCGAGCTTGGTCCAGGCACCAGCCCACATTGCCACCCACCACGAAATTTCCACCTACTAGCCTTGGAAAACACTAATCAAGTTTCCTTCTCGCAACTCATTTTGCTCGTTCTCACTACCAACTTGCTCAGGCAGTGCGCCAGTGCCTCAGCTGCTACTTCGTCTGTCTTTAACCAAAGACCAGCGCTACACCCTGCCTATTTAAAACCACCCTCCTCCTCCATTCCAATCCAAGAAGAGCTCCAGCAACACACACTACCGAGCTCTTCTGCACAACTCCTAGCTAGCAATCACATACTCTGCTTCAACAATTATCCTTCAGCTTAGTGACTTCGTTAATAGCTCCTGTGCAATTGCAATGGAGTGCCAGAACAACCAAGTTGCACCCAACGGCGACGATCTTTGCATGGTGGCGCCCCGCGCTGACCCGCTTAACTGGGGGAAGGCCGCCAAGGAGCTGACAGGGAGCCACCTGGATGAGGTGAAGCGGATGGTGGCGGAATACCGCCAGCCGGTGGTCAAAATCGAGGGTGCCAGCCTGAGTATTGCCAAGGTCGCGGCGGTGGCCGCTGCCGGTGAGACTATGGTGGAGCTTGACGAGTCGGCTCGTGCACGAGTCAAAGCCAGCAGTGACTGGGTCATGAACAGCATGGCGAATGGCACGGACAGCTACGGTGTCACCACCGGTTTTGGTGCGACATCCCACCGGAGGACCAAGGAGGGAGGTGCTCTGCAAAGGGAGCTCATTAGGTAAGCATAGATATTCTGCTCGTTTAATCTGATTTGGGCTAGCTACTGTATTGTATAAGCCTCGGCAACCTGTTCAAAATAATTAACATGTAAAATTACTTGTCTTTTTGACAGATTCCTCAATGCTGGAGCGTTCGGCACCGGCACTGATGGCCATGTTCTGCCGGCTGAGGCGACACGTGCAGCCATGCTTGTCCGCATCAACACTCTCCTCCAAGGATACTCTGGAATCCGGTTCGAGATCCTCGAGGCGGTCACCAAGCTACTCAATGCCAATGTGACGCCATGTCTGCCTCTTCGGGGCACCATCACCGCATCCGGTGACCTTGTCCCGCTCTCCTACATTGCTGGTCTTGTCACGGGCCGTGAGAATTCCGTCGCGGTTACACCTGATGGCAGGAAGGTGAATGCTGCGGAGGCGTTCAAGATAGCTGGCATTCACGGTGGCTTCTTTGAGTTGCAGCCTAAGGAAGGTCTTGCGATGGTGAATGGCACAGCTGTGGGCTCTGGTCTTGCATCGACCGTGCTCTTTGAGGCGAACATCCTTGCCGTCCTTGCGGAGGTGCTTTCAGCTGTGTTCTGTGAGGTCATGAATGGCAAACCAGAGTACACCGACCACCTGACCCACAAGCTGAAGCATCATCCTGGACAAATAGAAGCTGCTGCCATCATGGAGCACATCTTGGAAGGAAGCTCCTACATGAAGCTTGCCAAGAAGCTTGGTGACCTCGACCCACTGATGAAGCCAAAGCAAGACCGGTATGCACTCCGCACATCACCTCAGTGGCTCGGCCCACAGATTGAGGTTATCCGTGCCGCTACCAAGTCAATTGAGCGTGAGATCAACTCCGTCAATGACAACCCACTTATCGATGTCTCCCGTGGCAAGGCGATTCACGGTGGCAACTTCCAGGGTACACCCATCGGCGTGTCAATGGACAACACCCGCCTTGCTATTGCTGCCATCGCTAAGCTCATGTTTGCCCAGTTTTCAGAGTTGGTCAACGATCTCTACAACAACGGCCTGCCATCAAACTTGTCCGGCGGGCGCAATCCGAGCTTGGACTATGGCTTCAAGGGGGCTGAGATCGCAATGGCCTCATACTGCTCAGAGCTACAGTTCTTGGGGAACCCAGTGACAAACCACGTCCAGAGTGCCGAGCAGCACAACCAGGATGTAAACTCGCTTGGTCTCATCTCGTCCAGGAAGACCGCAGAGGCCATTGATATCCTCAAGATCATGTCCTCGACGTTCTTGGTTGCAATATGCCAGGCCATTGATCTTCGCCATATCGAGGAAAATGTCAAGAGCGCTGTCAAGAGCTGTGTGATGACAGTGGCCAAGAAGACACTCAGCACCAACTCCACTGGTGGCCTTCACGTGGCTCGCTTCTGTGAGAAAGATCTTCTCCAGGAGATCGACCGTGAGGCGGTGTTTGCATATGCTGATGACCCGTGCAATGCCAACTATCCACTGATGAAGAAACTACGTGGTGTGCTTGTAGAGCGTGCCCTCTCCAACGGCATGGACGAGTTCAATGTGGAGACCTCTGTTTTGGGCAAGGTTGCCCAATTTGAGGAGGAGCTTCGACAGGCACTGCCGATGGCGATCGAGGCTGCACGTTCCGCTGTGGAGGCTGGCACAGCTTCAACACCGAACAGAATCACTGATTGCCGTTCATACCCTCTGTACCGGTTTGTGCGTGAGGAGCTCGGAACAGCATACCTGACCGGTGAGAAGACAAGGTCACCCGGTGAGGAGCTGAACAAGGTTCTCCTGGCCATCAACAAAGGCAAGCACATTGACCCGCTGCTCGAGTGCCTCAAGGAGTGGAACGGCGAGCCCCTGCCCCTATGCTAAACTGAGAACGGGCCAAAGAGAAAACAATGGGGTGTAAAACTGTAAGCTATTGGGTCAAACTGTGATCCTGACTGATAATTTTTTCTCTATTATTATGTCATAGATTTTATTGTATTGTATGGTACACGTGTCATGCTCGTGGCCATAAAGCAGCTAAAGGATTCTTCTCTTCAGATGAGCTAAATGAAATTTGGGCAACTTGCGAATTCGAGAACTTGGCATTCTGAAGCGAAATTTTCAGCATGTCACTGTTGACATACAAAAATCATATTTACTTAACAAGAAATAGTTACTAGATATTAAAAAAATATTAAGTAGTAACTAACCAAGAATAGTAATGAGATATTAGAAATTCTGGTAGATTAGCCTCAATGATGGAAATGACCATTATCAGTTGACGACCACATTATCATGGAATCAAATATCTACCTTGCACTGTAGAAACAAAAAAGAATCAACACAGCAGGGGCATTTACCTGAAATTTAGCTCTGAGTAGTGGCGTCCAGAATAAGCACCAAGAACAAACCGTTTCAACTCGCATTGTGACTCCTTGGAGGCACATTATGATTAGACGATCCTTGCAAGAAAGGAGCTGCTTGAACAACACTATTTGATTACCATAGTTCTCCATTGGAATAGAAATGATCTAGCACTGTTCCAGGCACTTATCTGAAGTACACTCCACATTTCTAAATGATTTTATTGTAAAGTACATAAAAATTGTTTTAAAAAATATTTAGCTCAAGGCAGAACTAATTTTTTCATCTTTGTTCATATAGTTTAAAGGAATTGTTCACGTGTAAATTTCATATATTTCTAAATAATGTTTATATATATTAAAAATAATGTTTATGCATTTCTAAATTAACGTTCATATACATAAAAGTAATATTCATATTCATCAAAAAATGTGTTCATATACATCAAATAATGCATTCATTAATTTTGAAAAAATGTTCTGTGTTTCCGAAAATAGGTAAATAAGGAAGAAGAAAAATAAAAACAAAGAAAATGATAACAGTACAAAAAGTTATGTATTTATGGAGAAAAACAAAAACATGTACTTGAAAAAAAAGTTCATGTATTTGCTGAAAAAGGAAGATAGCGCAAACAGGAAAATACAAAAATGTTTGGTATTTAGCATTACCGATGTCAGGTGTTATGGACTTAAAATGGTGATTACATCATAAGAAAATAACGATATTTCTACCAAATCCCATGCATTCATAGTTTGTGTGTAGATGCGGATGACTGAACAAAAGACCTCTCAAGAGTCAACATGAAAGGCTTTAGAAGCAGGCCAGAAGAGACTAGGACTTGACCAGGAGCCTGCTGATTTCACACCACGTGACCAAGTGGGAGAAGTAGGCCTTGGAGTTCCAGCGAGCTACCATGGGTGCCGAATGCGGTTGGTAGCATATGCTAGAATGAGATGGTGGTCCTCCCATAGAACATTTCAAGCAAGCGTAGGTTGAATTGCCACACCAATAACAGCCCAATTGAAAATTGTTCCAACCACCAAAACTTTGACCGACTAGTTCCCCCTTTTACAGCTTATAACCCCAGCTTTTAGTCAAAGACAAATGTTCAGAGATATACTAGCAAGAACAGGAACTTGCTTTAGTCCTGCCAAAAATAGAAAAAAACTAAAGGTTCCTTTTTTAGTGAAAGACATCATACCCAAAACATTTAATACTCCCTATGTCTCGAATTAGATGTCGCAGGTTTGTATAGATTCGCATGGATATATTAATTAAAACGTGTCTAGATACATATGAATCTAGATAAATCTGTGACATCTAATTCGGGGCGGAGAGAGTTCAAGTGTCGAGTAAGATCATTTTAGTGGAGGCATGCATGGCTAAATAATAGCATAGAAAATGCTAAGACCATTTGTAGTTAGACCGAGCTTGGTCCAGGCACCAACCCACATTGCCACCCACCACGAAATTTCCACCTACTAGCCTTGGAAAACACTAATCAAGTTTCCTTCTCGCAACTCATTTTGCTCGTTCTCACTACCAATTTGGTCAGGCAGTGCGCCAGTGCCTCAGCTGCCACTTCGTCTGTCTTTAACCAAAGACCAGCGCTACACCCTGCCTATTTAAACCCACACTCCTCCTCCATTCCAATCCAAGAAGAGCTCCAGCAACACACACTACCGAGCTCTTCTGCACAACTCCCAGCTAGCAATCACATACTCTGCTTCAACAATTATCCTGCAGCTTAGTGACTTCTTAATAGCTCCTGTGCAATTGCAATGGAGTGCCAGAACGACCAAGTTGCGGCCAACGGCGACGATCTTTGCATGGTGGCGCCCCGCGCTGACCCGCTTTACTGGGGGAAGGCCGCCAAGGAGCTGACAGGGAGCCACCTGGATGAGGTGAAGCGGATGGTGGCGGAATACCGCCAGCCGGTGGTCAAAATCGAGGGTGCCAGCCTGAGTATTGCCAAGGTCGCGGCGGTGGCCGCTGCCGGTGAGACTATGGTGGAGCTTGACGAGTCGGCTCGTGAACGAGTCAAAGCCAGCAGTGACTGGGTCATGAACAGCATGGCGAATGGCACTGACAGCTACGGTGTCACCACCGGCTTTGGTGCGACGTCCCACCGGAGGACCAAGGAGGGAGGTGCTCTGCAAAGGGAGCTTATTAGGTAAGCATAGATATTCTTCTTGTTTAATCTGATTTGGGCTAGCTACTGTATTGTATAAGCCTCGGCAACCTGTTCAAAATAATTAACATGTAAAATTACTTGTCTTTTTGACAGATTCCTCAATGCTGGGGCGTTCGGCACCGGCACTGATGGCCATGTTCTGCCGGCTGAGGCGACACGTGCAGCCATGCTTGTCCGCATCAACACTCTCCTCCAAGGATACTCTGGAATCCGGTTCGAGATCCTCGAGGCGGTCACCAAGCTGCTCAATGCCAATGTCACACCATGTCTGCCTCTTCGGGGCACGATCACCGCATCTGGTGACCTTGTCCCGCTCTCCTACATTGCTGGTCTTGTCACGGGCCGTGAGAATTCCGTCGCGGTTACACCTGATGGCAGGAAGGTGAATGCTGCGGAGGCGTTCAAGATAGCTGGCATTCACGGTGGCTTCTTTGAGTTGCAGCCTAAGGAAGGTCTTGCGATGGTGAATGGCACAGCTGTGGGCTCTGGTCTTGCATCGACCGTGCTCTTTGAGGCGAACATCCTTGCCGTCCTTGCGGAGGTGCTTTCAGCTGTGTTCTGTGAGGTCATGAATGGCAAACCAGAGTACACCGACCACCTGACCCACAAGCTGAAGCATCATCCTGGACAAATAGAAGCTGCTGCCATCATGGAGCACATCTTGGAAGGAAGCTCCTACATGAAGCTTGCCAAGAAGCTTGGTGACCTCGACCCACTGATGAAGCCAAAGCAAGACCGGTATGCACTCCGCACATCACCTCAGTGGCTCGGCCCACAGATTGAGGTTATCCGTGCCGCTACCAAGTCAATTGAGCGTGAGATCAACTCCGTCAATGACAACCCACTTATCGATGTCTCCCGTGGCAAGGCGATTCACGGTGGCAACTTCCAGGGTACACCCATCGGCGTGTCAATGGACAACACCCGCTTGCTATTGCTGCCATCGCTAAGCTCATGTTTGCCCAGTTTTCAGAGTTGGTCAACGATCTCTACAACAACGGCCTGCCATCAAACTTGTCCGGGGCGCAATCCGAGCTTGGACTATGGCTTCAAGGGGCTGAGATCGCAATGGCCTCATACTGCTCAGAGCTACAGTTCTTGGGGAACCCAGTGACAAACCACGTCCAGAGTGCCGAGCAGCACAACCAGGATGTAAACTCGCTTGGTCTCATCTCGTCCAGGAAGACCGCAGAGGCCATTGATATCCTCAAGATCATGTCCTCGACGTTCTTGGTTGCAATATGCCAGGCCATTGATCTTCGCCATATCGAGGAAAATGTCAAGAGCGCTGTCAAGAGCTGTGTGATGACAGTGGCCAAGAAGACACTCAGCACCAACTCCACTGGTGGCCTTCACGTGGCTCGCTTCTGTGAGAAAGATCTTCTCCAGGAGATCGACCGTGAGGCGGTGTTTGCATATGCTGATGACCCGTGCAATGCCAACTATCCACTGATGAAGAAACTACGTGGTGTGCTTGTAGAGCGTGCCCTCTCCAACGGCATGGACGAGTTCAATGTGGAGACCTCTGTTTTGGGCAAGGTTGCCCAATTTGAGGAGGAGCTTCAACAGGCACTGCCGATGGCGATCGAGGCTGCACGTTCCGCTGTGGAGGCTGGCACAGCTTCAACACCGAACAGAATCACTGATTGCCGTTCATACCCTCTGTACCGGTTTGTGCGTGAGGAGCTCGGAACAGCATACCTGACCGGTGAGAAGACAAGGTCACCCGGTGAGGAGCTGAACAAGGTTCTCCTGGCCATCAACAAAGGCAAGCACATTGACCCGCTGCTCGAGTGCCTCAAGGAGTGGAACGGCGAGCCCCTGCCCATATGCTAAACTGAGAACGGGCCAAAGTGAAAACATTGGGGTGTAAAACTGTAAGCTATTGGGTCAAATTGTGATCCTGACTGATAATGTTTTATTTATTATTATTAATGCCATAGATTCTGTTGTATGGTATGCCTGTCATGAAGATTCTTTGCTTTGCTTCTATTAGGTATATTTGCATAAGATTTACCAGTAGTGGCATCCACTGTTCTGTCAATTCTCTAGAAACTTCCGAGCATCGTTTCTTCTCATGCCCCTTAAGCTTGACTGCTAGAACAAAATTGGCATTTACTTGAGCATCATTTTCCTATATCCAGTTTTTAGCAATCCAAAATACAAAGGTTGCTCGAGATGCTCTTAGCCCTCGCCACCAAAGTAAATGAACACATTTCAAATGTCAAAGCTGTTTTTTCCAAGCGCTTTCTTCATTGAATTCTTATCCCTGCAGCCTTGTGCATCTGGAAACAGAAAAACACGTGGATCTTTGATAACATAAACTCCAGCTTAAACTTTAAAAAAAAGAATGTACCCAAATCACTCATAGGAGACCCCACCCCCTCCCCTCCCTTGCCAACGCCCTTTCGGTGTGGCTCTCTTCTCTATCCTAGTTGTATATAGCCCCTCGCTTTGTATAGCTCCCTGTCCTATCCTTTCCTTGTACAGTCCAGTTTCTCTTTTCGTACATATATTCCTTTCCTAATATTCTTTTATTATTGGTGCCTCCCCTACAGTTTTCCATTCATTGAAACAAATGTGGTTTTTCAAAAAAAATCTTTTCGTTTTTTTATGATACACGTTATGTATTTTCTTCGTGAAAATTTAAGCGCACATAAATTGCACAAGCATGTACTTCTTAAAAAAATATTAAGATGTGTAATATATTTCAACATTTTAACAGAGTTTACTGTTCATATTGCCCCTTGCACATAGTGCGTTTACATCTCTTATTCAGTCAATGAAAAAGAAGAGGAATAAGGAACTAGCAATGACTAACGTAGTGAGTTCTATTTGTTGGACTTCATGGTAGCGAGCAACTAAGAATCTTACCGATGAACATTAAATAAACAGAGGTCTAAAAATGAAGGATATTCCAAAACCACAAATATTAAAATTAGTGAGCAAATTAAAATAGTAAATGCACGGATACTAACAGATGAAGAACTTAACTAAAGAGTGCTGTTTCAAAACAATTTCATTGTCTTGATTCTTGAATAACTAAATCATTCTTGCTATGCTCTGTACTCTCAATCAGAAATTCTGGAGAAGAATTCCTTAAAGTTTTTATCTGTTGTCAGGAATTTGACACGTCATGAAATGAATTTCCACTGTTTTGACCACTTACTTCCTAATACAGAGATAATAGTCATTATTTTTTTATATAACATAAGATGTTCAACGGAACAGTAGGTGGTTCGACTGATAAGACTGCAGTAACCAACAACCGAAAGGACATATCATTACTAAACTGATATCATCGGAAGGTTACTTGTATGTTGTAAGCCAAACTTTCTATAAGAACAACCTGCCCAGCTTATCATGTCAAAGTCATGTGGAACAAAATCTATAGTGGTTAGCCATCTAGTTACTACATCAAGTATTTTACTGCAGATCTTGTGACAGACTCCCAATCACGCGAGATAAATATAAACACTTATAGATCATATACAACAAAAAAGTAAAGTCAGATGTTGTGTCAATGTTGTACGTTTTACTCAGCAGGTGGTGCCATGACCAGCCCACTAATTTTGTGAAGAGATATGCTTTCTTGCACTTGCGCGGAACAATGATTACGACATGCTTAATGCTTAAGATGGCGGCGGCAAGGTCAGTAAGAAAAGAATTAGTATGATTCACCTGACAACTCATCGTCGTAGAGAACCAAACGAATCATAAGGTGGCGCTGTGGTGTATGGAAAATAAACACATACTGTTGGAGAATCAAATACTGAAGGATCAGTTTAGGAGGATTAGATCTGGGCAATACTTGACTTCAGTAGAAGATAGTTTCAGAGATGACTGGTGCTGCTGGTTCCTCTCACATGCTTCCTGCAAGAAAAAAAGAAATTAAGTGAGCATTGGACATCTAAACAGTAGGAGATCCGCAATTATGACCAAGAAAAAATCAGGTGAAATATCACAGACGTGCGTATCGATGAAGATTCAAGAACTGGTCTTGAGCAGAACGCACTGTGAGTTGGTTACGTGGCACTGAGTAAACATGTTATAGCGGTAGAGGATGAGGCATAAAGCAAGAAGGACTCCGTTGCTCGATTGCATGAAGGAAACTAATCTGAAGTGGTGCTAGTGTGCATGTAGACATTTCATCAAACACATGGTGCGCGCCTGCTTACAGGAACGTACCTTCACTCCGATGGCTCTCGATGAATCCACCGACTCGTCCGAACACAATGTAGTGGTGGTGGGCAGCGACAGGACGGGGAAGATCTCTCTAGTCGGTGGACAGGAGGTACTCTCCGTTAGCGCAGCCTGATCTCTCGTGCTCATCGTCCACTGCCGTGTGCGCGACTCGCTTCAATGCGGGTGGAGGAAGTGGATGCGGCACACGGGCCAGGTGAGGAATCGTTGCGTTACGGGACGCTGGGTGCGAGTGGCTCGAATGGAGGGAAATTAGGAGGAAGGTGAAGGGGAAGCCCAAGCTGCCGTATTGGTGAAATGATAGAAGTGATTGAAACGTAGAGGAAGTTACATGTTCTTCGCGGTTACCAATTCTGACGGAGAGGGAATACGATTGGTTTGCTGGAGATTGCAGAAGATTAGCAGACTCTCAGGATTTATTTTTATTTTTTGCAAGAGCAGACTCCCAGGATTGACCGATACTGGTTTATGCGATTCCAAACCAGGGTATTTAAACAATTCTGACCATTCTTATGTATTCAATTTCATAAGTTTGGATGAGGGGGAAACACCTAAGCAAAAAAACATTCTGACGAGAGCATAGATCACCTCTTCTTTAAATGTCCAATAGCTAAATTCATTTGGTCAGTTTCCAACGTGCAGTTCCCCGTTCAACCAACATCAGCATGGGTTCTCAAATTTCAGATCTACGGGAACACTAGTAAGAAGACTTTTAGGAATGGAATCTAATGTAATGGAACGGTTCCACACCAGTCATCCGTTCTCGTGTTCGGTTGGAAAAATGAAATGGAATGGCGTGGTTCCGAAAAAGGGAATATTCTTACTAGATCCAGAATGCACCCATTCCATCGAATCGGTGCTCGCGCTAACCTACCGCTAATCTCTCTTTTACCTGAAAACATATTCGCCCCCTCTCCTTGTCTTCTTCCTCTTTCCCAGCTCTGACGGCGACAAGCATGCGGCATGAAGCAGCAATAGGCAAACACGGCAAGCAGAGGCTCCTTGCGGTGAGAAAGGACGGGCAGAGGGCCGTTGTTGCGGAACTTGTGGCGAGGAAGGGCGGGCAGAGGACCGCCGCCAGGGACTTTGCAGTGAGGAAGGGCAAGCATAGGGTCGCGGCCAACGCGGGCACCGATGCGTGCAGCCACACGGTCGGTCGCTGTGGTCGCGGTAGCCACCGCAGGAGGGTGTGCTTGTCGTGGTCGTTGCCGTCTGCAAATTGATTTTTCCCAAATTGATTTTTTTGCATGCTGAGATGAGACCATGTGCTATTAGTCATTCGATTTTCTATCCTAACCAAAATTTAGGACATTCCATTCCAACCAAGCACAAAACTGAACAATACCATTATAATTTTTTATCCAAACTGAACACAAGAACAGAACCAACCCATTCTAATGGAATGGAGTCATCACATTACATTCCACTTTGTTTTCGAACCGAACACACCCTTATAGTAGACATCAAGTTAGTGGTGTGCTATATATGTTATATGTCATTGGCACATCCCAAAAAAGTAAGGGCATGTGAAAATGTGGCACGTCGCACCAGTAAGGGACGTGTAAAGATAATCAGACGTCACCGATACAATCCACAAGTTTACCCACCCGTTTTAAACTAGTGTCGTTTCTTTTTTACCCACACGCCACCGGCACTTGCTACACTACATACCACAAATACGGGATACACCGGTGACGTGTAGCTTTATGACAAGCCGCTGGACCGGCCAAGCCATATACCAAAAACGAAAGAACACAGTTCCTCTAAGAGCCAGTCGCCTCCCCGCTCTGCGCGGCTAGGTTAGCACCCACACCCATGAGCCCCTGTAGCATCTTAAAAATATTAAACAAGCTTATCAAGTTCTAATCACCGAAGTTTAGAGTTACTAAATTCTTTTATTATTAAACTTGATCTGAATGTATATGTGATTTCCATTAATGCATGAATGCTTGTAATTGCCATGTTTGATTGCTACAAATGGTAAGGATTAGTTTAAAAAGGATTACCACATCATCTAGATCATTTCCAAGCAAAATCAAATGAAAAAAAAGTCAAATATGAATCTTATGATCATATGGTCACTTTGTCAAAGTTAACCACTAGCCTACTTTGGCCATCTCTAGTAAAAGATTTTTAACAGAAACAATTCTAATTCTTTTAACCTCTTACTAGACCAAGTAAAAATAAACCCAAGCAAACTTTACAACCCTAAAAAATTATTTTCAAATCCATTTAAGAGCCAATTCAAAATTAAATCAAGTGTAAGTACATAGATCATCATTTTTTAAAAACCACTCAAACCTCCGCCACTCGGCAATTCCCAGCAACCAGAGACTACTAAGCATGTGACTATCTCACCCACCAAAATTCATCCAAAAATTTGAAAGTTAAGTTTATGCGGCCATTTGATCGAACACCTAGCAGATAGAGTACAACTACCAACTATCTACTGTTTATGATCAATCAATTGATCATCAATTGTACCCCAATTCTACCCCATATCTCACCCACGATCACCCCCAGTACACCGCCGTGCAGTGGAGCCATTTCCCTTCGTCGTTGCACCAGTGCCATGCGTACCCGAGCATGTCCATGCCAGTCGAGCATGGACACGACGCCACAGACCGCGCCGCCCTCTCCCACGATGCCTAGCTGATAGCCATGACCTCACCGCCTCTCTATGTCCACCCCTTGACCAACGACGAGGAGTGGAGAAGCTAGAATCGTCGCGCCCATTTAAGTCTCTGCCATGCCGAGAGCACGACGGAGCGCTGAAGCCGCCTCGCGCAGCCACGCCACGCCTCGCTCTCTCCGCTCGTACCCGCGCCCGCCGCGTCACCAGCCACCTCCCAAACATGATGATTCATCGTCGCGCGCCCCGTGACCATCGTACTCGCTGACGAACACCGTCATACCTGAACAGAACGCCGACGTCGCCCGACCGACTGATGATCGCCGCAGTCCACCGCGTCGCCCCATGCCATCCGCCATGCTTGACGCGACCTGTAGCAGCATCGTCGATGAAGCCCGAGCATGCCACCCTGCCTCCAACGCCGGTGTATAAATAAGAGCCACCCCAGAGCTCAAACGGCACACCATTTCACTCCCCACTCTCCCAGCAACACCCCAGACCCCTTCCCGGAGCAAGGCAAGCACCACCCCGCCGGAATTTGACCGGAGCCCGCCGCTGTAGTGAAGGAAGGGCGCCATCGATTGGAGCCACCCCAGGAGCTGCCGTGACCACCAAACGACTCACCATCATCGACAAGCATGTTGGCCCCCATCGCCGGACCTAGCTGGAGCCCTGTTAAGCCCCCAGCAACCCCTGCCATGCCGCTAGGTTTAAAATCTCGCCGGAGCACCGCGACGTAGACGATGAACCTCAGCCGTAGATCTCGTTCTAATCGTAGGGCTGATATTGATAGATACCGTTTCGGTTAGAATTAGTCGCTGACGCGTAGGACCCACCTGTCAGTAGCCCGCTACGCACGCTGTGCAGTTGGGCCGACCCATTTCTTTTCCCGCGTAGAGCCTAGCAATTCAAATAGAATTTATCTATTTAGTTAAAAACCCTATTCTGTTAGTAGATTCAAAATTCAATTTAAAGATATGTACTGAACCAAAATGCATGATTCTAATTTTGTTAGAAAGGTATTGAAAATATCTACACACTCCCGTTGGATTCAAACCATTTGAAATTATAGATCACCTATACTAAAAATAACAAGGCAGAGACTTTTACCACTTCAAATATTTTTATAAAATCAACCATAAATGCTTTTGAGTTAATTCCAACTCTTAAAAATCACATTTGTCATGCTCTACATGAATACGTAAAAAGATTTAGATTTACATATATTAAACATGGACTAGTATTAAAAGGATGCTATATAGGCTTTTCTAGCCACTTTAATATTATTAAATAGTAACATTAAATCGTGTAGTATATGATCATGACTTTAAAACACTTTCCCAAGTATTGAAATATATGGTGATGATATGTGTCAACATGATCCCATATTTTAATTAGAGGATATTAAACCTTAAGTACTTTTAATGAGTAGAATTTACTTTTCCAAAATAAGATAAATAAGAAAGTGTAAAAATTACATGTGATGATAGAGATGATGCTAGATCATCTAATATGAGCCCTTGTTTGCTAACTAGAAGTAGTGAAGGATTGTTTGGTGATTGTGTATATTGAATGTATTTATAGGCGCTAGTACCGACCCGGGATATGAGGAGGAGGAGTACTTCGAGGAAGAAGAAGAGAACTTCAACAACTGCACTGCTCAAGGCCAGCTAGAACTTTGCATGATATCTATGCAAGCCCACTATACTAGATAACCTATGCAAGATGCACTAGACATGCTTGATTATGCAACTTGATTATACCAATCCCAGTTTTACTTACCAGCTTTACTTTTCCTTTATTAAAGTTTCTTATCTAGTTAATGAATTGTGACTAGTGGAGAAGTAGGATGGATACCATCAAGATCATAGAACTAGTCTTGGATACTTGTATTGGACTAGCACCTCTCTATAGGGATACACTCCATACTAGTGGCTAGTGCTAAACTAAAACTTGATCACTTTAGATGGGAACACTTGGTGAAAATGGTTATGAAAACCTTGGAATGATGATTCAATCTATTGAAATGTTTTGACATGTGTTATGCAATACAATGGTTGATGATGAAACTGAAAGAGGCATGAGCCTTGATTTTGATAAAAACCGATGGTTGGGTTCGGATTCGATACCATTGCAATTTTACCGTACAACCACAATACCTGAGTTAGGTAGGGCTTAACTGGAAGTATATGTCTTAGTATGGGTTCCCTTGCGGAAGAGGTTGAGCTGAGGCTACCTCGTGAATGAATGTCCATCTATGCAGTTCCCGGTATGACAGTTGGTCATGACTGGGAGGCCAAGCTCATAGGGGAGGTGCCTATACTAGGGTGTGTAAGTGAAAGGTTAGGATTGATTATCCGCATAGCAAGTATGATGATTCAGGATTATCCCTGACGGATGTATCGAATTTTGTGGTGAAAGTGTACTACCTCTGTAGAGTGTCAAACTATTCGAATAGCCGCGTCCGCGATTATGGATAGTTGGAGTGGCCATACTGTTCCGTTGTCAGATGTTTTCAAAATGACTTGTGACTTGAAAGATGACTTTGACTTGACCACAACAGAGTTGTGGACATGAAATCTAAGTTCCCACTTAAGTGATGTAGAGAACTAAAATTAGGTCTTTTACTCTTAAGTCTTTATGGAATAAACCTGCCTTTTTGCAAACAAACCTAGAGCTTAAGATTCCTACTAGTTTTTACCTTACTTGTGTTAGTGATAGTTTGCGAGTACTTAAAGAGTACTCATGGCTTTGTCCTTGGCTATTCCCATGGCCAGACTATGAGGAGGATAACCCGGAAGATGGAAAGCAGGAGGTCTATGATAACTAGGACCATCTCCCATCGTCAGGATTGCCTGTGGCTCTGAAGATGGAGTCGTACTACGTTTACTTTCCGCTACTTTGATTATATTAAGACTGGATCATGGGATCCTTTATTTGTAAGACTATTATGGCTTGTAATGGATGATGTACTATGGTACCAATTCTATTATGTCTCACAAAAATGGTAGTCCTGGGATTGCGATGTACGGCATAACAGGCATCTAGACTTAAAAATCCGGGTGTTGACAAGTTGGTATCAAAGCCATCCTGACCATAGGAGACCCTAGTTAGAATGAACATCTGCCAAACTTAGTTTCAAAACAAAGTAAGTGGGTATTTACAAAAACCTATTCTCACTCTTACCCTTGAAATTCTTTCAAAAAGAGATCACTTCTTCCTCAAAATTCTTGCAATTCTACATAAAAGTTGACACACTTGATCACCTCACTAACTTACTCATCTTAATTGCTTATAGATGGAGGTCAAATATAGCAAGTTTTACCAGTTGGGAAATGGAGGTGAGATGATCTTTGAGAGGGATTTGGACCAGCTTTCGGAGTATCTTGGATGCCCCCACCCGGAGTTCTTTGGAGCGCAGCTCAACGACCAATCTAGAGGGGAGCTACAGTGGCTGATTGTTGCCGACCTAAGAGGCAAAATGGAGCCACTGCTTTTAGAGAAGATTCAGTTCAGCTTGAGGGAGAACAATTGGTTAGACGGTCTAGCCAGGGCAATGCATGAGGCACTTGCTCGTCTGTGTGCTCAGAACATCAACCAGATTAGTGGCACCCACTACGCCCACTATGCAAGACGTGACTCTATGGGACAGCCTTTGGCAATGCCATCACATCCGGAGTTAAGGCATCACGTGGACCACTTGGACTTCATGCTACATGAGACTTAGAAGGAGTTGGACAACGCCCGTGCGTATGCCAATTAGAACCATGCTGAAGCTGTTGAGAGGAAGCAAACCCTCGCCATCCTCGCCAAGGAGCGCAAGTCACTTCATCACCAGCACGATAAAAAGGATCGCATCATCGCCCATCTTCGTCAGAAGATAGCCACCCTGGAGGAGACCATCCACGACCAGGAGATCCAGCTGGAGGAGAAGGAGGAGGAAGGTGAAGATATCCGTGGTGATATTCACTCTTACCTCAGTGGCGATGATGACTACCTGGAGGACGCAGCCATGGAGGACCACACTGATGAGGATGATGCTGACTTCATTGATGATGAGGAGCCCGACACCCCCGATGATGAGTAGTCGCACCTGAGCACTATCGTAGGTGTGAGTTGTACCCGGTCCCACTGTATCGTAGCTTCACAGAATGTTTCTTAAAACCATCCGTCTTCTAGTTGTGGTGTGTGTTTGTATTGTGTGCTTGGAATGAATGAATGAGAAGAAGTTGTTAGTTTTCAAAACCCGAGTCATACTCAAAGTTTAAAGCTTTTTGAAACAAACCCATAAAACATAGAAATTTCCCTCTTGTCTCATTATCTATCTCAATCTTCAGATGACTCGCGGTAACCCCGGAGGAAGCAGCTCATCTCGGGACCCAATACTTCAGATTCTGCAGATGTTAGTTTCAGATCGTGAAGCCGATAGAGCTGAACGTGAAGCCAACTTAGCCACTCTTCAACAGATAGCCTAGATGGCCCACAATAATCAAGGCCATGGAAACCAAGATCATCATGGATCCAAACTCAAGAACTTCCAGAACACCAATCCTCCCATGTTTAGCAAGTCTGAGGAGCCCTTAGATGCTGATGACTGGCTGCAGACAATGAAAAACAATTTAGAAGTCGCAGGAGTTGATGCAAATGAGAAGGTATTGTTTGCCACCCACTATCTAGCAGGCTATGCAAGATCTTGGTGGAATAGCACACGTACGATGAACGGAGGTCAGATGATGACTTGGGAAGAATTCAAGCTCAAGTTCAGCAGGACCCATGTACCCCTAGGTTTGATCAAGAGGATGAGGGATGAATTCAGAGAACTAAAGCAGGGAAGAATGATTGTGGTTGAGTACTGTGAAAAATTTCTATCACTAGCTAGGTATGCACCTGATGAATTGACATACAAGCCAAGAAGAAGGAGAGATTCCTGAATGGTCTTCATGATGAAATGCAGACAGTGCTAGTCAACATTCCATTTGACGACCTTGAAACTTTAGTGGATTCCGCCATTCAGATGGAAGGAAAGATAAACCAAGCTAGTGAGAACCGCAAGCGTCGTATGATGCACCAACCAGGACCCCACCATACACCGAAGTATCGCCCCAACCCGTCAGCCAGATATGCCCCAAGAAACAACAGGCCACCAATGAACCGTCCGAACTATCCCAATCATGGCGGAGGAAACCTGAGGCCTGGAGGCCACCATAACAACAACAACCCTGGCAACCCCAATAACTTCAATCGTGCACCGCCAAGGTCCAACAACAACAACAACAATACTTCCCTAAGGACTGGACGAAATGTTGTGCTTGTCGCAGGGAAAGACAAGTCAATGACCACTTGTTTTGAATGTGGTCACGGGTCACTACTCCAACGAGTGCCCCAAGAAGCTTGCTGCAACCACCAATGTTACTGCACTTGCCCAACAGCAGCTTCGTGTCCAGCCTGGAAAGAGATTTGCCCCAGGAAACCCGCACATGAATCTTTGAAGAAGCCTAGGAAGCGCCAGATGTCGTGTTGGGTATGTTTTCTGTTAACTCAGTTCTTGCCAGAGTGTTGTTTGATTCTGGAGCATCGTACTCGTTTGTTACAGAAGAATTTGCATGCACTAGTAAGATTCGACCAACAAATTTGAAGCATGTTATGATAGTTCAAATACCTGGTTCATCCACCAAAGCTAGAAAATTTTGCAAGGCCGTACCTATCAGAATCCATGGGATAGATTTTTATGCCAATCTAATAGTACTTGGAACCAAAGGTTTGGAGGAAGTACTAGGAATGGATTGGATATCGAAACATCAAGGATTGATCGACTGTGCCAACAAAGCCATAACCATGACCAGTAGCACCGGAGTATCAGTAGAACATGTATCTGAGACGCTGCCCTGTCAATTCAAGTGCAACAAGAGTTTAGCCAAAACCACCATTGACCAAGTCAGAGTAGTCTGTGAATACCCCGAGGTGTTCCCAGATGAATTGCCCGGTATGCCCCCGGATCGGGATATCGAGTTTATCATTGAACTAGTTCCTGGAACTGGACCCATAGCTCAGAGACCCTATAGTATGAACCCATCTGAACTGGTGGAGCTAAAGAAGCAACTTGATGATATGATGGGAAAAGGTTTGATATAACCAAGTGCATCGCCATGGAGGTCACCTATTTTGTTTGTTGATGAGAAGGATGGTACCAACCGTTTGTGTACGGATTATCGGAAGTTGAATGACGTCACCATCAAGAACAAGTACCCTGATGTCTACGCATGCTTCTATTCTTGTAGACAGTGTTGGGCCTCCAAGTGCAGAGGTTTGTAGAACAACAACAAGTTTCCCTTAAGTGGATCACCCAAGGTTTATCGAACTCAGGGAGGAAGTGGTCAAAGGTATCCCTCTCAAGCAACCTGCAATCAAGATACAAGAAGTCTCTCGTGTCCCCAACACACCCAATACACTTGACAGGTGTATAGGTGCACTAGTTCGGCGAAGAGATAGTGAAATACAAGTAATATGGATGATTATAAGTGGTAATTGCAATCTGAAATAAGAGTGGCAGCAAGCAAACATGTAACATGACTGATTGTAAATGGTGTTTCAATGATTAGAAACAAGGCCTAGGGATCATACTTTCACTAGTGGACACTCTCATATATTTATCCTCTCTTCATTATTCTGTCCCGAACTACTCTCTGGTTGGACGATGTAGGGCTATAACAACACACATTAAAGTTCGCATTCCCCATCTAGATAACCCCTCACTGTCACCTTGAGCGCTAGATAGTTCCAACAAACACCACAATCTCATAGAGACATCCAACTCAAATTATACTCATGATAAGTATTTATGTAACCTTAGCCAAAGTGCCACACGATGTGCACACTGTCAGCTTCACACACGTGGGGATAAGTAGAGATTAATTAAAGCACTTGAGTAGTAGAATAGATCTAGATTACAAAGCTCATGATCTCAATAAGATCACGCATAGAGAGAGAGAGATGCACACATAGCTACTTGTAGAGCCCTTAGCCCCGAGAGAGAACTACTCCCTCCTCATCATGGGAGTCAGCAACGACGATGAAGATGGCGGTGGAGTCGATGGAGATGGCTCCGGGGGCACTTCCCCGTCCCGGTAGGGTGTCGGAACAGAGACTTTTGTCCCCCGAATCTCCTCTTCGGTGGTGGCGGCGCTGCGGAACTTTTTGTGGAAATCTAATCTTGTACTTAGGGTTTTCGTCCCGGGGTACTTTTATAGGCGAAGAGGCAAGGTCGATGGGCGCCCGAGGGGCCCACACCACCCCCTGGCGCGGCCTAGGCTGGCTCACGCCACCAGGTGGTGTGGCCACCTCGTGGCCCCTCTCCGTCTCGTCTTCTGGCTCTGTGAGTCTTCTGGTAAAATATTGACTTTGGGTTTTGTCTGGTCCAATTCCGAGAATATTTCTTTTCCAGCTTTTTTGAAACCAAAACAGCAGAAAACAGGCAACTGGCACTGTGGCATCTTTTTAATAGGTTAGTTCCATAAAATGTATAAAAGTATCTCAAAATGTAGATAAAACATAAGAAAGTAGATACTAAACAAGCATGGAATATTAAAAATTATATATACGTTTACGACGTATCAACATCCCCAAGCTTAACTCCTACTCGTCCTCGAGTAGGTAAGTGATAAAAAAGAATAATTTTTGAGGTGACATGCACCATCACAATCTTGATCAAGGTATTTGTAAAACATTGATAGCTGTGATCATAGTACTTTAACATAGCATGAAAGATATAGTTCTAATAATAAGTCATAGCAACTATGTTGTAACATGACGAGGTACAAACAAAAGATTCATGAATAATAATGCTTTGAAAGACGTTTGTTTGTTTCACATATAGAAAACATAATGAGAATGGTATTCAACTTGTCCCTCATAGTGTAGCAAAACATAAATGCATAGGACACCTTCAAAGTTCATAAGGGTGACTAGATACAAATAGTTTAAGAACAAGCAATATCAAAGTTATGAATCAATCAACAAGTTTTGGGACAATGCACATTAAACTAAGAATGACCACTATGCTCTCTCAATAGGTGCATAAAGATAGAAGATGGAGACTCAACATAAAATTAAAAGAAAGGCCCTTCATAGAAGGAAGCAGGGATTCAAGTCTCATAAAGAGCTTCCAAAAATTATGGTACTTATTAGCTTTCAGCTCTCATTGCCCCTATCATAAGCATCCTTAGGTGATTAAGGTTAAAGTGAGCAAATATGAGGATATGCTTGACAATTTATAAGTTGAAAATCTCATGCCCCTTACTTACGAGTACCGAACCTCATGCTACTCAACTTTAGTCACAGGTAAGTTCTTGTCATTGTAAGTACATGTTTATCATAGAGAACCGCCAATGGGATACCCCCTGCCCGATAATACAAAAGCTTTCCCATATCAAAATGACAAGGCAAGCAGACAATGAGCATATCAGCGATCCTTTTATCTCCTATTTGCATAGGCATTTTTTCTTTCCTATTTGCATAGGTTTTTTATTTCCTATTTGCATAGGATTTTTTTATTGAGGATGCTTCACAGATTGCTCACTATGGTTATGCTGCATGTTTCCACCATGATTAGGCATGGCTTAGACTAGCTGCCCAGGCGTTTCTCTAACACATATATGAACTCCATGAGCCTTACAAGCTCCCCTTTCATTTCACACCGTCGGGATCCATAAGCAAAAGAACATGATATCAACTAAATAAAGTGCAATGTTGAAAGCGTTCCCCATGGTAACATGGTTCTGCTAATTAACAACTTACAAAGCACAAGCATATACGCAACATAGATAGGCACAATGGTTCAAGTTTATTAAGTGCAAGAAAGTAAAGTGTGCCATCAAGTTTGTGAGAGCTTTAATCACTAATTTTCTCATAACAAGTTTAATTCGGAAGGTAGATAAAAACATGAATATACTTGGAATAGCAATAATGCTAATAGGTAGGTATGGTGGACTCTTTGGAATAACTTGTTTTTATTTGGAGTTGGATGCATGAGTGGAACTCATACTTGGTACATGTGGAGGCTAGCAAAAGATTGAGAGCGATCAACTAAGAGAGCAATAATGGCCATAATCATGCAAAGCGACAAAACATTATTAATTAAAGCATAAAGTGATATTACAAGTCGAAAACTAAATGATCATAGATGCTATGGTGACCTGGTATAGTCTTAACATGGTGTGAGAATGTGCCAAGTCAACCCAAATAAATCATCAAAGGAGAATACCACAATATTATGATTTTATATGCTAAAACAACGCATGATTCTTTCAAGGCACATTAAGCAATCTCAATTGTTTGTAACAAGTCATGCTACAACAATAATCACTAAGCATAAATTCAAAGCAATATCAAACATGACACGATAAAGTGTAGGCCACAGTCAAAACAAGCTCCTTTTGTACCACTTATAAGCATGAAGCTTCCTACTCTTTTCCAACACCAATCGAAAACTAAAGCTAAACGTAGTGCTAGCAAAGGAGAACACTCGCAGAACAATAAGAGTGAAAACTAGAGTGTTCTAGGCAATGAATAACAGGGTGTGTCTCTCTCCAAAAGAAGTGTGTTGGGATCCAACCAACTTATTTAAGCAAACCAAACAAAATAAAACTAAAAACTAAAACAAAGACGCTCCAAGAAAAGCACAATTGTGTATGAAACAATAAAAATGAAGTGTTTTGGAAGAAAACCTGAGATTTTATTGATGAAGAAGGGGATGCCTTGGGCATCCCCAAGCTTTGATGCTTGTACTTCTTGAATATTTCTTGGGGTGACACGGGTGGCATCCCCAAGCTTGAGATTTTGTGCATACTTCATCTTATCACATTGTTCTTCACTACACTTTAAAATTTCCTTCATACAAAACTTCACACAATCTTCATTAGCAACATTAATGCACTTAAGATAATAAGTATTTTGGTTCAGTTTCAACACAAGTAAAACTTCCATTAAAACACAAGCTACTGTAGCAATTCCTTCTAAAAGCTCAAGTGATCAAAGAGAACTCAAAGAGAAAGAGATTAAGAGGTAAATGCAAATAATGGCAGAAATCTGTCAAAATAGACCAGGAGGTAAAAACCGATTTTTCCGAAGACCTTCTGTTGCTCAAATCGAAAAGTGTTAAACTAAAGCAAGTTAGATAACAACCTGGGCAGAAGCACAAAAAATTACAGCTCAATCCGACGTACATAGATTTTCACGAATTTTTACAGCGAAGCACAAAAACTGTTTCGGGACAGCAACTTTCCCAAGTCTTACTTTTCTCTCATTAGAGGTTATTCTTGGCACAAAAACCACACAAAAAGGATAAGGCGAGGTATTAACTTTCAAGATTCAACAAAATAAAAACTTACTGAATAAAAAATTTGGGTTATCTCCCAATAAGTGCTTTTCTTTAACGCCTTTTAGCTAGGCATGATAATTTCGATGATGCTCACATAAGAAATATGAATTTAAGTAAAAGAGAGCATCAAGAAGCAAATATGGAACAAATTTAAGTCTAACCCACTTCCTATGAAAAATAATCTTGTAAATAAACAAGTCATGAAAGCACAAAGTAACAATCATAGGAAAGCAAAACAAGTGCAACTTCAAAATTTTCAACATAAAGAGGGGAAACTTAATATTGTTGAAATACATAAAACCATGTTTCCCTCTCTCATAATAACTTTCAGTAGCATCATGAATAAAATTAACAATATAACTATCACATAAAACATTCTTATCATGAGCCACATGCATAAAATAATTATTACTCTCCCTATAAGCATAGTTATTCTTATTAATCGTAGTGGGAGCAAATTCAACAAAATAGCTATCATTATTATTCTCATCACCATAATCATAAAATATAGGAGGCATACTGTAATCATAATTAATTTTCTCGTCAATAGTAGGTGGACTAAAAATATCATATTCCTCATTGTAATCATCATATATTGAAGGTATAGTATCATCAAAGTAAATTTTCTCCTTCGTGCTTGGGGGACTAAAAATATCATGCTCATCAAAACCAGCTTCCCCAAGCTTAGACTTTTCCATAGCATCATCAATAACTGTGTTCAAAGAATTCATACTAATAACATTGCTATTAGCATGCAAATAAAGTTCCATAGGTTTTTTAATTTTCTCTTCAAACACTTCATGTCCTAACTCAAGATAAATACTATAAAGCTCTCTAATTTTGTTGTTGTTTTTGATTAAGCCTAACTAGTGAAAATAAAAACAAGAAACAAAAAGATATAATTGCAGAATCTAAAGGAAATAACTTCGAGCACTCACACACCAGCAATAGTACTAGAAGATAGCTTAGTAGCCAGAGGATGTGAGTACCTTTTACCTTACCTCCCCGGCAACGATGCTAGAAAATAGCTTGATGTCTATGCACGCTTCTATTCTTGTAGACAGTGTTGGGCCTCCAAGTGCAGAGGTTTGTAGAACAACAACAAGTTTCCCTTAAGTGGATCACCCAAGGTTTATCGAACTCAGGGAGAAAGTGGTCAAAGGTATCCCTCTCAAGCAACCCTATAGTCAAGATACAAGAAGTCTCTTGTGTCCCCAACACACCCAATACACTTGTCAGGTGTATAGGTGCACTAGTTCAGCAAAGAGATAGTGAAATACAAGTAATATGGATGATTATAAGTGGTAATTCCAATCTGAAATAAGAGTGGCAGCAAGCAAACATGTAATAGGATTGATTGTAAATGGTGTTTCAATGCTTAGAAACAAGGCCTAGGGATCATACTTTCACTAGTGGACACTCGCATATATTTATCCTCTCTTCATTATTCTATCCCGAACTACTCTCCGGTTGGATGACGTAGGGCTATAACAACACACCTTAAAGTTCGCATTCCCCATCTAGATAACCCCTCACTGTCACCTTGAGTGCTAGATAGTTCCAACAAACACCACAATCTCATAGACACATCCAACTCAAATTATACTCATGATAAGTATTTATGTAACCTTAGCCAAAGTGCCACACTGTGTGCACACTGTCAGCTTCACACACGTGGGGATAAGTAGAGATTAATTAAAGCACTTGAGTAGTAGAATAGATCTAGATTACAAAGCTCATGATCTCAATAAGATCACGCATAGAGAGAGAGATGAAGACATAGCTACTTGTAGAGCCCTTAGCCTCGAGAGAGAACTACTCCCTCCTCATCATGGGAGTCAGCAACGGCGATGAAGATGGTGGTGGAGTCGATGGAGATGGCTCCGGGGGCACTTCCCCGTCCCGGCAGGGTGCCGGAATAGAGACTTATGTCCCCCGAATCTCCTCTTCGGTGGTGGCGGCGCTACAGAACTTTTCATGGAAATCTGATCTTGTACTTAGGGTTTTCGTCCCGAGGTACTTTTATAGGTGAAGAGGCAAGGTCGGTGGGCGCCCGAGGGGCCCACCCACTCCTGGCACGGCCTGGGCTGACCCGCGCCACCAGGTGGTGTGGCCACCTCGTGGCCCCTCTCCGTCTCGTCTTCTTGCTCTGTGAGTCTTCTGGTAAAATATTGACTTTGGCTTTTGTCCGGTCCGATTCCGAGAATATTTCTTTTCCAGCTTTTCTGAAACTAAAAACAGCAGAAAACAAGCAACTAGCACCATGGCATCTTGTTAATAGGTTAGTTCTAGAAAATGTATAAAAGTGTCTCAAAATATAGACAAAACATAAGAAAGTAGATACTAAACGAGCATGGAACATCAAAAATTATAGATACGTTTACGACGTATCATACCCATTGCCAAAGATAGAAGATCTATTTGATCAACTGACTGGTGCCAGAGTGTTTTATAAGATTGATCTTAGAACTGGTTATCACCAATTGAATATCTGTGCAACGGATATTCCAATGACTGCCTTCACCACCATATATGGATTGTATGAGTACAATGTCATCTATTTTGGATTAACCAATGCCCCGCTTATTTCATGAACCTCATGAATAAGATCTTTATGAATTTTCTGGATAAGTTTGTTATTGTTTTTATCGATGACATTCTGATCTAGTCCAAATCAGAAGAAGACCATGAACAACACCTAAGAACCATCCTTGAAACCCTTAGGGAGCATCAGTTGTATGCCAAGTTTAGCAAATGTGAGTTCTGGTTAAAGGAAGTAGGATTCCTAGGTCATATCTTGTCGGCGGGAGGAGTTGTTGTCGACCCGCCAAGATTAAGGATGTTGAAGAATGGAAAGCCCCAACCACTCAAACAGAAGTCTGTGCATTTCTTGGATTAGCCGGATATTACCGCAAGTTCGTTGAAGGATTTTAAAGCATCGCAAGACCAATGACCCAACTATTGATGAAAGACAAGAAGTTTGAATGGACGGACAAATGTGAAGCAAGTTTTCAAGATCTCAAGAAAAGATTGATTTTAGCCCCAATTTTGATCATGTCGGATATCAAGAAGCCTTTTGATGTATACTGTGATGCATCCAAGATTGGTCTCGAATGTGTGTTGATGCAAGAAGGAAAAGTTATATCCTATCTATCTAGACAGCTGAAGCAACATGAATAGAACTACCCCTCCCATGATTTAGAACTAGTAGCCGTAGTGTTAGCTTTGAAGACCTGGCGTCATTACCTTATGGGTAACCGCTGCGAGATTTATTAGGATCACAAGAGTCTGAAGTATATTTTCACCCAAAAGGAGCTGAACATGAGGCAAAGGTTATGGATAGAGTTAATCAAGGATTATGACCTTGATATTCACTTTCACCCTGGCAAAGCCAATGTCGTAGCGGATGCTCTTAGTAGCTTGTCGTGTAGATTAAACACAATGATTAAGGAAGCCCAGCCAAGCCGGAATGAGGAAATGGAGAATTTCAGAGTGGAGCTAGTTAGCAAAGGATTTCTAGCTAGTATTGAACTTCAACCCACTTTGATCAGTCAGATAAAGGAAGCCTAGAAAGGAAATGCCAGTATTGATGGAATTAAGCGTCGTATCGGTACAGGGAAGGTGCCCGGATTCACCGAAGATGAAGGAGTTCTGTGGTATAAAGGGCGTATCTTTGTGCCAGTAGATTCGGAGTTGAAACAAGTCATTATGCAGGAAGCCCATGACACCCTTTATTCTATTCACCCAGGAGGAACCAAGATATATCAAGATTTGAAGGAGCAATTTTGGTGGCACAAAATGAAGAGAGAAGTCGGGAGCTACATAGCCAAGTGTGATATTTGTTAGAGAGTCAAAGCGGAACATCAGTGACCCGCAGGACTTTTGCAACCATTGTAGATCCCGGAATGGAAATGGGATTCTGTCGGAATGGATTTCATCATAGGTTTGCCTACATCTAGTAGGGAAAATGGCTCTTTTTGGGTCATAGTGGATAGACTATCTAAGGTAGCTCATTTCATACCCGTCAAGACTACCTATCAAAGCTCGAAGCTAGCGGAGTTATATATTGCTAGAATAGTCAGTTTACATGGAACTCCCAAGACCATTGTGTCGGATCGAGGAACCCAATTTACCTCAAGATTTTGGAAGAAAGTCTAAGAAGGATTAGGAACCAAACTAAATTTTAGCACAGCTTATCACCCGCAAACCAACGGCCAAACAAAAAGAGTAAATCAAATCTTAGAAGGTATGCTGAGTGCCTGTGTGTTAGAGTATGGATCTAAATGGGAAGATTGTCTACCTTTTGCGGAATTCTCATACAACAACAGTTATCAAGCTAGTTTGCAAATGGCCCCATTTGGGTTCCTATATGGAATAAAGTGACGTACCCCCTTGAATTGGTCGCAAGTAGGAGAGAGTCAGATTTTCGGACCCAACATCCTACGAGAAGCCGAAGAGAAGGTTCACAAAGTCCGTGAACACCTCAAGACCGCTCAATCTAGATAGAAGAGTTATGCTCACAAAAGATGTCGAGACCTGACCTTCAATGTCGGAGATTTTGTGTATCTCAAAGTACCCCCCTTGAAAGGAATGCAGTGTTTTCAACTAAAAGGGAAGCTTGCCCCCCAGATATATTGGACCCTTCAAGATTCTAAGCCACATAGGAGAAGTATCCTATCAACTGGAATTTCCTGAGGAGATGTCAACCGTGCATAATGTGTTCCATATCTCGTTACCTCGCAAATGCCTAGAAGTTCCGGACAAGACCGAAGTGCTCAAGAATATCGATCACAGAGCCATAGATATCAACAAGGATTTAACCTATCGTGAAGTGCCCATAAGTATTTTGGAAGAAGCATTCAGAACCACCCGAACCAGGAGTATCAAGTTTCTCAAGATCCAGTGGAGTAACCATATTGAAGAAGAAGCCACTTGGGAGCGAGAGGATTATATTAGGACTAAGTTTCCCAATCTCTTTAGTGTTGGAAATATGCCCTAGAGACAAATAGTTATAAGGACTATTATCATATTTCATATAGTTTATGATTAAGTTTTATATCATGCTATAACTGTATTGAGTGGAAACATCAATACACGTGTGATATACAAACAACCAGAGGTTCCCAGTGAAACTCTAGTCACTGGTTCATTGGTCAACAGATGATCATGTTTCCTGATCATGTGGAATTTATGCCAGTTGGAAATGGAGTCATCTCATTCCGAGAATGAGATGATGAACCAATACCCAACCTAAACATCATGACCCGATCATGTCACGAAGTTCAAGTTATGATGATTAGAAATGGATCCTCGTAGACTATTCCTTAGATCGTGAGGCTATATCAATCACTGTCTCTCGAGAGTGCTTAGATAGCATCAAGCGCCACTTGGTAATATAGTGGTTATAAAGGTGTCTTCAGGTACTCGGAGGAAACCCTAGAGGCAATATATGTCAAGAGCAGGATTTGTCCGTCCATGTGACGGGCAGATACTCAAAGGGCCCACTCGGAGAAGTTATATCCGATAGCTGCGCAGCGTGTGATTTGATCACATGGATATCACTTGTCCGAACGAGTCAAGTAGCATTGTTCAGTAACGAGATTGAACACAACATGGCGATGTCATTGATCATATCTTGGGCAATGCAAGTATCGAGAGACAAAGGGAATAAGACACGACTGTACCGGTTCAAACGATGGAAGATCTTCGTGGAACGCACAGGGGTCACATGGCCATCCAGGTCCCTCTGTCGATCATTGGTGCGGGAGTGTCCCGACCATGTCTAGAGTGTTACCGAACAGTGGTGTATCACGCTTAAGGCTTGATGATGCTTAGAGAGTGTTTATAGGATCGGTAGAATCACCGAAGAATAGTAGAGAGAAAACCAGAAGGGTTTCGGTAAGTCCAGAGGATGTCCGGAGTGGAGGTGGAAGTGTTCCATAGCCACGGAGGTTGAATAATATGTGAATGAATGTTAAATATTGATTTAATCATTTATTCATAATTATTTAATAAAGAGAAAAATCAATTTAAATGGTCAAAGGCTTAATGAGCCAATTCCTGGAGGGGAGAGGGCCCATTAGGGAAAGGAGAGAGGAAGAAGGGGCCAAGGGGGTGGCCGGCTGGGCCTAGCCCCCCCGCGTGGGTCCCACTAGGGTGGCCGGTGGCTGCCCCTCCCCCTCCTCTCCTTTAGTCCCACCTCGGGACTTTGAGGGAGGTAGTACTCCTCTCCCCCTATATATAGTGGGGGTATTTGGCCAAATAAAATACACCAATAATCAATAAAGGTATTCTCACTTTTGGGAGGACCTCTAATTTATATTTTCTCTCTCCCCCTCTCTCTCTCTCGTGACCGTGGTCCCAAGACTGGACTGCACGAACGAGAGACATCTTCACCGTGGAGCGCCGTCGCGCTGCGGGATTTGGATCCGGGCGCTCTACTTTCGCAACTACTGCTGGATCAGGAAAGCGGGAGTCATCGTCAGGCACCGGACGTGTGTTACTCCCCGTGAGGTGTCACACTTGAGGCACTCAAGTCGTTGGAGCCAAAGGAGCACGAGGACTTCATCACGACCTTGAGGTCGGCTTCGGCTCGTCTACATCAACCACGCTCTCCTAAGCGTTGACAACACTTTTCGGTCTTCAAGGGTAAGTTCGCGAAAAGCCCCTCCCGTTACTGTATTACTAATAGATAGGTCCTGGCAGCTTCAGGGGTTCAGGGGCGTAGGGTAAAATTTTATTGTTTTCATACGCGGAACCCCTATAGAGGTATCACAGCTAGATCTATACGTAGTAATGCTGGTACGGGTAGAACACACGAGATGTAGCATGTGGGCATTTATCTTTTAGTTGTTACCCTCCCATATGTACTTGTGTATACCGAAATAATGCTTGATGAAGCATCCTCCAACCGACTTTACGCGTTCATTCGCAAGACTGGTCCACACTTGACATACGGCTTGTACCGTATAAAGTGGCTTAGGGGGGTGTCTGTCTCTCTCGCACTAGTTGGTATGCCATTTGCAACGGAGGGCCCCGAAAGGGGTGTAGTAGAGACAACTACTTGATCAGCGTTGTGCTAAAAGTTCGTAGGTAAGAACGGTTCTTGTGCGAAAGCCCATTCAGCCACGTAAAACATGCAAAGATAAAGTAGAGGCGTCTAACTTTGTTTTGCAGGGGGGGTGTTGCTTTGTGATATGGTTGTGGCAAAGGTAAAGTGATTACCTTATGTCACGTAGTAGTAGATAGTCACGGAGGTGAAGAACTACCACGCCGGAATGACAACGGTACCCTGGTGTCTATGGCGTCGGAACCCTGGCGCCGGAATCCGGTGACGACGGATGGAGATCACGACGTGAAGGACCATATCACATCGCATTTACATTCAATGTTATTGCTTGTATATCTTATTGTGTGCTAGTATTAGATACTCGACGGTAGCCTAATAAGATGATCCCTGTTAAAATTACCAACGATTGTGTTCCCCCTTAGTGTGCACCACCAAGAAAGTTCTTCGGTATGAGGCGATCCATGGTACAAGCATGGGTGTCAGACATATCTACATTCTCATACAGTGGGTGTAAGCCATGTTGCACAGCGAATACACTAAGGTTGAGTTAGCGAGCCTAGCATGTGCAGACATGGCCTCGGGACGGGGATGGTCAAAAGATCGAGCACGAGTCGCATGAATGATGTGACCGACATTTAGCGTCCACCCTTGAACCCACATTGATGGCCGTGACGATCAGGGGAGATGTGGCTGATAGGGGTCGTGTTGTCACTAGGAACCCTTATGGGGATAGGTGTTTCTGAGCGGAGTTATTATTGACTCATTTGATTATAAACTTAGTCTAAATTCCTTCTTGCAATTGTAAATGTAGATGCCACCTTTCCTGTTGTCGATTGATTGGTTAGAAGGAGAGAAGCTTAGATTAGATGGATCAAACTTCTCCATATGGGTTGCGCGTCTCCACGTTCTCCTTAGCGAGAATGACGTGGTCGACTACATACTCGACGGGATGGATTTGGATCAGCCCATTGACCTAGAGACCCTAGAGCAGCGGAAAGACCGCTATCTCCATCGGGAGATGGCCTCCTTCATTTCAGTTACTATGCATTTTGGAATGGTGTATGAGTTGTGGCCTTTCGTGGGTGATGTCAACCCTCGTTCGGGAATGCTACAGCTTAGGATACATTTCATGGAACAAGCACGCATATGGGAGCATGAGCTGATGGGAGACTTCCTCTCCATTAAGATGGAGGAGAACTCATCACTAGACGACCACTTGGGGCACATGCATGATGTGTACATGAGGCCTGCATACTTCCTGGATAGCTGGATGGCGGGCTCTTTTGTGAATGGCGTTGTGCTGCGGTCGCTGCCACCAAGATACCAAGCACAAGTCAGGACTTGCATTATGAGGGGCGACGTGGAATCAATGGAGTTCCACCAGTTCGTGACACATCTCAGGAATGTGTTGGTTGAACCAGATGTCGCTCAGGTCATCGATGACAAAGGTATATATTCGATATACAATTTTATAAATGTTATAATCTTGCAAACACATTTGCAGTGTTAAGTATATTTGATACTTGTTCTTTTTTGCTGAACACATGTCCTTCTGCATGAGAGGTGCTTGCTAGAGAGGAGGTGACGTTGCATGTTGATGGCGAGCATGATGATGGCCAACGACACTCTCCCTCGACATTTATCATTTAGTTTGTGTTTAGGATGATTATTGTAATCAAAAGATTGTGAACTTATTTAGTGTGTCTCACACTTTGTGAGACGGTTATTCATATGAGTTTGTAACAAATGGTTGTTCTACTTTTATGAATGATTTCTATTCGTGTTCATATACTGTTTGATTATATGTGAATTATCCTTGTTGTTATGAAACTAATTGATAATGCATGAACATTTGTAAAATATCGAAATGACTTAAAATACCCAACTTAAATGATATTTCATTATGGAATGAAAACCATTGTTTAAATTCAAAGTTATAATGATAATATGTGAAAGTCATTCGATTTATTATCACATATAAATCATGCCTAATTTTAGCAAAATAACTTGAACACCGTGTATTACTTGAATACAAAGTGTTTAATGAATTGTTAAAAGTAAATACATATTCAATGTATTGTGTTTTAACGAAAATGGTAATTATCATTATACGATTGTTTAAAAGTGTAAGTAGTGTACCAAAGGAAACATGAATATGAAACTATTTGATTTGATCAAAGTGTTTCATCAACAAAGGGTATAAATTTAAAAGAGAATCTAATTACTACGATTTGATCAATAGTAATGAAATTCGACTTTATAAGAATGGCATAAAAGAAATTGTGAAATGCAAAGCGTTTTGAAACGTCAAAATGCAAAGCATCACAATGTGATATTAGATATCAAAGTGGGCGAATAGATGGCACCGAATAAATCGTTGTAGTGTAGATGTAGAGACCATTAGTTAGAAATAGTTAGCACTCAATTAGAACATATAGTGAACCATTAGAATTCGTCAAAGCGGCTCCATATCTAGTATGGATCGTTGTGAAAGTTTTGGGGTTATTCGATATAACCAAAACAATAGCGAATAAGTTCTTGTAGAGTATTCATTGGAAACTTTGAATACGAAATCCATAGTTGAAACCAAAAGAGAAGCAAAACTTGTATTGCTTGGATTTTGGTACATTTTTTAGAAATCTCACTCCCAGTGATATTTCTCGATTATGGAGCAAATGGAAGGTAGTGTAAAACACGATGAGGATACAAAACCCTGCATCAGAGTGTTGAGAAGCGCAATGGACAACGTTCCCGAACGATTCTCTTCACAAAGGAAAGAATCAATGATAATGATCATTGTGTTTTTCCCACTAGTGTTTTCACTACATGAAGTAGGATTCAAAATGTAATGCATATCTTGTATGGAGACATTTGTGAATCATTTGTCATGATTATTGGAATATGACATACCTACGAACT
Source organism: Avena insularis (assembly GCA_023614405.1). Lineage (NCBI taxonomy): Eukaryota > Viridiplantae > Streptophyta > Magnoliopsida > Poales > Poaceae > Avena > Avena insularis. The sequence goes on along the minus strand of CM042686.1, from coordinate 572,646,973 downwards.
ACTAAGGAAATAATGGTAAACTAGAATTATGAGAAATCCTAAGAGCAAAATTCACTTGAGATTAGAAAGCAATTCGTTGCCGAATCTCACAAGTAAAAAGGGTGACTTGAATTTTCCCAAATGACTACAAAGCCATAGTGGAAAAGGGGGTGAATGACAAAAGCACAATTTGTCAAGTATTGGACAAATTCAAATGAATTTGATTCAAGTGTGCTGAATGTCTAGAGGATTTAAAACTAGTAATAGTACTAGTATCTCATAGTAAAACTCCAAGTTTGATATTTGATCAAAGGATTTTCAAGTTATTCAAAATAGTGAGTGCATATGCAATTTGCATGAAATTGAGTGGGAGCTATGAAAGTCTTCCTAAAACAATATGTGAATGACATATTTTTGAGTGGGAGCTTATACAGTGATTCTTAAGTGTGTTAAGAATAAAAACCACAAATACTTATCAATAATGATTTATAAGGTGTTATGTAGTATTCCTTAAGGGATTCTGAAAAAGGGTTTCAGAATAGAAGTTAATTAAGGAACTAGTCCTTAATAACTCAAGTTAGGAATAGCATTAAGTTTAACATCGATGGTTGAAAGAAAGAAAAGGATGATCATCATCCACTATGTTGAGACATAGGTTCTATCTTAGAAAACCATGATGATAACTTAACATAATATATGATCCAATAAGGAACGTTTGAAAGTGATTAAGTTCGAATCATAGAACGTTGAGCTAAGTTTGTCCGCAGTGTCTAATAGAGAACTATAGACATGTTTTCCAAATCCATAAAGGATGACATATCCTAAAACATAAAGGGTTATGTTATAAGGGAATATGTTGGGAACTCCTGTAAATACCAATTGATGTCAAGTAGAAAGCAAGGTGAACAAAAACATCGAAAGTTGCACAGAGTGCACTAGTGTTTCGATGAATACATTTATAATAATAGATAAGGGTACCATCTAAAGTGTCGTATAATGTTATGGCTGGGCTAGTTCGCTTTTAACGTAGAATGATGTGTCCCAGAGCACAATGTGTAACACCCTCGAATCGGCCCTATGCAAGTTTTAGCCCTTTCCGCCAAACCCGCATAGAAGCGATTCAAGGACGCCCACCAGGCACTCTCGTGCGGGTGGAAACGAAGTAATACCATTACACAACAGTCCTCCATGGGACCCACAGAATAGATATATATACAACAGCGACTCAACGAGTCAAGGATACAGATATACAATACAAAGATCCAAATCACCTTGAAAACGGTACAGCGTCCGAGTACGGACAAGATGCAAATTGGGCTAAGAGCCATGAAGAATAACCAATGGTGTCCATAACCCTGCCCAGGCCAAGCCGGAAGGGTAACCCTGCTAACGACGTCGATCATAAACCTGCTAAAACAAAAGGGGTGCCGACAAAGGGCAAAGGAAAAAGAGGAGCGTCAGTACTGAGGCCAGTACATGGCGAGGCTAGAATTCGGCGGCTCTCGCCTACATAGGTATGGTGGGCTAAAGCGGCAGCGCAGCGACACTAAACAACCTATAGAGAATCGATACAACTGGCGGTTATCAGAGAGGGATAAGAAAGACCTATTCGGATCCAACCTGAAGCTAACACCAAACAAACCCATCCTGGTATTTCCCCCTCGAGACCAAACGAGGAAGTCGGACCAAGGAACTCACACCGTTGGCAATTTTACTCATTCCGTTATAGTTGCATCAATTACTAATCAGATATAGATAGCATGAGTCATCCTGAAGCATAAGTAGTGGGCAGTTTTAATTACCATTCGGTGGTAGTTGGAACCTTTACTAGTCAGATATAATTGTCCCGAGGAATCCTAGAACCCAGCAATTGTTGGCACTTTTATCACATTCCATTGGAGTTGTAATATTTACTAGGCAGGTATAGTAAGACAAAGATCACCACAGATCCACCAGTTGTGGGCATTTTTAATATCCATTCCGTTATACTTGCTGATTACTAGTCACATCTTAAGTCAAATTTATAGCACTACTTTAGTTATGCTTGTCTATGATCGAGATACTGTGCTCCAAGTCGTCCATAACCACGGACACGGCTTTCAGAAAGTTTTACCCTGCAGGGGTGCACAAATAGCAACACACACTCGATCAACCTCGGAAAAACCAACTCAAAACCCAACGAGGCTTTCACGACAAAGCGATCACAGGATTCATAAATATTTTAGGGGGGCACCCCATTAAGCTAGCCGCAACAAAGTTGGCCGGCTCCGAGACGGACCCAAGGTTTGCGCCAATGGCTGTAAACGACTGGGAACCCGAAAGTGTGACTGGGCTTGTCGATACCGCGAAAACACTCCGCAATCCTAAACAGTACAGGTGCTCCACGCACAATCTTAAATAAAGCAGTAAAGCATGGCATAGGTACAGGATAGTAATAAAGCCCCAAACTACTTTGTGGCCCCAAGAAATAGAAATGAATCAAGGTCTGGCTCAGGGGGGTTCATAAGGCCTCCCGGATGTGGATAGTGCGAAAAATCAAGGAACAGGTATCAAGTACTCGAGGTCCTACGGGACACAAGTGAGCGTGGAAGAACCAAATAACATCTATTGCCCACCGATGCCTCTGCATTAGTTATATCTAGCATTTTAATAGTTGTAATTAAAGTCATGATCATCTCCACCATAAACATCTGCCAGCATTCCAACAACTGTGGTACTTGACAACACGAGATCACACCTAAGCAAGCAACTACGACTCGCAAGGCCAGCGATCTACCAAACACAGGTAATAGGAGGTGTCCAAGGCAATATAGAGGCTGCACGGGATATAACTGGTGTTCGGAAACTAAAGCATCGCGAAACAGATAGCAATAGATCAACATGAGGAAATAAAGACTATAAATGCAAAATAGGTAGAAGGGGAAGAGATGCTCGCCTGGGAAACACTGCCGAAGGTTCATATCCGGAGAACTTGTCGATACTCGCATTAACTCATCGGCCTAATCCGCGAAGAAGCAAAGCACTAAAAGAAACACTGGATACAATATTTAATACTACGGCAGAAGAATCGGCATGTTGATGATATGATGCAGATGCGGTGCAATTAGGCAGTATTAAGCGGAACCGGGGTCCCGACAATTAATTATATGGTTCAAGTTGTTTACCTACCCCACAATTTAAATATTGTCTTAACAAGACAGAACATGGCATCGGTTCACTGCACCAATTTAAATGGATCCGATATAAGACTAGAATAGCCCGCATATTGACTCCATATTTAATTATGAGGTGAAACAGCCAAGTACCCCCAAACCCCATGATGAGATGCGAGCGTGAACAATTTAATATGCAACAATTAATAATGTCATATTATAAAAATAGGGGTCTCGGATAGGGGTCACACATTGGAACTCGGCGATCTTGGTTCGATGTGGTTCATGTTCGGTCTTGCCGGGATCGGTCTTCGGGGCAACGGCCTTCAGCTTCCGGGATCGAGGTCTTCAGGGTTCGATCATCGAATCCATGTCGGCGCACTCGGGGTCTCGGCATATTCAAGCCCGCGAAGGAGATGTCTTCAGGTTCACATCCGTGTGCAGGCCTTCGGGAGATCTTGGCGATGTCACGATGATCTTGTCGAGAGACACTAATGCCCTTGTTCAATATCTCGTTCTCGTCCGGCGGGTGGTTCGGGCTTATCACACAGTACCATTGCCGTGTGAAGATCATCATCAGTAGCTCTTCCCAAAGCTTCGGTACCACATCATCTCAAACACAGCTAGCAGCAACTGAACATACCATAGCTAATTAGAAAGGCTCTAGCATCTATTACATCGCAACATCACACAACGGTGCCATGAACTCACATAGCTGAGGCCGGCTTCTAGAGGCGGAGTGGTCCTGTGAGCGTACAGAGGCCACGGCTGTGGCTCGGACAGAAGCGCACGTGGTCTCGGATCGAGCAGGGCGGAGAACACACGGGCGACGAGCTAGTTGCCGGAACATGGTGGCACGCGAATAGGGACGAGGAGCGATGGCGGAGCTGGTCCACTGCCAGAGCGGGGCACTGGCGGTAGAGGGCGGTCGTGGCGGTCCGGTGGCAGAGCTCGACGGGGAGGGGTTCTCTGCACCAAGGAGGGGGCCCGCGGTGGCCGGCGAGCTCGGGCGCCAGCACGGCGAGAGTGGATCCCGTGGTGGCGCTCGGAGAGGCGAGGACGGGGGAAAGAGGAGGGAGGCCGACGAGGAGAGCACCAGGGCGGTGGACGGAGGATGGGGTGGAGGCGGCTGGCGCTGGCAGCGGGAGCAGAGGACAGGGAGGCGACGACGGCGAGGGGCCTGGGAGGAGCTCGGGCGGCGGCTCGCGGAGACGGCCGCGGAAGCGGCCGAGGGAGGCGGCGGAGAGGCGGGCCTTGGCGTGGGGTAGGTGGGGATCCATCGGGGGAGAGAGACGGTGGTGGGGCCGGGCGTGGGGATCGAGGTTGTCGGTGGGGTGGTTGGTCCAGGGGAGTCTGTCTGGCCCGGCAGTGGGGATGGGCTGGTCGGTGCGTGGGGTGGGAGTAGGCCAGTGGGCCAAAGGGTTGGGGTGGGCGCTGGGAGCGCTTGTGTGTGTGTGAGTGCGTGTGTGGGTGGGGTAGGTCCAGGAGAGAGAGAGGGGAGGTGGCGACCCAGGATTGGTGGAGGTGAGGTGGAGGGGGTGAGGTGGCAAGCACCGATTGGTGCAGGCGAGGTGGAGGGCTGGGTATGATTAGGATAGGGTAGGAAAAGGTTTAGATAGTTTAGACTAGGGTTTGGAGGTGGCCGGTCAGGCTTTCGGGCCTGGCTGGCTGTCTCCTAAAAAATAATTTAAAAGTTCTATTATGTAAAACGGGACTTTTGAAAACTGTTGGTAGACGAAACAAAATAATCCGGAGACCCGGGTTTTAATTTGAAATAAAGACGAGGCGTTTAGAAAACTAAAACAGACTTTTCGAAAATAGTTTTATGCGAACAAATGCAAGATGACATGACGATGCTCAAAAGCAAGGTGTCATGATGACATGAGCATGCGATCATGATGATGCAATGCACAAATATAACGCGATTTTCTAGTAGTGGTTTTTGCGGGGCGCCACACAGTGCCCATGAGAAAGCCCTCGAGGTTGATCTAAAGTCACTGTAGGCTCCTGGAATCAGGCCTCGTTCTGCTGCCATAGCGACGATGTATACACACAGATGCTATCATGTGATGATAAAATATTAATGTCAATCAAGGTGATGTTAGTAAGTTGTAAAGGATTTGGGACTGTAAAGTACAGACCCAAGACTCAACCTCTTCCATGAGCAAGAATGTTCAGGGTACCAGATATATGGTGCCAATGATTAAGGAACAAATGCAGCTAGTGTATTTGTACTCTAGTGCAAGTGGGAGACTGTTGGAAATATGCCCTACAGACAAATAGTTATAAGGACTATTATCGTATTTCATATAGTTTATGATTAAGTTTTATATCATGCTATAACTGTATTGAGTGGAAACATCAATACACGTGTGATATACAAACAACCAGAGGTTCGTAGTGAAACTCTAGTCACTAGTTCATTGGCCAACAAATGATCATGTTTCCTGATCATGTGGCATTTATGCCAGTTGGAAATGGAGTCATCTCATTCCAAGAATGAGATGATGAACCAATACCCAACCTAAACATCATGACTGGATCATGTCACGAAGTTCAAGTTACGATGATTAGAAATGGATCCTCGTAGACTATTCCTTAGACCGTAGGCTATATCAATCACTGTCTCCCGAGATTGCTTAGATAGCATCAATCACCACTTGGTAATACAGTGGTTATAAAGCTGTGTTAAGGTACTCAGAGGAAACCCTATAGGCAATATATGTCAAGAGCGGGATTTGTCCGTCCATGTGACGAGAAGATACTCAAAGGGCCCACTCGAAGAAGTTATATCCAATAGCTGCGCAGCGTGTGATTTGATCACAGGGATATCACTTGTCGGAACGAGTCAAGTAGCATTGTTCAGTAACGAGATTGAACACGACATGGTGATGTCATTGATCAGATCTCGGGCAATGCAAGTATCAAGAGACAAAGGGAATAAGACACGACTATCCCGGTTCAAACAACGAAAGATCTTCGTGGAACGCACAGGGCCCACATGGCCATCCAGGTCCCTCTGTCGATCATTGGTGCGGGAGTGTCCCGACCATGTCTGGAGTGTTCCCGAACCGTGGGGTATCACGCTTAAGGGCTTGATGATGCTTAGAGAGTGTTTATAGGATCGATAGAATCACCGAAGAATAGTAGAGAGAAAACCGGAAGGGTCAAAGGCTTATAGGATCGATAGAATCATTTATTCATAATTATGTAATAAAGAGAAAAATCAATTTAAATGGTCAAAGGCTTAATGGGCTAATTCTCGGAGGGGAGAAGGCCCATTAGGGAAAGGAGAGAGGAATAAGGGGCCAAGGGGGTGTCCGGCTGGGCCTAGCCCCCCTCCCGCGCGGGGCCCACTAGGGTGGCCGGCGGCTGCCCCTCCCCCTCTTCTCCTTTAGTCCCACCTCGGGACTTTGAGGGAGGTAGTACCTCCCCTCCCCTATATATAGTGGGGATATTTGGACAAATAAAATACACCAATAATCAATAAAGGTCTTCTCACTTTTGGGAGGAACTCTAATTGATATTTTCTCTCTCCCCCTCTCTCTCGTGACCGTGGTCCCAAGTCTGGATTGCGCGAACGAGAGACATCTTCACCGTGGAGCGCCGTCGCGCTGTGGGATTCGGATCCGGGAGCTCTACTTCCGCAACAGCTGCTGGATCAGGGAAGTGGGAGTCATCGTCAGGCATCATACGTGTGTAACTCCCCGCGAGGTGTTGCACTTGAGGCACTCAAGTCGTTGGAGCTAAAGAAGCACGAGGACTTCATCATGACCTTGAGGTTGGCTTCAGCTCGTCTACATCAACCATGCTCTCTTGAGCGTTGACAACGCTTTTCGTTATTCAAGGGTAAGTTCACGAAAAGCCCCTCTCGTTACTGTATTACTAATAGATAGGTCCTAGCAGCTTCAGGGTTTCAGGGGCGCAGGATAAAATTTTATTGTTTTCATACGCGGAACCCCTACATTTAGTTCCTAGTTTTTCCTGAATCTCGGGACGATATTCTGTTTAAGGAGGGGAGGTTTGTAACATCTCAAAAATATTAAACAAGCTTATCAAGTTCTAATCACCCAAGTTTGGGGTTACTAAAAACTTTTATTATTAAACTTGATGTGAATGTATGTGTGATTTCCATTAATGCATGAATGCTTGCAATTGCCATGTTTGATTGCTACAAATGGTAAGGATTACTTTAAAAAGGATTACCACATCATCTAGATCATTTTCAAGCAAAATCAAATGAAAAGAAAGTCAAATATGAATCTTATGATCATATGGTCACTTTGGCCAAAGTTAACCACTAGCCTACTTTGGCCATCTCTAGTAAAAGATTTCTAACAGAAACAATTCTAATTCTTTTCACCCCTTGCTAGACCAAGTAAAAATGAACCCAAGAAAACTTTACAACCCTATATAAACTATTTTCAAATCCATTTAAGAGGCAATTCAAAATTGAATCAAGTGTAAGTACATAGCTCATCATTTTTCAAAAACCACACAAACCTCCACCACTTGGCAATTCCCAGCAACCAGAGACTACTAAGCATGTGACTATCTCACCCACCAAAATTCATCCAAAAATTTGAAAGTTAAGTTCATGCGGCCATTTGACCAAACACCTAGCAGATAGAGTACAACTACCAACTATCTAATGTTTCTGATCAATCAATTGATCATCAATTGTACCCCAATTCTATCTCATATCTCACCCACGATCACCCCCAGTACACCGCCATGCAGTGGAGCCATTTCCCTTTGTCGTTGCACCAGTGCCATACGTACCCGAGCATGTCCATGCCGGTCGAGCACGGACATGACGCCATAGACTGTGTCGCCCTTTCCCATGGTGCCTAGCTGATAGCCATGACCTCACCGCCCCTCTTTGTCCATCCCTTGACCAACGACGAGGAGTGGAGAAGCTAGAATCGGCACGCCCATTTAAGTCTCTGCCATGCCGAGAGCACGACGGAGCGCCGAAGCCGCCTTGCGCAGCCACACCGCACCTCGCTCTCTCCGCTCGTACCCGCACCCGCCGCATCACCAGCCATCTCCCAGACACGACGATTCATCGCCACGCGCCCCATGACCACCGTACTCGCTGACAAACACCGCCATACCTGAACAGAGCGCTGATGTCGCCCGACCGACTTAGGCCGCCCCTTCTCGCGCCACTACGCACGTGACGATCGCCATAGTCCACCGTGTCGACCCATGCCCTCCACCATGCTTAGCGCGACCTGTAGCTGCGTCGCCGATGAAGCCCAACCATGTCGCCCTGCCTCCAATGCCGGTGTATAAATAGGAGCCACCCCAGACCTCAAACGGCACACCATTTCACTCCCACTCTCCCAGCAACACCCCAGACCCCTTCCCGGAGCAAGGTGAGCACCACCCCGCCGGAATTTTACCGGAACCCATCGCTGAAGTGAAGGAAAGGCTCCATCGACTGGAGCCACCCTAGGGGCTGCCGTGACCACAAATCGACTCTCCGTCGTCGACAAGCCCGTTTGCCCCCATTGCCGGACCTAGATGGAGCCCTGGTAAGCCCCCAGCAACCCTCGCCGTGCCGCTAGGTTTAGAATCTTGTCGGAGCACCGCGACATAGATGACGAACCTTAGTCGTAGATCTCGTTCTAATCGTAGGGCTGATATTGATAGATACCGTTTTGGTTACAATTAGTCGTTGACGCGTAGGACCCACCTGTCAGTAGCCCGGTGCACGCGCGCTCTGAAGTTGGGCTGGCCCATTTCTTTTCCCGCGCAGATCCCAGCAATTCAAATAGAATTTGTCTATTTAGTTAAAAACCCTATTCTATCAGTAGATTCAAATAAAAGAGATGTACTGAACCAACATGCATGATTCCAATTTTGTTAGAAAGGTATTGAAAATATCTACACACTCCCGTTGGATTCAAACCATTTGAAATTATAGATCACCTATACTAAAAATAACAAGACAAATACTTTACCACTTCAAACATTTTTATAAAATCAACCATAAATGCTTTTGAGTTGATTCGAACTCTCAAAAATCACATTTAACATGCTCGACATGAATATGTAAAAAGATTTGGATTTACTTATATTAAACATGGACTAGTATTAAAATGATGTTATATAGGCTTTTCTAGCCACTTTAATATTATTAAATAGTAACATTAAATCTTTTAATATATGATCACCACTTTAAAACACTTTCCCAAGTATTGAAATATGTGGTGATGACATGTGTCAACATGATCCCATATTTTAATTAGAGGATATTAAATCTTAAGTACTTTTAATGAGTAGAAATTACTTTTCCAAAATAAGATAAATAAGAAAGTGTAAAAATTACATGTGATGATAGAGATGATGCTAGATCATCTAATATGATCCCTTGTTTGCTAACTAGAAGTAGTGAAGGATTGTTTGGTGATTGTGTATATTGAATGTATTTATAGATGCTAGTACCGACCCGGGATACGACGAGGAGGAGTACTTCGAGGAAGAAGAAGAGAACTTCAACAACTGCACTGGTCAAGGCAAGCTAGAAATTTTCATGATATCTATGCAAGCCCACTATACTAGATAACCTATGCAAGGTGCACTAGGCATGCTTGATTATGCAACTTGATTATACCAATCCTAGTTTTACTTACTAGCTTTACTTTTCCTTTATTAAAGTTTCTTATCTAGTTAATGAATTGTGACTAATGGAAAAGTAGGATGGATACCTGATGACCCACAAGTATAGGGGATGTATCGCAGTATTTTCGAGGGAAGTTAAACCCAATTTATTGATTCGACACAAGGGGAGCAAAAGAATATTTATAATCCTTAAGAACTGAGTTGTCAATTCAGCTGCACCTGGAAACAATCTTGCTCATAGCAGTTTATCTGTAGCAACAGTTTTGTACTAGGAATAGTAAAGTACTAGCGGTAGTAAAGTAAAGACGGCAGTAACAATTGCAGTAAACAGTAGGATTCGAGTGCGGTAGGCATAGGGATGGATGGACGGGCGTTGCATGGACAAGACAATTCACATGGCAATCAGAACATAGGGCATTTGTAGATAAATAAGATAAAGCATCCAAGTACTAGATAATCCTAGGCATATGTTCCATATATAGTCATACATGCTCATAGTGAGAACTTGCACAACATCTTTTGTCCTGCCAGCCCGTTTGCAGCGGGGCCTCAAGGGAACTACTGGCAATTAAGGTCCTCCTTTTAATAGAGCACCGGAGCAAAGCATTAACACTCTGTGAACACATGTGATTCTCACATCAAAGCCATTCCCTCCGGTTATCCCGATTTCTGTCACTTCGGGGCCATTGGTTCCGGAGAACAACGTGTGTATACAACTTGTAGATAAGACCATAAACAATACTATCATAATGAATCAATAACATGTTCAGATCTGAAATCATGGCACTCGGGACCTAGTGACAAGCATTAAGCATAACAAGTCGCAACAAAGTCAAAAAGCACTAATAGTAGATACTAGGAACCATGCCCTAACAATCCGATGCCATTACATGAATGATCTCATCCAATCCCTACCATCCCCATAGCCTACAACGGGGGATTACTCACTCATAGATGGGGGAAACATGGATGGTCGATGGAGAAGCGATGGTAATGATGATGGCGATGATCTCCTCCAATTCCCCGTCTCGGCAGGGTGCCAGAACGGAGTTTCTGGTTCCGAATCGTGGAACCTGGTGGTGGCGGCGGAGCGGAACTCTTTCTGGAAAAACGTCAAACCCCCCTTAGTTTTTAGGTCATGAGGCAACTTATAGGCGAAGAGGGAGGCCGAGGGGGTGCCTGGGGCGGCCACACCACCCCCAGGCATGGCCAGGCCTAGCCCGCGCGGCCAGGTGGTGTGGCTGGGCCCCAGCCCCTCTCCGTCTCATATTCTGGCTCCTGGTGTCCCTCGGTAAAAAACTGACTTTGGCTTTTGTCCCGTCCAATTCCGAGAATATTCATTTTCTGACTTTCCTGGAACCAAAAACAGTAGAAAACAGGCAGCTGGCACTGTGGCTCTTGTTAATAGGTTAGTCCAAGAAATCATATGAAAAGTACTCCAAAGTGTGGACAAAACATAAGAAAGTAGATAAAACCAAGCATGGAACGTCAAAAATTATGGATACATTTGCAACGTATCAACATCCCCAAGCTTAACTCCTGCTCGTCCTCGAGTAGGTAAGTGATAAAAAGAAAGAATAATTTTTGAGGTGACATGCACCATCATAAACTTGATCAAAGTATCTGTAAAACATTCATAGCTAGGATCATAGTACTTCAACATAACATGAAAGATAAAGTTCTAACAATAAGACAAAGCAACTATGTTGCAACATGAAAAGGCATAAACAAAAGATCATGAAAAACAATGCTTTGCAAGACGTTTGTTTGTTTCACATAAAGAAAGCATAGCATAGTGGCATTCAGCTTATCCCTCATAGAGTAGCAAACATGAATGCATAGGACACCTTGAAAGTTCATAAGAGTGACTAGCTACAAATAGTTTAAAACAAGCAATATCAAAGCTATGCATCAATCAACAAGTTTTGGCACAATGCACATAGAACTAAGAATGGCCACTATGCTCTCAAAGTAGGTGCATAAAGATAGAAGGTGGAGACTCAACATAAAAGTAAAAGAAGGGCCTTCAACGAAGGAAGTAGAGACTCAAGTTTCATAAAGAGCTTCCAAAAATTATGGTACTTATTAGCTTTCAGCTCTCATTGCCCCTATCATAAGCATCTTGAAGTGGTTAAGGTTAAAGTGAACAAACTATGAAGTATATGCTTGACAAAGTATAAGTTGGAAATCTCATGTCCCTTGAATACGAGGGCCACTCCTCATGCTACTCAAGTTTAGTTATAGGTAAGTTCTTGTCATTGTAAGTACATGTGTATCATAGAGAACCGCCAACGGGGTACCCCTTGCCCGATGATACGGAAGAATCCCCATATCAAAATGACAAGGTAAGCAGACAACGAGCATCTCAGCAATCTTCTTATTTTCCATGGGAAAATGGTGCTTTTTTCTCTCTTTCCTCTTTTCTCATATCTCTTTTTTTTTCTTTTTCTCTTTTTCTCAATATCTGACTCTTTTTTTATAAGAAGAATGCTTCATATACAGCTCATTATGGTTACGCTGCAGGTTTCCACCATGATGGCATGGATTAGACCAATGGCCCAGGCGTTTCTCTAACACATATACATAACTTCATGGACTTACAAGCTCCCCTTTCATTTCACACCGACGGCATCCATAGACAAAAGAGCATGATATCAACTAGGTACAAAGAACAAGTGCAATGTTGAAAGCGTTCCCCATGACAACATGGTTCTGCTAATCCCCAACATATAAGTTCAAGCATATACAACATAGACGACACAATGGTTCAAGTTTATTAAGGGCGAGAAAAGTAAAGTGTGCCATCAAGTTCGTGAGAGCTTTAATCACTAGTTTTCTCATAACAAGTTTAATTCGGAAGGTAGATAAAAACATGAATATACTTGGAATAGCATAAGCTAATAGGTAGGTATGGACTCTTTGGAATAACTTGGTTTTAGGAGTTGGATGCATGAGTGGAACTCATACTTGGTTATGGAGGCTAGCAAAAGACTGGGAGCGACCAACTAAGAGAGCAATAATGGCCATAATCATGCAGAGCGAGAAAACATCATTAATCAAAGCATAAAGTGATACTACAAGTTGAAAACTAAAGGATCATCAAGGGTATGGTGACTTGGAATAGTCATAACATGGTGTGAGCACGCGCCAAGTCAACCCAAATAAAGCATCAAAGGAGAATGCCACAATACTATGCTTTAATATGCTAAAACAACACATGATTATTCAAAGGCACATTAAGCAATCTCAATTGTTTATAACATGTCATGCTACAGCAAAGAATACTAAGCCTAAAGCCAAAACAATATCAAGCATGGCATGACAAAGCATAGGCCACAGTAAAAAACAAGCTCTTTTTACCACTTAAGCATGAACTTTCCTACTCTTTCCAAATCCAAACCAAACTATTTGAAAACCAATGCATGAAAGAGGAGGTCCAAACAATTTATTCAGCAAACTAAGAAAACAAAGAAAACGAAAACGAAAAAGAAGACGCTCCAAGAACAACACAAATGTGCATGAAACAATAAAAATGAAGTGTTTGGAAGAAACCTGGGATTTTTATTGATGAAGAAGGGGATGCCTTGGGCATCCCAAAGCTTTGAATCTTGTACCTCTTGAATATTTCTTGGGGTGACACGGGTGGCATCCCCAAGCTTGAGCTTTAGTCCATCCTTCATCTCATTACTCATTCCTTCCATACACCTGAAATTTTTCCTTCATACAAAACTTCACACAATCTTTATTAGCAACATTAGTGCACTCAAGATAATAAGTCTTTGGGTTCAGTTCCAACACCAATAAAACTTCCAATTAAACACAAGCTAATGTATCACTTTCCTCAAAAATCTCAATTCCCCAAAAGAACTAAAAAAGGAACCAACAAGAAGCAAATACAAATAAAGGCAGAAATCTGTCAAAACAGACTAGCAGGTAAAGACGAATTTTTTCTAAGACCTTCTGTTGCTCAAATCGAAAAGTGTTGAACTAACAAAAGTTATATAACAACCTGGGGCAGAATCACAAAAATTCACGCCTCAAAAGGACGTACAGAGATTTTACACGAATTTTTACGGTGAAGCACAGAAATCTGTTTCGGGACAGCAACTTTCCCAACCATTACTTCTCTCTCATTAGAGGTTACTCTTGGCACAAAAAGCAAATAAAAAGGATAAGGAGCGGTTATTACTGAAGTAATAACTTCCAAGACTCATCTAAAACTTCTGGGTTATCTCCCAATAAGTACTTTTCTTTAACGCCTTTAAGTTAGGCATGATAGTTTGAGAGGATGCTCACATAAGAAATATGAATTGAAGTAAAAGAGAGAATCAAAAAGCAAATTCAAAACACATTTAAGTCTAACCCACTTCCTATGCATAGAAATCTTATATGCAAATAAATTCACAAAGAACAAAGTGATAGGCATAGGAAGATAAAACAAGAGTAACTTCAAAACTTTCAGCACATAGAGAGATGTTTCAATACCATGAAAACTTCTACAACCATATTTTCCTATCTCATAATAATTTTCAGTAGCCACATGAATAAACTCAACAATATAACTATCACATAAAGCATGCTTTTCATGTTCTAAAAACATAATTTTTATCAAGCTCAAAAATAGTGGGATTAAAACCTTCAAACCCACTTTTAACAATTCTATGACACGATGACTGATCATTCAATATAGGACCATCGTCTAGAGATTTATCATAAACAATTTCTAAGAAAAACTCTTTAGTACCATGCATCTCGAAGGTAGGCACAAATAAAGGATTATCACAGATAACATGAGCATAACATTCATCCTCCTTTGGTAAGCATGGGGGACAATCAAATAATGTAAGGGATAAAGAGATACTCTCATTAGAAGGTAGGCATGGGTAGCTAATCCATTCTTCCTCCTTTTGTTCGTCACTATCCTCCTCTTTTTCATCTAATGAGCTTTTAGGTTCATCAATTTCTTCTTCCATAAGATCCTATAAGGCATTAGTCTCTTCCATTTGTGGAAAAGCATCTATTAATATATTCAAGAATATAGCCATTTGCTTCCTTGTAATTATCAAAACAAAATTTAAGTATATCATAAACCTTATATTTTTAAGGTGAATCATCAATATTTTCAAGCAAACTAGCAAGTTCAAATACACCCTTCCAAGCAATAAATTCCTCAATTTGTTCCACATCATAAAAGTCATAATTTCCCTTAACATAAGAAGATATGGTAACATCATCATTATACTCACATTGAAAAGGAAGGTGTTTGTACCTCCTACAGCAACAAGATTTATCAAAGCAATAAGTAACATTATAAGTAGAGCACATGTTTATAGCAATGGTATACAATTTATCAATTTGTTCCCATAAGTGTTTCCCTATTTGTGACAAGCGGTGTTCCTTATAATAATATTTGTGTTCTTCCGTGAACCCATCTTGCCAATAAGATTCAGTTTCATAGAAACCAACCATTGATAGAAAGCATGATAAAGCAAGACAATAACAGACCAACGAAAATAACAACTAGAGTAGGAACTATTTTTTTGTATTTTTTATAAAGAAACAAGCAAACAAGGCGGAAATAAACTAAGCTTGAACAATAGTAATTCTAAGTGGACTTGATAAATAAAGCTATGCTCCCCGGCAACGGCGCCAGAAAATAGTCTTGATGACCCACAAGTATAGGGGGTGTATCGCAGTATTTTCGAGAGAAGTGAAACCCAATTTATTGATTCGACACAAGGGGAGCCAAAGAATATTTATAAGCCCTAACAACTGAGTTGTCAATTCAGCTGCTCCTGGAAACAATCTTGCTCACAGCAGTTTATCTGTAGCAACAGTTTTGTAGTAGGAATAGTAAAGTAATATCGGTAGTAAAGTAAAGACGATAGTAACAATTGCAGTAAACAGTAGGATTCAAGTGCGGTAGGCATTAGGATGGATGGACAAGCATTGCATGGACAAGACAATTCACATGGCAATTAGAACATATGGCATTTGTAGATAAATAAGATAAAGCATCCAAGTACTAGATAATCCTAGGCATGTGTTCCATATATAGTCATACGTGCTTGCAATGAGAACTTGCACATCATCTTTTGTCCTGCTAGCCCGTTTGCAGCGGGGCCTCAAGGGAACTACTGGCAATTAAGGTGCTCCTTTTAATAGAGCACCGGAGCAAAACATTAACACTCCATGAACACATGTGATCCTCACATCAAAGCCATCCCCTCTGGTTATCCTGATTTCTGTCACTTCGGGGCCATTGGTTCCGGACAACAACGTGTGTATACAACTTGCATATAAGACCATAAACAATACTATCATAATGAATCAATAACATGTTCAGATCTGAAATCATGACACTCGGGCCCTAATGACAAGCATTAAGCATAACAAGTCGTAACAAAGTCAAAAAGCACTAATAGTAGATACTAGGCACCATGCCCTAACAATCCGATGCCATTACATGAATGATCTCATCCAATCCCTACCATCCCCATAGCCTACAGCGGGGGATTACTCACTCATAGATGGGGAAACATGGATGGTCAATGGAGAAGCGATGGTGATGATGATGGCGATGATCTCCTCCAATTCCCCATCCCGACAGGGTGCGAGAACGGAGTTTCTGGTTCCAAATCGTGGAATCTGGTGGTGGCGGCGGAGCGGA